>CM071924.1:20243453-20927591 GCA_016081115.2 Rehmannia glutinosa
GCAGTGCCAATTGCGCTCAGTCCTGGGCTGCGGAAGTAGCAAGGTTTAGAAGGGGGGGAATAAACCTTACCAACTTTTCGAATTTAGTCCTTTAAATATATTCGTAGTTAATTTCACAAGTCCTCGATGTGAAAATGCAAGCTTAGTTAACCAACAGAGAGTTTCCATCAAATGCACTGACCGAGCCGTTGATAGAATAACTCACCGCTACCTTATACTTAACTCAAGCCATGAGTGTTTTACGAAGACTTAACACCCTCAATTTGGTTTAAGTTTGTTTTAACACTGATTTTAAGACATTGTTAATTATCAGTTGAAAATGCAAATTATCAATGCAGATATAAAAGAATGTCGGCAAAGAAGTAAACGTTGAAATGTAAAATGACATACAGTGAATTTTACAGGTTCAAGACGGGGTAATTCTTCTACTCCTCTCTTCTCCAACTCCCGGAGGAATCCACTAAGATTGATCGAGACAAAGTGGTTAACGGTCAGGATATAAGTCTTGATCACACAACCGACTTGATCCTTTCGGGACTCACCGAGATGCCTTGGTCACACACGGTGGCTTCTCGTCCGACTCGCCTTCTTCATTGCATACTGCTACTTTGCTTCACCACTTGCCTCCAAGCTTCTTCGATTTGATCACGGCCCTCCAATAACTCGAGACTGGTTCGACTCTGAACCTTTCTACAATCCTCCTTGGAATGTAGACCCCTTTGATTCTTCAAAAGTTTCCTCTTCAACAAGTTTGAAGTTGTCTTCCTTCACAAACTGGTGTTGGATTCATTTCTTCAAATTTAGTTTGAGGATTTGCTTGAATAATTTGAGAATATTTTGCTTGGTTTTACTCGAATGTTAGCTTGAATGTTCGTAGTATGCAAGGTCACCTTTTCTCAAATCGATTCCTCCGCTTTTATAGTGCTCTTTCAAAAATACGCCCGTTGAAGAGATAGATCGATTTTCAAAAGACACTAAATGTCGGTCGGCTTGTTTGTCGAATTCTTGAAATCGACATTACCTTCCGTATTAAATGCCTCGCAGCCTTTCCGGTCGAACAGTGCGGGTGCTTCCCGTTGGTTTATTCTTTTGCACGCTTCGGGATCGAACACTTTAGAATATTGCACACGGGAAGTATTACTTATTTAAGAACTTTCTTTCGACTTTCGCAAATGGACTCTTTTGATTCGACTCGATTTTCAGTAGCTCCTTAACTTCCCAGGTGACTTTCGAAGTCTCCCAATCATTGGAAGACCATTTGTCACTTCAACTCGACTTGATGTCAGAGTTGACTTGACTAACACTTCTCACAATTGCAGTGAATCCACCGATACTCCTTCGATCGAGTTCTTCGACTTCTCCTCCTGCATACTCATCCGCTTCACGTAGGAGTCTTCATTTTAGCCTTCAACACTTCTTGCATATCCAGCGTGAATCGATTGACTCGACTAATTGTACAACCCTATCTATTAAAATGCAAATTACAAAGAAAATGGGGTGCCAACTTTCTAGTCTAAGTTTTACATATTCATCAAAATATAAACAATAAATTTCCCAACATGCCTCCCAAGTGCCCAATGCGATAAGTGCGATCATATTGGTTAAACTCTATTAGGGTGTACCATAAGGCGCTTCACATGATTATTTATTACTATTGGTGAAATTCTATATATAAGGTAGTTAAACTTTCTCTTTGTTTCCAATGTCGGATATGACTTTACATTTTCATATTTTCTAAATAAAATGCATTTGGTGACTTACTTTATGCATTACTTTCATATTCACTCAAATTATTTTGAGAAATTCAAAATGCTAAACTCATTTTCGTGGTGTAGATTACGTTTATCACATTTATTTTCTATTACAAATAAATGAGCCACATAAATAATTGGTCAAAGTTGAGTCAAAATCCAATTTTCATAAACCAATTTCAACACTTTCTAGAGTTAGATAGATTGATGGATTTTGATAGAGCTAGCAAAACGCCCAACCGACCCGATGATAAGATCAACTATTTGAATTTTATAGGCCCGAAAAAGATTTGGATCCATTTGGCCAAATTCATTTGGGGTTACCGATCTAATGATCAATGCATTTTACTTGTATTTTAAATAATGGGTCGTTGGCTTCAAAATGATGACCGATGGAATTTCGGGCCAATTAAGGCGATTCGACCCATCGGACACATCTATATTTTGAGTTAATAATTTTAATATTTTAATAATTTATTTCAAAAATTTCATATTCCAATGAATTCCAAATTATTGGGTTGCTATTTTGAGTTATAGGGGTAAATTGAAAATCCACATCATATAAAATCATTTGACGAGCCAGATCATACATTTAAATTAAAATCATTCAATCCAAATGCGATATTATAAAATTTTCAGAACTTATAAAACATCTAAAAGTAATTACTAAAAGTTTTGGAAGATGAGTTTATAAGTTGTCAAAGATGTTATGTTTTTACAAGTTCATAAAAAAAACATAGAGATATTAAGATTTATTAATAAGATATTAAAGTACTTCTTTGAGTATATAATATACACTACAAATTGGCACTACTAACATCTTATAAGTGGATGATCATTTTTTTTTGAAATAACAAAGCAGATATTTATTCCATAATAGAGTTAGTACAATCATCTTTCAAGAGATTCAACGAATTTCTTCATCTCATCGCCAAAACCTAATGGTATATCTCCTATTCAAGTTAATGAACTAATGTTTCCTTTTTCAACTACTTGGGATATGGAACTTATTGAGGAACTTTTTAATGAACGAGATATCCAGCAAATCCTTATAGTATTCCTTCGTGTCCAGCAAATCCCTTTTAATAGTTTCTTTCCAAGTCTTCTTAGGTCTTCTCTGCCTCTTTTGATCTGGGTGAGTACTTCCCTATCTTATACACGTCGCACAGGTGCATCTAAAAGTATATACAAGAATTTTCTTCCTAATCGCATGAATCTTCAGCGACAAGGAGTCCAGGTTCCTCTCACTTGTGTTCTCTGTGATGGAGAAGTTGAGAATAGCTGGCATATTTTTCTCTCACGTTCGTTTGCAAAAACTTATTGGAATTTTGCTAAACTTCAAGATCTTGTTGATTCTTTCATGCATCTGGCTAACAATTTCTCTGAATGGGTGTTCTTCTTTCTCTTGCAAGCATCTGAATTAGACAGATCAAGGATTGCTATGACTCTCTGGTACATTTGGCGAGCTAGAAATGACAAATGGCAAAATTTTTTTTAGTCCTCTAAGTGAACACACTTGGAGATTTTGTTCTATTTTTTTTTTTGCAATTTTGAATTCAGTCCTTTAAGTGGAAAAATTTCGGATTTTTTGTCATGTGACCTCGCTTATAGAGGTAAATTTACTTTGTTTGGTCGACTTGGCATTTTGTCTTAATTAAAAATTAATTTTAAAGAAAAATCTTCGAGTGGCATCCTGTGTGATATATATTTAGGGGAAAAAAATTAATAAGTCCAACTTGGCATTTTGATTCCTATTATTCTTTATGAAAAATAAATATAAAAATTTTCCAAAAACAAAAGTTATGTAAACACAGTTAAATTATTATCTTTAAATAAAAATATTCAAAATTCAAGAATGATTTAATTACTGTTTTTTTTTTTTTTATAAAATCTTGCTTAATTTCAAAAAATAGAAATAAATTATATATATAGCTTAATTATAAATAAAACATAAATCTTTTACAATATTAATAATTTGAGGAAAAATATTGGGTGTGTCAAAATATATTTTTTCTCATTTTCATTTTCACCCTCTTTGTCTTCTCCATTTTTCATATGTCCGCCGTCGTCGCCTCACCACGGCGTCTCATTCTTCTCGTTTTTCTTTTCTTCTTCTTCATTTCTTCCCACTCTTTACCCACCGCCTCCCAGTCAAAGGCCAACCCACCCACAAGACCATGCTTCAACTTTTTTAAAGTAAATGTGGAGTGGCTATGGCCATATGAAGTTTGAGAAGGTGATGTTTGAGGTGAGATTGGGCGGTTAAACAGGAATAAAATTGATTACAATAATTTAGGAAGAATAAATAAGAAAAGGAAAGAATAAAAAAGAAAGTAGGGTTTTTACAATAAAAAGATAGTGTCTTATTGTCTTTTACAAATTTTTTTTTTTTGAATTGAACTAAGAATAAACTGTAAAATAATTTGGTACTTTAAATCTTATCCTTTCTGTTTTATATAAAATTGCAAAGTTTGTTATTTTAAAAAATAATCTTGAATTATATTTTAATACAATTAAATACATAGTTATTTTAGAATTTATACATTTAATAATTATAAAAAAATATATTCAAATGTTAAAATTTATTAACATTTGTATTTTATAATTTTACTATAATTATTCGAAACATATATTAGATTTGTACATAAGTTTATCAAACATTTGTAATCTAATATAAAGGATCTCAAAATACCGATAAAAAAAATAATATAAAGGATCAAAATGCAAAGTTGGATTGTTTTTCCTTTTATTTCCCTAATGGAGTATCACATAGGATGCCACTCAGCATTTTTCTTTAAAATTAATTTTTTAATTAAAACAAAATGCCAAGTCAGCCAACAGGTTAAATTTACTTCCTATAAGTCGCGGGGACCAAAAATTGAAAATTTTCCACTTAAAGGACTGAATTCAAAATTGCAAAAAAAATAGGATCAAATCTCCAAGTGTGTCCACTTAGAGGACTAAAAAAACAATTTTGCCAATAACAAATTATGGAAGAATATAACTTGTACAGCTGCTCAAGTTGATCCGAGAGCTTTTGAATTTTTGTATGAATGGTTAGCTTTGCAATTTTGCTGATAAAGGAACTCACCCGAATAATTGCAATATGAACAATTGTTGTTCTTCGCAAAAACCACAGGCTCATTTCTTAAAGTGCAATACGGACGCCGCTATTTTTCCGAACACTCTCACCATTGGCCTTGGAATGATTCTTCGAGATTCTTTAGGAAATTTTGTGGCGTGCAGATCATCTTGTCTATCTAGTTCATTGACAGTTAAAGAAGCTGAAGCGCTTACCCTTTTGGAAGCAATCAAGTGGGTAACAAACATGGGTTACAAAGAAGTCATATTTGAATCTGATTCAAAAGATGTAGTTGAAGTTGTCCTCGCCTCTAGCTCAAATTTCACTGAATTTGGTTCAATTGTGTCAAATTGCAGAAGTCTTATTTCGAACACCACTTCCTTTGTTTTATGTTTTACTAGGCGACAAGCGAATAACGTTGCCCATTCATTTGCGCGCCCGGGTGGCCTGTTCTTATGCTAGATCATTTTTTTCAAAAATTTCAAAAGTTTGTTTCTAAAATACAAATAAGATATATTATAAGATTTAATAGCATTTTATCATAAGTATGATATTACAATTTATAAAAATATTTAAATAAATTTAGCCACACTTTAATCTCTAGTGATGCATTGCATAGTGACAAGTCACAAGTCTGACAAACTTGCCTGTCGTGACTTGATTTGAAATATCTGTGGATTGGGTCTACCTGAGAGGCTCCTTCTATCGTATTATAAGAGATGGGCCTTTGAATATTCTAATTGGGTTAAATTGCAGATCAAAGCCTTTCATATTTTAACCCTTTAGGTTGGGCCTCAGGTAATTTATGAGATTTGTCAGAGTTTTGGGTGTTATCGCTTATTTAAGTTTTACATTGCTTCCAAAGCGTGGGACGGGGTTGGACCCATGGCCTATGTCCCAAAGATTTTATTTTGGTATTGGGATCAAAAGTAGTGTTATCACTTATACGAACACGACACGATTACAAACACTATTACAGAGACAAATGACATTTTTATAAAGACGACCACGATATGACACGAACATTGTATCTACATAACAGAAGAACATTAACATTTCAAAACATGAACTAAATGCATGGTTAAAAAAAGAGAGAAAAAAAACACACACTTCTTATAGTAGCTTGTTACATTATACACACACAACAAAGCAACTTATTATTAAGTACATACATATTAAAACAAACACCATCCACCCTTACTCTTTTGACTTAGTACACAACAAAACATATGAAAACAAACATGTCTTTTTTTTTTTTTTTGGGCTCATAACTTGTCAATCACATATGATTATGGTATCCCAATGATTGGGATAAATGGGATATAATAGCTAGATGGTGCTAATCCCCATTCTCTTGGCAAAGGCAAATCCACAGTCTTGGAAGAAGCAAATCCCAAGTCTTTGCCTCCACATTTCCCCCTTTGAAGGACATGTTTTATAGAAGCTGAGAGGCTTGGAGGTAGTGAAATGGCCTAATTCCTTGGATTTAGCAATTGGGATTAGAGAATTTTTCGTTGAAGTGTAGAGTAGATGAGGCCCTCCCATGATCTTGGCCATGCAGTTTGAGGGGTTGGCCGATTTTGGGCCGTCGGATGGAAGCTCAGTCTGAAAAGTGCCATCTTTTTCTGTGTATGCCATTGCCAACTTCTTCACTTTGTCACATTTCACCAAGACTTGTACTCCTAACAAGAAACAAGGGGAAAAAATAGTAAAACATATAATTTTTTCAGTATTATAAATTACAAAAACTACGCATAATAAGGTTTAGTATTGTTACAAAAATAGCACTTAAGATATTACAAACGCCACTTTGAGATCCGTACGTTGTTGCTTAACAAACACCCCATTCTTGAGTGTGCAATTTGCAAAACAGAATTAAATATAGAAAAATATTCATAATTTAGAAAGATAATTAGACCTTTTTTAATCTGACTGTTCAAGGGTATTTTTGTAACTTTTTTTCTTTCAGCCAATACTTTTGTTTATTATCACGTAAAGAATGGAAAGTTGATAATATGTTAATAAAAGAACCATTTATAACTAAATACGTGTAGGAACACTTTTCAGGATAAACTTTTAGATCTAAAAGTCTATTTTCATAATAATAGATGTTTGGTGATTACTTTGAAATGGACTCTTGGATAAATCGCAAAAGTCCATTCTAAAGAAGTTAGAACTCGAGACTTTTTAAGAAGTCGTGATTAAAAGGTCAATTTATATATGAACTTTTATATAAGTGCTCCCTAACAAGCATGTGTACTCTTGGCAAGAACCAAGGGGAAAAATAGAACAAATAGAGAATTAGATAATTTTGAGCGTAAATTACAAAAACTACCATGAAATTTAGTCTAATTACAAAAAAATAAATAAAGACAGTTATCTTTCAAAATTATAGAAACCCCCTTTTTTTTTTTTTTTTGAGGAAACCCCTTGAGTTAATTACAAAGGTTCGAAGTTTGTATTTGCTTAAGATAGAATTGTCTCCATTTTGAGGGTATAAATTGTAAAAAAAAGAGTGAAAATATCACACGAAAATTTACTACAAACCTGAGAGATTCTCTGAACCATTAGGGCAGTCAAGGCAAGTGATTGATCCTTTGAGGAGTTGGGCTGTGTAGATCTCAGCCTTTGCAAGGGCCAAAGTGAAAAAGAGTGCAAAAACTACGGCACGATTTATCGCCATTGGAGCTAAATTCTGAAGCTTTGAAAAGTTGTTAATATGAAAAACTAAAATTGCAAAGGGCTTCCTATAAATAATGCAACAAGTAAGAGAAGAGCAGTAAATGAAAGGACCCAAATGCCTGAGTAGGTTGTTGGGGGTATCAATAAAGATGTGTACGTAGTACCATCATCAATGATTTCTTTTCTTGAATTTAATGGAATATGAAAGGTTTTCAGTAGCTCATGCTAATTTCATGAAATAATTTGAAAAGATGAATATTTAATACGATTTTAGTTTATCATAAGTTCATAACCATATGAAGTCACTTTTTGTGGGTTAGTTTCGAAATTTTAGAATTTCGGATCAAATCACAGCCATTGATATTTTTGTGTTAATAGTATCCGAAATCTTAGGGTGGGGACTCGTATTGTGTTTGGACTCGCGTGTCATGTCGGACATATATTCATGTTATTCGTAAAAGGATGAAGTTGAAGCCGGGCCAACACACAAAACCGGGCAAGGCTAGGGCGGGTTCGAAAATCACTAGGGCGCTATTTCTTTGACCCAATTACTCAACCCAAACCACATTTCTCGGATAAATTGTGTCGGGGCTAGTCAAGCCACTTGGACCTCTTTGGTGGGCAAATTGGCCCATTCTATTTTGGGGCTATATTAATGTAGCCCAACCCCATCCTATCATCAAGACGGCCATGGGTCATGGCCACGCTAGAAATTGTCATCTTTAGATATTCATGTCAAATTTTTTAACCTTGGCCCTATCTATATAATTATTCGTTCAGATTTTTTTCAATCCTAGCTCGTCCGTCTATTATTCGTATTTTCGGATCAACCGAATGACTTGTACATTTTAAAAATCTAAATAACTCATTTATTTATATAAATAGCATGAGTTAATTTAATCCGAAAATTATAATTACATACATTTGATAATTTTTCATTATACTAACAACATATTCAATCAATCAAAAATCTCACAAAAGAATACAATAACGATACAAACGGCTCATACGGGTTAACCGTGTCATTTTTAAGTCAATCCTAACCTTATTCTAACCCTATATAAGCCTCGACCTGCTTAACCCACTTATAACATATTAGGTTGGTATCAACGATTGCCACCCATTGGAAATCTACTCAATTATATATTTATATTCGTTGACGTACCTGAACCACACGTAGGATCCACACATCAACGGAGCCATAAATATTTGTCTCCATAACAAACACCGAATATATCATTTTAATGCTCTATATATTGATCGCCACACATCCTTAGTTTAGTCAATAAAAACAAAAAAATTGCAGGAAAAGCCTAAAAGCGCTTGTAAGTGTTTAACTGCTTCAGATAAACCAGAAGTTGATGTCAAGTTTCCATTATAGTCACACATTTTCTAAATACAAAGCATGGTTAGCAAGATAATGACCAAAATAATGGGATATTTCACCATTACAAACCCGGAAATTCTGGTACAGGTTTGGCCAAACCAAACTAATTATACGTTCGATTAATGTACAAATCTTCAAGGAGAGTGACCAATCATATAACAACTGCAATTATGCATTTCCTTAGATCTAACCAAACTCGATTTTGGAAAAAAAGCATTTCATTTACTCATCTTCAAAAATCTTAGGGCGTTATTCAAACATATTGCGGTGACATGTTTTCACGATAAGGTAGCCAACTGTCTAGGCTGCCTAGCCATATATACGGCAAAATTGCTTTTTTGGTCAAGTTAAGTTGGATACCGATGTCGCTTTTAGTCCTTTAATGTTTTGGGTTGCGTTTGACAAACACTAACTTTTCTAAACTTGCACATTTACTCCGATTTCAAAATTTCTCGGGGATATCTTATCCCTAAAATCTTTGAGTTGGGTCATTTTTTCATGAAATGACTATTTTGCCCCTTTTTGGATGGAAACCTTGGTCATGTGCATATCACATGAATTGTTTAATATCTAAATAAAATTAAATAAATAAAAACAAATATAAGATTAAATTAAATTAAAGAAAAAATATGAACATATATTTATAATTTTATATAAAGTTGACAAATATAAAATATATGTTGGACTTTTTTTTCATTTAATTTAAATAAAATAATTTGAATATATATTTATAATTTTCAATTGTAAATAAAATTAACAAAAATGAAAAAAATAGAAAAAACATGTATTTATAATTTTCAATTATATATAAAAATTAAAAAAATAGAAACGAAAAAACAACATATATATCTATAATTTTCAACTGTAAATTGAAATTAAAGAAAAATAGAAATAGAAGAAATAGAAAAACCAAAAGAAAAAGAAAATAATGTACTTTTTTGTTTTTCTAGTTTTCCTTAATTTTTGTTTAAAGTTGAAAAATATAAAGAAAATATGATCGATTTTTTTTAATTTAATATAAAGAAAATAACATGAACATATATTTATAATTTTCAACTGTAAATAAAATTAAAAAAATAAAATAAAAATTGAACAGAAAAAATATGTATTTACAATTTTTAACTATATGTAAAAATTAAAAAAATTAGAAAACCAAAAAAACATATATATATATATATCTGTAATTTTCAACCGTAAATTAAAATTAAAGAAAAATAGAAAACAAAAAAAAAAATAAAAAATATTGACTTACAATTTTCACTGTTATTAAAATTAAAGAGAAAATAAAAACAATAAAACGGGAAAAAAATGCCTATTTACAATTTTCCACTATAAATAAAAATTAAAAAAAATAGAAAACAAAAAGACGGAAAACAAAAAAAAAGAAAATAAATTTCTATTATTTTTGTTTTCTATTTTTATTTAATTTTTATTTAATGTTGAAAAATATAAAAATATATGTTCGACCATTTTATTTAATTTAATTTAAGTTTATTTATTTATTTATTTTATTTAATTTATTATTATTTTTCTATTTTTTTCTTTAATTATAATTTTCCAAAAAAAGGGGCAAAATAGTCATTTCAAGAAAAAGTGACCCAACTCAACATTTTAGGGATAAGATATCCCCGAAATTTTGAAATCGGACTAAATGTGCAGGTTTAGAAAAGTTAGTGTTTGCCAACGCAACCCATAAAAATTAAAGGACTAAAAGCGAAATCGAGCCAACTTAACGGACCAAAAAAACAATTTTGCCCCATATATACACATAAGTGGGTCTAATAGATTCTATTCTGGGAGGACTACACCAGTTGTACATATTTATCGTAGATTCGCATACAATACACTTCAATTGTGCGTGATTGTGTGTGAATTTATGTATATCCACAATAAAGTTATTCACATGAAGAATTCCTACAAGTGTAGCATGGATAAATCCCATATAAGTGAACTACCATATTATCACGGAAAGGCTGCTTTTTTTAGTTTTTCCCCCTTGAGAATATAATAAACAGGGTTGATTACAAAATGTACATGAGATTTACAGTAATTATAAAAAAACCAATATAATTTTAAAATTACAAAAATACCCCTGAAGTTCTGACGGTTGGGATAAAACTAATGAAATTTGTGTAAAGTTGATATCCTCCATGACATAAATAAAAAAAAATTTGAAGAAAGAAAATAGGTGGACAGACAAAATTACCCCCAAGGTTTTGGCGTCTTTTCTTTAGTTTATGAAAAACCAGACGGGTGGAACTTGGAAGTTGTTCTTCTTTGTAACCAGAGTGAGGTATGTGTAAAATTTTTGGGAGGGTTTTTGATATTATGCAATTCTCGAGAAATTTTTGAATAGTACTGGAAGGATATTTTCGAATTATTAGGTTAGTTTTTTGATTACATCAACAAATTCCGTTAGGTCAACTGACGGTTGGGGTAAAATGTTAGATGTGATCAAACCTTAGGAGTACTTTTTGTAATTTAGTTGGGTTTCTAGTAGTTAACAAAACCCAATGGTAATTATTATAATTAACCATAATAATATATTATACTCTACAGAGACATGACAATGGGGAGTAAATAAAAATTATTTCATATTCAGAATAATTGAGAAAGATTGTTGGGTAATATTTTGGACCAGAAAACTAGCATGAAAAAAGTTGGTCAAGTTTCCAACTACCACAATAGTTTCCTAGTAAATAATTGTCAGAAACACCTCTGAAACCAGCAGGACATTAACTCCTTTCCTGAGGGTAGTTGTTCACCTCTTCTCCCTATCCAAGGCCACCACATTAACTTAAACCCCGAAAATAGAGATGGCCATTACAATATAGGTAGGCTTCAATATTATGGTAACATAATCAATACTGAGAAATGAATCGCACTTCGTAAACACGAGTACCTGTCGGGACCATTGTTTTGTCGATAATTGTTATGCTATACCGGCCAGGCATTAAAAACATAGTGTACGGTGCGTCCTAATTAGTACTTTTCAAACTCGAGAGCTTACCACAAGGATCATCAATCTAGGCCTTTCCCATCAACCCTCGATCCCTTCCCAGGATATTGTACTAAAAAAAAAAAGAAAAAAAAAAAGAAAAAGGAAAAAAAAAACACACTAGGCCTAACCAAACTACTGCAATCTTTTCAAATATCAGTTTTATATTGTTCACATAAATTACAGTTCCAGGTTCAGCCAGAAAGAAGATCGGTGGAAAAAAATCCTTTATATGACAAACGAAGGAGCATTCAAAGCAAAATCATGACATCGTTCAATCACTTATTACGTAAAAGAGGATAGCTTTTAGTACTTGCATTGTTGGGATAATTACAAAAAACTACCCCCAAGGTTGAGTCTAATTACAAAAAAACTCTAGTTATCTTTCTATTTACAAATACCCTCTCATTTATATTTACCGAACAAATACGTCTCCTTGAGGCCTTTTGAGGATGAAGTTTTGTAAATTAAAGGTGCATTTGTATCCAATAGAACTGACACATAGTATCCAACACAATATCCTTCCTAGACAGATTCACTTTGGTAGGGACAATATCATGAAAATATCTCCAAAGGAAGTGCTTGATTTTTCCTTTCACTTGTAATTTCCAAGTTCCCTTCCACATTTTTTTAACAAGGGAAATATCAGAACTACTAGATGGATTATCAAGCTCTCTCAATTTTTTGTTCATTATGTTCTGATAAGAAGATTTAACTGTTAATTTCCCAGAGGAACAGAGGATCCAAATCGGTCTGTCTCTATTTTAGAAGAATTGAGAGGAATAGAAAGAATGGCTTTGGCTTCATAAACATTGAAAATATGATTAATAAGGTTGAATTCCACAAACAACCAGAGGAGTCCAAGAGATCACTGACCCAAATAAGATTAGTAGCATGGGAAGGATGAGGTGCTGGAATGAAAGTATGAATATCCGGCACCCAGGAATGATTCCAAATGCGCACATATTTACCATCACCAATCCTATAGCAGAGGCCAATCTTCAGAGCATAAAGGGCATGGATCCAACTTTTCCAGATCCAAGAATCTTACTCTTTAAACTTAGAATTAAGCAATCCCCCATGAGGAAAATACTTGGCTTTCAACAATTGGCTCATCAAAGAATTTGGTTGAGTAAGAAGCTTCCATAATTACTTAGTAAGTAAGGAATCATTAAAGCTTTTAAAATCTTGAAACCCCAACCCTCCTTCGTCTTTATGAACAATCAGTTTATCCCAACAAAGCCAATGAACTTTGTTCTTACCATCAATGGGAGAACCCCACCAGAATTTGGAGGAAACTGAAGCCAACTCCTTACAGACACCAAGAGGTAGTCTATAGCAGGACATAATATAGGTGGGAAGAGCACTCAAGATAGATTTAATGAGAGTTTCCCTACCCGCATGGTGAGAAAAGAATTTTTCCAATTTAACACTCTCTTTCGAGCATACTCAATCACGTACCCAAATATTTCCTTTTTGGATCTCCCCAAGAGAAGGGGCAACCCAAGATGTTTAATTTTAGACTGAATTTTGATCCCATTTAAAATTCCACAGATTGTAGATATATCCCCTGCAGAGACATTATGGCTAAAAAAAGCAGTTGATTTCTCTAAATTGATTAGTTGTCCAGAGGCTGAACAATATTCATCAATAAGATATTTCACCTCAGAAGCTTGAGATTTATTAGCCTCACAGAAGAGAAGGGAGTCATCAGCAAATAACAGGTGGGATAAGATAGGACTATTTTTGCAAATTTTCAAATCAGTAAATTCATGTTGAATTATGGCTTGATAAATCAGGTTAGAGAATGCTTCAGAAAGAATGATAAAAAGAAAAGGGGAGAGACGATCGCCTTGACAAATTCCTCTAGAAGGTAGGACATAACCCTGAGCCTACCCATTAATCATAAAAGAAAAGGAAGTAGTGGAGATACAAGTCTAGATCCATTTAAGGAAACAGACAGGAAAGCACATTTTTTCCATAATACTCAGCAAAAAATCCCATTCGACTCTATCATAAGCTTTGGACATATCGAGTTTAAGAGCCATAAAGCCTTTCTTACCTTTACTAAGGTTATGTAAAAAATGAAAACACTCATGGGTCATGACAATATTATCACTGATATTCCTACCAGAAATAAAAGCAATTTGACAATCATTGACACAGATAGGCAGACAGGGTTTCATCCTATTGGCAAGAATTTTAGAGATTATCTTGTACACAATGTTACAAAAAGGCGATGGGCGATAATGCGAAATAGAGGTCAAATTTTTGATTTTAGGAATAAGCGTAACCAAGGTGTGGTTCATACTACGAAGGAGTTTAGAGCTTGAAAAAAAATTCCCAACAGCATTACAAATATCAACATAAACAGCAGATCAAAAGCATTGAAAAAATAAAGGAGTCATACCATCAGGACCCGGGGCTTTGTTGGGCTTTCTTTATTTCAGCATCTCCCACTGGTCCAGTCAACATTCTCCTCAATGAGTCATCGATGGTTCTAGGTTTCCTTCCAAGACCCGAGAGTTCAAACTAGGAGAGGATGAATGAAATAGATCCTTGTAGAACTCCACCACCTCCTTCTCAATCTCTTCTTTAGACTCACAAACAATGTCGTTTCTGTCATTTAGCTTAAGGATGGAATTTCTCTTTTGCCTTTGAACCACACTAGCGTGGAAAAATTTAGAGTTACGGTCCCCGTCTTGCAACCATTGCACTCTAGGTTTATTCCTCCAATAGGTTTCTTCATTGGTATAGGCCTTTTGGAGATCAATTTTCAGTAAATTTCATTTTTCCCAATCTCTGTTCCCTCTTCCAATATGAGAAGATCTAAGCTGATTAATCAAAGAGATTTGTTTAGCAGAGTTTGTCTTAGAAATTTTACACCACTTTAAAACATCCACCCTACAATTTCTGATTTTAGCCTCAAATCTAAACATTGGCGTACCCCGTTGGTCACTATTCCAAGCCATCTCAATGGTTAGTTGGAAACCACTCATCTTAACCCATCCCTTGTCAAAGCAAAATCTTTGCTTGTTCTTAATAGACTTAGGGCTCAGATTCATGCACAACAACATATGGTCTGATGAATGTCGCGCTATGTGTTGAACAATAGCCTGAGGATGTTTGAAGATCCAAGAGGGGGGGGCAAAAAATTTGTCTAAGCATTCCTCAACGAAGCCTTCCCCGCCTCTGTTATTTGCCCAAGTAAACGGATAACCTTCAGAATTGATTTTTTTTCATATTCATGTCCCGAGAGAAGTTTTTGAAGCCTTGGCAGCTACCAATGCTTCTCATAATGCCACCTCTTTTCTCACTTGGGCAAGTAATATCATTCCAATCGCCTCCAATAATCCAATGATCACCCCATTTTACCTGAGCCTGACACAGATAGTTCCATTGATCTCTCCTAATGTTCGAATCAACACTCATGTACACAAAGATAGCCCAAGATATTTCCCCTTGAAACTCAAACTTAATTTCCATGCAAACAGTTGTTTTAAGATTCTAATAATATCAATATTTGAATCCCAAAAAAGCATTAAGCCACCACTCTTTCCCACAGAATCCACATTATCCCATCTATCGTGACAATTAAAATTACAGACCACCGTACTAATAAACTTTTTTTTCTGTTAACTTCACATAAAAAAATGAACCTTGGGTGGTGGGATCGACATATCTCCTTGATTTGAGGAATTGTACAGGGCCCTCCCAGACCTCTGCAATTCTAGGAAATCATCATTTGGGTGATTGGGGCCATTTTTGGTTGGCCTCCTCCACCATTTTGGACTGACTGAGAATCATCTCGCTCTTTCTTCTCTTAGTACTTAGACTATTTTCGATCTGAGGATCAGAATTTTCATCCAACAAAATCCTAGTTCTCTTGACTCCTACTTCCATCGGAATAAGATTACAGTCGATTTCCTCAATTTTTCTCCGACTTTTAGAGACTGCTTTTTTAACACCCTTCCCTTTCGCCATTTGTTGAATACTGCCCTCCTCCTTGCTACAGGGGGAACCCATATTTTGGATTTCTTCTAAATGAGCTCTATTAGTGGAACCACTGACTTGGAGGTCGATCAACTGAGAGGATTCAGACTCCTTTGATGAGGAAATCTCACCTTCCCAAAACTCCAAATCCATCGGGGCAACAATTTCCTTGTTAATGAAGGATGAAATTTCCAGCTTCTTTTTGAGTATATCCCCAGTTTCACAATCTGATTTTTGAGGGACTTGAACCACTTTTTCACTGATTTGAGGAGTGATTATTGGCCGTTGTGGTTCCTCAAGAGGCTTGATCTTATCCCCATTATCAAGCCGCACCCCAGTGCTGAACAATGCATAAAGTAATTTTAAATTACATAAAGTCAGATATCATGGTTTCTATACAATCTTGTACCCCATTAACAACATTTCTTATTACTAGAGATTATCCCAGTGCTGAAACTAAAGACACTGATCGTATTAATATTATCTACAACTCAATATTATGTAAAAATCAGACAATGTGAACAAAATATTGACTGCTTGTTCTTTTCTTTGCCCCTTTTATCGTTTTTTTATTGTAGATATGATATTACCAGATTTATAAGTCTGCTTTGTGGTCCCTTCTTCACTTTCAATCTGAGGCCACAATATTTTTTTTTTCCAGAAAAAGAGTTCAAAATAACATCTGAAGATTGATATGATTGCCTTGTAAAAAAAAGAATAAAAAGACTAAAAACCCTGTAAAAAAAATAAAAAGACTAACATATAATGCCCTACCCGATTTGCTTAGTGTAGACCTTAACAATTAATGCCTGAGTAACATAAGGTAAGCTGCTGCAGCTTTTTTTACCTGGAACACTGCACTCCCTCTCTCTTACTCTCTCTCTCTTTTCTTTTAACACCATCTTTCTTTTGTAAAACCTCAACATTTATGATCTCCCAACCACCACTCATTCAAGATATTTTCTCTTTTCTTTTTATTTTTTTGATATAGATACTGTTAAATGCTAGGGTATAAAAAACTGTAAAAAGCTCTTTTTTTCCTTTTTTTTTTTAAAAAAAAATTTAAAGTGAAAATCTGGAGATGTGATTGGTTGTGGGTTTTCTTGGGAAATTTTATCTTTCAGTTTGAGCAGACGATTGGTTGTGAGAAATATCAAAATATTTATCAAACATTTCTCAAAAAATTCCATGCGTTCATCCAGAAAATACAATAATCTCACCTCTTTTTCTTCCACTCTCACATTTCCTTATGTTACACATACACACATAATCGCATTCCAGGGTATAATAAAACTGTAAAAAGCTCTTTTTTCCTTTTTTTAAAAAAAAATAAGAGTGAAAATCTGGGATTGTGATTGGTTGTGGGTTTTCTTGGGAAATTTTATATTTGAGTTTGAGTAGACGATTGGTTGTGAGAAATGGATGCGAGAAATATCAAAATATTTAATTACAAAAAATTTCTCAAAACATTCCATGCCTTCATCCAGAAAATACAACAATCTCACCTCTTTCTCTTCCACTCTCACGTTTCATTATGTTACACATACACACATAATCGCATTCCACTAGAAGAAACATGTTTTCTTTTCTGTTATTTCTTCACTCACACATGACACCGTTTCACAGTCCTTTAGTTTTATAGAAGATTTTGAATCAAAAGACAGAGAGGGCTGAATGAAGTGCAATTTGAAAACGGCAAAAGATACAAATAAATATTGTAAGCGGGTCCGGCGGGTTCAACCAACCCCAGGTCCAATGGAGGCTGGACGTGTCCTGGGTCCATGATTTTCTTCGCAGATCTGGGCCAAACCCATCTCAGATCCGCCCCGTTGTCATCCTTAATATTTACATTTCTCAAAAAAGTCGTAGATTCACTGTTCTTTAATATAATGAATTCTAAGGGGAAAACAATAGAAATGAATTTAAAACTGCAAAAAACTCTTTTTTTTCCTTTTTTTGTTTTATAAACTACAGAGTAAAGTCTTTGTTTTTCTGCTTTGTGTAGACCTTAACAATTAATGCCTGAGTGACATAAGGTAAGATGCTGTAGCTTTTTTTACCTCGAAGACTACACCCCCTCTCTCTCACTCTCTTTCTTTTCTTTTAACACCATCTCTCTTTTGTAAAACCTCAATATTTATGATCTCCCAACCACCGTCTTAATCTCCCAACCACCACTCAATCAAGGTACTTTCTCTCTTTCCTTTTTATTTTTTTGATATAGATACTGTTAAATGGTAGGGTATAAAAAACTGTAAAAGCTCTTTTTTTTCTTTTTTTTTTTAAATGCAGAGTGAAAATCTGGGGTTGTGATTGGTTGTGGGTTTTCTTGGGAACTTTTATCTTTGAGTTTGAGCAGACGATTGGTTGTGAGAAATATCAATATATTTACAAAATATTTCTCAAATAATTCCATGCCTTCATCCAGAAAACACAACAATCTCACCTTTTTCTCATCCACTCTCACGTTTCCTTATGTTACACATACACACATAATCGCATTCCAGGGTATTAAAAAACAGTAAAAAGCTCTTTTTTTCATTTTTTTTAAAAATGCAGAGTAAAAATCTGGGGTTGTGATTGGTTGTGGGTTTTCTTGAGAAATTTCATCTTTGAGTTTGAGCAGACGATTGGTTGAGAGAAATTAATATCAAAATATTTACAAACAAATTCTCAAAAAAATTCATGATTCATCTAGAAAATACAACAATGTCACCTCTTTTTGTTCCACTCTCACGTTTCCTTATGTTATACATACACAAATAATCGCATTCCACTAGAAAAAACGTGTATCTTTTTTTTTATTGTAGTTATGATATTACCAGATTTATTATTCTGCTTTGTGGTCACTTCTTCACTTTTCAATCATAGGCCACAACATTCTTTTTTTCAGAAAAAGAGTTCAAAATAACATCTGAATATTTATATGATTGCCATGTAAAAAAAAGAATAAAAAGACTAAAAAACCTTGTAAAAAAAATAAAAAGACTAACCTATAATGCCCTACCCGATTTGCTTAGTGTAGACCTTAACAATTAATGCCTGAGTGACATAAGGTAAGTTGCTGCAGCTTTTTTTACCTCGGAGACTGCACTCCCTCTCTCTCACTCTCCCTCTTTTCTTTTAACACCATTTCTCTTTTGTAAAACATCAACATTTATGATCTCCCAACCACCGTCTTAATCTCCCAACCACCACTCAATCAAGGTACTTTCTCTCTTTCCTTTTTGTTTTTTTGATATAGATACTGTTAAATGTTAAGGTATAAAAAAACTGTAAAAAGCTCTTTTTTTTCTTTTTTTTTAAAAAAATGCAGAGTGAAAATCTAGATTTATGATTGGTTGTGGGTTTTCTTGGGAAATTTTATCTTTGAGTTTGAGCAGTCGATTGGTTGTGAGAAATATCAAAATATTTTCAAAACATTTCTCAAACAATTCCATGCCATCATCCAGAAAATACAACAATCTCACCTATTTCTCTTCCACTATCACGTTTCCTTATGTTACACATACACACATAATCGCACTCCAGGGTATAAAAATACTGTAAAAAGCACTTTGTTTCCCTTTTTTTTTAAAAAAAATACAGAGTGAAAATCTGGGGTTGTGATTGGTTGTGGATTTTCGTGGGAAATTTTATCTTTGATGTTGAGCAGACGATTTGTTGTGAGAAATATCAAAATATTTACAAAACATTTCTCTAAAAATTCCATGCCTTCATCTCGAAAATATAACAATCTCACCTCATTCTCTTCCACTCTATTATTTCCTTATGTTACACATACACATATAATCGCATTCCACCAGAAGAACGTGTATCTTTTTTTTTTATTGTAGATATGATATTACCAGATTTATTATTATGTTTTGTGGTCCCTTCTTCACTTTTCAATCTGAGGCCACAACATTATTTTTCTTCAGAAAAAGAGTTCAAAATAACATCTGAATATTGATATGATTGCCTTGTAAAAAAAAGGAATAAAAAGACTAAAAAACCTTGTAAAAAAAATAAAAAGACTAACCTATAATGCCCTACCCGATTTGCTTAGAGTGACATAAGGTAAACTGCTGCAGTTTTTTTTACCTCGAAGACTGCACCCTCTCTCTCTCACTCTCTCTCTTTCTCTCTATTTTCTTTTAACACCATCTCTCCTTTGTAAAACCTCAACATTTATGATCTCCCAACCAGGGTCTTAATCCCCAACAATGACTCAATCAAGGTACTTTCTCTCTTTCCTTTTTACTTTTTTGATATAGATACAGTTAAATGGTAGAGTATAAAAAAACTGTAAAAAGATCTTTTTTTCCTTTTTTGTTTTAAAGAAAATGCAGAGTAAAAATATGGGGTTGTGATTGGTTGTGGGTTTTCTTGGGAAATTTTGTCTTTGAGTTTGAGCAGACGATTGGTAGTGAGAAATATCAAAATATTTACAAAATATTTCTCAAAACATTCCATGCCTTCATCCAGAAAATACAATAATCTCACCTCTTTCTCTTCCACTCTCACATTTCCTTATGTTACACATACACACATAATCGCATTTTAGGGTATAAAAAACTGTAAAAAGCTCTTTTTTCCTTTTTTTTTTTAAAAACGCAGAGTGAAAATTTGGGGTTGTGATTGGTTGTGGGTTTTCTTTGGAAATTTTATCTTTGAGGTTGAGCAGACGATTGGTTGTGAGAAATATCAAAATATATACAAAACATTTCTCTAAAAATTCCATGCCTTCATCCAGAAAATACAACAATCTAACCTTTTTCTCTTCCACTCTCATGTTTCCTTATGTTACACATACACATATAATCGCATTCCACCACAAGAAACGTGTATCTTTTTTTTATTATAGATATGATATTACCAGATTTATTATTATGTTTTGTGGTCCCTTCTTCACTTTTCAATCTGAGGCCACAAGATTTGTTTTTCAGAAAAAGAGTTCAAAATAACATCTGAATAATCATATGATTGCCTTGTAAAAAAAGAATAAAAAGACTAAAAAACCTTGTAAAAAAAATAAAAAGACTAACCTATAATGCCCTACCTGATTTGCTTAGTGTAGACCTTAACAATTAATGCCTGAGTGACATAAGGTAAAGCTAATGATTTTTTTTTTTTTTTTACCTCAAGATCGCACCCTCTCTCTCTCTCACTCTCTCTCTCTATTTTCTTTTAACACCATCTCTCTTTTGTAAAACCTCAATATTTATGATCTCCCAACCACCGTCTTAATCTCCCAACCACCACTCAATCAAAGTACTTTCTCTCTTTCCTTTTTATTTTTTTGATATAGATCTTTGTTAAATGGTAGGGTATAAAAATCGTAAAAGCTCTTTTTTTTTTTTTTTTTTTAAATGCAAGAGTGAAAATCGGGGTTGTGATTGGTTGTGGGTTTTCTTGGGAACTTTTATCTTTGAGTTTGAGCGGGACGATTGGTTGTGAGAAATATCAATATATTTACAAAATATTTCTCAAATAATTCCATGCCTTCATCCGAAAAACACAACAATCTCACCTTTTTCTCATCCACTCTCACGTTTCCTTATGTTACACATACACACATAATCGCATTCCAGGGTATTAAAAAACAAAAAAGCTCTTTTTTCATTTTTTTAAAAATGCAGAGTAAAAATCTGGGGTTGTGATTGGTTGTGGGTTTTCTTGAGAAATTTCATCTTTGAGTTTGAGAGGCGATTGGTTGAGAGAAATTAATATCAAAATATTTACAAACAAATTCTCAAAAAATTCATGATTCATCTAGAAAATACAACAATGTCACCTCTTTTTGTTCCACTCTCACGTTTCCTTATGTTATACATACACAAATAATCGCATTCCACTAGAAAAAACGTGTATCTTTTTTTTTATTGTAGTTATGATATTACAGTTTTATTATTCGCTTTGTGGTCACTTCTTCACTTTTCAATCATAGGCCACAACATTCTTTTTTCGGAAAAAGAGTTCAAAATAACATCGAATATTTATATGATTGCCATGTAAAAAAAAGAATAAAAAGACTAAAAAACCTTGTAAAAAAAATAAAAAGACTAACCTATAATGCCCTACCCGATTTGCTTAGTGTAGACCTTAACAATTAATGCCTGAGTGACATAAGGTAAGTTGCTGCAGCTTTTTTTACCTCGGAGACTGCACTCCCTCTCTCTCACTCTCCCTCTTTTCTTTTAACACCATTTCTCTTTTGTAAAACATCAACATTTATGATCTCCCAACCACCGTCTTAATCTCCCAACCACCACTCAATCAAGGTACTTTCTCTCTTTCCTTTTTGTTTTTTTGATATAGATACTGTTAAATGTTAAGGTATAAAAAAACTGTAAAAAGCTCTTTTTTTTCTTTTTTTTTAAAAAAATGCAGAGTGAAAATCTAGATTTATGATTGGTTGTGGGTTTTCTTGGGAAATTTTATCTTTGAGTTTGAGCAGTCGATTGGTTGTGAGAAATATCAAAATATTTTCAAAACATTTCTCAAACAATTCCATGCCATCATCCAGAAAATACAACAATCTCACCTATTTCTCTTCCACTATCACGTTTCCTTATGTTACACATACACACATAATCGCACTCCAGGGTATAAAAATCCGTAAAAAGCACTTTGTTTCCTTTTTTTTTTTTTAAAAAAAAAATCAGAGTGAAAATCTGGGGTTGTGATTGGTTGTGGATTTTCGTGGGAAATTTTATCTTTGATGTTGAGCAGACGATTTGTTGTGAGAAATATCAAAATATTTACAAAACATTTCTCTAAAAATTCCATGCCTTCATCTCGAAAATATAACAATCTCACCTCATTCTCTTCCACTCTATTATTTCCTTATGTTACACATACACATATAATCGCATTCCACCAGAAGAACGTGTATCTTTTTTTTTATTGTAGATATGATATTACCAGATTTATTATTATGTTTTGTGGTCCCTTCTTCACTTTTCAATCTGAGGCCACAACATTATTTTTCTTCAGAAAAAGAGTTCAAAATAACATCTGAATATTGATATGATTGCCTTGTAAAAAAAAGGAATAAAAAGACTAAAAAACCTTGTAAAAAAAATAAAAAGACTAACCTATAATGCCCTACCCGATTTGCTTAGAGTGACATAAGGTAAACTGCTGCAGTTTTTTTTACCTCGAAGACTGCACCCTCTCTCTCTCACTCTCTCTCTTTCTCTCTATTTTCTTTTAACACCATCTCTCCTTTGTAAAACCTCAACATTTATGATCTCCCAACCAGGGTCTTAATCCCCAACAATCACTCAATCAAGGTACTTTCTCTCTTTCCTTTTACTTTTTTGATATAGATACGATTAAATGGTAGAGTATAAAAAAACTGTAAAAAGATCTTTTTTCCTTTTTGTTTTAAAGAAAATGCAGAGTAAAAATATGGGGTTGTGATTGGTTGTGGGTTTTCTTGGGAAATTTTGTCTTTGAGTTTGAGCAGACGATTGGTAGTGAGAAATATCAAAATATTTACAAAATATTTCTCAAAACATTCCATGCCTTCATCCAGAAAATACAATAATCTCACCTCTTTCTCTTCCACTCTCACATTTCCTTATGTTACACATACACACATAATCGCATTTTAGGGTATAAAAAGCGTAAAAAGCTCTTTTTTTTTTTTTTTTTTAAAACGCAGAGTGAAAATTTGGGGTTGTGATTGGTTGTGGGTTTTCTTTGGAAATTTTATCTTTGAGGTTGAGCAGACGATTGGTTGTGAGAAATATCAAAATATATACAAAACATTTCTCTAAAAATTCCATGCCTTCATCCAGAAAATACAACAATCTAACCTTTTTCTCTTCCACTCTCATGTTTCCTTATGTTACACATACACATATAATCGCATTCCACCACAAGAAACGTGTATCTTTTTTTTATTATAGATATGATATTACCAGATTTATTATTATGTTTTGTGGTCCCTTCTTCACTTTTCAATCTGAGGCCACAAGATTTGTTTTTCAGAAAAAGAGTTCAAAATAACATCTGAATAATCATATGATTGCCTTGTAAAAAAAAGAATAAAAAGACTAAAAAACCTTGTAAAAAAAATAAAAAGACTAACCTATAATGCCCTACCTGATTTGCTTAGTGTAGACCTTAACAATTAATGCCTGAGTGACATAAGGTAAACTGCTGCAGATTTTTTTTTACCTCGAAGACTGCACCCTCTCTCTCTCTCACTCTCTCTCTCTATTTTCTTTTAACACCATCTCTCTTTTGTAAAACCTCAACATTTATGATCTCCCAACCACCGTCTTAATCTCCCAATCATCACTCAATCAAGGTAATTTCTCTCTTTCATTTTTGTTTTTTTGATATAGATACTGTTAAATGCTAGGGTATAAAAAATTTGTAAAAAGCACTTTTTTTCCATTTTTTTTTAAAATGCAGAGTGAAAAGATGGGGTTGTGATTGGTTTTGGATTTTCTTGGGAAATTTTATCTTTGAGGTTGAGCAGATGATTGGTTGTGAGAAATATCAAAATATATACAAAAAATTCCATGCCTTCATCTAGAAAATACAACAATCTCACCTCTTTCTTTTCCACTCTCATGTTTCCTAATGTTACACATACACACATAATCGCATTCCACTACAAGAAACGTGTATCCTTTTTTTTATTGTAGATATGATATTACCAGATTTTTTATTCTGCTTTGTGGTCCCTTCTACACTTTTCAATCTGAGGCCACAACGTTGTTTTTTCAGAAAAAGAGTTCAAAATAACATTTGAATATTTATATGATTGCCTTGTAAAAAAAGGAATAAAAAGACTAAAAAACCTTGTAAAAAATAATAAAAAGACTAACCTATAATGCTCTACCCGATTTGCTTAGTGTAGACCTTAACAATTAATGCCTGAGTGACATAAGGTAAGCTGCTGCAGCTTTTTTTTACCTCAAAGACTGCACTCCCTCTCTCTCATTCTCTCTCTTTTCTTTTAACACCATCTCTCTTATGTAAAACCTCAACATTTATGATCTCCCGACCACCGTCTTAATCTCCCAATCATCACTCAATCAAGGTAATTTCTCTCTTTCATTTTTGTTTTTTTGATATAGATACTGTTAAATGCTAGGGTATAAAAAATTTGTAAAAAGCACTTTTTTTCCATTTTTTTTTAAAATGCAGAGTGAAAATATGGGGTTGTGATTGGTTTTGGATTTTCTTGGGAAATTTTATCTTTCAGGTTGAGCAGACGATTGGTTGTGAGAAATATCAAAATATATACAAAAAATTCCATGCCTTCATCTAGAAAATACAACAATCTCACCTCTTTCTTTTCCACTCTCATGTTTCCTAATGTTACACATACACACATAATCGCATTCCACTACAAGAAACGTGTATCCTTTTTTTTTTATTGTAGATATGATATTACCAGATTTTTTATTCTGCTTTGTGGTCCCTTCTACACTTTTCAATCTGAGGCCACAACGTTGTTTTTTCAGAAAAAGAGTTCAAAATAACATTTGAATATTTATATGATTGCCTTGTAAAAAAAGGAATAAAAAGACTAAAAAACCTTGTAAAAAATAATAAAAAGACTAACCTATAATGCTCTACCCGATTTGCTTAGTGTAGACCTTAACAATTAATGCCTGAGTGACATAAGGTAAGCTGCTGCAGCTTTTTTTTACCTCAAAGACTGCACTCCCTCTCTCTCATTCTCTCTCTTTTCTTTTAACACCATCTCTCTTATGTAAAACCTCAACATTTATGATCTCCCAACCACCGTCTTAATCTCCCAACCACCACTCAATCAAGGTACTTTCTCTCTTTCCTTTTTGTTTTTTTTATATAGATACTGTTAAATGCAAGGGTATAAAAAAACTGTGAAAAGCTATTTTTTTCCTTTTTTAAAAAAAATGGAGAGTGAATATATGGGGTTGTGATTGGTTGGGGGTTTTCTTGGGAAATTTTATCTTTTAATTTGAGCAGACGATTGGTTGTCAGAAATATTAATATATTTACAAGACATTTCTCAAAAAATTCCATGACTTCATCCAGAAAATACAACAATCCCACCTCTTTCTTTTCCACTTTCACGTTTCCTTATGTTACACATACACACATAATCGCATTCCACGATATAAAAAAACTGTAAAATGCTCTTTTTTTCCTTTTTTTTTAAAAATACATAGTGAAAATCTGGGGTTGTGATTGGTTGTGGATTTTCTTGGGAAATTTTATCATTGAGGTTGAGCAGACGATTGGTTGTGAAAAATATCAAAATATTTACAAAACATTTCTCAAAACATTTCATGCTTCATCCAGAAAATATAACAATCTCACCTCTTTCTATTCCACTCTCACGTTTCGTTATGTTACACATACACATATAATCGCATTCCACTAGAAGAAACGTGCATTTTTTTATTGTAGATATAATATTACCAGATTTATAATTCTGCTTTGTTGTCCCTTCTTCACTTGTCAAACTGAGGCCACAACATTTGTTTTTCAGAAAACGAGTTCAAAATAACATCTGAATATTGATATGATTGCCTTGTAAAAAAAAACAATAAAAACACCAAAAAACCTTGTAAAAAAAAATAAAAAGACTAATCTATAATGCCTTTCCCGATTTGCTTACTGTAGACCTTAACAATTAATGCCTGAGTGACATAAAGTAAGCTGCTGCAACTTTTTTTTACCTCGAAGACTGAACTCCCTCTCTCTCTCTCACTCTCTGTCATTTCTTTTAACACCATCTCTCTTTTGTAAAACCTCAACATTTATGATCTCCCAACCACCGTCTTAATCTCCCAACCACCACTCAATCAAGGTACTTTTTCTCTTTCCTTTTTGTTATTTTGATATTGATACTGTTAAATGCTAGGGTATAAAAAAACTGTAAAAAGCTCTTTTTTTCCTTTTTTTTTTTAGAAAAATGTAGAGTGAAAATCTTGGGTTGTGACTGGTTGTGGGTTTTGTTGGGAAATTTTATCTTTGAGTTTGAGCAGACGATTGGTTGTGAGAAATATCAAAATATTTACAAAACATTTCTCAAAAAATTCTGTGACTTCATCCAGAAAATACAACAATCGCACCTCTTTCTCTTCCACTCTCACGATTCCTTATGTTACACATACACATATAATCGTATTGCAGGGTATAAAAAAACTGTAAAAAGCTCTTTTTTTCCTTTTGTTTTTTAAAAAAATGCAGATTGAAAATTTGGGATTGTGATTGGTTGTGGGTTTTCTTTGGAAATTTATCTTTGAGGTTGAGCAGACGATTGGTTGTGAGAAATATCAAAATATTTACAAAAAATTTCTCTAAAAATTCCATGCCTTCATCTCGAAAATACAACAATCTCACCTCATTCTCTTCCACTCTCACATTTCCTTATGTTACACATACACATATAATCGCATTCTAGGTATAAAAAAACGTAAAAGTTCTTTTTCCTTTTTTTTAAAAATGCGAGTGAAAATCGGGGTTGTAATTGGTTGTGGATTTTCTTGGGAAATTTTATCTTTGAGGTTGAGCAGACGATTGGTTGTCAGAAATATTAATATATTTACAAAACATTTCTCAAATAATTCCATGACTTCATCCAGAAAATACAACAATCTCACCTCTTTCTCTTCCACCCTCACGTTTCCTTATGTTACACATACACACATAATCGCATTCCACGGTATAAAAAAAACTGTAAAAAGCTCTTTTTTTCTTTTTTTTTTTAAAATGCAGAGTGAAAATCTGGGGTTGTGACTGGTTTTGGGTTTTCTTGGGAAATTTTATCTTTGAGTTTGAGCAGACGATTGGTTGTGAGAAATATCAAAATATTTCTCAAAAAATCCCATGACTTCATCTAGAAAATACAACAATCTCACCTCTTTCTCTTCCACTCTCACGTTTTCTTGTTGGGTAATTTATTTGTTAGATTTTGATGAATGCCCTGTAAAACTTAGACTAGAATGTTGGCACCCCATTTTTCTTGTAAATTGCATTGTAATAGATAGGGCTATACGAGCTGAGTCAAGTTAGCTATGCCTGGATATGTAAGAAGTCAACTGAAGGCTAAAATGAAGACTCCATTGTGAAGCAAATCGAGTATGGCAAGGAGGAGAAGTCAAGAACTCGATGAAGGAGTATCACCGGTTGGTACTGTGAGAAGTGTCAGTCAAGTCAACTCTAGACAGCCAAGTCAAGTTGAAGTGACAGATGAGTCTTTCAATGATTGGGAGCTAACTCGAAGTCACCTGGGGAAGTTAAGGAGGCTATGATCAAATCAAGTCAAGACAACTGAAAAGAGTCCGTTGCACAAAAGTCAAGAAAGTTACTTAAATAAGTAATACTTCCATGCTGCAATATTCTAAAGTGCTCAGTCCCAGAAGCGTGCAAAAGGAATAAACCAATGGGAAGCACTGCACCTGTGTCAGGCCCTGAAAAGCTGCAAGACAATTAATACGAGGAAATGTTAACATCAAGGACTGCAACAAGACAAGCCAATGAACACTAGTGACTTTTGAAAATCAGCCTATCTCTTCAACGGGCAGATTTTTGAAAGATCACTATAAAAGGCTGAGGAATCACTTTGAGAAAAGGTTACCTTGCATACCTGAACCACGAACGTTCAAGCTAACATTCGAACTGTAACCAAGCAAGATATTCTCAAGTTATTCAAGCAAATCCTCAAGCCTAAACTTCGAAGAAAATCGATCCAACACCAAGCTGTGAAGGAAAGACAACCTCATACTGTTGAAGAGGAAACTTTTGAAGAATCAAAAGGGGTCTACATTCCAAGGAGGATTGTAGAAAGGTTCAAGGTCGAACCAATCTCAAGTTATTGGAGGGCTTCGTGAACAAATCCAAGAAGCTTGAGCAAGTGAGTGAAGTAGCAAGCGCCCGCCCAATGAAGAAAGGCGAGTCGGACGAGAGGCCATTTGTGTGACCAAGGCATCTCCAGACCGAGTCCCAAAGTATCAAGTCATTTGTGTGATCAAGACTTGTATCCTGGATGTTAACCACTTTGTACTACGATCAATACTTAGTGGATTTCTCCGGGAGTTGGAGAAGAGATGAGTAGAAGAATTACCCCATCTTCGAACCTCTATAAAATTTATTGTATCATTTACATTTCAGCATTTCATTTATGTATATTACATTATATCTGCTGATAATTTGCATTCCAACTGATAATTAACAAAGTGCTAAAATCAAGTGTTAAAATAAACTTAAACCAAATTCAAGGGTGTTAAGTCTTCCGCTGAAAATCTCATCACGCCAAGTTAAGTATAAGACTAAGAAATTGAGTTATTCTATCAACAAACTCGATCGAAAGTCTGTTGAGTGGCTAACTCTGCTGGTTAACTAACTTAGTTGTCCATCAAGGACTTAGCTGTGAAATTAACTCTGAATAATTTTAAAAGGACTAAATTTCGAAAAGTTGGTAAGGTTTATTCAACCCCCCCTTCTAAACCTTACACTCACACCCCTTGGGACCTACAAGTGGTATCAAAGTTGTTGGTTCATTGAGCCTTCCGCACTGGTTACTGAACTAGATCTCCAATCTTTCAAAAAAAAATTTAACACTTGTTTTTTCAAAAGTCATTTTTCTAAATAGCAAAGTTATTATCATGGAAGCAAATTTAACACGCATCCCTATGTTCACCATTGAGGAATTTGATGACTGGAAAATACATATGCAGGCTCATCTATCAGCTTTACATGATGCAAATAATGAAGGTGAACACAGCTGCAAGGAGAGCTGCTGCAGCTGAAGGAGAGGAGGCTGCTCCTCCTAGACCAGCTATGGTTGAAAAACCTAGAGCTGAATGGACAAATGATGACAGAAAAAGATACAATCTGGACAATGTGGCCAATGACATACTCTACAAAACTTTGGACAAAGCCATGTTCAACAAAGTTAAATCTTGCAAGACAGCCAAAGAAATCTGGGATAAACTAACCTTAATTTGTGAAGGATCTGAGCAAATCAAGGAAAATAAATTATCTGTTGTTGTTCAAAAATGTGAGAACTTTAAAATGCTTGCAGGTGAAACAATGGATCAGCTGGATGCTAGATTCACTGAAATTACAAATGAGCTCTCAGCACTTGGGAAAGAGTACACACAGAAGGAGATGTGTATGAAGATACTAAGAAGCCTCCCAACTGAGTGGGAAATTAAGACTATGGCTCTAAGGCACTCGATGGACCTATCAAAAACGTCCAATCATGAACTATTCTCAGACCTCAAAGCTTATGAGTTTGAGCTGAGAAAAAAGGATCAAGAAGAGATAGTTGTACCCAAAACAGCTGCTCTCATAGTCAAGGAAGGGAAGAGAGCTGAGACCAAAGAAGTCATTGACTAGGACGAAATTGTCGTGATGGTTAAAAGATTCAACAAGTTCTTCAACAAGAACTACAAAAGAAATAAAGGTGAATCCTCCAGAAGGCACTCTGTTGGGAAATCATTTTATAGATTTTGATGAATGCCATGTAAAACTTAGAATAGGAAGTTGGCACCCCATTTTTGTTGTAAACTGCATTGTAATAGATAAGGCTGGTCAAACTGAGTTAAGTCAGCTATGTCTAAACATGGAAGAAGACAACTGGAGGCTAGAAGGAAGACTCATTTGCAAGACAATTTGAGTATGGCAAAGAAGAGAAGACGGAACTCGATGAAGGTGCGGTGAGATGCGGTGAGTAAAGAAAGTATCAATCAAAGTCAACTCAAGACAGCCAAGTCTTAAGGTTGAAGTGACAGAAGAGTCATCAAATGATTGGAAGCTGGCTCGAAGTCACCTGGGGATGTGAAGAAAATGTAGTCAAGTCAAGACAACTGAAAGAGATCCGTTGCACAGAAATCAAGAGAATTACTTAAACAAGTAATACCTCCATACTACCTTTCTTGAAGTGCTCAGTCCCAGAAGCGTGCAAAAGGAATAAACCAAGGACTGCAACAAGACAAGCCAACGACCACAAGTGACTTTCAAAAATAAGCCTATCTCTTCAACGGGCAGATTTTTCAAAGATCACTATAAAAGGCTGAGGAATAACTCTGAGAGAAGGTTACCTAAACCACGAACATTCAAGCAAACATTTGAACTGCAACCTAAGATACTCTCAAATCATTCCAGATCAATCTTCAAGCCTACATTACGAAGAAAATCAATCCAACACTCACCTGTGAAGGAAAGATAGCTTCAATCAGTTGAAGAGGAAATTTTTGAAGAATCAAGGGGTCTACATTCCACGAAGGATTGTAGAAAGGTTCAAGGTCGAACCAGTCTCAAGTTTTTGGAGGGCTTCGTGATCAAATCCAAGGAGCTTGAGCAAGTGGGCTGTAGTAGCAAGGCATTTGCCCTGTGAAGAAGGCGAGTCGCACGAGAAGCCAATGCGTGACCAAGGCATCTCTAGGCGAGTCCCAAAGGATCAAGTCACCTTTGTGTGATCAAGACTTGTATCCGAACTATTACCACTCGTATCTTGATCAATACTTAGTAGATTTCTCCGGGAGTTGGAGAAGAGAGGAGTAGAAGAATTACCCCATCTTCGAACCTCTATAAAAACTTATCGTGTCATTTACATTTCAAAGACTTTAATTCTCGTATCTTATTTGTTTAACTCTCTTTGATAAATTTGCTATCCACTTAATAATCTCTAAGTGTTAAAACCAAGTATTAAAACAAACTTAACCAAATTCAAGGGTGTTAAGTCTTCCGCTGAAAACAAATCACAGTCGAGTTAAGTCTTTAGTCAAAACAGCTGAGTTATTTGATCAACAACTCGGTCGAGTCCGTTGAGTGACTAACTCTGCTGATTAACTAACTTAGTTGTCCATCAAGGACACAACTGTGAAGTACTAAGTCTGAACATTTAAAAGGACTAAATCGGAAAGTTGGTAAGGTTTATTCAACCCCCCCTTCTAAACCTTACACTCACACCCCTTGGGACCTACAAGTGGTATCAGACGGTTGGTTCATTGAGCCTTTCGCACTGGTTACTGAACTAGATCTCCAAATTTTTCAAAGTCTGTTTTAGCACTTAAAGTTTTCTATACTTCATTTATCATCAAAAGTTATTATCATGGAAGCAAATTTGACACACATCCCTATGTTCACAATTGAAGAATTTGATGATTGGAAAATTCGTATGCAGGCTCATCTATCAAAGATTACATGATGAAATGTGGATAGTGATAGAGGATGGGCACCGCAAATTTTAAAAGTGAACAATTTGTAAGGAGAGCTGCAATTTGAAGGTGAAGAGGATGTTGCTCCCGGACCACAGCTATGGTTGAAAACCAAGAGTGAATGGACAAATGATGAGAAAAAGATATAACCTGGACAATGTGGCCAAGGATATTCTTTACAAAACCTTGGACAAAGCCATGTTCAATAAAGTCAAATCATGCAAAATGGCTAAAGAAATCTGGGACAAGCTAACATTGATTTGTGAAGGCTCAGAGCAAATCAAGGAAAATAAATTATCGGTGGTCAGTATAGAAATTTGAGAATTTCAAAATGATCGCAGGAGAGACCTTGGATCAACTGGATGCTCGGTTCACAGAAATTACCAACGAGTTATCTACACTTGGAAAAGAATATACACTGAAGTAAATGTGTATGAAAATCCTAAAAAGTCTCCCAGCTGAATGGGAAATGAAGGTCATGGCACTAAGACATTCCATGGACCTATCCAAGACATCCAACCATGAGCTATTCTCGAGATCTCAAAGCCTACGAATTTAATTTGGTGAGAAGAAAAGACCAGGAAGAGACAATTTGTATCAAAAAATTTGCTCTAATTGTTAAGGATGGCAAGAGAGCGATGTCAAATAAGTCATTGACCTAGAGGAAATAGCCCCGATGGTTAAAGGTTTAACAAGTTCTTCAATAAGAACTACAAAAGAGGCAAGGCGAATCCTCCGAGAAGACACTCGGCTCCTCCAAGTCAAGGGAAGATAGGCCAACCAAGAGAACAGAGCATCAAAAAGTCTGAATATCAAAGGGTGACAATCCAAGAATGGAAAGAGTGATCAAAAGGTTGAAAATCTATCTTTGGAACTCCGGCAACCAGGTCACTATGCCATTGATTGCCGATATCCCGTAGTCAACAAATACAGAATGAATGAAGAAGAAAGAAAGGTCTTCGAGAGAAAGAAGACAAGAAAAGAAAAAGGCAATGTTTGGCGCAGTAAACGTTGAGACAAATGCAAGTCAAGTGACTGATTGATTGAGGAAGTAGTGAAGTTGACTACTCAAGTGACTCGAAGAAGAAGCCTTGATCTGCATTTGATGGCCAAGGAACAATACCAACCCGACCAAGAAGATGAGGTACACTCGACTCATCACACTCGATTCGATGATAGTGATCGTGACACACACACTTCATCACCCACCGATCTTTATGATTCCTTAGGCAAAATGATGAAAGACTTTGAACACATTAAATCCTCACACACACTACTAAATGAGGAAAATAGCCTACTCAAAAGTCAAAACTCACAGTTGACTAAGGAGCTAAGTACTCTAAGTCAAATAGCTGATGAGAATGAAAGTCTAAAGACTGAAAATGCTAAGCTAATAGCAGAGATAGCTGCTATATAAAAGAGGGAAAATGACCTCAAAAATGTGATTACCTCATTCACTAAGGCATCTAAATCATTGGATGATCTTATTATGAGTCATAGAGAATGTGGAGACAAGACAGGCTTAGGATTTAATTCCTCTGTGCTATGTCAAGCTCCAAAAGTGACTTTGGAAAAAGGATCTTCAAGCAATGAAGTATCTCAAAAATCCAAAACTCCAAATGGTGCACACACATCTATTCCAAAGCACAATCACAAGCAAAGCGGCCTTGGCTATAAAGGAAAAGGAAAACAGCCGAGTTGAGTGTCTTTGAGAGGTGTTGAGAAGAAATCCAGTGAGTTCCTCAAAAACTCCAAACAAGAAATACTGTAAAAAGAAGAAACAGAGCTACCAAAAATCCCGAAGTTCTATAAAAGAAATACATATGAAGGAATGGTAGAAAGCACCCAAGCCAAGCCGATTGGAATAATGTGAACTATCAAAGAAAGACCTATGGAATATAAGCCCAAATGGCAAAGGCCAGAACTCAAGAAAGGCCATTCCAAAGGTATAAGAGCTTTCATCAAAGACACACATATGAACCTAGGCACTACACTCGGAGATATCACAACTACCCAAAGAAGGTCATTGCTAAAACACATATACAGGCATACAGACAAAAGAGACAGCTGTATGAACCTAGAATCCCCAAGAAATTTGCCAAAATTAATTATGATTATGGCATCGATAGATGGCAACCTCTTAGAGTCAATTCATTTGGCTATAGGCTGGTTGGATCATCTTACAAGACTAACCTCTCAGGACCCAGACAAATATGGGTACCTAAAACTTAATTTCCTTGTTTGCGAGGTTCAAGGAACAGTGAGTGCCAAGGAACCTGGTACATGGATAGTGGCATTATTCCGGACATATGACAGAAACAAGAAAAATCTGTCAAAATTCAAGGAAGTCAAAGGAGCAAAAGTCATATTTGGAGGAAATGAAGCTCAGGAGAAATAAGAGACATTGGATCCATCAAGAAAATGGATTAGAAATCACGGATGTTGCATATGTTGAAGGACTCAAATTCAATCACGAGTATTAGCCAACTCGTGACAAAGGCTATAATGTTGGATTCAATATGGGAATATGTCAAATCAAGGACACTGAATCAAATGAGGTTGTGTTGCAAGGATGCAGACAAAAGAACATGTATGTAGTAGATTGGTCAACTGCAACACCAATCACTTGTCTAATAGCAAAGAGCACAGCCGAATCAAGTTGGTTGTGGCACAAGAAGCTGAGTCACCTGAATTTCAAAACAATTAACAAGCTTGCCAGAAGTAATCTTGTGGAAGGACTTCCAGACTCAGTATATAAGAAGGAAAGTGTATGTGATGCATGCCAGATGGGAAAACAAATCAAATCATCATTCAAAGAAAAGACATGTCCATCTTCAACAAGAATATTGCATTTGCTACATATGGATCTATTTGGTCCAGTTGAACCAGCTAGCTTAAGTGGGAAGAAATACACCTTGGTGGTAGTAGATGACTACTCAAGATATACATGGACAATATTCATGTGTAAGAAGAAAGAAACTCTACGTAAAACTACCCACGGTGATGTAGAGGATTCAAAATGAGAAAAGTCAAACCATTATCAAAATAAGATCGGGCCGGAGGAAATGAGTTTGTCAATGGTATACTAACTCGATCTTGTGTTGAAAATGGTATTGGTCATGAATTATCTGCAGCAAAGGACTCCACAAAGATAATGGAGTTGCGAGAAAGAAGGAATAGAACTCTCAAAGAAGCGCAAAGGACCATGTTAGTTTGAATCGGGGTTACCTAAAAGATTTTGGGTCAAGCAATAAACACAAAGATGCTATACTCAAAATAGATGCATGATAACAGACAAACGGTGACAAAGACTCCTATGAGATTTGGACAGGAGAAAACCAAATGTTGCATATTTTAGAATATTTGGATGTAAATGCTTCATCCATAAAAATGGCAAAGATAATTTGAAGGCTTTTGATGCTAAAGTCGATAAAGGTATCTTCTTGGGATACTCGGTGAAAGCAAAGCCTACAGAGTACTCAACAAGAGGACTATGGTTACGAGGAAGAATCCATTCATGTGGTGTTTGATGAACCGAATGTAAATGGAGAAGACATTGAAGAATCGGATGATAAGTGAATCAACCAACCATGCGAGAAGAGTCCTATATGTCAAGTCAAGTTGGAATTATAAACTCGGATGAAGATGAGATAGCCGAGTCTCAAAAAGCAATTTGGAAAATCTGCGACTAAGTGATGACGAGAGAAGCGATCAAAGCAACATAGCCGCAAGACGACCGAATCCAGCTAACTTACTCCAACTCGATGTAAGATGGGAGAGACCATCCACGTAACTAGTCATTGGAGATATAAGAGAAGGTGTCAAAACAAGATCGAACTCAACAAGAAGCTATGTTCACATGCTTTATCTCACAAATAGAGCCTAAAGATGTGTCACAAGCATTGGATGACACACATTGGATTCAAGCTATGCAAGAAGAGCTGAATCAGTTTGAAAGAAATAAAGTATGGGAATTGGTTCAGAGACCCACCCATCAAAATGTTATTCGCACTAAATGGGTGTTGAAACAAGATGAACGATGAAGGTTCGTGGGTAAGAAACAAAGCAAGACTAGTAGCCAAAGGATATTGCCAAGAAGAAGGGATAGATTTTGATGAAACATTTGCCCCTGTAGCAAGATTGGAAGCTATAACGATGTTTCTTGCCTATGCAGCTCACAAGAATTTTATTGTATATCAAATGGATGTAAAGAGTGCATTCCTTAATGGTTTATTGGAAGAAGAGGTGTATGTTGAACAACCTCCAGGATTTGAGCAGAAGACTCTTGGAGATAAGGTATACAAACTCAAGAAAGCTATATATGGATTGAAACAGGCACCCAGAGCATGGTATGACACATTGTCACAATTCTTGACTGGGAACGGATTCACAAAAGGAAAAGTGGATAGAACACTCTTGAGAATTTAAGAAGGGAAAGAGCATCTTTGCTTGTTCAAATATATGTGGATGACATCATTTTTGGATCCACAAACAAAGAGTTGTGTGATAAATTTTCAAACCTCATGCAAAGCAAATTTGAAATGAGCATGATGGGAGAGCCGACATTCTTCCTTGGACTCCAAGTGAAACAATTTGAATGATGGAACCTTCATAAGTCAAACAAAATACACCAGAGATTTAATGAAGAAATTTGGCATGGAAGAGAAGTCTTCGTGAAAATACCAATGAATACATCATCAAAATGGACATGGATGCGGATGGCAAGCCGTAGATCAAACAAGATCTGAGCACTTATTGGATCATTGCTTTATCTCAAAGAAGCGGGCGGACATCACCTTTCTTTGTAGGTGTATGTGCAAGATTTCAATCTGCTCCAAAAGAAAGCCATATGGCAAATGACCCAAGAGGATCTTGAGATATTTGAAATGAAGCCAAGAAGTTGGCTTATGGTATCCAAAGGAAGGTGGATTCAAACTAGTTGGCTATTCGGACTCGACTACTATTTGGATGTAGAGTTGATAGGAAGAGCACCTCGGGCACATGTCAAATGCTTGGAAACAAGGCTAATTTTCTGGTTTAGCAAAAAGCAAAATTCAATAGCCACCTCTACGGTGATGCGAGAATACATAGTAGGCTGGGCAAACTATTGTGCCCAAGTCCTATGGATAAGACAAAGATCCGAGAGACTATGAAGTTGAAGAAAAGGAAATTCCAATCATGTGTGATAACACAAGTGCAATTGCAATCACTCAAAATCTGTGTTGCACTCAAGAACAAAGCATATCGATGTCGATATCACTTCATAAGAGATCATGTCGAAAAGAAGGACATATTCCATTATGTGAGTCAAGATTTGAGAACTCAAGCATGAGTTAGGGTTAATTGGTTGGTGACACTCGAGAAGACTCAAAAAGAAAAGAAAGGAAACACGAAAAGGGAAAAAGAGTTGAACTCTCAAATCGGCTAAGTGAATCACCGATCGAAAAGACAGTGCATCGAGGTTAGGACACGGTTGAGTCACTAGGAGAACTGTGAGAAGAAGAGTTAAATCGGCTAAGGGATAATTTGAGTCATTTATGAGCAAAGTGACAAAAACGCAATCGTTTTTACTAAGCGGGAATGTTTTTAAGAATGACGTCAAAGATAATTATGACGTGTCTGAGGCAAAAGTGCACACCAAGCTTATGATTGGATATAAATCTTTGTCGCATTAAATGTGAGACATTAAATGTTAATCGGCGTGCAAAATCTAAGCCGTTGATTTCGATCACATTTCAAAAACCACCCGCACGCCCCTTTCATGAACCATACTTAAACCATTTTCGTCCATTTCTCTCACACATTACCAAAAAGCTGTTCATTTCTCTCTCTCAAAAGCAAAGACAAAAACTCTCTCTCAAAACCCTATCAATCTTCAAATCACCTTCTAAGTTTCGTTCGGTGAAATCTTTGAAAAATGGCATCTACTCATAATTTTGTCAAGCTAGGAAAGCAAATCCACACCGGGTCTCTTTTGTGGATTTCAAGGGTATGGTCAAACAGAGTCCGATGAAGCTCTCGTAAAGAAGATCGCTGAAAAACTAGAAACGCCTGGGCTAAAACCATTTCGACGATGGAGTTTCCGGTGACCTATGTGGAAGAGGTCGCGACGAGTTCACGTGAACGCCGAGATTCACGATGAGGGGATCAAATCATCCTCATTCACGGGAAGGAGTTCATCACACGCCAAGGATTTGGCGAACACCGCTCGTTACCGGCGGAAGGAGCACGAGAAATCAATGAAGCGATGTTAACTTGGCTTTGCTTGGAAGGAAGTAGCCAAGGCGGTATCTTTGAAAATATAGTCTACTACACTAACAAGAGGATCTTTGAAAGAGGACTACCACAAATTGTTGGACATCGTTGCCAAATGCATAGACATCAAATTTGGCGGCTTTGACCAACTGTCTAAAGCAAAATTGATCGTAATGGCTGCGATCATTGAAGAAAAGAAAGTGGAACTGGCCGAGTTTGTCTACAATGAGACTACGCGAGAATGTAGGGAACAAATCCTTCAAGGAGGATGGAACATTTGGAGGATCCCGGGATACGGCCTGGTAATTGGCGAATAATGGAAGTGAAGAAAGTCCATCTTCGACATGCAAAGGCGTTCCATGTAAACAAGAGAATGTCCGATCAAACCTCTCGGGCGCACGAGAGAGCCTACGCTAAGAGAGGCGATACACGTGAGGGGAATCACCGACCCCAAGATCTGATTGTCCCCTCTCCACCAAAGAAAAAGGTTGCTCATGCGGCTGCTAAGAAGAATTGCTCTGCAAAGAAAGAAAAAGAAATCGCTCCTACCCCCAATGCCGAAGTCACTTACCCCGTGGCGGTGTCTCCCGCCCCGCCCCTGCGCGGCAGAGAAGGAATCTCAAATACCTTCTCTGGTCATCAAGAAGAGGAGAACTGATAAGCCAAGACGGCCAGCTCCTCAGAAGAAAATAACAGCGGCGACCCCCGCGCCCAAGACTCGGAAGAAACCTTGTCAGAACCAGAAATCCCTTTGGTTCAAACAAGAAGAAGGAGATGAATTTTCAATCGTTCCCAGCTTGAGAAGCCGGCTGAGTCAGCCACTCAGTTGGAAAAAATACCCGAGACTGCTGGAGAAGTAGAGTCTCCAGGCGTGATTGATGAAACGGCCAAGTCTGTTGAGGCCGATCGGAGAGGCAACTCGTAGACCAGTTTGTAAACGAGAACAAGCGAGGAACAAGGCACGGTGAGACAACCAAATCACCTGTTGCCAAGGTTGTCTCTCCACCAATGCAGGTCTTTGAAGGTGTCGGCAAAGAAAGTCGCTATCCTTAATACTGGGAAACGAGGGCCAACAAGAGAATGACGATGACGATGTAATCATGCACTCTCCATTGTATCCGGACATCCAAAATCGTCTGCGAGAGTGGAGAAAATGGAAGCGAGCCTATCCAGTGCGGTTTGAAAGTCGAGTTCATTCTTTGAGGAAGAAGAACTCTTGATTTCTTGAGGTGGACCAAAGATCTTGCAAGCCCTTGACGAGGATAATTGCATCAATATCTTGGAGATTCGAAAAAGAAAATGAATGGGCTCAAGCGGTGAGGACGCGAGAGGCACGTGAGAAGGCCAAGATCCGCCCTATAACCGCACCAGAACATACACATCCTCACCTTGGCGTCCTATCGAAAGTAATGAGGATCCGGAACCTCTTTCGCCACGAGAAGAGTTGCAAATGCACGGCAAGCAATGGAAGAATCCGAGAATCCTTCATGAGCAAAGAATGATGGAGGGACAGAAGAGTCCTCAAAACACGGTGGAGATAGACCCAATGGGAGTGGGCGAAAGATATTGCCATGTGGTTTTTGCCACCACTTCCCAGACTCACTCGGAAGAAGGACTTAAGGAACGGCAATGAAACGGGATAGTGGGGATAAGTGGAGATAAGTGCGCTTCACGATTCCCAGGATAATCTGATGTAACCTTTCCGGGATCGGAAGGAGACGATGAAGCGAGTCATCCCCCTGTGGTCGATCCAAAAGACTCGGTGAGGATGTTCCAACCACGAGTAAGTCGACCTCAAGACTACTCGTCAAACTTTCAACTTTGATGATGAGCCACCCATAGAAATCTCATCATCGTCCGATGACGCTCCACGATAAGGCCGAGGATCGTCGGCCAACTCACTTGGAAAAACCAATTTGAGACCGAATTTTGTTGAGGTTGAGGCTCAACAAGTCGGGTCAACTTCACAATGAGACCCCACCAAACAGAGTCCATCGCGCAGGCTCCCAAGGCTGCAGCAGAGTTCGACTCCACAAGGAACCTCACGAGCACCACTCATCATTGAACAAATCCCGGTTGCCGTGATGATCCCTTTGTAGAATCATTTTCCTTCTCTCGGAGGTACCCGACCTCCCGAAGAGTCGAAAAAGAGATCTCGAGCGCTTCCACGGACGAGATCTGTCATTCCATCGGATACCATCGCTCCGGTGACTATGATTTTGGCGTTGCTTGGCGTCGGTGAAAGCAGAGAACAAATTGAAGTTCGGGAGGTGTTCAAAGCATTATTTTCTTTGAAATTGAGCGGATGGAGAGGCACCAGGCCTCGATGGACATGAGGCGGATAACGAGAGATGCCAACCTTACGGTGACTTGAGAGGCATAATAGTGAGAATCTGGGAGTGGTGGCAACAAAGAAGACAAACAATGCGTGTGGAACAAGCTAGATATTTGAGCATTGTTCAACAAGGTTGTTGATGCAGCGAAGTGAGAATCCGATGCAAAGACAAAATTGAAAGAACACATTGAGCAAATGCATGAATCTCACATTTGAGATAAAGCTGCTACGTGAGCAAAATAAGAATGAGATCATGCGTATGGAAGAACACATGGATCGCAAATTGATCTTCTCACGGCTGAGATGAAGTTGCTTAAAGTCGAATCCAACGCTACTCGTTCGAGTTTCGGCAAAGATACTCCGCGAGACTCGAAGCGAACTCGGCTATCGCGGACTCGACTTCCGCTCGCTAGTTTGTTTCGGGGTTCTCTCTCCTTTGATGATGCCAAAAAGGGGAAGAGGAATACCTAAAAAGACCGGGAAGGGATCGAAGTTGAGAAGGAGGGAAGCATTTGTGAAGGAAAAGACAGTGAGGAAGTATCAAGAGAAAAGAAAGGGAAGTCTATTGAGGGGAAGGATCGAAAGATGTGACCTTGATGATTGCTAAAACCCCCAACAAAATCTTGTCACGGTGATATTATCGGCAAACTCCAAGTGACTCGCCACTCCAACACTACGATGTACCTATGGTGAAAAAGAAAAAGCGATTGAAGCGAGGGATGGAGGAAGTGGAAGAAAGGATGAATGCCCGAGTTATGGATATTACGGAAATAACATGGAGGCATTCATGAAGAGAGAGACACTTATGCCATCTCGGATGCGAAGGCGAGCCAAGATCGGTTGATGAATTTAAAACGCCGCATCCGAAGGATACTTCGCAAACATGTCCATGGCTCAAGCACAGGACTTATCTTGGGAAAAGGGTCTCACACTATGTGAAGAAGAAGACTGACGGTGAGACTACCGCGATCACTTTCTTTAGTCACTCTGCTAGTCACTTTCAAATTTGGGAAAAAAGACCGGTACAATACACGCCCAGGTAGAGGAAGAAAGCGTGGTGGTAGAGGAAGAGGTTTCGGACCTATATCTCGCCTCAAAAACATTGAGTACATAGATCCATGCAAGAAAGGAGGGATCTCTTGAAATTTCAGTTTGATGAAGTAGCCAATCTGCAAGTGGCTAAGAATAATCTTTGAGTATGTGAAAAGAATTGAAGAAGAAAATAAAAGACAAACTCAGCTATGGGAGGAGAGACAAGAGAGACTAAGAAGAGATGAAGCTGCCCGGAAGGCGTATGAAAAGAAGAAGAAGGCGGTGAAGATGAGAAAAAAAGAGAAGAAGATCGAGAAGATGACAGAGTGAAGAGAGATGAAAGAAGGGAAGCGCGAAGGAGATGAAGTGTTGTTGTCCACCCCTTCATGTATTTTACTATGTAAATACATTTTATGTAAGTCTTCTGTATACTATATAAAACTGTACAAACTCTATACTTGTGTAAACATAGGACAACATGGTTAGCTTAAGCCCGGCTAAACTCGATACATTTTTGTTGGTTTAAGCTCGATACACTCTGTAAACTTGACTATGTAAAGAACAAGGATGTTATGATCAATAAAAGATCAATTCTAAACATACATTCGGTGGTTCTACATTTGTCTGTATGTATCTTTGTTGTTAAATAATTGTATGGATGTTTTAAGTTTTGGCATCATCAAAAAGGGGGAAATTGTTGGGAAATCATTTTATAGATTTTGATGAATGCCATGTAAAACTTAGAATAGGAAGTTGGCACCCCATTTTTGTTGTAAACTGCATTGTAATAGATAAAAATTTGGTCAAATTTGAGTTAAGTCGATTATGCCTAAACATGCAAGAAGACAATGGAGGCTAGAAGGAAGACTTTGCAAAAGACAGTGAGTATGGCAAAAAGAAGAGAAGGGGAACTCGATTGAAGGTGCGGTGAGATCGGTGTTGAGTAAAGTATCAATCAAAGTCAACTCAAGAAAGCCAAGTCTTAAGGTTGAAATGACAAAAGAGTCATCAAATGATTGGAAGGCGACTCGAAGTCACTTGGGGATGTGAAGAAAATGTAGTCAAGTCAAGACAATCGAAAGAGATCCGTTGCACGAAATCAAGAGAATTACTTAAACAAGTAATACCTCCATACTACCTTTCTTGAAGTGCTCGGTCCCGAAGCAAAAGGAATAAACCAATGGGAAGCACTTTGCACCATGTCGAACTACGAAAAAGTCAAGAACAATTCATACGAGGAAGTGGCAATTCCAAGACCGCAACAAGACAAGCCAACGACCACAAGTGACTTTCAAAAATAAGCCTATCTCTTCAACTAGGCGATTTTTGAAAGATCACTATAAAAGCGAGAGGAATAACTCGAGAGAAGATTACGAACCACGAACATTCAAGCAAACATTTGAGCGTAACCTAAAATACTCTCAAATCATTCAAGATCAATCCTCAAGCCTACATTACGAAGAAAATCAATCCAACACTCTTTGTGAAGGAAAGATAGCTTCAATCGGTTGAAGAGGAAATTTTTGAAGAAAATCAAGGGGTCTACATTCCACGAAGGATTGTAGAAAGGTTCAAGGTCGAACCAGTCTCAAGTTTTGGAGGGCTTCGTGATCAAATCCAAGGAGCTTGAGCAAGTGGGCTGTAGTAGCAAAGCGGTATCTGTGAAGAAGCCGAGTCGTACGAGAAGCTTGGTTTGCATGACCAAGGCATCTCGGATCGAGTCCCAAAGGATCAAGTCAATTTGTGTGATCAAGACTTGTATCTGGGTATTACCACTCGTATCTTGATCAATACTTAGTGGATTCCTCCAGGAGTTGGAGAAGAGAGGAGTAGAAGAATTACCCCATCTTGAACCTCTATAAAAACTTATCGTGTCATTTACATTTCAAAGCACTTTAATTCTGTATCTTATTTGTTTAACTCTTTGATAAATTTGCTATCCACTTAATAATCTCTAAGTGCTAAAACCAAGTATTAAAACAAACTTAACCAAATTCAAGGGTGTTAAGTCTTCCTTTGAAAACAAATCACGAGTGGAGTTAAGTCTTTAGTCAAAATAGTGAGTTATTTGATCAACGGCTCGATCAGTGCGTTGAGGTACTAACTCTATTTGATTAACTAACTTAGTTGTCCATCAAGGACACAATTTGTGAAGTACTAACTCGAACATTTAAAAGGACTAAATCGGAAAGTTGGTAAGGTTTATTCAACCCCCCTTCTAAACCTTACACTCACACCCCTTGGGACCTACACACTCACTCCTCCAAGTCAAGGAAGATATGCCACCAAAGAGAGTGAGTATCAAAAGGTCGAATATCAAAGAGTCGACAACCCAAGAAATGAGAGAGTGATCAAAAAGCGAAAACTTGTGTTGGAATTGCGCATACGGCCGGGACATTTCGCTATTTGATTGTCCATATCCTGTAGTCAATAAATACGGGAATGAAGAAGAAAGAAAAGTCTTGAGAGAAAGAAGACAAGAAAAGAAAAGAGCAATGTTGGTTCTTGAGACCCACGACACGGCTAAGTCAAAAGAAGCGAGACTTCGAGAGAGTAGTGGTGACTACTCAAGTGACTCGAAGAAAAAGCTTTAATCTGTCCCTAATGGCTAAAGAACAAGATCAACGACCAAGAAGATGAGGTACACTCTAACTCATCTCATTGATTCTAGTGATAGTGATTGTGACACACACACTTCATCACCCATTGATCTTTATGATTCATTAGGCAAAATGATGAAAGATTTTGAGCACATGAAATCCTCACACACACTATTAAATGAGGAAAACAGCCATGACTCAAAAGCCAAAACTCACGGTGACTAAGGAGCCGAGTACTCTAAGTCACATAGCCGATGAGAACAAAAACGAAGAAGGTGAAAATGCTAAACTAATAAGATAGATAGCTTGCTATAGAAAAGAGAGAAAATGATCTCAAAAATGTGGTTGCTTCATTCACAAAGGCATCTAAATCATTGGATGACCTTATCATGAGCCAAAAAGAATGTGGAGACAAGACATGCATAGGATTCAATTCCTTTGTGCATAGTCAAACTCTAGAGTGGTCTTGGAAAAAGGATCTTCAAGTAATGAAGCATCTCAAAAATCCAAGACACCAAATGTTGCACACATCATTCCAAAGCACAATCACAAACAAACTGGCCTAGGATATAAAGGAAAAGGAAAACGGCCGATTGAGTATCTTTGAGAGGGCAGTGAGAAGAAAAGCAGAGTTCCTCAAGCAAACTCCAAATAGGAAGTACTCTGTGAAGAAGAAGCAGAGCTACCAAAAATCCCCGGAAGTTCTATCAAAGGAACAAATATGATGGGAATGGTAGAAACTACTAGCCAAGTGACTTGAATAATGTGAAATATCGGCAAAGACCTATGGAATACAAGCCTAAATGGCAAAGGCCTAGAACTCGGCAAAGGTCATTCCAAAGGCCAAAGAGCCATTATCGGCACACATATGTACCCAAGCACTACACTCGGAGATATCACAATTACCCAAAAGAAGGCAATTGCTAAAAACACACACACGGGCATACTGAAAAAGACAGGTTGTATGAACCTAAAGCCCCTAAGCAATTTGCCAAAGTAAATTATGATTATGGCACAGATAGATGGCAACCTCTTAGAGTCAAATCATTTGGCTATAGGTTGGTTGAATCATCTTACAACACTAACCCCTCAGGACCCAGACAAGTATGGGTACCTAAAAAGCGATTTCCTTGATTGCGGGTTCAAGGCAGTGAGTGCAAGGAACCTGGTACATGGATAGTGGTACATTCCGGACACATGACAGGAAACAAGAAAAATCTGTCAAGATTCAAGGAAATTAGAGGTGCAAAAGTTATATTTGGAGGAAATGGAGCTCCAGGGGAAATAAGAGGCACTGGATCCATCAAGAAAAATGGATTAGAAATCACAGATGTTGCATATGTTGAAGGCTAAATTTCAACTTACTAATCATCGGCCAACTCTGTGACAAGGGCTATAATGTTGGATTCAACATAGAAATGTGCCAAATCAAAGATCTTGAATCAAATGAAGTAGTGTTGCAAGGAGCGGACAAAAGAACATGTATGCGTGGTAGATTGGTGATCATTGCCACACCAAGCACTTGTCATTAGCAAAAAAAATACGGCCGAATCAAGTTTGTTGTGACACAAGAAGCTGAGTCACCTGAATTTCAAAACAATTAACAAGCTTGCAATGAGTAATCTTGTAGAAGGATTACGGACTCGATATACAAGAAAGAAAGTGTTTGTGATGCATGCGGATGGGAAGCGGATCAAATCATCATTCAAAGAAAAATCAAGTCCATCTTCAACAAGAATATTGCATCTGCTACACATGGATCTATTTGGTCCAGTTGAGCCAGCCAGTATAAGTGGAAAGAAATACACTCTAGTAGTGGTGGATGATTATTCAAGATATACATGAACAATCTTCATGTCTAAAAAGAAGAAACTTTGCGAGAAGTTACCTCGGTGATGAAAAGAGTTCAAAATGAGAAGAGTCAAACCATTATAAAGATAAGATCGATAGAGGAACCGAGTTTGTCAATGGAATAATAACTCAGTATTGTGTTGAAAATGGTATTATTCACGAATTATTTGCAGCAAGGACTCCACAGCAAAATGGAGTTGCAGAAAGAAGGAATAGAACTCTCAAGGAAGCAGCAAGGACCATGTTAGGTGAAGCAGGGGTGCTAAAAGATTTTGGTGAAGCTATAAACACTTTGCATGTTATACTCAAAATAGATGCATGATAAATAGATGACTAACAAAGACTCCTATGAGATTTGGACGGGGAGAAAGCCAAATGTTGTATATTTTAGAATCTTTGGATGTAAATGCTTCATCCACAACAATGGCAAGGATAATCTAAAGGCTTTTGATGCTAAAAGGTGATGAAGGTATCTTCTTGGGGTACTCGGTGAAAGCAAAGCCTATAGAGTCTTGAACAAAAGGACTATGGTCCGCGAAGAGTCTATCCATGTGGTTTTTGATGAACTAACGTAAATGGAGAAGACATTGAGGGGTTAGGCGATAAGCTAAATCAACCAACCATGGAGAAGAGTCCTATGTTGAAGTCAAGTGGAGCAATTAATCAAGGTGAAGATGAGATAGTTGAATCTCAAAGGCAGTGGAAAATCTGCTGACTAAGTGATGATGAGAGATTTGGTCAAGATAAACACGGTGCAAGACGCGAACCCGGTGACTTACTCAACCTGATGTGAGAGGGTGAGAGACCATCCACGAGCTAGTCATTGGAGATGTAAGAGATGGTGTAAGAACCAGGATCGAGCTCGGCAAGAAGAAGCCATGTTCACTTGTTTCATTTCCCAAATAGAGCCAAAAGATGTGTCCCAAGAATTGGATGATACACATTGGATTTAGGCCATGCAAGAAGAAAGTGAATCGGTTTGAAAGAAACAAAGTATGGGAATTGGTTCAAAGACCAACCCATCAAAATGTCATTGGCACAAAATGGGTTTTGAAACAAGATGAATGAAGAAGGTTACGTGGTAAGAAGAAACAAAGCAAGATTGGTAGCCAAAGGGTATTGCCAAGAGGAATGAATATATTTTGATGAAACATTTGCTCTGTTGCAAGATTAGAAGCAATAAGGATGTTTCTTGCCTATGTTGCACACAAGAACTTCTTTGTATATCGGATGGATGTGAAGAGTGCATTTTTAAATGGACATTAGAAGAAGAAGTCTATGTTGAGCAACCTCCGAGGATTTGAGCGAGAAGACTCTTGGAGATAAGGTGTACAAGCTCAAGAAAGCTCTATATGGATTGAAACAGGCACCTAGAGCATGGTATGATACATTATCTCAATTTCTGACAGATAATGGATTCACCAAAGACAAAGTGGACAGAACACTCTTCAGAATTCAAGATGGAGAGAGTATACTGCTTGTTCAAATATATGTGGATGACATCATTTTTGGATCCACAAACAAAGAGCTGTGTGATAAGTTCTCAAACCTCATGGGAGAGATGACATTCTTTCTAGGACTTCAACTTAAATAGCTGAAGGATGGAACCTTCATAAGTCAAACAAATTACACCAGAGATTTAATGAAGAAATTTGGTATGGAAGAGAAGTCTTCTGTGAAAATACCAATGAATACATCAGTCAAGATGGATATGGATGCAGATGGCAAGCCTGTGGATCAAACAAGATATAGAGCACTTATTAGATCTTTGCTCTATTTAACAGCAAGCAGGCCAGACATCACCTTTGCAGTAGGTTTATGTGCAAGATTCCAATCTGCTCCAAAAGAAAGTCACATGATGCGACTAAGAGAATCTAAGATATTTGAAGGGATGCAGGAAGTCGGCTTATGGTATCCAAAGGAATGTGGATTCAAGCTTATTGGTTACTCGGACTACGACTATGCGGATGTAGAGTTGACGGGAAGAGTACTTTAGGTACATGTCAAATGCTAGGAAACAGATTGGTTTCCTAGTTTTAAAAAGCAAAACTCAATTGCCACATCCACGGTAGGCCGAGTACATACATCGCTGGGCAATTGTTTGTGCCCAAGTCTTATGGATGAGACAACGGTGAGAGATTATGATGTTGAAGAAAAAGAAATTCCAATTATGTGTGATAACACAAGTGCTATTGCAATCACTCGAGAATCAGTGTTGCACTCAAGAACAAAGCACATTGATGTCGGATATCATTTCATAAGAGATCATGTGTAAAAGAAAGACATCACCTTGGAATACATCTCAATTGATAAACAGTTAGCTGACATATTCACAAAGCCATTATGTGAATCAAGATTTGAAGAACTCAAGCATGAGCTAGGGTTGATTGAGTGAATTAACACTCAGAAAACTCAAGAAGAAGAAGAGATGAAACAAGAAAAGATGAAAATGGAGTTAAGTTAAATAAATCGGCTAAGTGAATCACCATTTGTATCGAAAAATCACCATCGAGTTAGGTGTGTGTTGAGTACCAATGTGAAAAGAGAGAAGAAGAGTTGAATCAGCTAAGGAGTAAGCTAAGTCATTTATGAGCTAAGTGACAAAAACGCAATCATTTTTAATGAGCGGGAATGTTTTTAAGGACGACGCGGCGTCATAATGAGGGTGCGATCAAAAGCCTGACGGCAAAGCATATGATTGGATATAAATCTTTGCCGCATTAAATGTGAGCAATTAAATGCTAATCGGCGTGCTAAATCTGAGCCGTTGATCTCGATCAAATTTCAAAAACCGTATGCACGTCCTTTCATAACCCACATATATACCCTTTCGTCCGTTTCTCTCTCACTTTACACAAACTGTTCATCTCTCTCAAAAGCAAAGAAAGCAACTTTTCTCTCAAAACCCTACAGATCTCCAGAGTAATTTTCTAAAAGTTTCGTTCGGTAAAACTTCAAGAAATGGCATCCACGTACGATTTTGTTAAGTTGGGAAAGCAAATCCACTTTGGCTCTCTTGTGGATTTTGAAGGTATGATCAAACAGGGGTTGGATGAAACCCTTGTGAAGAAGATAGCTGAGAAAGTGGAGAAATCTGGGTTGAAACCCTTTCTCACAATGGAGTTTGAGGATGACTTATGTTGAAGAAGTCGCTCGGTTCTACGTGAATCTTTGAAGTTCACAGCGAGGGCATTAAGTCCTCTGTTCACGGAAAGGAGTTTACGATCACTGCCGAGGATCTAAGCGGGAGCGATGTTTGCTTCCGTCGGAAGAAAGCGGAGATATTGAGGCTGATGTAAACTTAGTTCTTTGCATGGAAGGAAGTGTCCAAACCCGACTATCTTTGCGAAGGTGGTTTACACAACCGGTGATAAGAAGTCTTTGAAAAGACGATTATCACAAGTTGTTGGATATTGTTGCTAAGTGCGTAGACATCAAATTTGGAAGCTTTAATCGGCTATCCAAAACTAAAGCTGATCGTGATGGTGCGATCATGCAGGAGAAGAAGGTAAATTGGGGTTTGAGTTTGTATACGCAGACTGCCAAAATGTTGGAAATAAGTCTTTCAAGGAAGATGGATCGTTCGGAGGATCCTTGGGGTATGGCCTTGTTATTGGCGGTGATGGAGGTAAAGGGAGTTCCACTCCGGCATGGAAAGCGTTCCATGTCAACAAGAAGATGTTCGATCGAATCTTCGGGAGCTCGAGAAGAGAGCTTATGCCAAGAGGGCGGACACTAGTGAGGGGGAATCAGCTGACCCTGAGGAAACAGTTGTTGTCTCCCCTCCGAAAAAGAAAGTTGCCCATGCAGCTGGAAAGAAGATTGTTGCCCCAAAGACCAAAGAAGACAAAAAGATGCACTGCCCTGCAGGCGTGTCTCGCCCCTGCGGCAGTGAGAGAAGGAATCTTTAGTACCTTCTCCTGGGATCAAGAAGAAGATGATCGCCAAGACGAGAAAGGCAGTGCCTCTAAGACAATGCGAAGGCCTTTACCTTCGAGGAACCGGAGGAAGTGGAACAGGACGTTCCTCGGTGAAAACCAAAATAAGAAGAAGAATCTTCAAGCGTTGAGCTTGAGAAAACAAATTTAGTCCCGCCACTCACGTGGAACAGATCGGCCCGAAAGCAATTTGGAGAAGTTGAGTCTCGAGACTATTGATGAAACCGCCAAGTCTCTTTGAGGCCGATCGGCAGAGGCAAGTCGAAGACCACTGTGGATGGATAGGGCAATTTGTGGAACAAGCAAGAATCGAGACATTTGAATATCCACATCCAACAGGATCGCATCCCCACTGCGACATACATACGCTTTGAGGGTGAAGAGCGACAAGCTCTACTACCCTCCATTCATGAAAAAACGTTCGGCGGGAAGATGATGATGATGTGATCATGCTATCTCCACCATATCAAGACTTCCAAAATCGTCTGCGAGAATGGAGGAAGTGGAAGCTGAGTCGATCGAGGGAACAATTCCAAAGACCTGAGTTTATTGAAGAAGAAGAAGAACTGATGGATTTCCTCGGATTGACCACAGTGGTCGAGGCATTGGATGAGGAGAAGCGCATAGATATTTTGAATATCTTCAAAGAAAAGGAGAAGGAGCGATTAGCGGAGGAAGCGGTGAAGCCGAGAGAAGGCCAATATTTGTCGCTTCACTTTGGAACCATCGATCACACTCATCCCCACCTCGATGTTCTCTCGGGGAAGTGATGAGGATCTGGACCCTGCTGCTGCTATAGAAGATTTGGAAATGCAGCAAGCCATGCGGGAATCCAGAGTGATGCATGAGCAACAGCTTATGGAAGGACCTGGAGAGTCTTTCAAATCACGGCTCGAAATTGACCCTATGGGAGTGGTGCGATGGAGTGCAAGCTGTTGTTGCTTGCGACCACTTCCCACTCACTCGAGGAAGGTTATAAGGGTAATGGCGATGAAACCGGGAATTCGGGGACCCAAGTCGAGCCAACCCCTATTGAAGGTGTCTTACCACCGCCCAACCAACTACTGAACACTCAAAGGAAATAGCAGGAAGGTTGGAGGAAAGTGACCCCAATCCCGATCACTCGGTGGTGTGCCGGTGAGGGTGCCTGTTGAGGGAAACTCCCTCCACTGCAGCCTAGATTGGAGATTATCTGCAGATGACTCCACAACGAATCTAGGAGGCGAAGTGGAGAAGGAACAAGAAAAAGATACCACGACAAGTTGTCACCGAAGCTCGGACGATTAAGACTATCTCGGTGAAGTGCCAATCGCTCTCAGCGGCCGAGACGACCGCTAATGCAATCGAGGCACGGGATGGATCGCCTGGGAGTTAACACTGGGGCAATGAAAGTGCAATCCACGGAGTTAAGGCTCCTGTGGATGCCACCGTCGAAGACCCCAAGACACCGAAAGTAGTGTCGAAGGGAATGTCAAGGCCTTGCTGCGATTGAGGCGCAAGAGTTAGTGAAGGCCTACGGGAGGTTGAGACTTCCCACGAAGCGTAAAGAGCCGAGAAGTATACAAAGAACATCCCTCCGGTTATCATCGATGCATCCGAGAAGGAGATAAGTGCCCTTCATGATTCCCAAGACAACCCCGATGTAACATTTCCGGGATCTGAAGGTGAAGATGAAGTTGAGTCATCCCCTGTTGCAAGTCCAAACGACTTAGCTGAGGATGTTCTTCCCAGACGAGTAAGCGAGGTGAAGGTTGCTCGTCAAAAGTTTAATTTTGATGATGAGCCACCCCTACAAGTCTCATCATCGTCCGATGACGCTCGATACGGCCGAGGACCGGATAACTCACAAGGAAAAACCATTTGAGACCGAGCTGAAGGTTAAGACTGTTGAGGCTCGGCCAGTGAGTCCATACCACAATGAGACCCGGTGAATCACGATCAAGCGCCTGACAGGCTCCCAAAGCTGCAGCAGAATCGACTCAACCGGGCACATCACAGTCGCAAGTCACAGTTGAACAGATTCCCTATGTCCGTGATGATGTGTTTGAACAAACTTTCCCTTTCTCACTGGAGCTGCCTGATCTTGATGAAGAATCAGCTAGAGATCAACAACGTTTCCATAGACCTGATCCAGTCATTCCCACAGATACCATCGTCCCAACAGATTTTGATTTCGATGTTGCTTGGCCGCCAGCTGAGACAGAGGTGACAGCTGAGGTTCGAGAAGTCTTCAAGGCAATATTTGCGGAGATAGAGATGATGGAGAGGCACTAGGCCTCATTAGATATGCGACTGGATAACCGAGATGCTAATCTTACTGCCGATCTGCGTGGAATCATAGTCAGGATCCGGGAATGGTGGCAACAGCAGCAGACAATGCGTGTGGAACAAGTTCGATACTTCAAAGCATTGTAGAATAAGATGCTAATCTGGAGCGCTGATAATGCTGAAATGAAGAAGAGGATGCAAGAAAACATTGATAGAATGCATACCTCTCATACCACGAGAAATGGAGTACATTGCGCGAATTTCATCGAAAAAGAACTTCACAGCGTAGAGGAGAACATGAATGAAAAATTCAGCATTCTTATGGCTGAAATGAAGTTGGTGTCGGCCAGAATCCAACGCCACTCGCCTGAGAATTTCGAGAAGCATACTCCGCAGCGAGAATCAGCGAGAACTCAGCTATCGTCGCTAGATTTCATGCTTGGCGGCATGTTTCGGGGTTCCTCTCTCCTTTGATGATGCCAAAAAGGGGGAAGAGAAATACCTAAAGAGCGTTAGAAGGGTCCGCTTGGTGAGAAGAAGGACGCCTTGTTTGTGAAGGTGAAGACGGTGAAGAAGAAGAAGAAAGAAAAGGGAAAATCAGTTGAGGGGGAAGGTTCGAAGGATATGACTTTAATGGTTGCTAGAACCCCTCAACAAGGACTTGTCACAGCTGACATAATCAGCAAACTTCCAGTGACTCTGCCGCTCCAACACTCTGTTGTGCCCATGTCTAAAAAGAGGAAGATAGTTGAAGCAGAGATGACGGAGATTGAAAGAAAAATGGATGCCCGTGCGATGGACATACTGAAACAATACGGAGGCATTCCGGCAGGAAGAGACACTGATGCCATTTCAGACGTCGGAACCGAGCCTAGATCTATTGATGAATTCAAGACGCTCGCATCCGAGGGATACTTCGAGAACATGACCATGGCCCAAGCCTGGGACTTGTATTGGGAAAAATGCCTCAAGCTATGCGAAGAAGGCGATAGGGCAAAGCGGCAGACTCCGAGCGATCGTATTCATTGGTCACTCTGCTTGGTCACTCTCTTGGAAAGAAGAAGGCCCCAAGACAATACACACCCAGAGAAAGAAGTAGAAGCAGTGGAGGAAGAGGTTTCAAACCTAGACCTCTACCCAAAAACAATGAATACATAGATCCAGGGAAGAAAGGAGGAATCTATTAGGCTGGGTTTAACGAAGTAGCCAACCTGCAAGTGGCCAAGAACAATGCTGAATATGTAAAGAGAATCAAAGAAGAAAATAAAAGACACAGTTGTGGGAAGAGAGACAAGAAAGAAAAAGAAGAGATGAAGCTGCCAGAAGAGCTTATGAGAAAAAGAAAGCAGCTGAAGAAGAGAAGAAGAGAAAAAGGTCAGAAGACGACATAGCTGATGAAGAAAGAAGGAGGCAGCGAAGGAGATGAAGTGTTGTTGTCCACCCCTTCATGTAATTTACTATTGTAAATGCATAAGTATGTAAGTTTTCTGTACATTGAATAAGAAATCTGTAATTTCTCTATTTTTATGCGTAGACATAGATGTTTGCTCTGATACACTTTGTAAACAGCTGTGTAAAGGACAAGAATGTTATGATCAATAAAAAGATTGATTCTACGCATACATTCTATGTTACTGCACTACCTGTATGTATCTTTGATGCTTACATTTTTGCATGTATGTTAAGTTTTGGCATCATCAAAAAGGGGGAAATTGTTGGGAAATTTATTTGTTAGATTTTGATGAATGCCCTGTAAAACTTAGACTAGAAAGTTGGCACCCCATTTTTCTTGTAAATTGCATTGTAATAGATAGGGCTATACGAGCTGAGTCAAGTCAGCTATACCTGGATATGCAAGAAGTCAATGAAGGCTAAAATGAAGACTCATTTGTGAAGCGGTGAGTATGGCAAGGAGGAGAAGTCAAGAACTCATTGAAGGAGTATCGGTGGTCACAATTTGTGATAAGTGTCGGTCAAGTCAACTCACAGACATACCAAGTCGAGTTGAAGTGACGGATGAGTCTTTCAATAATTGGGAGCTAACTCGAAGTCACCTGGGGAAGTTAAGGAGGCTGCGATCAAGTCAAGACAATCAAAAGAGTCATTTGCACAAAAGTCAAGAAAGTTACTTAAATAAGTAAAACTTTCATCTTTGCAATATTCTAAAGTGCTCGATCCATAAGCATGCAAAAGGAATAAACCAATGGGAAGGAAGCACTTTTTGTGTCGAGCCCTAAAAAGCTGCAAGACAATTAATACGAGGAAATGTCAACATCAAGGACTGCAACAAGACAAGCCAACGAACACTAGTGACTTTTGAAAATCAGCCTATCTCTTCAACGGGCAGATTTTTGAAAGATCACTATAAAAGGCTGAGGAATCACTTTAAGAAAAGGTTACCTTGCATACCTGAACCACGAACGTTCAAGCTAACATTCGAACTTTAACCAAGCAAGATATTCTCAAGTTATTCAAGCAAATCCCCAAGCCTAAACTTCGAAGGAAATCGATCCAACACCAAGCTGTGAAGGAAAGACATACTCATACTATTGAAGAGGAAACTTTTGAAGAATCAAAAGGGGTCTACATTCCAAGGAGGATTGTAGAAAGGTTCAAGGTCGAAGAAGTCTCAAGTTATTGGAGGGCTTCGTGAACAAATCAAGAAGCTTGAGCAAGTGAGTCAAGTAGCAAAGCGCACCGCCCCGTGAAGAAGCCGAGTCGGACGAGAAGCCGGATGTGTGACCAAGGCATCTCGATGAGTCCCAAAGGATCAAGTCGGTTGTGTGATCAAGACTTGTATCGGGATTCACATTAACCACTTTGTCTCGATCAATACTTAGTGGATTCCTCCAGGAGTTGGAGAAGAGAGGAGTATAAGAATTACCCCATCTTGAACCTCTATAAAATTTATTGTGTCATTTACATTTCAAAGCATTTCATTTCTGCATATTACATTATATCACGATAATTTGCATTTCAAGCGATAATTAACAAAGTGCTAAAATCAAGTGTTAAAACAAACTTAAACCAAATTCAAGGGTGTTAAGTTTTCCACTGAAAATCTCATCACAGCCAAGTTAAGTATAAGACTAAGCGGTGAGTTATTCTATCAATAGCTCGGTCAGTCTATTGAGTGGCTAACTCTGTTTGGTTAACTAACTTAGTTTGTCCATCAAGGACTTATTTGTGAAACTAACTCGAATAATTTTAAAAGGACTAAATTTGAAAAGTTGGTAAGGTTTATTCAACCCCCCCTCTAAACCTTACACTCACACCCCTTGGGACCTACATTTCTTATGTTACACATACACATATTATCGCATTCTAGGGTATAAAAAACTGTAAAAAGCTTTTTTTTCTTTTTTTTTTAAAATGCAGAGTGAAAATCTGGAATTGTGATTGGTTCTGGGTTTTCTTGGGAAATTTTATCCTTGAGGTTGAGCAGACTATTGGTTGTGAGAAATATCAAAATATTACTCAAAAAATTCCCTGCCTTCATCCAGAAAATACAACAATCTCACCTCTTTCTTTTCCACTCTCGCGTTTTCTTATGTTACACATACACATATAATCGCATTCCACTAGAAGAAACGTGTATCGTTTTTTATTATAGATATGATATTACCAGATTTATAATTCTGCTTTGTGGTCCCTTCTTCACTTATCAATTTGAGGCCACAATATTTTTTTCTTCAGAAAACGAGTTCAAAATAACATCTGAATATTGATATGATTGCCTTGTAAAAAAAAGAATAAAAAGACTAAAAAACCTTGTAAAAAAAAATAAAAAGACTAACCTATGATGCCCTACCCGATTTGCTTAGTGTAGACCTTAACAATTAATGTCTGAGTGACATAAGGTAAGCAGGTGCAACTTTTTTTTACCTGGAACATTGCACCCCCTCTCTCTCACTCTCTCTCTCTTTTCTTTTAACACCATCTCTCTTTTGTAAAACCTCAATATTTATGATCTCCCAACCACCGTCTTAATCTCCCAACCACCACTCAATCAAGGTACTTTCTCTCTTTCCTTTTTGATTTTTTTTGATGTAGATACTGTTAAATGCTAGGGTATAAAAAAAAACTGTAAAAAGCTTTTCATTTCCTTTTTTTTAAATGCAGAGTGAAAATCTGGGGTTGTGATTGGTTGTGGGTTTTCTTGGAAAATTTTATATTTGAGTTTGAGCAGACGATTGGTTGTGAGAAATATCCAAATATTTACGAAACATTTCTCAAAAAATTCCATGCCTTAATCCAGAAAATACAACAATCTCACCTCTTTCTCTTCCACTCTCACGTTTCCTTATGTTACACATACACATTCACATTCTAGGGTATAAAAAAACTGTAAAAAGCTCTTTTTTCCTTTTTCTTTTTAAAAATGCAGAGTGAAAATCTGGGGTAGTCATTGGTTGTGGATTTTCTTGGGAAATTTTATCTTTGAGGTTGAGCAGACGATTGGTTGTGAGAAATAGCAAAATATTTATGAAAAATTTCTCAAAACGTTTCATGCTTAATCCAGAAAATACAACAATCTCACCTCTTTCTCTTCCACTCTCACGTTTTCTTATGTTACACATACATATATAATCGCATTCCACTAGAAGAAACGTGTATCTTTTTTTATTGTAGATATGATATTACCAGATTTATAATTCTGCTTTGTGGTCCCTTCTTCACTTATCAATCTGAGGCCACAATATTTTTTTTTCTTCAGAAAATGAGTTCAAAATAACATCTGAATATTGATATGATTGCCTTGTAAAAAAAAAGAATAAAAAGACTAAAAAACATTGTAAAAAAAAATAAAAATACTAACCTATAGTGCCTTACCCGATTTGATTAGTGTAGACCTTAACAATTAATGCCTGAGTGACATAAGGTAAGTTGCTGCAACTTTTTTTCACCTCGAAGACTGCACTCCCTCTCTCTCACTCTCTCTCTTTTCTTTTAACACCATCTCTCTTTTGTAAAACCTCAACATTTATGATCTCCCAACCACCACTCAATCAAGGTATTTTCTCTCTTTCATTTTTGTTAATTTGATATATATACTGTTAAATGCTAGGGTATAAAAAAACAATAAAAAGCACTTTTTTTCTTTTTTTAAAAAAAATGCAGAGTGAAAATCCGGGGTTGTGACTGGTTGTGGGTTTTCTTGGGAAATTTTATCTTTGAGTTTGAGCACACGATTGGTTGTGAGAAATATCAAAATATTTACAAAATATTTCTCAAAAAATTCCATGACTTCATCCAGAAAATATAACAATCTCACCTCTTTCTCTTCCAGTCTCACGTTTTCTTATGTTACATACACACATTATCGCATTCTAGGGTATAAAAAAACTGTAAAAAGCTCTTTTTTTTTTCTTTTTTTTTAAAATGCAGAGTGAAAATCTGGGGTTGTGATTGGTTGTGGGTTTTCTTGAGAAATTTTATCCTTGAGGTTGAGCAGATGATTGGTTGTGAGAAATATCAAAATATTTTCAGAAACTTTCTCAAAACATTTCATGCCTTCATCTAGAAAATACAACAATCTCACCTCTTTCTCTTCCACTCTCATGTTTCCTAATGTTACACATACACGCATAATCGCATTCCAGTAGAAGAAACGTGTATCCTTTTTTTTATTGTAGATAAGATATTACCAGATTTATTATTCTACTTTGTGGTTCCTTCTTCACTTTTCAATCTGAGGCCACAATATTTTTTTTGAAAAAGAGTTCAAAATAACATCGAATATTGATATGATTGCCTTGTAAAAAAATAATAAAATGACTAAAAAACCTTGTAAAAAAAAATAAAAAGACTAACCTATAATGCCCTATCCGATTTGCTTGGTGTAGACCTTAACAATTAATGCCTCGAGTGACATAAGGTAAGTTCTTTGTAATTTTTTTCACCTCAAGACCGCACTCCTCTCACTCTCTCTTTTTTCTTTTAACACCATCTCTCTTTTGTAAAACCTCAACATTTATGATCTCCCAACCACCACTCAATCAAGGTATTTTCTCTCTTTCATTTTTGTTAATTTTATATATATACTGTTAAATGCTAGGGTATAAAAAAACTATAAAAAGCACTTTTTTTCTTTTTTTAAAAAAAAATGCAGAGTGAAAATCCGGGGTTGTGACTGGTTGTGGGTTTTCTTGGGAAATTTTATCTTTGAGTTTGAGCACACGATTGGTTGTGAGAAATATCAAAATATTTACAAAATATTTCTCAAAAAATTCCATGACTTCATCCAGAAAATATAACAATCTCACCTCTTTCTCTTCCAGTCTCACGTTTTCTTATGTTACATACACACATTATCGCATTCTAGGGTATAAAAAAACTGTAAAAAGCTCTTTTTTTTTCTTTTTTTTTTAAAATGCAGAGTGAAAATCTGGGGTTGTGATTGGTTGTGGGTTTTCTTGAGAAATTTTATCCTTGAGGTTGAGCAGATGATTGGTTGTGAGAAATATCAAAATATTTTCATAAACTTTCTCAAAACATTTCATGCCTTCATCTAGAAAATACAACAATCTCACCTCTTTCTCTTCCACTCTCATGTTTCCTAATGTTACACATACACGCATAATCGCATTCCAAAGAGAAGAAACGTGTATCCTTTTTTTATTGTAGATAAGATATTACGCATTTATTATTCTACTTTGTGGTTCCTTCTTCACTTTTCAAACTGAGGCCACAATATTTTTTTTTTTGAGGAAAAAGAGTTCAAAATAACATCCGAATATTGATATGATTGCCTTGTAAAAAAATAATAAAATGACTAAAAACCTTGTAAAAAAATAAAAAGACTAACCTATAATGCCCTATCCGATTTGCTTGGTGTAGACCTTAACAATTAATGCCTGAGTGACATAAGGTAAGTTGTTGTAACTTTTTTCACCTCAAGATCGCACTCTCTCTCTCTCACTCTCTCTCTTTTCTTTTAACACCATCTCTCTTTTGTAAAACCTCAACATTTATGATCTCCCAACCACCACTAAATCAAGGTATTTTCTCTCTTTCATTTTTGTTAATTTGATATATATCTTTTGTTAAATGCTAGGGTATAAAAAACTATAAAAAGCACTTTTTTTTTCTTTTTTAAAAAAAAATGAGTGAAAATCCGGGTTGTGATTGGTTGTGGGTTTTCTTGGGAAATTTTATCTTTGAGTTTGAGCACACGATTGGTTAGAGAAATATCAAAATATTTACAAAATATTTCTCAAAAAATTCCAAGACTTCATCCGGAAAATATAACAATCTCACCTCTTTCTCTTCCAGTCTCACGTTTTCTTATGTTACATACACACATTATCGCATTCTAGGGTATAAAAAAACCGTAAAAAGCTCTTTTTTTTTCTTTTTTTTAAAATGCAGAGTGAAAATCTGGGGTTGTGATTGGTTGTGGGTTTTCTTGAGAAATTTTATCCTTGAGGTTGAGCAGACGATTGGTTGTGAGAAATATCAAAATATTTTGTAAACTTTCTCAAAAAATTTCATGCCTTCATCTAGAAAATACAACAATCTCACCTCTTTCTCTTCCACTCTCATGTTTCCTAATGTTACACATACACGCATAATCGCATTCCATTAGAAGAAACGTGTATCCTTTTTTTTTATTGTAGATAAGATATTACCAGATTTATTATTCTACTTTGTGGTTCCTTCTTCACTTTTCAATCTGAGGCCACAATATTTTTTTCGAGAAAAAAGAGTTCAAAATAATATCCGAATATTGATATGATTGCCTTGTAAAAAAATAATAAAATGACTAAAAAACCTTGTAAAAAAAATAAAAAGACTAACCTATAATGCCCTATCCGATTTGCTTGGTGTAGACCTTAACAATTAATGCCTGAGTGACATAAGGTAAGTTCTTTGTAACTTTTTTCACCTCAAGATCGCACTCCCTCTCTCTCTCTCTCTCTTTTCTTTTAACACCATCTCTCTTTTGTAAAACCTCAACATTTATGATCTCCCAACCACCACTCAATCAAGGTATTTTCTCTCTTTCATTTTTGTTAATTTGATATATATACTGTTAAATGCTAGGGTATAAAAAAACTATAAAAAGCACTTTTTTTCTTTTTTTAAAAAAAATGCAGAGTGAAAATCCGGGGTTGTGACTGGTTGTGGGTTTTCTTGGGAAGTTTTATCTTTGAGTTTGAGCACACGATTGGTTGTGAGAAATATCAAAATATTTACAAAATATTTCTCAAAAAATTCCATGACTTCATCCAGAAAATATAACAATCTCACCTCTTTCTCTTCCAGTCTCACGTTTTCTTATGTTACATACACACATTATCGCATTCTAGGATATAAAAAAACTGTAAAAAGCTCTTTTTTTTCTTTTTTTTAAAATGCAGAGTGAAAATCTGGGGTTGTGATTGGTTGTGGGTTTTCTTGAGAAATTTTATCCTTGAGGTTGAGCAGACGATTGGTTGTGAGAAATATCAAAATATTTTCAGAAACTTTCTCAAAAAATTTCATGCCTTCATCTAGAAAATACAACAATCTCACCTCTTTCTCTTCCACTCTCATGTTTCCTAATGTTACACATACACGCATAATCGCATTCCATTAGAAGAAACGTGTATCCTTTTTTTTATTGTAGATATGATATTACCAGATTTATTATTCTGCTTTGTGGTTCCTTCTTCACTTTTCAATCTGAGGCCACAATATTTTTTTTTTCAGAAAAAGAGTTCAAAATAACATCTGAATATTGATATGATTGCCTTGTAAAAAAAATAATAAAATGACTAAAAAACCTTGTAAAAAAAATAAAAAGACTAACCTATAATGCTCTATTCGATTTGCTTGGTGTAGACCTTAACAATTAATGCCTGAGTGACATAAGGTAAGTTCTTTGTAACTTTTTCACCTCAAGACCGCACCCCCTCTCTCTCACTCTCTCTCTTTTCTTTTAACACCATCTCTCTTTTGTAAAACATCAACATTTATGATCTCCCAACCACCACTCAATCAAGGTATTTTCTCTCTTTCATTTTTGTTAATTTGATATATATACTGTTAAATGCTAGGGTATAAAAAAACTATAAAAAAAAGCACTTTTTTTCTTTTTTTATAAAAAATGCAGAGTGAAAATCCGGGGTTGTGACTGGTTGTGGGTTTTCTTGGGAAGTTTTATCTTTGAGTTTGAGCACACGATTGGTTGTGAGAAATATCAAAATATTTACAAAATATTTCTCAAAAAATTCCATGACTTCATCCGGAAAAATATAACAATCTCACCTCTTTCTCTTGAGTCTCACGTTTTCTTATGTTACATACACACATTATCGCATTCTAGGGTATAAAAAAACTGTAAAAAGCTCTTTTTTTTCTTTTTTTTTTAAAATGCAGAGTGAAAATTTGGGGTTGTGATTGGTTGTGGGTTTTCTTGAGAAATTTTATCCTTGAGGTTGAGCAGACGATTGGTTGTGAGAAATATCAAAATATTTTCAGAAACTTTCTCAAAAAATTTCATGCCTTCATCTAGAAAATACAACAATCTCACCTCTTTCTCTTCCACTCCCATGTTTCCAATTGTTACACATACACGCATAATCGCATTCCATTAGAAGAAACGTGTATCCTTTTTTTTATTGTAGATATGATATTACCAGATTTATTATTTTGCTTTGTGGTTCCTTCTTCACTTTTCAATCTGAGGCCACAATATTTTTTTTTTCAGAAAAAGAGTTCAAAATAACATCTGAATATTGATATGATTGCCTTGTAAAAAAAATAATAAAATGACTAAAAAACCTTGTAAAAAAAATAAAAAGACTAACCTATAATGCCCTATCCGATTTGCTTGGTGTAGACCTTAACAATTAATGCCTGAGTGACATAAGGTAAGTTGCTGTAACTTTTTTTCACCTCGAAGACTGCACTCCCTCTCTCTCACTCTCTCTCTTTTCTTTTAACACCATCTCTCTTTTGTAAAACCTCAACATTTATGATCTCCCAACCACCACTCAATCAAGGTATTTTCTCTCTTTCATTTTTGTTAATTTGATATATATACTGTTAAATGCTAGGGTATAAAAAAACTATAAAAAGCACTTTTTTTCTTTTTTTAAAAAAAATGCAGAGTGAAAATCCGGGGTTGTGACTGGTTGTGGGTTTTCTTGGGAAGTTTTATCTTTGAGTTTGAGCACACGATTGGTTGTGAGAAATATCAAAATATTTACAAAATATTTCTCAAAAAATTCCATGACTTCATCCGGAAAATATAACAATCTCACCTCTTTCTCTTCCGGTCTCACGTTTTCTTATGTTACATACACACATTATCGCATTCTAGGGTATAAAAAAGCGTAAAAAGCTCTTTTTTTCTTTTTTTTTAAAATGCGAGTGAAAATCTGGGGTTGTGATTGGTTGTGTGTTTTCTTGAGAAATTTTATCCTTGAGGTTGAAGAGGCGATTGGTTGTGAGAAATATCAAAATATTTTGAAACTTTCTCAAAAAATTTCATGCCTTCATCTAGAAAATACAACAATCTCACCTCTTTCTCTTCCACTCTCATGTTTCCTAATGTTACACATACACGCATAATCGCATTCCATTAGAAGAAACGTGTAGTATTTTTTTTTATTGTAGATATGATATTACATTTATTATTCCGCTTTGTGGTTCCTTCTTCACTTTTCAATGAGGCCACAATATTTTTTTTGAGAAAAAGAGTTCAAAATAACATCTAAATATTGATATGATTGCCCTGTAAAAAAAATAATAAAATGACTAAAAAACCTTGTAAAAAAAATAAAAAGACTAACCTATAATGCCCTATCCGATTTGCTCGGTGTAGACCTTAACAATTAATGCACGAGTGACATAAGGTAAGTTCTTTGTAACTTTTTTCACCTCAAGACTGCACTCCCTCTCTCTCACTCTCTCTCTTTTCTTTTAACACCATCTCTCTTTTGTAAAACCTCAACATTTATGATCTCCCAACCACCACTCAATCAAGGTATTTTCTCTCTTTCATTTTTGTTAATTTGATATATATATCTTTGTTAAATGCTAGGGTATAAAAAAACTATAAAAGCACTTTTTTCTTTTTTAAAAAAAAATGCAGTGAAAATCCGGGGTTGTGGTATTTGGTTGTGGGTTTTCTTGGGAAGTTTTATCTTTGAGTTTGAGCACACGATTGGTTGTGAGAAATATCAAAATATTTACAAAATATTTCTCAAAAAATTCCATGACTTCATCCAGAAAATATAACAATCTCACCTCTTTCTCTTCCAGTCTCACGTTTTCTTATGTTACATACACACATTATCGCATTCTAGGGTATAAAAAAACTGTAAAAAGCTCTTTTTTTTTTTTTTTTTTAAAATGCAGAGTGAAAATCTGGGGTTGTGATTGGTTGTGGGTTTTCTTGAGAAATTTTATCCTTGAGGTTGAGCAGACGATTGGTTGTGAGAAATATCAAAATATTTTGAAACTTTCTCAAAAAAATTTCATGCCTTCATCTAGAAAATACAACAATCTCACCTCTTTCTCTTCCACTCTCATGTTTCCTAATGTTACACATACACGCATAATCGCATTCCATTAGAAGAAACGTGTATCCTTTTTTTTATTGTAGATATGATATTACCAGATTTATTATTCTGCTTTGTGGTTCCTTCTTCACTTTTCAACTGAGGCCACAATATTTTTTTGAGGAAAAAGAGTTCAAAATAACATCCGAATATTGATATGATTGCCTTGTAAAAAAATAATAAAATGACTAAAAACCTTGTAAAAAAATAAAAAAGACTAACCTATAATGCCCTATCCGATTTGCTTGGTGTAGACCTTAACAATTAATGCCTGAGTGACATAAGGTAAGTTGTTGTAACTTTTTTTCACCTCGAAGACTGCACTCCCTCTCTCTCACTCTCTCTCTTTTCTTTTAACACCATCTCTCTTTTGTAAAACCTCAACATTTATGATCTCCCAACCACCACTCAATCAAGGTATTTTCTCTCTTTCATTTTTGTTAATTTGATATATATACTGTTAAATGCTAGGGTATAAAAAAACTATAAAAAGCACTTTTTTCTTTTTTAAAAAAAATGCAGAGTGAAAATCCGGGGTTGTGACTGGTTGTGGGTTTTCTTGGGAAGTTTTATCTTTGAGTTTGAGCACACGATTGGTTGTGAGAAATATCAAAATATTTACAAAATATTTCTCAAAAATTCCATGACTTCGAGAAAATATAACAATCTCACCTCTTTCTCTTCCAGTCTCACGTTTTCTTATGTTACATACACACATTATCGCATTCTAGGGTATAAAAAACGTAAAAAGCTCTTTTTTTCTTTTTTTAAAATGCAGAGTGAAAATGCGGGGTTGTGATTGGTTGTGGGTTTTCTTGAGAAATTTTATCCTTGAGGTTGAGTGACGATTGGTTGTGAGAAATATCAAAATATTTTGAAACTTTCTCAAAAAAATTCATGCCTTCATCTAGAAAATACAACAATCTCACCTCTTTCTCTTCCACTCTCATGTTTCCTAATGTTACACATACACGCATAATCGCATTCCATTAGAAGAAACGTGTATCCTTTTTTATTGTAGATATGATATTGCATTTATTATTACGCTTTGTGGTTCCTTCTTCACTTTTCAACTGAGGCCACAATATTATTTTTTCAAAGCGAGTTCAAAATAACATCTGAATATTGATATGATTGCCTTGTAAAAAAAATAATAAAATGACTAAAAAACCTTGTAAAAAAAATAAAAAGACTAACCTATAATGCCCTATCCGATTTGCTTGGTGTAGACCTTAACAATTAATGCCTGAGTGACATAAGGTAAGTTGTTGTAACTTTTTTTCACCTCGAAGACTGCACTCCCTCTCTCTCACTCTCTCTCTTTTCTTTTAACACCATCTCTCTTTTGTAAAACCTCAACATTTATGATCTCCCAACCACCACTCAATCAAGGTATTTTCTCTCTTTCATTTTTGTTAATTTGATATATATACTGTTAAATGCTAGGGTATAAAAAAACTATAAAAAGCACTTTTTTTCTTTTTTTAAAAAAATGCAGAGTGAAAATCCGGGGTTGTGACTGGTTGTGGGTTTTCTTGGGAAGTTTTATCTTTGAGTTTGAGCACACGATTGGTTGTGAGAAATATCAAAATATTTACAAAATATTTCTCAAAAAATTCCATGACTTCATCCAGAAAATATAACAATCTCACCTCTTTCTCTTCCAGTCTCACGTTTTCTTATGTTACATACACACATTATCGCATTCTAGGGTATAAAAAAACTGTAAAAAGCTCTTTTTTTTCTTTTTTTTTAAAATGCAGAGTGAAAATCTGGGGTTGTGATTGGTTGTGGGTTTTCTTGAGAAATTTTATCCTTGAGGTTGAGCAGACGATTGGTTGTGAGAAATATCAAAATATTTTCAGAAACTTTCTCAAAAAAATTCATGCCTTCATCTAGAAAATACAACAATCTCACCTCTTTCTCTTCCACTCTCATGTTTCCTAATGTTACACATACACGCATAATCGCATTCCATTAGAAGAAACGTGTATCCTTTTTTTATTGTAGATATGATATTACCAGATTTATTATTCTGCTTTGTGGTTCCTTCTTCACTTTTCAATCTGAGGCCACAATATTATTTTTTTCAGAAACAGAGTTCAAAATAACATCTGAATATTGATATGATTGCCTTGTAAAAAAAATAATAAAATGACTAAAAAACCTTGTAAAAAAAATAAAAAGACTAACCTATAATGCCCTATCCGATTTGCTTGGTGTAGACCTTAACAATTAATGTCTGAGTGACATAAGGTAAGATGTTGCAGCTTTTTTTTACCTCGAAGACTGCACCCCCTCTCTCTCCTTGTTTCTCTTTTCTTTTAACACCATCTCTCTTTTGTAAAATCTCAATATTTAAGATCTCCCAACCACCGTTTTAATCTCCCAACCACCACTCAATCAAGGTACTTTCTCTCTTTTCTTTTTGTTTTTTTTGATATAGATACTGTTAAATGCTAGGGTATAAAAAAACTGTAAAAAGCTCTTTTTTTCCTTTTTTTTTTAAAAAAATGCAGAGTGAAAATCTAGGGTTGTGATTGGTTGTGGGTTTTCTTGGAAATTTTATCTTTGAGTTTGAGTAGATAATTGGTTGTGAGAAATATCAAAATATTTTCAAAACATTTCTCACAAAATTTCATGCCTTCATCCAGAAAATACAACAATCTCACCTCTTTCTCCTCCACTCTCACGTTTCCTTATGTTGCACATATACACATAATCACATTCCAAGGTATAAAAAAACTGTAAAAAGCTCTTTTTTTCCTTTTTTTTTAAAAAAATTGCAGAGTGAAACTCTGATGGTTGTGATTGGTTGTGGGTTTTCTTGGAAAATTTTATCTTTGAGGTTGAGAAGACGATTAGTTGTGTGAAATATCAAAATATTTACAAAACATTTCTCAAAAAATTCCATGACTTCATCCAGAAAATACAACAATCTCACCTCTTTCTCTCCCACTCTCACGTTTTCTTATGTTACACATACACACATAATCGCATTCCAGGGTATAAAAAAAACTGTAAAAAGCTCTTTTTTCATTTTTTTTAAATGCAGTGTGAAAATCTGGGGTTGTGATTGGTTGTGGGTTTTCTTGGGAAATTTTATCTTTGAGGTTGAGCAGACGATTGGTTGTGAGAAATATCAAAATATTTACAAAACAATTCTCAAAAATTTCCATGCCTTCATCCAGAAAATACAACAATCTCACCTCTTTCTCTTCCACTCTCACGTTTCCTTATGTTACACATACAAACATAATCGCATTCTAGGGTGTAAAAAAAACTGTAAAAAGCTCTTTTTCATTTTTTTTTTGAAAATGCAGAGTGAAAATTTGGGGTTGTGATTGGTTGTGGGTTTTCTTGGGAAATTTTATCTTTGAGGTTTGGACGATTGGTTGTGAGACATATCAAAATATTTACAAAAAAAATTCCAAAAACTTCCATGCCTTCATCCAGAAAATACAACAATCTCACCTCTTTCTCTTCCACTCTCACGTTTCCTTATGTTACACATACAAACATAATCGCATTCTAGGGTGTAAAAAAAACTGTAAAAAGCTCTTTTTTCATTTTTTTTGAAAATGCAGAGTGAAAATTTGGGGTTGTGATTGGTTGTGGGTTTTCTTGGGAAATTTTATCTTTGAGGTTGAGCAGACGATTGGTTGTGAGACATATCAAAATATTTACAAAAAAAATTCCAAAAACTTCCATGCCTTCATCCAGAAAATACAACAATCTCACCTCTTTCTCTTCCACTCTCACGATTCCTTATGTTACACATACACACATAATTGCATTCCACTAGAAAAAAAACGTGTATCCTTTTTTTAATTATAGATATGATATTACCAGATTTATTATTCTGCTTTGTGGTCCCTTCTTCACTTTTCAATCTGAGACCACAATATATTTTTTTCAGAAAAAGAGTTCAAAATGATATCTGAAAATTGACATGATTGCCTTGTAAAAAAAAGAATAAAAAGACAAAAAAACCTTGTAAAAAAAATAAAAAGACTAACCTATAATGATCTACCCGATTTGCTTAGTATAGACCTTAACAATTAATGCCTGAGTGACATAAGGTAAGATACTGCAGCTTTTTTTTACCTCGAAGAATGCACCCTCTCTCTCTCACTCGCTCTCTTTTCTTTTAACACCATCTCTCTTTTGTAAAATCTCAATATTTATGATCTCCCAACCACCGTCTTAATCTCCCAACCACCTCTCAATCAAAGTACTTTCTCTCTTTACTTTTTGTTTTCAAATAATATAGATATTGTTAAATGCTAGGGTATAAAAAAACTGTAAAAAGCTCTTTTTTTCTTTTTTTCTTAAAAAAAATGTATAGTGAAAATCTGGGGTTGTGATTGGTTGTGGGTTTTCTTGGGAAATTTTATCTTTGAGTTTGAGCAAACGATTGGTTGTGAGAAATATCAAAATATTTTCAAAATATTTCTCAAAAAATTCCATGCCTTCATCCAGAAACTACAACAATCTCACCTCTTTCTCTTCCACTGTCACGTTTCTTTATGTTACACATACACACATAATCGCATTCCAGCGTATAAAAAATTTGTAAAAAGCTCTTTTTTTCCTTTTTTTTTAAAAAATGCAGAGTGAAAATCTGGGGTTGTGATTGGTTATGGGTTTTCTTGAGATAATTTTATCTTTGAGGTTGAGCAGACGATTGGTTGTGAGAAATATCAAAATTTTTACAAAATATTTCTCAAAAAATTTCATGCCTTCATCCAGAAAATACAACAATCTCACCTCTTTTTTCGTCAATCTGATGCCACAATATTTTTGTTTCAGAAAAAGAATTCAAAATAACATCTGAATATTGATATGATTGCCTTGTAAAAAAAAAGAATAAAATAACTAAAAAACCTTGTAAAAAAAATAAAAGACTAACTTATATTGCCCTACCCGATTTGCTTAGTGTAGACCTTAACAATTAATGCCTGAGTGACATAAGGTAAGCTGCTGCAACTTTGTTTTTACCTCGAACACTGCACCCCTTCTCTCTCACTCTCTCTCTTTTCTTTTAACACCATCTCTCTTTTGTAAAATCTCAATATTTATGATCTCCCAACCACCGTCTTAATCTCCCAAACACCAGTCAATCAAGGTACTTTCTCTCTTTCCTTTTTGTTTTTTTGATATAGATACTGTTAAATGCTAGGGTATAAAAAAATTGTAAAAAGGTCTTTTTTTCCTTTTTTTTTAAAAAAAATGCATAGTGAAAATCTGGGGTTGTGATTGGTTGTGGGTTTTCTTGGGAAATTTTATCTTTTAGTTTGAACAGACGATTGGTTGTGAGAAATATCAAAATATTTTCAAAATATTTCTCAAAAAAATTCATGCCTTCATCCAGAAAATACAACAATCTCACCTCTTTCTCTTCCACTCTCACGTTTCCTTATGTTACACATACACACATAATCGCATTTTAGGGTATAAAAAAACTTTAAAAAGTTCTTTTTTTTCCTTTTTTTAAAAAAAAATGCAGAGTGAAAATCTGGGGGTGTGATTGGTTGTGAGTTTTCTTGGGAAGTTTTATCTTTGAGGTTGATCAGACGATTCGTTGTGAGAAATATCAAAATATTTACAAAAATTTCCCAAAAAATTCCATGCCTTCATCCAGAAAATACAACAATCTCACCTCTTTCTCTTCCACTCTCACGTTTCCTTATGGTACACATACACACATAATCGCATTCCACTAGAAGAAACGTGTTTTCTTTTCTGTTATTTCTTCACTCACACACGACACCGTTTCACAGTCCTTTAGTTTTATAAAAGATTTTGAATCAAAAGACAGAGAGGCTTGAATGAAGTGCAATTTGAAAACTGGCCGCAGACAAATAAATATTGTAGCGGGTCCGGCGGGTTCAACCAACCCCGACTCCAATGGGGGCGGGACGTGTCCTAGGTCCACGATTTTCTTCGCGGGTCTGGGACGAGTTTGTTGTCATACCTAATATTTACATTTCTCAACAGAGTTGTAGATTTACTGTTCTTTAATATAATGAATTCTAGGGGGAAAACAACAGAAATGAATTTAAAACTGCAAAAAACTCTTTTTTCCTTTTTTTTATAAACCGCGGAGTAAAATCTTTTTTATGCTATTTCGCCCCTCCCCTTTTTCCATTTTTTTCTTTTTCGTTCAACAGTCTGAGTCAGAGTGATTTTTTTCTCAAGTTTCTGAATGTTTTAAAAAGCTTCTTTCTTACTTAAGTTATTATGTTTCAGGATGATGGCGGTTCCAGTTGATAACAGTAGTGCACTTTTTCTTATTTTTACTCCTAATTATCACCTTTACTGTGATATCCTGGTGTTTATGAACATTCTCCTAGTAGTGCGCCAGCGCAATTTTGTTAGGGTAATCGACGCCAGTCGATCCCAGCCACCAGTTCCACCACAGACACCCTGATATCATCTTTTTGCAGGCATGTTGTTAGAACTTGATGAGCAAGTTATTTTGTTTTGTTGATTTGTTGATTTGTTGCCTTGTATATGTTGTCATGATAACAGAACTCATCATATTCGGCGTTGTATGTTCTTGATGCCCCTTGTTTGGGTTATTGTTTGCTGTTTTTGGATTTTTGTTTTGTCCCCCTTGGTATCTTGTGTAAATCAAAGGGGTGGGGTATCTGTTGCTCATTGACTATTCTATTGTTCCAAGAAGAAAAAAACATATTGAATTTGCCATTATTATATGCATTAGTTCATAATATTATTAATTATGACTAAATAGGGTACATAAATTTGTCTTCTACAATGAGTCTCTTCTTCCACTATTATGTGAAATAAAACAATAATGGACGAAGATGGTGAAAATTCACACAATTTGATGGAAATTGTGGTTCAAGTGATGATTATCAGTATGCATGTCAATGGAGAAGAAATAGTTTATACAGCTATTTAGAGTTGTAGAACATAAGAAAAATTAATAATCTACAAAAAATAAAATAAAATACTACAATAATTAAATATTTAGAAAAGCAAACAAAGCCTTCCAAAAATTAAAGGCAAACAATTAAAATAAATTAAAGTACATATAGATTAATAATTTTAGGCCCATGTAAAAAAGATAACTAATAAAGAAGGTATTAACGGTAGTCGGGTCGAGTGCTCGAATTTGTCGGGTAGCAAATATAGTACCAGCCACTAACCCGATAATATCGAGTACTCGACTTTTTGGGTACCTGAAAAATACAGGTACCTAACCAGTGGGGTTACGGGTTCCAATTTTAGTTATTTTCTCCTATTGTGAGAATTTTGTTACAGCTCCTAGGGCCCAAAAAAAAAAGGAGTAGGTTGTCTTGGTCGGTCGCGAGTGCCATCGTGAAAATACATGAAATTACAAAAAAAAATCGAGTCGGGTTGGGTCCGTCTAATTCGTTAGACGGTCTAACCAAAGTGTTTGTTGGCATGATTCAAAAATTTCGCCATGGTTTTCATGTTTACAAAAAAATTCCCCCACGACGATTATCTTACTTAATACAATTCATCTTTTAGAAGGCAATAAAATTAGGGATAATTACAAAAACTACCTATGAAGTTTAGCCTATTTACAAAAAACCTAGTTATCTTTCGAAATTACAGATGTGTCCTTAGTTATCTTTCGAAATTACAAATATGTCATTGACATTTGTTACTATTTCACAAATTGGACCCTCAAGAGGAAGCATTTGTAAGTAAAAAGAAACCTAAAGGGGTATTTGTAATTTTGAAAGATAACGGGAGTTTTTGTAATTAGACTAAACCTCATGGGTTAGCTTTTGTAATTATCCCTAATTAAAATTCAACTCACTATTTTTGCATTCATCCTTCTAATAAAGAGCCAACAAAGGGAAAGGCAATCAGCCAATTTGCTGTTCAAAAGACATGTCATTATTGGGAGCAATTTACAAGCAAAACAATTAATAAATGTTGTCTTCAAACTAGGAAACTAATTTAAGGGCAACTCTTACTGGTTGTGCCTAATTCCTTGGCTGCTGGTTTCTCCTGATAAATGCTTCCAAACTGTGCAGCTCTACCAAACATATCACTTTCTACATCCTAAAGACTACAACCTACCCATATAAATAGATGAGTAATTTAGATTTTTAAAATATACATATTATTTTTGGGTCGACCCGAAAAACACGAATAATAAACTGTAGGGTTACAGTTGAGAAATTTGACATGAATAATCATATCAGGTTAAGGTGGAGAAGGTTAGGGTGGAGAAGTCTGACACAAACATATCCTGCGGTATGCAGATATACAGAGGAACCGTCTAAACCAAGCAGTAAACAACTATTTATATGATTAACATATGATATGTTTTCCCCAAAAGAGCAGCATCATGAGAAACCTTAATCGGTAAAATCCTTTTCCCACATTTATTGTGAAAATCAAGTGCAACAAAAAAATATATGGCTCTTTTAAAGTAAGGAATATTCCCAAGTAAAATCCAACAGCATGCAGCAATCTCTAAGTACGTCCATTTCCAGCGAGCAGTGGAAAACAACTTTAGTAAAAAAGAATAGAATGCTTACTTGGTCTTGCATTTGATTTTATACCAACAAGAAAAAGTTCCTCAAAATGTAAACTGCCAATATGTCCTAACTTTTAGGTATCAAGAGAAAAAAATTTACCCTTCATAAGTGAAGACGATTTCTATTTAATAATGGCCGTAGCATATGCCGTCTTTCTAGCTTTCAGAAAGGAGTCATTTACAGGGGTCACTCATTGATCAGATTTGGGCCACCTTTAGATGAGCTTCAAATGAAATTCATAGAAAACATCAAAGCATAGGGTGTGGTACAAAAAAAAAGTGCAACAAATTTAGATGTACCTGGATATAACAATCAGCCAAAATGTCCACAAAGTAGTTCCTGCTATCACCAACTTAATAAGGGAAATTAAGGCATGTCTGTTATTCCAGCTCCCTTCTGGTTCAGTACCTCATAAATAATAAGCGTGTTTTGTTGTACTGTGTTTGCTTATGAGGAAATCGGTCCTTGTACTTTTTCACCATATCATATGGGAGAAGATTCTCTTAAGGAAAATGTAGACACATTTTATGGGAGTGTTTTCAAACACTCCTCTTTTTTAAAAGAGCAAGTCTCTTGTGAGACGGTCTCACGGATCTAAATCCGTGAGACGGACCTCCTAAGGGCTCCGTCTTGAGAACATGAACCATGAAAATAAATTTAAAAATAATAATGAACCATGAAGAAACAAAAATAAACCCTAAAAACATGAACCATGAAGAATAAACCCGAAAAATAAAAATAAACCCAAAAAATAAAAAATAAACCCTAAAAAAACTAAAAATCCTAAAAACCCAAATCAATTAAAAATAAACTCAAGAAACAAAATAAACCCTAAAAAACAAATATAAACCCTAAGAAAAATAAAATCTGGAAAAAAAACCTTTAAAAATCCGTGAGACCGTCTCACGCAAGTTTTTGCCTTTTTAAAAAGTGATTTATTGTAGTAGAAACAAATGTAGTTGAGAATCAGAAATTAGTGGTGTTAGATTTTGATTTTGATTAAATGAAATAAAAACAGAAGCAAAAGCAAAGGTTGGCATTTGCGACACTAAAAAGTGATTTTTACTTCCAGCCAAAAGCGATAATAGCTTTTTTTTTTCTTTTTAGTGTTTGCAAACACTCTATATTGCATTATGAATACTTTTCATAGTAGCATTAAGACAAATAGCTTCCGAAGTACAGAAGAAGAGGTCACCAAGGCAGCAGCATGAAGGCAACTATAATTACATCTTTGCAGAGTTTCCGCTCAAGCAAACTTGTAGACATTTAAAAGCAGGATCACCTAGTTTCTACTCAAACAAAGAATGAATACAGTTCTGTTAATAAGCATTTTAACGAGAATTGCAAACTGTTTCCAGCATCATACATTCTCCCAAATTTGCACAAAAAGTTCCATAAAAAGTCATGATGTAAATAGAGGATTTCAACAAGTCAATAGGGGGTTAGATCTTTCAATGCAATTAGTCTGAGGAGTAAGCTTTCCAGAGGACCATTAGAATAGAAGCGTCAACACCAAGAGTTAATATATTGTTCAGCCTTTCTATAGAAAAACTAGATAACATGAAGAGCGTTCCACCAGAAGATGATGATGACCAAGAAATAACAAAGGGTAAGGTCCAACTTTATTACGGTCGGTTAATACGCAATGCGCACAAAAATATTCAGAGAAACTAACGCCGGTCATTTAGGACATTATTTATCAGCTTTTAGCTGGAAAAAAAATCACATTTTAGTGTTTGCAAATGCCAGCTTCTGCTTCGTTTAAGCGGGATTGAAAAACAAGGGGACGGGTGCTTAAGATTTCTGATTTTTCTTCTGGTTTGACTTTTACACGCAAACAAAGTGTTACGGATCGTTTCCGGCGAGAGATGAAGGATGCACGGGTACTGGGGGTACTGGGAGCTGCTGCCACAGGCTCATTAATTCATTAGTGGGTTAAATTAGTTTGGAATGTAATTAAGTTAATTTATTTTTGATAGGTTATTTAATTATTCAGTTGTTTAAATTAATTAGTTGGCTTGAGGCCCGTAGGGTTAAATATTATATTTAACTAGAATCTTAGAATATGGTAGGACACGTTTTGACAGAATTGATTTTGCGGCTTTAAGCTGTGATGGAGTCTTCCCGGAGGATTTTTTTTATCGTTCTCTATTTTTCAAGTTCTGCTCTTATTTTTCTTGAATGTATCATTATTTCTATTCTTCATGGTCTTATTATCTTGAACGTACTTCACCCTCGACTCTATCATAAAGCACTTTTACAACTTCTCCACCAAACGCTCTCTTAACTCAATAAATTTTTAATTTCTATTTGTAAACACTACCAACTTCTGATTCTCAACTACTTGCCACTCACACGGCAATAAATCACTTCCTCCAAAAAGCAGAAGTTTTTGCAAACACTCCCTTAATAGGATTCAGAAGATAAGTGCCATTGACATCATAAGTAATCTTAAAATTTCAAAATCAACAATATCCTCTAATGTAGAATGCCCTAACCATAAGAGATATCTAATCCCCCTAAACAGAAGTGATCTCAAAGCACGATCAACTTCTCCTATAAGAACATGGCAGCAGAAGGAATGCAGAAAACTTAGGCTTTACAGCTAAAAATCAACTGAGACTCATTTTACTGTCAGTTCTTATGAGGGATTAGGGATAATGCCGTATAGATTTACCAAAAAACAAACTACCATTTTGAATCATTGACAATCTACCTCATTCAAATTTCTTTTCAAATAAGCTTATATTCATTTCTGTCATGCAAGAAAACTGAACCATACAAAGTTAGGCCTCCAAGTGAACAATCATATCAAACTAAAACTCAGAAAAATCAAAATTCAAAGGAAAATTTAGAAGCAAGAGAAATATACAACTCGAAATCCATGGTACGTGAGGAACTACAATCCATTGTTTTTCAGTCAAATCAATAACCAAATAAGAGTAAGAGACATCTTGGTAGTTTCTTAAGTGATAAAACCAAAATCCAAAACTTAAGCTCGACATAAAGAAGATGAGGAAAGAAAAATTAATTGCCAAGCACTTTTCTCAATTGAGAATTTTCAATGAAATGTCTGAATTAATATAGACATGAAGAAGCAAAAAACCTCGAATGGAATTCTAGGAGATTATCTTAAATGAAAAAGTAGACCTTTGTCATAACAGGGATAAGCAAACTATTCATAGAAAGTGGAGCAACCCAAAAGAAAGGACGAGGGTAAAAGAAAAACAACAGAGCCAATGCAACAATCTCACATTGTTGACTCATCAATGCGGATGATGTTGACAGGCATTAGCTGGATAAAATAGTCGTAGAAAATCTTGATTATATCAAGATTGACCCTGTGACATTCTTCAAATTCATTTGAAACAGAATTCAAAGTCAAGGAAGTCCCACTCGTTTTGATAAGAAATAACATAATGAAAACAATCTTGAGAATTGTAAATAAACAAGTTATTCAAGAACCGTACAACTAAACCTGATGATATGCGATAAATTCTAACCTATATGGTTTTTCCATCTTTTAATTCTTCCTTCAAGTTCTAACATTATGATGAAGAAATGCAAGAACCGAAAATCGGATATCTGATTAAAATGTTGGAAAATTGAACAACAAGAATCTATAATTACTGATATTTGTTTCCTTGCCAGCATTAAAAAAAAAACAACTATTTTATTTTTCTGCATTCTTCTGATGCCTGAATCAGGTGTGTTTCAAATTATCTATTCTAGTTTCTCTTTCCCCTTCTACCATCCATAACCTTGGTATGTATTGCACCCACAACCAATAAGCAAGTTCCATAAGTCATTTCATAGCAATGAAAACACATGGAAATAAATTTCTTATGAATTGTGTAATTGTACAGCAAAATGTACACAAGCTCAGATGTTGAAAATGTGGTTGACTAAAACTCTCTCTCAATGCATCCATCTGTTGCCCCAAAAAAAATAAAAAATAATAAAACAATAAAAATTTGAAAGCAAACAAAACAAGCCATCAACCAAATAAAGATCATTCCCAACAACATCCAAAGGATGAATGTAAAACAATAAGCAAATAAATGATAAAAGAGCTACCAGTTTAATGGACGATATTTACAATTTAGTCCTAAATATATACAATATTAAAAAAAATTATCCATTCTCAACCAAGGCCAATAGATTCCCAGGCATATAATATAGCTACGAAGACGAAAACAAATGAAACAATCAATCAATAAAACCAGTCTTTCGCCAAATGGCGTTGCGCACCTGCCTGAGATCCCTCCCTTTCAACGTCCGGCCAGCCCCCTCCATTACAGAGCAAGCCAACATCGGTGAATGCCTAGCTGCAACCACCTCGTGCGGCGGCAATTTCACCGAATTCTTGTCCTCCTCTTCTCCATCAGAGACGGCGTCTTCCAGCTCTCTCGCCCTCCTCTGCAACGCCGCAGGCATCACCGGTATGTTCACCGGCGCCGACTGAGGATGAAACCGCACCCTTTCCGCTTGAGGCGGTTGCGGCTTTGTGAAACTCCGAAGCGGGAGGAATCTTGTGCGGCAGGGTTTATGGTGAGATTTATTTAAATTGTTGTACGGAGGATATCTATTGCGTGCCTAAAGATATATTCAAAGAAAGGAACTTATTTTGCCGATGTGTACGTAGACTGCGAACAGATTGCAGATATTATGTACCGAAGACGAAAGAATGGGGATATATTTTATTTTATTTATTTAGTAATAAAGAAAAGAGCGAGAAGGTCGGGATTCGGCGAGTTTGACGAGTCCAACTTGACAACAGATGGATTTGGAGAGAGTTTGGTTTTATCTTCTTCTTTTCCCCTTACAAATTAAAATAGGAGAAGATATCTTGTGAGACTGTTTTATGGATCTATATTCGTGAGACGATCGATTCGGATCCAGTTAACTTAAAATTTGAGAGTCGACAGCGGATCTACGGTCAACAAAAATTCAACATTCTATCAAAGTTCATGCGGTAATACTTTTTGAGAAAAAAGTAACACTTTTGAGTAAGAGTAATACTTGTATTTGAAAATTGTAATACTTTTGATAAAAAATAATGATCCAATATGTTAAATATGGTGCTGAAACTGGAGCCTTTGTACATATGTGAATGTAATCATTCAATTAAGGGTTCATCAGGCCCCAATGAGCAAAATGTGATTGTGGGTCTGACAAAGAAAGTAGAAAGTCACATTCAACTTAGAGAAGAAGTTAATGGCTCACGAGGGGGCGTTACACCATTAATGGAGATTTTAAGTTTCTAATATGAATCTTATTTTTTCATTTGGAACTTTGGTTTTGCTACGAAATGAAGGGAAAATAAGAATAAATACAGAGAAAAACGAAGGAGAAGACGAAGGGAAAAAAAACAGAAAAAAGAGGAAAAAGAAAAATATTACTGAAAACTACCACTGAAAAATATTACAAATTTGAATTGAAAAGTATTAAATTTTGAACTGAAAAATATAAGAGTTTTAAGTAAAAAGTATTACATGTTGAACTTAAAAGTATTGTAGTTTTACGTGAAAAGTATTACACGTTTAAGATAAAGTTATTGCATGTTGAACTACAAAATATACATGTTGAACTAAAAAGTATTAGAATTTTAAGTGAAAATTATTACACATATTAAATATTTAAGTGAAAAATATTATTTGTTGAACTACAAAATATCAATCATCCTCATCACCATTTTTAACAATGAGTATCATTTTTTGTGCCAAAAGTATTACATATTCCTAATTAAAGTATTATTTTAATGCTCAAAAGTATTTGATGGCTCGATAGTTACTCTAAAAACCTTAGGCAAGTGCACCTATCATTTTATAATATAGTTTACCAAGTACCGGGTGTCATTCCCACGAGGATTACGAGTACTAGTAATTACCGTCTTTTTGTTATATAATCTATCAATTTTCAGAGGTTTGTTTGTAAAAATAAGAATAATAAAGAATCTAATTCATCAACAAATTACAAATGATAAAATAAAGGAAGATTGTAAAATAAGAGATCAAGAGATAAAAATGTGTTCGAATGTAAATCCCTCTAGAATGTTATTGTGATTTTAACAAGATAAAATATAACCTTAACCCTTAAGCAATTACCATCCCTTAACATAATTTCATGCTTCATGGACCGTAGAAATTTCTAAGTTAAGTTAAACCTTCTTTCAAGATGAAAAATTCCTAATCTCAAGTTGATTAACATAAATCTCTTTCTAGTTAAAACCCCCAAGATTGCATTATAACGATTTATGAATTCTCATATTAGATTTGACCCTAATACGGAAGATTTATGTTGTCATATATCTAAGATTCCATTCAACTCCTTTCACTTATATTGATTCTTTCTCACCATAAATCTCTCAATTACCCGATGATGAATACAATTCAAATCAATATACATAAAATATTAACTCGAACGAATGAAGCATAATATAAGTGAATCGCACAAAACATGAAGATTAAATTAAAACATTCAACCATAATCACAAATCCATTCTAGCTAGAGTTCATTACATTCAAACACTAAATGTTTAGGTCAACAAAATTTTGACAAAAGCATAAGTTATACAAGAAGATTTAAATGATATAGTTATGATTAACTTATCTTTTATCAAGATCACAACAAGACTTCTTCTTTGGTTGTCTTCAATGATGATATGCTCCAAGCCTTCCTCTCCAAGCTCTTCGATCTCCAATCTACTTTCCCTCTCTTCTTACAATGTGTAATTTGCTCTCTATGTAAATGAATCAATGAATCTGAATAATGATGAATAATGAATGTCCAACCTCATCAATCCCATCATTGGGCTTTTATTGATATTATTTTGGTGAAAGTAATCCTTAATAATATCATCTTTTGGTAGTTTAATGCTCCACTTCCATAGTTAGGTTGTTGAATCCTTGTTTTCATGTGATAATTGAAAGAATACAGGGACTTAGTGCAACACAATGAGATGTAAAAATTGCATAAGAGTTGTCAACAAAGCTAGTTTGAACAACTTTCCGTAATTTCCGCCTGGAAAAGTTTCAGATAGTGAGGGGTGATGGGATTAGGCATGGTCCCCAACCTGTATGTTAGAATTTACATCATCAATGTATCATCAATGTATCTAAAGTGACAATTTCTCAAAAACTCGAAAGAATCTAATGGAACTTTCTAACTAGTCTAAAGTATGGTAAGCCTATTCTATCAACTCCACTAGCTCCTCTAACACATTGAGGTAAATCTGATCCCTGGAACACAGTTAAGGCTGGAGTAGAACATCCCAAATTAGCAAGCAAATCAGCAGCTTAGTTAGCTTCCCTATGAATGTGTGAAATCCTGTAATTAGTTGGAAGAGCTTTCCTGATTCTCACAAGTTGATGTTGAATAGTCCAATTTCCTTCCAAATGCTGTGAGATAGTGTGTACCATTATGAGAGAGTCTGATTCAATCCATAAGTTGTGAGAGTGTTGAGGAGAGAGTAAAGAAAATCCAAAATCAAGAGCTATCACTTTTGCATACAAGTTGTTAGTACAATGAGACACAGGTGCACAATATGCCATAATCACTTTTCCAAACCAATCTCACGAGAATCCCTCATATCGGACTTGATGAGTAGAAGATTTGTTAACCCCATCTGTATTTAACTTGTAAAAGCCATGTAAAGAAGGAAGCCAATGAACAGGTTTGTATACAGTAGTACAAACAAATGTAAATTGAAATCCAAAACCCAAAGCCAGATCCTCAAAACCTTTCCAAACTGCTTTCTGAAAAAGTTTACTCCTGTAAAGCAATTGCAAATGAGCTTCTATATTATGAATGATCCTCTTGTAATCAAATGTAAAATTTTTCATGCTTACAACTATTTCTAGCTTTCCAAATAAACAGGAAGATTAAACAAGGAATGATGAAAGAAATGTGAGGTGTGTGCAGAAATGGTGTTCTGTTACTCCAACTAGAAAAGGAAAATTTGGATGTGATCAGTGTGTGGAAGTGTAAATTTCATCCACCCCACAAAATGGTTCCAAACTTTCTTCACTTGTACATTATTCAAGAATATATGATTAGTGTTTTCCTCAGTAGGAGACACAAGATCATTAAAAGGAGAAGTAGAAAGAGGAGGCTTACAACATTTGGATGCAAGGGCAATACCTCTCTTTTGAAACAAGTTATCCACTGAGAGTCTATTATGTAACAATATCCAGAGAAAGATGGACATAGAGGGGGTAAACACAGGGTTCCAAATCTTGATGAAAAGCTGATTCTAGGGAAGAGGAGTTTTAACAATGGACCAAGTAGATTTAAGAGAAAAATTGCCATGAGAAGAGTATTTCCATCTGGCAACATTTGAATTAGCTATAGAAATAGGAACCTGACAAATCTTGTTATCCCATTCAGACCCAACAATTTGACTAAGTCTATGCAAATCCCAGCAATGATTAGCCCAAAAATAAGAAATTGTTAGATAAATATTTTTATCGTAATTTTGATGATTTTATTTAACTGAGTTTTTCACCAAAATAATATCCCTAAATATTGTCCAAATACTCCAAATCAATTTAAAATATTTTTAATAAATTTTTTAGAGTATTTCTTGAAGTTTATTTTTGACAAAAATTGGACAACACTTCCATTTCGTGGTGAACCGATCACCTTAGAGGGCAACCCATGCCTGAAAGTTTGATTTCTGAAATAGAAAAGAGACAGAAGGATTTTTCGTTGAGGTCGACCGGTGCCTAAAGAACAAAGATTGATTACAGAACACTCTGTATTGAAAAAAAAAGGAGGAGTGGATCGGTCCAATAGGGGATCGACCGGTCGAACCCCAGATCGATCGGTCGAGCACCCCCTTGACCGGTCCACCAAGTGAATTTTCATGTGTTATTTCAAATTTCGTATTAGAGGTCAACCAGTCGCCCTAAGGTTTTATCAGCAAACTATCCGTTGCACAACAAACAACTTTTCATGATTTTAAGGGATTGATTTCTAACAGCTATAATCTTCATTTGATTTGCAATTTTTATAGATTTCAATCTCCACGGAGGAGCCTATGTCTGAAAATCAAATCCAAGACCTCTCATATAGATAGATGAAGGATTGAAGCAACAAAATACAACAACACAAGCAATACAAACACAAGCAAACTTTGTTCTTCACTTTCATTTCTTCTTGTGTTTAGCCTAAGTCTTTCACTTGTACATTTTGTGTACTAGGCTTTATTCTTGATTACACTTGCAGTTCAAAGTTGTATACTTCTATCGAGTTGTAATCTTAAATTCTTTTCAATCGTCCAAAACAAGACATCCTTGTTAGTGTTCTTATGGTAAGAGCACACTTGAGTCATTTTAGGTGTTGAAGAGTGTGATACTCTTCATTGGTGTAAGAAGATTGTGGTAATATTCATAGGTGGTGTTGTAAGTAGTAGAGTGAGGTGCTCTTCAAGGTGAAGGCATAATAGTTTGGTATCTATTAATAAAATTTCTTTTCTTTTTTCGAAATCTACTTTGGATATACCAGGGTGGTAGAAGATTAGGCCCTAGGTGGGTTCAAATTCTATAAATCAACGCGTGTTGTTCATTTTCCCGCACTTACATTATTTCTATTGTTGGGAAATTAATTTTTAGATTTTGATGAATGCCATGTAAAACATAGAATAAAAAGTTGGCACCCCATTTTTGTTATAAATTGCATTGTAATAGATAGGGCTGGTCGAGCTGAGTTAAGTCAGCTATGCCTGAACATGCAAGAAGTCAACTGGAGACTAAAAGGAAGATTCATTGTGAGCGGTGAGTGTGGCAAAAAGAAGAGAAGACAGGAACTCGAACTGAAGGTGCGGTGAGTGAAGTGTCAGTCAAGTCAACTCAAGATAGCCAAGTCTCAAGTTGAAGTGACAGATGAGTCATCCAATGATTGGAAGCTGACTCGAAGTCACCTGGGGAAGTCAAGGAAATGCAGTCAAGTTGAGGCAATCGAAGAGATCCGTTGCACTGTAAGTCAAGAGAATTACTTAAACAAGTAATACTTCCATATCTGCCTTTCTTAAAGTGCTCGTCCCGAGAAGCGTGCAAAAGGAATAAACCAATGGGAAGCACTGCACTGTGTCGAGAACTAACGAAAAGTGAAGAATCATTCATACGAGGAAATGTCAATTCCAAGGACTGCAACAAGTCAAGCCAACGACCACAAGTGTCTTTTGAAAATTAGCATATCTCTTCAACGGGCAAATTTTCAAAAGAACACTATAAAAGGCTGAGGATTTTATTTGAGAAAAGGGTTACCCTTGTTACCGGAACTTAAAGCTATTATTCAAACTATAACCTACTCAAATCATTCAAGTTCAATCCTCAAGCCTACATTACGAAGGAAATCAATCCAACACTCACCTGTGAAGGAAAGACGACTTCAATCAGTTGAAGAGGAAACATTTGAAGAATCAAGGGGTCTACATTCCACGGAGGATTGCGAAGGGTTCAAGGTCGAACCGAGTCTCAAGTTTTTGGAGGGCTTCGTGATCAAATCCAAGAAGCTTGAGCATGTGAGTCATGTAGTAGCAAGGCGCGGCCGCCTGTGAAGAAGGCGAGTCGTCGAGAAGCCAATTTGTGTGACCAAGGCATCTCAGGATCGAGTCCCAAAAGATCAAGTCATTTGTGTGATCAAGACTTGCATCCTGGGTGATTACCACTTTGTATCTTGATCAATACTTAGTGGATTCCTCCAGGAGTTGGAGAAGAGAGGATTAGAAGAATTACCCCATCTTGAACCTCTATAAGAATTTATTGTGTCATCTACATTTTACCACTTTAATTTCGCACATTACTTTAATATCTTTGATAAATTTGCTATCCAATTGATAATCAACAAAGTCTAAAACCAAGTATTAAAACAAACTTAACCAAATTGAAGAGTGTTAAGTCTTCCAATGAAAAACATATCACGATCGAGTTAAGTATTTAGTCAAAACAATTTGAGTTATTCTATCAACGGCTCGGTCAGTCGTTGAGTGACTAACTCTCTTTGATTAACTAACTTAAAGTTTGTCCATCAAGGACTCAATTGAAAAGTTGGTAAGGTTTATTCAACCCCCTTCTAAACCTTACACTCACACCCCTTGGGACCTACAAGTGGTATCGAGCGGTTGATTCATTGAGCCTTCCGCCGATCAGTTCTTGAACTAGATCTCCAAATTTTTCAAAGCTTGCTTTAGCACTTGATCTTTCAAAACTCTTTTATTGACAAAGTTATTATCATGGAAGCAAATTTGACACGCATCCCTATGTTCACTATTGAGGAATTTGATGTTTGGAAAATTCGTATCACGGGCTCATTTATCAAAGCATTACACGATGAAATGTGGATAGTGATAGAAGATGGGCCACTCCAAATCTTAAAAGTGAACACAGTGCAAGGAGAGCTGCGTGGCAAAAGGAGAAGAGGATCTTTGCTCCCAGACGCTATGGTTGAAAAACCAAGAGCTGAATGGACAAATGATGACAAGAAAAGATATAACCCGGACAACGTGGCCAAGGACATTCTTTACAAAACCTTGGACAAAGCCATGTTCAACAAAGTCAAATCATGCAAAACGGCAAAAGAAATCTAGGACAAGCTAACCTTGATTTGTGAAGGCTCAGAGCAAATCAAGGAAAATAAACTATCTGTTGCTATACAGAAATTTGAAAATTTCAAGATGCTTGCAGGAGAAACCTTGGATCAACTGGATGCTCGGTTCACAGAAATTACCAATGAGCTATATGCACTTGGAAAAGAATATACACAGAAGGAAATGTGTATGAAGATTCTAAGAAGTCTCCCATCTGAGTGGGAAATGAAAGTCATGGCCCTGAGACACTCCATGGACCTATCAAAGACATCCAACCATGAGCTATTCTCAGATCTCAAAGCCTACGAATTTGAGCTGAGAAGAAAAGACCAAGATGAGACAGTTGTGCCCAAAACAGCTGCTCTAATAGTTAATGATGGTAAAAGAGCTGAGATCAAGGAAATCATTGACCAAGAGGAGATTGCCCTGATGGTTAAAAGGTTTAACAAATTCTTCAACAAGAATTACAAAAGAGGCAAAGGTGAATCCTCCAGAAGACACTCAGCTCCCTCCAAGTCAAGGGAAGATAGACCAACCAAGAGAGCAGAGCATCAAAGGATTGAGTATCAAAGAGCTGACAATCCAAGGGTGGAAAGAACTGATCAAAAGGTTGAAAATTATGCTGGAACTGCAGGCAACTCGGTCACTATGCCATTGAATGAAGAGGAAAGAAAAGTCTTCAGAGAAAGAAGACAAGAGAAGAAAAAGGCAATGTTAGCTGCAGAGACAGTCAAGTCAAAAGACACAGCAGACTCGGAGAGTAGTAAAGCTGACTACTCAAGTGACTCTGAAGAAGAAGCCTTGATCTGTCTAATGGCCAAAGAACAAGACTAACCTGACCAAGAAGATGAGGTACACTCTAACTCATCACACTCGATTCTAGTGACGATGATTGTGACACACACACTTCATCACCCACCGATCTTTATGATTCATTAGGCAAAATGATGAAAGACTTTGAACACATTAAATCCTCACACACACTACTAAATGATGAGAACAACCTACTCAAAAGCAAAACTCACTGGTGACTAAGGAGTGAGTACTCTAAGTCACATAGGCGATGAGAATAAAAGTCTAAAAATTTGAAAATGCTAAGTTAATAGCAGAGATAGTTGCTATAGAAAAGAGGGAGAATGACCTCAAAAATGTGATTGCCTCATTCACTAAGGCATCTAAATCCTTGGATGATCTTATTATGAGTCAAAGAGAATGTGGAGATAAGCAGGCTTAGGATTTAATTCCTCTGTGCTATGTCAAGCTCAAAAATGATTTTGGAAAAAGGATATTCAAGTAATGAAGCATCTCAAAAATCCAAAACTCCAAATGGTGCACACACATTAATTCCAAAGCACAATCACAAGCAAACTGGCCTTGGTTATAAAGGAAAAGGAAAACAACGAGTTGAGTGTCTTTGAGAGGACAGTGAGAAGAAATTCACCGAGTTCCTCAAAGCAAACTTCAAACAGAAATACTCAGTAAAGAAGAAACAGAGCTACCAAAAGCCCCAGAAGTTCTATAAAAGGAACACATATGATGGGAATGGTAGAAAGTACCCAAGCCAAGCTGATTGGAATAATGTGAACTATCAGCAAAGATCTATGGAATATAAGCCTAAATGGCAAATGCCTATGACTCAGCAAAGGCCATTCCAAAGGCAAAAGAGCTATCATCAAGACACATATGCACTCAGGCACTATCCTCAAAGATATCACAACTACCCAAACAAAGCAATTGCTAAAATACATACACATGCATACGAGACAAAAGAGACAAATTTGTATGAACCTAAAACCCCAAGCAATTTGCTAAAATTAATTATGATTATGGGCGATAGATGGCAACCTCTTAGAGTCAAATCATTTGGCTATAGGTTGGTTGGATCATCTTACAATACTAACCCCTCGGGACCCGGACAAATATGGGTACCTAAAACCTAATTTCCTTGATTGCGGGTTCAAGGAATGAGTGCCAAGGCACTGGTACATGGATAGTGGTCATTCCGGACACATGACAGAAACAAGAAAAATCTGTCAAAATTCAAGGAGGTTAGAGGTGCAAAAGTCATATTTGGAGGAAATGAAGCTCCGGGAGAAATAAGAGGCATTGGATCCATCAAGAAAAATGGATTAGAAATTACGGATGTTGCATATGTTGAAGGCCTCAATTTCAACTTACTAAGCATAAGTCAACTCTATGACAATGGCTATAATGTTGGATTCAATATGGGAGTGTGCCAAATCAAGAACACTGAATCTAACGAAGTAGTGTTGCAAGGATGCAGACAAAAGAACATGTATGTGGTAGATTGGTCAATGCAACACCAAGCACTTGTCTGCTAGCAAAAGCACTGTGAGAATCAAGTTGGGCGGGCACAAGAAGTCGAGTCACCTAAACTTCAAAACAATTAACAAGCTTGCAAGAAGCAATCTTGTGGAAGGACTTCCAGACTTAGTATACAAGAAGGAAAGTGTATGTGATGCATGCCAGATGGGAAAACAGATCAAATCATCATTCAAAGAAAAGACATGTCCATCCTCAACAAGAATATTACACTGCTACATATGGATCTATTTGGTCAGTTGAACACTAGTATAAGTGGAAATAAATACACCTTGGTGGTAGTAGATGACTACTCGGGATACACATGGACAATATTCATGTGTAAGAAGAAAGAAACTCGACGAAACTACCACGGTGATGAAGAGAATCAAAATGAGAAGAGTCAAACCATTATCAAAATAAGATCCGAGGAGGAACGGAGTTTGTCAATGGTATAATAACTCGATATTGTGTTGAAAATGGTATTGGTCATGAATTATCGCCTGACAAGGACTCCACAACAAAATGGAGTTGCGAGAAAGAAGGAATATGACTCTCAAAGAAGCAACAAGGACCATGTTAGTCAAGCGGGGCTACCTAAAAGATTTTGGTGAAGCAATAAACACAAAGATGCTATACTCAAAATAGATGCATGATAAACAGACGGTGACAAAGACTCCTATGAGATTTGGACGGGGAGAAAGCTAAATGTTGCATACTTTAGAATATTTGGATGCAAATGCTTCATCCACAACAATGGCAAATATAATTTAAAAGCTTTTGATGCCAAAGCGATGAAGGTATCTTCTTAGGATACTCACCAAAGCAAAGCCTCTGAGTGCTCAACAAGAGGACAATGGTTCTGAGAAGAATCCATTCATGTGGTGTTTGATGAACCCAATGTAAATGGAAAAGACATTGAAGAGTCGGTGATAATTTGAATCACCTAACCATGCGAAGAGTCCCTATGTTGAAGGAAAATTTGGAATTATAAACCAGGATGAAGATGAGATAGCCGAGTCTCAAAGAAAACCGGGAAATATGCCGCTAAGTGATGATGAGAGAGTGATCAAAATAACACATTGCAAGACGACGAATCGGCTAACTTACTCCAACTGATGTAAGATGGTGAGAGACCATCCACGAGAACTAATCATCGGAGATGTAAGAGAAGGTGTAAAACCAGATCCAGAACCCAACAAGAAGCAATGTTCACTTGTTTCATCTCACGAATAGAGCCAAAAGATGTGTCACAGGCATTGGATGACACATTGGATTCAAGCTATGCAAGAAGAGCTGAATCAATTTGAAAGAAACAAAGTGTGGGAATTGGTTCAAAGACCTACCCATCAAAATGTTATTGGCACTAAATGGGTGTTCAGAAACAAGATGAATGAGGAAGGTTCTGTGGTAAGAAACAAAGCAAGATTGGCAGCCAAAGGGTATTGCCAAGAAGAAGGAATAGATTTTGATGAAAATTTTGCTCCTGTGGCAAGATTGGAAGCCATAAGGATGTTTCTTGCCCATGCTGCTCACAAGAACTTCACCGTATATCAAATGGATGTAAAAAGTGCATTCCTTAATGGGTTATTGGAGGAAGAAGTATATGTTGAACAACCTCCAGGATTTGAGCAGAAGACTCTTGGAGATAAAGTATACAAACTCAAGAAAGCTTTATATGGATTGAAACAGGAACCAAGAGCATGGTATGATACATTATCACAATTCCTGATTGAGAACGGATTTACAAAAGGTAAAGTGGATAGAACACTTTTGAGTAATTCAAGATGGGAAGAGTATCTTGCTTGTTCAAATATATGTGGATGACATCATCTTTGGATCCACAAACAAAGAGTCGTGTGTGATAAATTCTCAAATCTTATGCAAACCAAATTTGAAATGAGCATGATGGGAGAGCGACATTCTTCCTTGGACTCCAAGTAAAATAGTCGAAGGATGGAACCTTCATAAGTCGACAAAATACACAGAGATTTAATGAAGAAATTTGGCATGGAAGAGAATTCTTTACGTGAAAATACCAATGAATACATCGATCAAAATGGATATGGATGCGGATGGCAAGCTTTCGTGGATCAAACAAGATACTGAGCACTTATTGGATCATTGCTCTATCTCACAAAGAAGTAGCAGCGGACATCACCTTTCTTGTAGGTGTATGTGCAAGATTTCAATCTGCTCCAAAAGAAAGCCACATGATTGCCTGACCAAAAGAATCTTGAGATATTTGAAAGGAAGCCAAGAAGTTGGCTTATGGTATCCTAAGGAAGGTGGATTCAAGCTAATTGGTTACTCGGACTCGACTATCTTTGGATGTAGAGTTGACGGGAAGAGTACCTCGGTACATGTCAAATGCTTGGAAATAGACTAATTTCTGGTTTAGCAAGAAGCAAAATTCAATAGCTACCTCCACGGTGACGAGAATACATAGTTGCTGGGCAAATTGTTGTGCCCAAGTCTTATGGATGAGACAACGGTGAGAGACTATGAAATTGAAGAAAAAGAAATTCCAATTATGTGTGATAACACAAGTGCGATTGCAATCACTCAAAATCTGTGTTGCACTCAAGAACAAAGCACATTGATGTCGATATCTCTTCATAAGAGATCATGTTGAAAAGAAGGACATCACCTTGGAATATATCTCAAGCGATAAGCGATTAGGTGATATATTCACAAAACCATTATGTGAATCAAGATTTGAAGAACTCAAGCATGAATTAAGGTTAATTGGTGAGTTGACACTCGAGAAAGAGTCAAAGAAAAGAGATGGAACATGAAAAGATGAAAAAGGGCTGAACTCTTGAATCACTAAGTGAATCACCAGACGGAGAATCATTGCGTCAAGTTAAGCGACAGCTGAGTACCTATGTGCAAAGAGAGAAGAGTTAAATCAGCTAAGGAATAAGCTGAGTCATTTATGAGCAAAGTGACAAAAACGCAGTCGTTTTTAATAAGCGGGAATGTTTTTAAGAATGACGCCTTGACATAATTATGGCGTGTACGATCAAAAAGCGCACACCAAGCTTATGATTGGATATAAATGCCGCATTAAATGTGAGAAATTAAATGTTAATCGGCGTGCAAAATCTAAGCCGTTGATCTTGATCAAATTTCAAAAACCACCCGCATGTCCTTTCATAACCCATACATATACCGTTTCGTCCAATTTTCTCTGACTTTACCAAAACTGTTCATCTCTCTCTCGAAGGCAAAGAAATAAATTTTCTCTCAAAACCCTACAAATCCTCAAAGTTCATTTTCAAAGTTTCATTCGATAAAACATCGAAATGGCATCTACTCATGATTTTGTCGAGGTTGGGAAAGCAAATCCACACTTTGGGTCTCTTTGTGGATTTCGACGGCATGATCAAACAGGTCCGACGACACCCGCGTGAAGAAGATAGCAGAGAAGCCGAAAAGTCCGGATGAAACCATTTTTGAAGATGGAGTTTCCGATGACCTACGAGAAGAGTCGTCGCGAGTTTACGTGACGCGCTGAAGTTCACGATGAGTACATCAAGTCCTCTGTTCACGGAAAAGATTTCACCATCGCTTTGCCAAGGATGCGCGGATCACTATTCGTTGCGGTGGAAGGAGTGCGAGAGATTTATGAAGGCGATGTTAACCTGGCTTTTGCTTGGAAGGAAGTAGCCAAACCGACTATCTTTGCGAAGGTTGTCTACACAGTGAGAAGAAGGCTCTTTGAAGGAAGACTACCACAAGCTCTTTGGATATTGTTGCCAAGTGCGTTGATATCAAATTTGGAAGCTTTAATGTTTGTCCAAAACTAAGCCGATCGTGATGGCTGCGATCATAGAAGAAAAGAAGGTGAAGGGCTGAGTTTGTATATACGAGACTACGCCAAAATGTTGGGAATAAATCCTTCAAGAAGGATGGTTCGTTTGGAGGATCCGGGTGCGGCCTGGTGATTGGCGGATGATGGAAGTGAAAGGAGTCCTCTTCGACATGGAAAGGCGTTCCATGTAAACAAGAAAATGTTCGATCAAATCTCTCTCCGGAGCACGCAAGCAGGCATACGCCAAGAGGGCGTCTGAGTGGGGAATCGGTGATCTCGACGATACAACCTGTCTCCTCTCCTCCCGAAGAAGAAGGCCCTCGTACTGCTAAGAAAAGATCACGCCCCTGAAGAAAGAAAAAGAAATCTGCACTGCCCCGCAGCCGAGTCACCTACCCCCGGCCGTGTCTCCGCCCGCGCCGCAATAGAGAAGGAACTATTAATCCCTTCTCCGGTGATTAAGAAGAAGAGGACGCCATAACAAGGAAGGCAACTCCTCTAAGACAATTGCGAAGGCATTTACCTTCAACGAACTAGGAGAAAGTGGAACCAGATATCCCTCGGTGAAAACAAAAAGAAGAACAAGAATTTCCAAGCTCTCAGGAGCTTGAGAAGACAACTAAGTCCGCCACTTGGAATAGATATTTAGCTCTTGGAGAAGTAGGGTCTCAGAAATTGTAGATGAAACTTGACCAAGTCTCTTTGAAGCCAATCAACAGAGAGGCGAATTGAAGACACAAAGCGTAGTCGAAGCATTTGAGACACAAGAAGAATCGAGAAAGCAAACTCTCATGTTGACAGGGTTGTATCCCCTCATGCAACAGACGGCTGGCCGAGGGTGTGGAGCACCAAAGTTTGCTACCTTCAATCCCACGAGAACGAGGGACGGGGAGAAGATGATAAAGATGATGATGATGTAATGATCCTATCCCCATCATATCCGGACATCCAAAATCGTCTACGAGAATGGAGGAAGTGGAAGCGAGTCGATCCAGGGAACGATTCCAAAGACTCGAGTTTATTGAAGAAGAAGACGAATCTGTTGAACTTTCTCGGATGACCATTGTGGTCCAAGCATGGATGAAGAAATCGCATGAGATATCTTGTAGATCTTCAAAGACAAGGAGAAGCGAGAGCGCGAAGAATTGGACCTGCCATCTTGACATTTCTCTCGGGAGTGATGAGGATCTCGGTCCCTGCCGGCGCTCTGAGAAGAATTGGAGATGCGGCAAGCCATGCGGGAATCCAGGGCCCTACATGAGCAACAATTATTGGAAGGACTGGGGGAGTCTTCCACATCGGTGGAGATTGATCGATGGGAGTGGTGAAAAGATATTGCCACGCGATTGTTTCTCGCCACCACTTCCCCTGCTCACTTAGAAGAAGGTGTTAAGGGAATTGGCGATGAAACTGGGATTGTGGGGACCCCAGTCGAGCCTACCCCCAATGAAGGTGTCTTACCACCGCCCCAACGATCGTACACTCAAAGGGAACGGCCAGGAGTCGGAGACGAGTGACCCCATTCCAAGTCAATCAGCTGGTGTGCCGCTGAGGAGGAAACTCCCTCCACTGCAGCTAGGTCGGAGGATGCTGCAGATGACTCCACAACGAATCTTGGAGGCGAGGTGGAGAAGGAACAACAAATGAATACACAGCAAGTTGTCATTGACAAGGCTCAGGCGATTAAGATCGTCTCGGTGAAGTGCTAACAATCGCACCGCAGCCAATGACGCGCTAATGCGGTCGAGGCACAAGAAGGAACTGCCCGGGAGTTAACACTCTGGGCAATGAAAGTGCAATCCATGGAGTTGAAACTCCAGTGGATGCCACCTCAGAAGACCCCAAGATAGCTGACACTGTCGAAGGGACTGTCCAAGGCCCCGCTACAGTTGAGAGTGCATGAGGTAATGAAGGCCGACGGGAGGTTGAGACTTCCCGGGGTAAAGAGACTGAAGCACAGAATATCCCTCCTACTATCATTGATCCATCTGAAAAGGAGATAAGTGCTCTTCACGATTCCCAAGAAAATCCTGATGTAACCTTTCTGGGATCTGAAGGTGAAGACGAAGCTGAGTCATCCCCTATTTCCGATCCAAAAGACTCAGCTGAGGATGTTCTCCCAAGCACGAGTAAGTCCGACCTTAAGGCTACTCGCCAAACCTTTAATTTTGATGATGAGCCACCCTTGGAAATCTCATCATCGTCCGATGACGCTTCCGATATGGCCGAGGACGGTCAACTCATGTGGAAAAACTATTTGAGACCAACGAAGGCCGCATTAAGACAGTGAGGCTCAACAAGCGGGTCAACTTCACAACAGACCACGGTGAAACAGAGTCAATCGCGAGGCTCCCAAGGCTGCAGCGAGATCGACTCCACCGGGAACTTCACGAGCACAAGTTGTCATTGAGCAGATTCCCGTTGCCGTGATGATCCATTTGAAGAATCGTTTCTTCTTCTCTCGGGAAGTATACGACCTTCCGAAGAATCATTTCGAGATCAAGAACGTTTCCATAAACCCGATCCCATTATTCCATGACACCATCATCAGTAGAATTTGACTTTGATCTTTGATGCCGCGGTGAGAGCCACCGAGAGTGACAATTGAGGTTCGAGAAGTTTTCAAGGCCATATTTGCGGAGATAGAGAAGATGGAGAGGCACCAGGCCTCACTGGACATGAGGCTGGATAACCGAGATGCAAATCTTACTACCGATCTGCGAGGAATAATTGTCAGGATCTGGGAATGGTGGCAACAGCAGCACACAATGCGCGTAGAACAAGCTTGATATTTTAGGACATTGTTGAACAAATTGCTAGTCTGGCGGGCTGAGAATGCTGATATGAAGACAAGAATGCAAGAGAACATCGATCGAATGCATGAGTCTCACAACACAGAGATGCAGCTGTTGCGTGAATTTCATAAGAAAGAGCTTCAGCGGGTAGAGGAAAACATGGATAGGAAGTTCAGCCTCCTTATGGCTGAAATGAAGCTGATAACTGGTGAATCCAACGCCACCCGCTTCAGCCTCCTTATGGCAGATTCGAAGCATAACTCAGCTATCAGCCGCTTAGACTTCATACTTGCTAGCTTGTTTCCAGGGGTTCCTCTCTCCTTTGATGATGCCAAAAAGGAGGAAGAGGAATACCTAAAAGCGTTGAAAGGATCGGTTTGAAAGAGACGGCCTTGTGAAGGAAAAGACAAGTGAGAACAGAGAAGAGAGAAGAAAGGAAACTCGTTGAGGGGAAGGTTCGAAAGATATGACCTTGATGATTGCTAAAACCCCCAACAAGGTCTTGTCACGGTGATATCATCAAGAAACTCCCGATGACTCTGCGCTCCAACATCTGCGGTACCCATGGTGAAAAGAGAAAAATAGTTGAAGCGGGGATGAAGGAGGTAGAAGGAAATATGGATGTCCGAGTTATGGATATTTCGAAACAACATGGAGGCATTCCAATGCATGACAGAGACACCTATGCCATTTTAGACGTCGAATCGAGCAAGATCGTTGATGAATTCAAGACGCCGCATCCAGGGTTACTTCGCAAATATGTCCATGGCTCAAGCCTAGGATTTGTATTGGGAAAAAGGCCTCAAGCTATGTGAAGAAGGCGAGCGAGCGAGACTGCGAAAGTCACTCTGCTTTGGTCACTCGCTAGTCACTTTGGGGAAAAAGAAGGCCCCGAGTACAATACACGTCCGAGGCGGAGGAAGAAGCGATGGAGGATGAAGAGGTTTGAGACCTAGACCTCGCCCAAAAACATTGAGTATATAGATCCAGGCAAGAAAGGAGGGATCTATTGGCCGGATTCGACGAAGTAGCCAACCCTGCAAGTGGCTAAGAACAATCTTGAGTATGTGAAGAGGATCGAAGAGGAAAATAGAAGACAAACTCATTTGTGTGGGAGGAAAGACAAGAAAGAAAAAGAAGAGATGAAGTCGCCGAGAAAGGCTTATGAGAAAAAAGAAGGCGTAATTTCAAGAAAAAAAGAAAAGAAAAAGGTCGAGAAGATGATAGAGTGAAGAAAGAGGAAAAGAAGGAGCGGAAAGGAGATGAAGTGTTCTTTGTCCACCCCTTCATGTACTTTACTATGTAAATGGTTTTTTATGTAAGTCTTGTTCATCGAATAAAATTGTATAATTCTATACTTGCGTAGATATAGAATAGCACGGTTACCTTAAGATCTGTTTAAGCTCGATACACTCAGAAAATTTGTGTAAAGAACAAGAATGTTATGATCAATAAAAGATTGATTCTACGCATACATTCCGTGATTCTACATTGTCTGCACGTATCTTTTTTGTTTAATTATTGTATGAATGTTTTAAGTTTTGGCATCATCAAAAAGGGGAAAATTGTTGGGAAATTAATTTATAGATTTTGATGAATGCCATGTAAAACTTAGAATAGAAAGTTGGCACCCCATTTTTGTTGTAAATTGCATTGTAATAGATAGGGTGGTCGGGTCGAATTTGAGTTAAGTCGCTATGCTCGAACATGCAAGAAGTCAATTTGGAGACTAAAAGGAAGATTCCGCTGTGAGGCGGTGAGTGTGGCAAAGAAGAGAAGACAGAACTCGATCAAGGTGCGGTGAGATGCGGTGAGTGAAGTGTCGATCAAGTCAACTCAAGATAGCCAAGTCTCAAGTTGAAGTGACATATGAGTCATCCAATGATTGGAAGCTGACTAGAAGTCACCTGGGGAAGTCAAGGAAATGCAGTCAAGTCGAGGCAACTGAAAGAGATCCGTTGCCTAAGTCAATAGAATTACTTAAACAAGTAATACTTCCATCTTGCCTTTCTTAAAGTGCTCGGTCCCGAGAAGCGTGCAAAAGGAATAAACCAATGGGAAGCATGCACACGTGTCGAACTCGAAAAAGTCAAGAATCATTCATACGAGGAAATGTCAATTCCAAGATCGCAACAAGTCAAGCCAGCGACCACAAGTGTCTTTGGAAAATTAGCATATCTCTTCAACGGGCAAATTTTCAAAAGAACACTATAAAAGGCTGAGGATTTTATTTGAGAAAAGGGTTACCCTTGTTACCTGGAACTTTCAAGCTATTATTCAAACTATAACCTACTCAAATCATTCAAGTTCAATCCTCAAGCCTACATTACGAAAGGAAATCAATCCAACACTCACCTGTGAAGGAAAGACGACTTCAATCAGTTGAAGAGGAAACATTTGAAGAATCAAGGGCTCTACATTCCACGGAGGATTGTAGAAGGGTTCAAGGTCGAACTAGTCTCAAGTTTTTGGAGGGCTTCGTGATCAAATCCAAGAAGCTTGAGCAAGTGAGTTTAGTAGTAAGCAAAAAGCATTGCCTGTGAAGAAGCTGAGTCGTCACGAGAAGCCGGTTTGTGTGACCAAGGAATCTCGGACCGAGTCCCAAAAGATCAAGTCACTTTGTGTGATCAAGACTTGCATCCTGGACTGATTACCACTTTGTATACTGATCAATACTTAGTAGATTCCTCCAGGAGTTGGAGAAGAGAGGATTAGAAGAATTACCCCATCTTCGAACCTCTATAAAAATTTATTGTGTCATCTACATTTCAGCACTTTAAATTCTGCATATTACTTTAATATCTGCTGATAAATTTGCTATCCAATTGATAATCAACAAAGTGCTAAAACCAAGTATTTTTCAAATTTAACAAAATTCAAGGGTGTTAAGTCTTCCGCTGAAAATATATCATAGTCGAGTTAAGTCTTTAGTCAAAACAGCTGAGTTATTCTATCAACAGCTCAGTCGAGTCTATTGAGTGACTAACTCTGCTAATTAACTAACTTAGCTGTCCATCAAAGACTCAGCTGTGAAGTATTAACTCTGAACGTTTTAAAAGGACTAAATTGAAAAGTTGGTAAGGTTTATTCAACCCCCCCTTCTAAACCTTACACTCACACCCCTTGGGACCTATAGCTATCATTTCTCCATTCAAAAAAGAGAGCGAAAATCGGAAAATTAGCATAATCTACTCACCCCCTCTAGATTATCGTAGCCAGTTGGACTAACAAGTGGTATCAGAGCCAAACTCTTTGGCAAGCTCGTTCTTCATTACGAGTAAAGAGGAAAGGACTTTGAACGAAAGCTACCTCACCAACGCGCCTCCACCAACAAGCCACCATTAGTCGACGCCAACAATTATGCTTTTTGGAAAGACCGAATGGAGTGCTTTTTACAAGGGTGCGGGTTCGATATATGGAATGAGGTTATTGAAGGAATAGCTCAACTAACCAAGAAATTGGAGGATGGCACCTCGATCCTCAAGAGCTTCAAGGAATTTGACAAAAATGACAATAAGTCATTTTCTCTAAACGATACGGCTTTAAATATTTTGCATTGCTCTCTTATCGACACCGAATACAATCGCATTAGAGGCATAAGATCCACATATGAAGCTTGGGAAAAATTAGAAACCATCTATGAGGGTACAAAGAAAGTTAAACAAGCAAGAAAAATCATGCTTGTTAAAGACTTTGAAAACTTCATTATGCTTGATGGAGAAAATATTTCAAAGATTGTGGAAAGGCTTGACAACATAGTCAATCCTATTGTGGCACTTGGAAAAGTCATATCCGAAGAAGACAAGGTCACCAAGATTTTAAATGCTCTCCCCGGTTCATGGTCAGAAAAGGTGACGAAAATTATGGAAGCTAAAAATCTCGAAACTCTCAAGTTCGATGAGCTCATTGGAAACCTCCTCATCTATGAATGTAGGCCCCAAGGGGTGTGAGAAAGGTTTAGAAGGGGGGTTGAATAAACCTTACCAACTTTTTGATTTTAGTCTTTTTAAAGAATGACAAAGTTAACTCAAACAACTTTGTCCTTGGGGGACAGCTAAGTTGGTTATTCAGCTGAGTTAGCTACTCTACAGGATAGAGCTGTTGATAGAATAACTCGACTGCTTAACTGAACTTTAACTTGGTTGTATTGGTTTTATCGTGGAAAACTTAACACCATTGATTTGTTTTAAGTTTATTTTTAACACTTGATTTTAGCACTTGGTTATTAATCGAGTTGGATAGCAAATATGAGTTTTATCGTGAGATATGATGTAAGTAAGCGTAAATGTAAATGTCTTTGAAAAATAAATGACACAAGTAAATTTTATAGAGGTTCGAAGATGGGGTAATTCTTCTAATCCTCTCTTCTCCAACCCCTGGAGGAATCCACTATGTAATAGATCAGTTTACAATGTGGTGAACAGTCTAGAGACAACCTTGGTCACACAAATGGTGACTTCTCTTGCAACTCGATTCTTCAAAGGCAAATTTTGCTACTTGCTACTTGACTCACTTCTCAAGCTCTTGGACTTGATCATGAAGCCCTCCAATAACTTGATCTTGGTTCGACCTTGAACCTTCCTACAATCCTCCTTGGAAAGTAGACCCCTTTTGATTCTTCAAAAGTTTCCTCTTCAATGATTTGAAGTTGTCTTTCCTTCACAGCTTTGTGTTGGATCGATTTCCTTCGAGTTTCAGGCTTGAGGATTTGCTTGAATATACTTGAGAATATTGCAGGTTAATTGCTTGAATATTGCTTGCTTGTTCGTGGTTCAGGGAACCTTTTATTAGTAAATTCTTCAGCCTTTTATAGTGCACTTTTGAAATTTTGCCCATTGAAGAGATAGGCTAATTTCAAAAGTCACTAGTGTTCGTTGGCTTATCTTGTCTGCAGTCCTTGATGTTGACATTTCTCGTATTAAATGTCTTGCAGCATTTCAGACTTTTTGACACAGTGCAGTGCTTCCCATTGGTTTATTTCTTTTGCACAAAACTTGGACTAACACTTTACTTCTGACAACATTGGCATGTTACTATTCTGAGTAACATTCTTGACGTTCATCAACGGATCTAACTCAGTTGTCTTGACTTGACTGCTGTCTTTTAATCCCAGGTGACTTGAGTCTGCTCCAGACATTGGATGACTTAATTGTCACTTTAACTTGAGACTTGGCTTCCTGAGTTGACTTGACTGACTCTTCTCACAGCTGTCCCTCAGCTGATTCTCCTTCAGTCGAGTTCTTGACTTTCTTCTTTGCCATACTCAGCTGTTACACAGTGGAGTCTTCAATTTAGTCTCCAGTTGACTTCTTGTATTTCTTGGCATAGCTGACTTGACCTAGCTCTCTCAGCCCTAAGTATTACAAAACAAATTACAAGGAAAATGGGGTGCCAACTTTCTAGTTTAAGCTTTACATGGTATCATCAAAATCTACAAAATAAATTTCCTAACAATTTCCCCCTTTTTGATGATGCCAAAACTTAAATAAATTCAACAAAAATATAAACAACAAAGATACATATAGACAATGTAGTAACAAAGAATGTATGCTTGAAATAGATCGCTTTATTGATTATAGCATTCTTGTCCTTTACACAGCTGTTTACATTTGGCATCATAGCATTCTTTATAAATATACATGTCTAAGCTAAGATATAAAAGTTCATACAGAGTGAAAAATTACACAAAAGTTCACTAAGTATATTACAGAAGACTTACATGAGTGTATTTACATAAAAATACATGAAGGGGTTTGCAGCAACACTTCAACGTCTTCGCTGCTTTCTTCTTGACTCTTCTTCTTCTCTAATTCTGTCTTCTTCAGCTCTTTTCTCTTCTTCTCTTTTTCTCTTCTTTTTCCCTTCTTTTCTTCTTTTCATAGGCCCGTTTGGAAGCATAATCCCTTTGCTTCCTCTTGAGCCATTGATGAGTTTGCCTCTCGTTCTCTTCTTCTTGTCTTCTCACTGCCTCAACATTCTTCCTTTCAACTTTAAGGTTGGCTAATTAGTCGGATCCAGCCCAATAGATCAAACCCTTCTTGTCAGGGTCAACATATTCAACATCCTTGGGTTTTGGTCGAGGTAGAGAACCTATTCCGCCACCAGTTCTTGCTCTGCCTGAGTCAGCTCTTCCTCTGCCTCTGGGTGTATACTGCACTTGAGTCTTCAGCTTTCCAGCTGAGTGGCTGCTGGAAGATTGCTGCTTTTCCGCTTCTTAACATAATGCTAGACCTTTTTCCGAGTATAAATCCCAGGCTTGAGCTAAAGCCATTCCTTGGAAATAGCCTTCTAATTCGAGCGTTTTGAATTCTTCTGACTGATCTAGGCTCAGATCCATTATCAGGCATAACATCTTGATCTTTTCCTGCTGGGATACCACCATACTGTTTCAACACTTCTTGAACACGAGCATCTTCCTTTTAGAGAACTCCTCAAACCCTGCTTCAATGATCTTCCTTTTCCCCGACATTGGCATAGCAGAGTGCTCAATGGGTAGGGTTACAGGGAGTTTGCTCATGATGGAGGCAGTAACATGACCTTGCTGGGGGGTTTCAACTATCATCAAAGTTAGATCCTTCGAACCTTCCCCCTCAGGTGTTTTACCCTTCTTCTCAGCTGAACTTTTCTCAGCTGCATTTTTCTTCAGCTGTTCTTCTTTTGATTCCTTGAGGAGCTCCTCTTTCCCCTTTTTGGCATCATCAAAGGTAAGAGGGACTCCAGGGAACATTCCTGCGAGCATGAAATCCAGTCTCCTTATAGCTGAGTTCTATTTGGAGTCAGCTGCGTCATATGCCGCTCGAAATTCTGAGCGAGTTGCCTTGGACTCGGCTATCACTAACTTCATCTCAGCCATGAGTAAGCTAAATTTATCATTCATAGCATTCTTAAGTCGCAGAATTTCTTTCTATTGAAATTGTTGCAACAGTGTCGGTAGGAATTATGGGATCTTGAAGACATTCCTGTAAGCTAAATTCTTGAAGACCTCACGGATCTCAGTTGTCTCACTTAATTAAGTTGCGGGCCATTCTACATCAAGTCAAAATTTGCTGGTACAATAGTGTCGGTAGGAATTATGGGATCTTCTCTGACAGTGAACCTTCTTTGCTCAACAAATGTCTCTTCTTCCAACTCAGGCAGGATTTTGGTAAATGGAATCATCTCTTGAAAGGCATCATCGCGCACATAAGGGATGGTCTACGAAGTTTGTGCCTGTGATGACTCAGCTTGGTTTGCCTCGGCTGCGGGAGCTTTATCAGCATCTGTCACAGCTATGGGAGCCTGCGACGGAGCTAGTGGAGTCATTATTGCTGCAGCTATGGGAGCCTGCGCAGATGACTTGGTTCCAGCTGGGGCTTGTGGAATGTGTTGCCTAGCTGACTGAGCCTCAACTGTCTTAACAGCTTCCTCGGTCTCAGTAGATTCTTCTAAATGAATTACTTGTTCCTTGGCTATGTCATCAGCGTCATCGGATGATGATGAGACTTGTGGAGTTGGCTCATCATCAAAATTGAACTTTTGGCGACCCACTTTCTCACTGATTTGGCTCTTAGATTTTTGAACATCCTCTTTGACTGGAGTAGACTCAGCTTCATCTTCGGATCCCAAGAAGAATGTGTCTAAGTTTTCCTGGGAATCATGAAGTGCACTTATTTCCTATTCTGCATCAGCGCTATCTAGAGGAGGAATGTTCTGAGCTTCTTGACCAGTACCCAGAAAAGTCTCAACCTCCCTTGGGCCTTCAATACCCCTAGCAGACTTAACTACTGCGAGGCCTTCAGTGTTTCCTTCGACAGTCTCAACTGTCTTAGGGTCTTCGACCATGGCATCCATAGGAGTCTCAACTCATTGGATTGCACTTTCACTGCCCAGAGTGTTAACTCCCGGGGCATCACCATCTTGTGCCTCGACTGTAAGAACAGTGTCATTGGCCTTCAAAGCAGCTGACACTTCAGCTGGGACAGACTGAACTATCCGAGCTTCGTCAATGTCACTCTATTGAGTTTTTTTTTTCTTTTTCTACTTCGCCTCCTTGCTTCATGGTTGAGTCTTCCACAAAGCATCCCCCAACCCTGCTGTGGTGGAAAGAGCTTCCCCCGCAGCTGGCTTACCAGCTGAGTGACTGACATTGGGGTCACTCGGCTCCTAACTCGCGCCTTTTTCCTTTGAGTGCTCAGCCACTGGGGCAGGTGGTAACACACCTTCTTTAGGGGTTGGCTCAACTTGGGTGCCCAATTTCCCAGTTTCATCGCCACTGCCCTTGGATCCATCCTCTGAGTGTATAGGGGCCGTGGCTGCAGAGGGTCGGTGTGTAGGAGAGATTAAGATGATTCTCCTGGTCCTTCTAACAACTGCTGCTCATGGATTGCTCTGGATTCCCTCACAACCTGCTGCATGTCTGACTCCTTGGCTACAGCAGTGGGATCCTTATCACTTTCAGAAAACACATCAAGATGTGTATGAGTGTGACTTAGGAGCCTGTAAATTTGCATATTTTCGACTTTTCCAATGCTCTGGCTCACTCCTCAGCTTTATCCTTTTCATCCGCCTTTATGATGCGAAGGATATCCATACAGTTTTCTTCGTCGAGAGCTTGGCTGACAGTTGCAACTCCAAAAAATCGGAGCAATTATTCTTCTTCTTCTATATACTCAGGGTGAGTGAACTGCACCCTTAAGTGATCCAGCTTCCATGCTCTCCATTCTCGTAGACGTCGCTGGATGTCTGGATAAAGTGGAGAATACATAATTACATCGTCATCATCTTCTTCTCCTTCTCCTCCAATTTCTGAAATTTGAGGCAAGAGACATTACTCTTCCTCAGAAGCAACAACATCAGTTGCAGGGGGAGAGACAACCTTTTCAACAGAAGGCTCGGTTGTCTCTGCTGCTTCACTCTCCTAAGCTGTCTCTCGCACAACTGGGTCTTCAATAGGTCTCTGATGATCGCCCTCAGCAGACTTTGTGGATTCATCAATGACTTCAGGAGATTGCTCTTCCTGAATATCAGCAGTCTCAACTTCTTTTGCTGGCTGGGTAGAAGATTCAGCTTTCTTCTTCTCAAGTTCAGATCGTTTGAACAATCTTTTCTTCCTCAGAGGAACTTCTGGTTCAACATCCTCTGGTTCATCAACAGTGAACACTATTGGGTTTATCTTAGAGGCAGCTGCCTTTCTCGTCTTGGCAATACTCTTCTTTCTTATGGCTGGAGAAGGGAGAGAGGGTTCCTTCTCAGTCTCTGCTGCAGGGGCAGGAGACTCGGCTGCTCGGGCAGGGGACTCAGCTGCAGGGACAGGTGCTTTCTTTTTCTTAGATGCAGGGGCAGGTGCTTTCTTTTTCTTAGCTGCAGGGTCAACTTTTTCCCCCTCACTCGTATCCGTCTTCTTTGCATGGGATCTCTTCTGGGCACCTGAGAGGTTTACCCTAAACATCTTCTTGTTTACGTGGAAGTTATTGCCATAGCGAAGAGCAATACCCTTCACTTCCAGCAGATGGCCAATCACAAGGCCGTATCCAAGAGAGCATCCAAAAGACCCATCTTCCTTGAAGGTCTTGTTCATTACGTTCTGCCAGAGTCTGCTGTAGATGAACTTAGCCTAGTTGACCTTCTTGCCATGCATGATCACAGCCATGACGACCAACTTAGTCTTGGACAACTGATTGAAGCTGCCAAACTTCATGTCGACGCATTTGGAGATGACATCCATCAACTTGTGATAGTCGTCCTTCAGCAATTTCTTGTCAGTTGTGTAGACCACCTTAGCAGCACACTCGGGTTTGGCTACTTCCTTCCATGCAGCAGCCAAGTCGACATCAGCTTCGAATATCTCCTTCATGCCTTCCGACGGCAATAAGCAGTGCTCAATAAGGTCCTTCGCACTAATTGTTATGTCCCTGTTGTGGACAGAAGACTTGATTCTTTCATCCTGCACCTCTGCGTTAACGTAAAACATCGCTACCTCCTCAGATAGGTATGCGAGTACTCCATGGTCAGAAAAGCCTTGAGACTTGACTTTTCTAGCATCTCAGCTATCTTCAGAACAAGGGTCTCATCAGCACCCTGCTTCACTATTCTATCGAAGTCCACTGACGAACCTGAGTGGATTTGCTTTGAGAGCTTACATAGTCGAGCTTTGGTGTCATTTTCAGTGAATTTTGCCAATCGAAAAGTGTAGAACGTGCTTGAGAGTACTTAGGGTTTTCGAGAGAAAAGAGAACTTTGCTTTGCTTTGCATTGAAGATGAAAAATTTTCGTAATGAGAGAGAAGATTAAAATCCGTATATAAGGGACGTGAAAGGACACATTTCGGATTTTGAATTTTTTTATCGAGATCAACGACTCAAATTAAGACGTCAAAACCACATTTAATGCAACATCATTTATATCCAATCATATGCTTATTGTGCAACTTTTACTGTGACCGTCATTACTACACTGATGTCATCCTTAAAAACATTCCCGCTCATTTAAACGACTGCGTTTTTGTCACTTAGCTCATAAATGATTCAGCTTATATCCAACGTGACTTAACTCTGCTTTCCTCTTCTCATGAAGTGACTCATCTATCAGCTAACTCGATACAACTGACTTCCCGATAAGATTGTTTCACTTGGCTGAAGTGTGAAACTTGCTCTGCTCTTATTTTCTCATCTTCTTTTTCTGCTGATTGAGTCTTCTGAGTTTCAACTCAGCTCAATTAACCCTAACTCATTCTTGAGTTCTTCAAACCTTGATTCACATAGAGGCTTGGTGAAAATATCGCCTAATCTTTATCGGTTGAGATGTATTCCAAAGTGATGTCTTTCTTTTCAACATGATCTCTTATGAAGTGATATCTGACATCAATGTGCTTTGTTCTTGAATACAACACAAAATTCTGAGTGATTGCAATAGCATTAGTGTTATCACACATAATTGGAATATCTTTTTCTTCAATCTCATAATCTCTCATTCTTTGTCTCATCCATAAGACTTGGGCACAACTTGTTTGCCTACGATTATGTACTCTCTTGTTTGTGGATGTGGTTATTGAGTTTTGTTTCTTACTGAACCAAGAAAGCAATCTATTTCCAAGCATTTGACATGTACCTGAAGTACTCTTCCTGTCAACTCTACATCCATCATAGTCTGAGTCTGAGTAACCAATAAGCTTGAATCCACCTTCCTTTGGATACCATAAGCCAACTTCCTGGCATCCCTTCAAATATCTTAGGATTCTCTTAGCTGCAGTCATGTGGCTCTCCTTTGGTGCATATTGAAACCTTGCACATACACCTACTGCAAAGGTGATGTCTGGCCTACTTGCTGTTAAATAGAGCAATGATCCAATGAGAGCTCTATATCTAGTTTGATCTACAGCCTTGCCATCTACATCCATGTCCATCATGACTGATGTGTTCATTGGTATTTTCACAGAAGACTTCTCTTCCATACCAATTTTCTTCATTAAATCTCTGGTATATTTTGTTTGACTTGTGAAGGTTCCATCCTTCACTTTCTTGACCTGAAGTCCTAGGAAGAAAGTCAACTCTCCCATCATGCTCATCTCAAATTTGCCTTGCATGAGGTTTGAGAACTTATCACACAGCTCTTTGTTTGTGGATCCAAAAATGATATCATCCACATATATTTTAACAAGCAGTATACTCTCTCCATCTTCAATTCTGAAGAGTGTTCTATCAACTTTGCCTTTGGTGAATCCACTGTCAGTTAGAAATTGAGACAATGTATCATACCATGCTCTTGGTGCTTGTTTCAATCCATATAATGCTTTCTTGAGCTTATATACCTTATCTCCAATAGTTTTCTGCTCAAAATTTGGAGGTTGTTCAACATAGACTTCTTCCTCTAGCAGTCCATTCAGAAATGCACTCTTCACATCCATTTGATATACAGTGAAGTTCTTATGTGCAGCATAAGAAAGAAACATCCTTATTGCTTCCAATCTTGCAACAGGAGCAAAGGTTTCATCAAAATCTATACCCTCTTCTTGGCAATACCCTTTTGCTACCAATCTTACTTTGTTTCTTACAATAGATCCTTCTTCATTCATATTGTTTCTGAAAACCCATTTGTGCCTATTACATTCTGATGGGTTGGTCTCTGTACCAATTCCCATACTTTGTTTCTTTCAAACTGATTTAGCTTTTATTGCATGGCTTGAATCCAATGTGTGTCATCTTATGCTTGAAACACATCTTTATGCTCTATTTGGGAAATAAAACAAGTGAACATTGCTTCATGCTGTGCTCTGGGTCTGGTTCTTATGCCATCTTTATCCTCTCCAATAACTAACTCTGGTGGATGGTCTCTCAGCCATATCACATCAGGTTGGAGTAAGTCTGTTGGATTCAGCCGTCTTACAGCTAAGTTGTCTTGAACAGCTCTTTCATCTTCATTCAGCTGCAGACTTTCTAGCTGTCTTTGAGATTCAACTATCTCATCTTCATCTGGGTTGCTTGCTCTCACTTCAGCTTCAACATAAGGACTCTTCTGTATAGTTGGCTGATTCAGCTTATCAGCTAACTCTTCAATGTCTTCTCCATTTACATTAGGTTCATGAAAAACCACATGGATAGACTCTTCTGTGACCATAGTCCTCTTATTCAGCACTCTATAGGCTTTGGTCTCAGCTGAGTATCCCAAAAAGATACCTTCATCACCTTTAGCATCAAAAGCCTTCAAATTATCTTTGCCATTGTTATGGATGAAACATTTACATCCAAATATTCTGAAGTATCCAACATTTGGCTTTCTCCCTGTCCAAATCTCATTGGGAGTCTTGGTCAATTGCCTGTTGATCATGCATCTATCTTGAGTATAACATGCTGTGTTAATGGCTTTAGCCCAAAATCTCTTAGGCAATCCAGCTTCAGCTAACATGGTTCTTGCAGCTTCCTTGAGAGTTTTGTTCCTTCTTTCAGCTACTCCATTCTGTTGTGGAGTTCTTGTAGCTGACAACCCATGAGCAATACCATTTTAAACACAATACTAAGTTTTTATCCCATTCACAAACTCAGTTTCTCTGTCAGACCTTACCTTTATAATAGCTTGGCTCTTTTCATTTTGAACACTTTTTATCAGCTAAGGTAACTCCTGCAAAGTTTTCATCTTTTTACACATGAAGATTGTCCATGTATATCTTGAATAGTAATCTACCACCACTAAGGTGTATTTCTTTCCACTTATGCTGCCTGGTTCAACTGGACCAAATAAATCCATATGCAACAGATGTAATATCCTTGTTGAAGAAGGACTTGGCTTATCCTTGAATGAAGATTTTATTTGCTTTCCCATCTGGCATGTATCACATACACTTTCTTTCTTGTATACTGAGTTTGGCAATCCTTCTATAAGATGACTCCTTGCTAGCTTGTTGATTGTCTTGAAGTTTAGGTAACTCAGCTTCTTGTGCCACAGCCAACTTGATTCGGCTGTGCTCTTGGCTAACAGACACTTGCTTGGTGTAGTAGTAGACCAATCTACCACATACATATTCTTCTGTCTTGATCCTTGCAACACTATTTCATTTGATTCAGCATCTTTGATCTGGCACACTCCTATATTGAATCCAACATTGTAGCCCTTGTCACATAGTTGACTGATGCTTAACAGGTTGAAGTCGAGGCCTTCAACATAAGCAACATCTGTGATTTCTAATCTATTCTTCTTGATAGATCCTGTGCCTTTGATTTCCCCTGGAGCTTCATTTCCTCCAAATATGACTTTTGCACCTCTAATCTCCTTGAATCTTGATAGGTTTTTCTTATCATATGCCTGGAACAACCACTATCCATGTACCAGGTTCCTTGGCACTCAGCTGTTCCTTGAACCTGCAATCAAGGAAATCAGGATTTAGGTACCCATACTTGCCTGGGTCCTGAGGGGTTAGTGCTATAAGATGATCCAACCAACCTATAGCCAAAGGACTTGACTCTAAGAGATTGCCATCTATCAGTGCCATAATCATATTGCACATTAGCAAATTGCTTGGGGGTTTTAGGTTCATACATCTGTCTCTTTTGTCTGTATGCCTATGCGTGTGTTTTAGCAATTGCTTTCTTGGGATAATTGTGATAATTCTGATTGTAGTGCTTGGGTGCATATGTGTGCTGATAATAGCTCTTTTGCCTTTGGAATGACCTTTGCTGAGTTTTAGATCTATGCCATCTAGGCTTGTATTCCATAGGTCTTTGCTGATGTTTCACATTATTCCAATCAACATAGTTTGGATAGTTTCTACCATTCCCATCATGTGTGTTTCTCTGATGAAATTTCTGGGTTTTTTGGTAGCTCTGTTTGTTTTTCACATAGTATTTTCTATTTGGAGTTTCTTTGAGGAACTCTTTGGATTTCTTCTCATTTGTCCTCTCAAAGATACTCAACTGGTTGTTTTCCCTTCCTTTGTATCCAAGGCCAGTTTGTTTGTGATTGTGCTTAGGAGTGAATGTGGGTGCAACATTTGGTGTTTTGGATTTTTGAGATGCTTTATTGCTTGAAGATCCTTTTTCCAAAATCACTCTTGGAGTTTGACTGTGCACAAAAGAATTAAATCCTATGCCTGTCTTATCTCCACATTCTTTTTGACTCATGATAAGATCATCCAATGATTTGGATGCCTTTGTAAATGAGGCAATCACATTTTTGAGATCCTTTTCCCTCTTTTCTATAGCAGCTAACTCTGCTATAATCTTGGCATTCTCAGCCTTCAGCTTGGTGTTCTCATCACTATGTGACTCAGAGTACTCAACTCTTTAGTCAGCTGTGAGTTTTGGCTTTTAAGTTGGTTGTTTTTCTCATTCAGAGTTGTGTGTGAGGATTTTGTGTGTTCAAAATCTTTCATCATTTTGCTTAATGAATCATAAAGATCAGTGGGTGATGAAATGTGTGTATCACAATCACTATCACTTGAATCTAAGTGAGATGAGTTAGAGTGTACCTCATCTTCTTGATCTGGTTGATATTGTTCTTTAGCCATAAGGCAGATCATGGCCTCTTCCTCAGAGTCACTTGAGTAGTCAGTTTCACTACTCTCTGAACCTTTCTTCTTTTTAGACTTGAAAACATTTGTCTCAAGAAACCTCAAGACAGCTCAACATGGCTTTCTTTTTTTCCTGCCTTCTTTCTCTGAAGACTTTTCTTTCTTCTTCATTCCTATACTTGTTGACTGGTGGATAGGAAAAAATTAACTTCAAAATGTCTTGGTTGTCTGCAGTTCCAACATAGGTTCTCAGCTCTTTGATCAGCTCTTTCTGTTCTTGGGTTGTCAGCTCTCTGATATTCAACCCTATGATGCTCAACTCTCTTGGATGGCCTATCTTCCCTTGACTTAGAGGGAGCTGAATGTCTCCTGGAGGTTTCATCCTTGTTTCTTTTATAGTTCTTATTGAATAACTTGTTGAATCTTTTAACCATTAGGGCAATTTCCTGCTGATCTATGGCTTCCTTTGGTTCAGCTCTCTTTCTATCCTTGACTATCAGTGTAGCTGTGTTGGGTACAACTGTCTCCTCCTGCTCTTTTCTTCTCAGCTCAAACTTATAAGCTTTGAGGTCTGAGAATAGCTCGTGGTTAGATGTTTTTGAGAGGTCCATTGAAAGTCTCAGAGCCATAGTCTTCATTTCCCATTCAGCTGGGAGGCTCCTTAAGATCTTCATACACATTTCTTTTTGTGTATATTCCTTCCCAAGAGCTGAAAGCTCATTTGTGATTTCAGTGAATCTGGCATCCAGCTGATCCATGGTTTCACCTGTAAGCATTTTGAAATTTTCAAATTTTTGAACAATAACATACAATTTATTTTCTTTAATTTGTTCTGATCCTTCACAAATTAAAGTCAGTTTATTCCATATTTCTTTTGCAGATTTGCAAGATTTGACTTTATTGAACATTGCTTTGTCCAAAGTCTTGTAGAGTATGTCCTTGGCCACATTGTCCAAGTTGTATCTCTTCCTATCCTCATTTTTCCATTCAGTCCTTGGTTTTTCAACCATGGCTGGTCTTTCTTCAGCTTAACTTCTTCCTTCAGCTGTAGCTGCTCTTCTTACAGCCGTGTGCACTTTTAATATTTGCAGTGGCCCATCCACTATAATAAGCCACATTTCATCGTGTAGAGCACATAGATGAGCCTACATACAAATTTTCCAATCATCAAATTCTTCAACAGTGAACATAGGAATGCGTGTCAAATTTGCTTCCATGATAATAACTTTGCTTAAAATGAAAGATTTTGAAAATACAAATGTTTAAAACCTTTTTGAAAAGATAGAGATCTAGTTCAGTAACCAGTGCGGAAGGCTCAATGAACCAACTGTTCTGATATTACTTGTAGGTCCCAAGGGGTGTGAATAAGATTTAGAAGGGAGGGAGGGTTAAATAAAACTTACGAACTTTTCGATTTTAGTCCTTTTAAAGAATGACAGAGTTAACTCAAACAACTTTGTCCTTGGGGGACAGCTAAGTTGGTTATTCACCTGAGTTAGCCACTCAACAAACTCGATAGAGCTGTTGATAGAGTAACTCGACTGTTTAACCTGAACTTTAACTTGGCTGTATTGGTTTTATCAACGGAAGACTTAACACCCTTGATTTGTTTTAAGTTTGTTTTAACAATTAATTTTTAGCACTTGGTTATTAATCAGTTGGATAACAAATATGAGAATTATCAGCAGATATGATGTAAGTAAGCAAAAATGTAAATGTGCTGAAAAATAAATGACACAAGTAAATTTTATAGAGGTTCGAAGATGGGGTAATTCTTCTAATCCTCTCTTCTCCAACTCCTGGAGTAATCCAATATGTAATGAGATCGTTTACAACGTGGTGAAGCCCCAGAGACGCCTTGGTCACACTGGTGGCTTCTTTGCGACTCAGCCTTCTTCACAGGCGTTGCCTTGCTACTTGACTCACTTCTCAAGCTCTTGGACTTGATCATGAAGCCCTCCAATAACTTGATACTGGTTCGACCTTGAACATTCCTACAATCCTCCTTGGAAAGTAGACCCCTTTTGATTCTTCAAAAGTTTCCTCTTCAACAGATTTGAAGTTGTCTTTCCTTCACAGCTTTGTGTTGGATCGATTTCCTTCCAGTTTCAAGATTGAGGATTTACTTGAATATACTTGAGAATATTGCAGGTTAATTGCTTGAATATTGCTTGCTTGTTCGTGGTTTAGGTAGCCTTTTCTCAGTAAATTCCTCAGCTTTTTATAGTGCACTTTTGAAATTTTGTCATTGAAGAGATAGGTTAATTTCAAAAGTCACTTGTGTTCGTTTGCTTGTCTTGTCTGCAGTCCTTGATGTTGACAGTTCCTTGTATTAAATGTCTTGCAGCATTTTAGACTTTCTGACACGGTGCAGTGCTTCCCATTGGTTTATTTCTTTTGCACAAAACTTGGACTAACACTTTACTTCTGACAACTCTGGCATGTTACTTTTTTGAGTAACATTCTTGACTTTCATCAACGGATCTAACTCAGTTGCCTTGACTTGACTATTGTCTTATAATCCCAGGTGACTTGAGTCTGGTCCAGACATTGGATGACTTAACTGTCACTTCAACTTGAGACTTGGCTTCCTGAGTTGACTTGACTGACTCTTCTCACAGCTGCTCCTCAGCTTATTCTCCTTCAGTAAAGTTCTTGACTTTCTTCTTTGCCATACTCAGCTGTTACACAGCGAAGTCTTGAATTTAGTCTCCAGTTGACTTCTTGTATTTCTTGGCATAGTTGACTTGACTCAGCTCTCTCAGCCCTAACTATTACAATACAAATTATAAGGAAAATGGGGTGCCAACTTTCTAGTTTAAGTTTTACATGGTATCATCAAAATCTACAAAATAAATTTCCTAACAATGAAGTATACCTTAAAGAGAGGAAAACTTCCAAACCATCCACCTCTCAATCGGGTATGCAAATTACTCCTAAAGGCTTAGCATCATCTTCAAATAATTCATATTATGCTAGTGATGTAGATGACGAGGAGACAATCGCCCTTGTTTGAAAAGTTGCCAAGTTTGTAAATAAAAATAAGGCAAGAAAGTCAAGAGACAACTCGTGCTTCAAATGCGGGAAACCTGGGCACTACATAGCTGATTGCCCAAAATTAGCGGAGGAGGAGCAAAAGAAGAAAAAGCCTTTTCCCAAGAAGAAAGCTCTAAATGTCGAAGCAAAAACTTGGGATGAACTACTTGACACATCCGATGAGGAAGAAGAAGTTGAACATGGTCTCATGGCCATAGACGATGAAAACAATGAGGTACGCTCTAATTCTTCTTATTCTTCTTTAGTTGATGAATTGCAATGTGATTATGATGACTCTAAAATGAATTTGGAGAATGATTTGCAAATATAAACTTTTGAAAAAGGAGTATAAAGAGCTCAAATTGGAAAAAGAAAAATTATTTACTTCTTATGAATCACTTGACCATGCTCATGCTATTACTCTTACTAAAATGCATGCTCTTGATTCCGAAAAACAAATGCTAACAAAAGAGATTGAAAATTTAAAAAAGGACGTGCAACATTTTAATTTAAGCACGGATAAGGTTACAAAATTCTTGATGCACAAAGAAGTGATCATTCAAAATTAGGACTTGGTTATAAACCTTTTCAAAATGTTTCTAAGAAAAATGACCAAGGTCCGACTTTTATACGTGCTAGTAGTCCTAATGTTATTATTTATTTTTATTGTGGTAAAAATGGATAATATGCCAATAATTGTAAATTAAAAAATAGTTTTAGTCATTTTTGGAGACCTAAAGGTCTCAAGACTAACCCCCATGGACCCCAAAATTATAGGGTATTTAAAAATGATTCATTCGTAGGTGCTAGGGGCTATAACCATTTCAGAGGATTCAAAATGGCTCGCGGACAGCGGGTGTTCACGCCACATGACCGGAAAGAGATAACTTTTTACCAACATCAAGCTCCAAGAAGAAGGCATGGTTATGTTCGGGAATGACAAGGGAAAAATTCTTGGAAATGGAGAAATTGGTAACTCTTCCTTCTCTCTTAGTAATATTTTTTTAGTTTAAGGGCTTAAGTTTAATTTGATAAGTGTTAGCCAACTTTGTGATTCATATTACAATGTTATTTTCAATAAAGAAAAACGACTTATTCTTAAAAATGATAAAATTATGTGTGAAGCAAATAGAAAAGGCAATCTTTACAAAATTTGCAAAAGTGATTTGGTTAGTCAACATACTTTTTGTCTTGTCGCCAATAATGATTTAACTAGTTTATGGCATAGGCGACTTGGACATGTTGGATACAAAAATTTGCAAAATATTTACAAAATTCAACATGTAAAAGGATTACCCAAATTAAGTTTTGAAAATTTTGGCTTATGTGACACTTGTCAAAAGAACAAATTAGTTAAAAGTAGTTTTAAGCCCAAAAATGAAATTTCCACAACCATGCCTCTACAATTACTTCATCTTGATTTGTACGGGGATATGGGTACATCTAGTCTAAGTGGAAAATATTACACTTTTGTTATAGTCGATGATTATTCTAGATATACTTGGGCTATTTTTCTTGCTAATAAAAGTGATGTTGTTAATGAGTTTGATAAGTTATGTAGACTTATTGAAAATGAGAAGGAAGATACCATTAAGTCTATTTGAAGTGATCGAGGCGATGAATTTGATGGTGAATTTAGAGTCTTGTGTGAAACCAAGGGATATGCTCACAATCTTTCGGCTCCAAGAACACCACAACAAAATGGAGTAGCCGAAAGGAAGAATCGGACTCTTCAAGAAATGAGTCTGTCAATGTTCAATGAATTTTCACTTCCAAAATAATTTTGGGCCGAAGCCGTAAGTACCGCATGCTATGTTATTAATCGTGTTTACCTTCGTCCTAAGTTGAATAAAACACCATATGAGCTTTGGAAAGGAAGAATTCCAAATATTAGTTACTTCAAAATATTTGGGTGTAAGTATTTTATTTTGAATACGAAGGATCAATTGGACAAACTTGATCCTAAGGCCGATGAAGGAATATTTATGGGGTATTCTACCAAGAGAAAAGCCTATCGGGTTTACAATAAGACTAGCATGGTGGTTGAAAAATCCATTCATGTCAAAATCAATGAAGCTTCGGGTGTTGAAAGGATATCCAATGATGAAAGTGATGAAGAAGACGATATTGAACCAATTACTCAAAATGATGCTCAAAGTGATCAGCCCTCAACATCAAATGATCAACCTTCAACTTCAAATGTTCCACAAGAAGAAAAAGGTGATAATTCGGATCTCCCCATTGCTCTAAAATTCAAAGGAGATCATCCTAAAGATCTCATAAATGGGAACCTCTAGACAAAGTCATGACTAGAAGGAAATTTGCAGAGAAAGCCCTACTTCTCAAAAGGAGCCAAAAAAATGCAAAGGAAGCAATTGAAGATGAGGATTGGTTTTTAGAAATGCAAGAGGAGTTGAATCAATTCGAAAGAAATGATGTTTGAGAATTGTTACCATGTCCACCATCACAAACAATTATTGGTACAAAATGGGTGTTCCGAAATAAACTCGATGACCAAGACAATATTGTTCGACATAAGGCAAGGTGTAGGTCCCAAGGGGTGTAAGTGTAAGGTTTAGAAGGGGGGGTTGAATAAACCTTACCAAATTTTTGATTTAGTCCTTTTAAAAGTTCGAGTTGATACTACAATTTGTGTCCTTGGTGACATGACCAATTTAGGTAATCGTAGAGTTAGTCTCTCAACGGACTCAGTGAAATTTGTTGATGGAATAACTTTGTTAAGTCTAAATTAACTCAACTGTGGTTTGTTTTATTGGAAGACTTAACACCCTTAAGTTTGGTTAAGTAGAGATTTAGAGCTTGATTTAGTACTTAGAGATTATCTAATGGATAGCAAATATGTCAGATTAAATAAATATGATGCAAGAATTAAAGTCTTTGAAATGTAAATGAGAATAAGATTTTTATAGAGGTTCGAAGATGGGGTAATTCTTCTACTCCTCTCTTCTCCAACTCTGGAGGAATCCACTAGGTATTGCTCAAGTATACAAAGTGGTGATCCGGATACAAGTCTTGATCACACAATTGACTTGATCCTTTTTGGGACTCGATGCGGAGACGCCTTGATCACTCGGTGGCTTCTCGACGACTCGGCTTCTTCACAGGCAGTGCCTTGCTACTACAGCCCGACCCACTTGCTCAAGCTCTTTGGATTTGATCACGAAGCCCTCCAAAAGCTCAAGACTTGGTTCGACCTTGAACCTTCCTACAATCCTTCGTGGAATGTAGACCCCTTGATTCTTGATAATTTCCTCTTCAACCGATTGAAGTTATCTTTCCTTTCACGGTGAGTGTTGGATTGATGTTCTTCGTAGTGTAGGCTTGAGGATTAATCTTGAATGATTTGAGAATATTTTAGGTTCTGATTCAAATGTTTTCTTGAAATGTTCGTGGTTCGAGTAACCTTGGTAACCCTCTCTCGAGTTATTCCTCGGCCTTTTATAGTGATCTTTCAAAAATCTGCCCGTTGAAGAGATAGGCTTATTTTTGAAAGTCACTTGTGGTCGTTGGCTTATCTTGCTTTGCGATCCTTGGAATTGCCATTTCCTCGTATGAATTGTTCTTCACCTTTTGAGTTCGACACGGTGTAGTGCTTCCCATTGGTTTATTCCTTTTGCACGCTTCGGGGGTGAGCACTTCGAGAAAGGTAGCATGGAGATATTACTTGTTTAAGTAATTTTCTTGATTTACGGCAACGGATCTTTTGATTATCTCGACTTGACTGCATTTCCTTGCTTTCCCAGGTGACTTAGAGTCAACTTCCAATCATTGGATGACTCTTGTCACTTCAACTTGAGACTTAGCTTTTCTTGAGTTGACTTGATTGATACTCCACTCAGTGCATCTCATTTGCTCCTTGATAGAGTTCTCGTCTTCTCTTCTTTGCCATACTCGGTTTGTCTTGCGGTGGAGTCTTCCTTCTAGTCTCCGGTTGTCTTCTTGCATGTTTGGGCATAGTCGACTTAACTCGGCTTGACCAGCCCTATTTATTACAATGCGTTTACAACAAAAATTGGGGTGCCAACTTCCTATTCTAAGTTTTACATGGCATTCATCAAAATCTAAACAATAAATTTCCTAACAATTTCCCCCTTTTTGATGATGCCAAAACTTAAACCATTCAAAAATGTAAATAGCAAAGATACATACAGATAGTGTATTCACATAGAATGTATGCGTAGAATCAATCCTTTTATTGATCATAACATTCTTTTACACAATTTGTTTACAAGGTGTATCGAGCAAACATTTGTCTACACACAAAAAATATAAAATTTATAGCTTTATTGCGGAAGACTTACATAGTATGTATTTACATAGTAAAATACATGAAGGGGTGGACAACAACACTTCATCTCCTTCATTGTCTCCTTATTTCATCTTGTTCAAAGATCTTCTCGCTTCTTTCTCTCTTTTTCTCATCGTCACCGCCTTCTTCTTCTTCTTTTCATATGCATTCGGCAGCTTCATCTCTTCTTAATCTCTCTTGTCTTTCCTCCCATAGCTGAGTTTGTCTCTTATTTTCTTCTTCTATTCTTTTCGCATACTCAAAGATTACTTTTAGCCACTTGCAAATTGGCTACTTGGTCAAGACCAACCCAGTAGATCCCTCCTTTCTTGCCTGGATCTACGTACTCAATGTTTTTGGGCGAGGCCTCAGGTCGAAACCTCTTCCTCCACCATCGCTTCTTCTTCTACCTACCTGGGCGTGTATTGTCTTGGGGTCTTCTTCTTTCCCGGTGAGTGTGACAGAGTGACCAGCAGAGTGATCGCTTTAGGTAGTCACGCTGTCGGCTTCTTCACATAACGTGAGACCCTTTTCCTAGTACAAGTCCCAAGCTTGATCCATAGACATATTTGCAAAGTATCCTTCGGATGCGGCGTTTTAAATTCATCAAGCGAGCGTGGCTCGGTCCCGACATACGAGATGGCATAAGTGTCTCTCGTCTCTTTGGAATGCCTCCATGTTGTTTCAAGATGTTCATAACTCGGGCATCCATTCTTCCTTCCACTTCCTCCATCCTCGCTTCAATTGTCTTTCTCTTTTCGGCCATAGATATAACAGAGTGTTGGAGTGGCGAGTCACGGGAGTTTGTCATTGATAATATCGGTTGTGACAAGACCTTGTTGGGGGTTTGTGCAATCATCAAGGTCACTTTTTCGATCCTTCCCCCTCAACGGACTTTCCTTTCTTTTGTTTTGACGCTTCCTCAATTGTTTTTCCTTTTCCGCTTTCCTTTTCACCTTCAGATCTCTTTAGCGCTTTAAAGTATTCCTCTTTCCCCTTTTTGGCATCATCAAAGGAGAGAGGAACACTGAAACATCTTGGCAGCGGGAAGTCGAGCTGCGATAGTCGAGTTCGTCTCGAGTCCTGCTGCGGAGTATGCAAAGCATGAAATTCGGAGCGAGTAGCGTTGGACTCTCTTTGAAATTAGCTTCATTTCAGCCATGAGAAGGCTGAATTTTCTATCCATATTTTCTTCCGTACATTTGGAGATCACTCTTATTTTGCTCACGCAATGACTTTATCTCGGCGGTGTGAGCTTCATGCATGTGCTCAATGTGTTCTCTCAATTTCGTTTTTGCATCGGCATTCTCGGCTCTCCATACTGCAGACTTGTTGAACAATGTCCTGAAGTATCTCGACTTGTTCCACACGCATTGTTCTTCTTTGTTGCCACCATTCCACGATCCCGATTTGTTTATGCCTCTCAAGTCGCCAGATAAGGTTTGGCATCTCTGTTGTCGATCGCATGTCCATAGAGGCCTGGTGCCTCTCCATCCTTTCAATTTCAGCAAATAATGCCTTGAACACCTCCCGAACTTGGTTGTTTCTTCCGTTTGCGGTGATGGCCATGCAACGTCAAAGTCATAGTCACCGAACGATGATACCGACGGAATGACGGAGTCGGTCTGTGGAAGCGTGCGAGTTCGTTCTCGACTCTTCATGGAGGTCGGGTACCTCCAGGAGAAAGAAATGATTCTACAAAGGAATCATCACGGCTAATCGGGATTTGTTCAATAATGAGAGGTGCGCGTGAAGGTCCTTTTGGAGTCGAATCTGCTGCGGCTTGGGAGCTGCGCGGATGGACTTTGTTTGGTGAGTCTGTTGTGAAGTGGACCCGACTTGCCGAGCCTCATTGTCTCAGCAACCGTTGGTCTCGGTGGTTTCTCCAATTGAGTGGTGGTCCTCGGCCTTATCGAAGCGTCATCGGACGATGATGAGATTTCCATTGGTGGCTCATCATCAAAATTGAAGGTTTGACGAGTAGTCTTGAGATCGACTTGCTCGTCTTTGCCGGGAACATCCCAATCGAGTCTTTTGGATCATCGGGGGGGATGACTCGGCTTCTTCGTCGCGCCACGATCCCAAAAAGGTTACATCAGGATTATCCTGGGAATCATGAAGCGCTTATCTCCTTTTCGAGACGGATCAATGATAGCAGGAGAAATGTTCTCTATTTTGACTTCTTTACCCCAGGAAGTCTCAACCTCCGTGGGCCTTCCTTACCTCCTGATCTCAAGCTGCGGTGAGGCCTTGGACCTCCCTTTCGCGAGGTGTGTCATTTGTCTTAGGGTCTTCGTGGTGGCATCCATTGGAGTCTCGGCTCCATGGATTGCACTTTCATCGCCCAGTGTTAACTCCTGTGGTACATTCCTTCTCGTGCCTCGATCGCATCAGCGGCGTCATTAGCCTTCGGAGCGGTTGGCACCTCAACCGAGACGAGTCTCAATCGCCTGCGAGCTTCGTTGATGGCAACTTGCTGTTCGTTTTGTGTTTGTACTTTCTCCACTTCGCCTCCTAGATTCGTTGTGGAGTTATCTGCAGCATTCTCCGACCTTTGCGGTGGAGGGAGTTCCCCCCTCGGTGGCGCACCGGTGAGTGACTTGGAATGGGGTCACTTGTCTCCAAACCATTTGTTGCTGCGAGTGTTCGGCCGTTGGGGCGGTGGTAAGACATCTTCATTAGGGGTTGGCTCAACTGGGGTCCCCACTAACCCAGTTTCATCGCCATTTCCTTAATTTCTTCTTCCGAGTGAGTGGGGGAAGTGGTGGCAGCAACAATGGTGGCGATTTGAACCACTCCCATGGGATCGATTTCGGTTGTGTTCGGAGGACTCTCCTGGTCCCTCCATCAATCTTTTCTCGTGAAGGATTATAGATTCGTGCAATGCTTGCTTTGCATTTGCACTTCTTCGTGGGCGCAACGAGTCAGGATCCTCATCATCGGATAAGACATCAAGGAGATGATGTGTGTGTTCGTGGTGCGGTGATTGGGCGAGATCTTTGGCCTTCTCACGTGCCTCGGCTTCCTCTCGCTGTCTTTCCTTCTCCTTGTCCTTGAAGATCTGCGCAAGATATATCATGCGATTTTCTTCATCGATGCTTGGACCACAGTGGTCACTCCAAGGAAGTTCAGCAGCTCTTCCTCTTCTATAAATTCAGGCCGTTGGAACTGTTCCATTGATCGACTCAATTTCCACTTCCTCACCACTCTCGCAGACGATTTTGGATGTCGGGTAAAGTGGGGATAGGATCATCACATCACTATCGCTCTATCGCTTCTTCTTGTGTCTCAGTGCGCGCAAGCTACAATTTTGTGTCTTGATTTGCCTCTCTTGATCGCCTTGAGACTTAGTGTTTTCATCAATTATATCGGGGACTCTACTTCTCCGGCAGTCTCCAGTATCTGCTCGGTGAGTGGCGACTCGGCCCGGTTTCTCAAGCTCGGAGTGCTTGATGATTCTTCTTCGTCTCCTAGTTTGTACGAGAGGAATTTTGGTTGGAGAGAGTTTCTTCGAGTCTTGGGCGGTGGGGGCGGTGATTGTGTTTTCTTTTGAGGAGCTGGCCGTCTTGGCTTATCGTTCTCCTCTTTTGACGATCGGAGAAGGTATTTGAGATTCCTTCTCGCCCGCTTTCTTTGAGGCGGGAGACACGAGCTGCGGGGGCGAGTGACTTAGCTGCGAGGGCGGGAGCGGGTTTGTTTTTCTTTCTGCGGGAAGCGTGATCTTCTTAGCGATTGCGGGCGACTTTCTTCTTAGGTGGAGAGGAAAACAGTGTATCTTCGGTCGATTGATTCCCCCTCACTCGTGTCGCCTCTCTTGGCGTGGGCTCTTCTCAGGTGCGAGAGGTTTGATCTCGAACATCCTCTTGTTTACATGGAACACCTTTCCATATCTAAGAGGGACTCCTTTTACCTCCATCACCGACCAATCACGGGCCATATCCTAGGGATCCTCCAAATGCACCATCTTCCTTGAAGGATTTGTTCCCTACATTCTCGGCATAGTCTGCTGTAGACAAACTCGGCCCAGTTTATTTTCCTTCCTTCAATGATCGCGGCCATTACGATCAACTTTGCTTTTGTGCGGTTGGTCAAAGTCGCCAAATTTGATGTCTATGCATTTGGCAACTATGTCCAACGACTTGTGATAATCCTCCTTCAAAGACCTCTTGTTTCTTTGTGGTAAACTATTTTATCAAAGATAGTCGGGCTTGGCTACTTCCTTCCAGCGGCGGCCCAGGTTTACATCGGCCGTTGATTTTCGATGCTCCTTCTATCGGTAGTGGCGGTGTTCACCAAATCCTTGGCGAGATGGTGAACTTCTTTCCATGAACAGATGACTTTATCCCTTCATCGTGAATCTCGGCGTTCACGTAGAACTGTGCGACCTCCTCCACATAGGTCATCGGATATTCCAACGTCAAAACGATTTCAGCCCAGGCGTTTCCAATTTCTCGGCAATTTTCTTCACTAAGGTGTCGTCGGACCCCTGTTTCACCATGCCATCGAAATCCACATGGAGCCGGTGTGGATTTGCTTTCCTAACTTGACAAAATCATAGGTTGGTGCCATTTTTCAGGATTTCACCAAAGAAAACTTAGAGATTGATTTGAAGATAGATAGGGTTTTGAGAGAGTTTTGCTTTTGCTTCCGAGAGAAATGAACGGTTTTGGTAATATGAGAGAGAGAAGAAAGAAAGCTTAAGTATGGTTTTATGAGGGCGTGCGGGTGGTTTTGAAATGTGATCGAAATCAACGGCTTAGATGTTGCACGCCGATTTAGCATTTAATGTCTCGTATTTAATGCGGCAACATTTATATCCAATCATAAGCTTGGTGTGCGGCTTTTGCTGTACACGTCATAATTATCTTTGACGTAATTCTTAAAAACATTCTGCTTAGTCAAAAGCATTTGCGTTTTTGTCACTTTGTTCATAAATGACTCGGCTTTTACCCTTAGTTGGTTTAACTCTTCTTCTCATGAGTTCTCTTTGTGACTCAAATTTGTCAACCTAACTTGGTATATATTTGTCTTTCCGATCTGGTGATTTACTTAGGTGATTTGTGTGTTCACTCTTTTTCCCTTTTTGTGTTCCATTTCTTTTCTTTGATTCTTCCGAGTGTCAGTCAGCTCAATTAACCCTAACTCATGCTTGAGTTCTTCAAATCTTGACTCACATAATGGTTTTGTGAAGATGTCACCAATTGTTTATCGGTTGAGATATATTCCAAGATGATGTCCTTCTTTTCAACATGATCTCTTATGAAGTGATATCGACATCGATATGCTTTGTTCTTGAGTGCAACACAGGATTTTGAGTAATTGCAATTGCACTTGTGTTATCACACATGATTGGAATTTCTTTTTCCTCAACTTCATAGTCTCTCATTCTTTGTCTCATCCATAGGACTTGGGCTGCCTTGTTTGCCTATGTATTCTGCGCTTCATTTGTAGAGGTGGCTATTGAATTTTGCTTCTTGCTAAACCAGGAAATCACTGTTTCTAGCATTTGACATGTGCCACGAGGTGCTTTTCTGTCAACTCGCATCCAAAGATAGTCAGTCCGAATAGCCCATTAGTTTGAATCCACCTTCCTTTGGATACCATAAGCCAACTTCTTGGCTTCCTTTTAAGTATCTCAAGATTCTCTTAGGCTGTCATATGGCTCTCTTTTGGAGCAGATTGAAATCTTGCACATACACCTACAAAGAAAGGTGATGTACGCACGCTCTTTGTGAGATAGAGCAATGATCCAATAAGTGCTCAGTATCTTGTTTGATCTGAGTGCTTGCCATCCGCATCCATGTCCATTTTGGTCGATGTATTCATTGGTATTTTCACAGAAGACTTCTCCTCCATACCAAATTTCTTCATTAAATCTCTGGTGTATCCATTATGAAGGTTCCATCCTTCAGTTGTTTCACTTGGAGTCCAAGGAAGAATGTCGACTCTCTCCCATCATGCTCATTTCAAATTTACTTTGCATGAGGTTTGAAAATTTTTCACTGACTCTTTGTTTGTGGATCCAAAAATGATGTCATCCACATATATTTGAACAAGCAAGATACTCTTTTTGTCTTGAATTCTGAAAAGTGTTCTATCTACTTTTCCTTTTGTGAATCCATTCTCAGTTAGGAATTGTGACAAGGTGTCATACCATGCTTTGGGTGCCTGTTTCAAACCATACAGAGCTTTCTTGAGTTTGTATACCTTATCTCCAAGAGTCTTCTGCTCAAATCCTGGAGGTTGTTCAATATACACTTCTTCTTCCAATAAATCATTTAGGAATGCGCTTTTTACATCCATCTGATATACAGTAAAATTCTTGTGAGCTGCATAGGCAAGAAACATCCTTATAGCTTCCAATCTTGCTACAGGAGCAAATGTTTCATCAAAATCTATTCCTTTTTCTTGGCAATATCCTTTAGCTACTAGTCTTGCTTTGTTTCTTACCACAGAACCTTCCTCGTTCATCTTATTTCTGAACACCCATTTAGTACCAATAACGTTTTGATGGGTGGGTCTTTGAACTAATTCCCATACTTTATTTCTTTCAAACTGATTCAGCTCTTCTTGCATAGCTTGAATCCAATGTGTGTCTTCCAATGCTTGTGACACATCTTTGGGCTCTATTTGCGAGATAAAGCATGTGAACATAGCTTCTTGTTGAGTTCGGATCTTGTTTTGACACCTTCTCTTATATCTCCAATGACAAGTTCGGTGGATGGTCTTTCAGCCATCTCACATCAGGTTGGAGTAAGTTGACTGGATTGATCGTCTAGCTTGTGTGTTGCTTTGATCACTCTCTCGTAGTCACTTATTTGCAAATTTTCCATTGTTTTTGAGATTCACTATCTCATCTTCTACGAGTTTATAATTCGGCTTGACTTGACAAAGATAGGGACTCTTCTGTAAGGTTGGATGATTCAAACTTATCGGTGACTCTTCAATATCTTCTCCATTTACATTTGGCTCATCGAATACCACATGAATGGATTCTTACGCAACCATAGTCCTTTTGTTGAGTACTCTGTAGGCTTTGCTTAAATTGAGTATCCCAAGAAGATACCTTCATCGCCTTTAGCATCGAAGGCCTTTAGATTGTCTTTGCCATTGTTGTGGATGAAGCATTTACATCCAAATATTCTAAAGTATGCAACATTTGGTTTTCTTCACCCAAATCTCATAGGGAGTCTTTTTCATTTTGTCTGTTTATCATACATCTGTTTTGAGTGTAGCAAGCTATGTTGATTGCTTCACCCAAAATCTTTTTGGTAACCCCGCTTGACTAACATGGTCCTTGCCGCTTCTTTGAGGGTTATATTCTTCTTTCGCAACTCCATTCTGTGGAGTTCTTTGTCAGATAGTTCATGACCAATACCATTTTCAATACAAAATCGAGTTATTATTCCATTGACAAACTCGGTTCTCTGTCTCGATCTTATTTTGATAATGGTTTGGCTCTTCTCATTTTGAATCCTCTTCATCATTTGTGGTAGTTTCGTAGAGAGTTTCTTTCTTCTTACACATGAATATTGTCCATGTATATCTTGAGTAGTCATCTACTACCACCAAGGTGTATTTCTTTCCACTTATGCTATTTGGTTCCTTTGGGCCAAATAGATCCATATGTAGCGGATGTAATATTCTTGTTGAAGATGGACATGTCTTTTCTTTGAATGAAGATTTGATTTGTTTTTCCTTATGACATGCATCACATATACTCTCCTTCTTGTATATACCGAGTCCGGAAGTCCTTCCACAAGATTACTTCTTGCAAGCTTGTTAATCGTTTTGAAATTCGGGTGACTCGGCTTTTTGTGCCACTGACTAACTTGATTCAATTTGTGCTCTTTGCTAATAGACAGTGTTGGGTGTAGCGGTTGACCAATCTACCACATACATGTTCTTTTGTCCGCATCCTTGCAACACAACTTCATTAGATTCTATCCTTGATTTGGCATATACCCATGTTAAATCCAACATTATAGCCACTTGTCACGAGTTGATCGATGCTTAGCAAGTTGAAGTTGAGTCCTTCAACATATGCAACATTTGTGATTTCTAATCCATTTCTCTTTATGGATCCAATGCCTCTTATTTCACCTGGAGTTTCATTTCCTCCAAATATGACTTTTGCTCCTTTAACTTTCTTGAATTTTTGATTTTTCTTGTTTCTGTCATATGTCCGGAACAACCACTATCCATGTACCAGGTTCCTTGGCACTCATTTGTTCCTTGTACCGCAATCAAGGAAATTAAGTTTTAGGTACCCATACTTGTCGGGTCTTGAGGGGTTAGAATTGTAAGATGATCCAACCAACTTATAGCCAAATGATTTGACTCTAAGGGGTTGCCATCTATCGTGCCATAATCATAATTAATCTTGGCAAATTGCTTGGGGATTCTAGGTTCATACAAATTGTCTCTTTTGTCCGTATGTCGTGTATGTGTTTTAGCAATCGCTTCTTTGGGTAATTGTGGTGTCTCCGAGTGTAGTGCCTAGGTGCATATGTGTCTTGATGAAAGCTCTTATACTTTTGGAATGGCCTTTGTTGAGTTCTAGGCCTTTGCCATTTGGGCTTATATTCCATAAGTCTATCTTTGATAGTTCACATCATTCCAATCATCTTGGCTTGGATATTTTCTACCATTCCCATCATATGTATTTCTTTTATAGATTTTCTTCCGGGGTTTTTGGTAGCTCTGTTTCTTCTTTCTGAGTATTTTGTTTGGAGTTTTTGAGGAACTCGATGAATCTCTTCTCATTGTCCTTTCAGCCGCACTCAATCAAGTTGTTTTCCTTTTCCTTTATAACCAAGGCCAGTTTGCTTGTAATTGTGCTTTGGAGTGAATGTGTGTGCACCCTTTGGAGTTTTGGATTTTTAGACTCTTCATTGCTTGAAGATCCTTTTTCCAAAATTACTTTTGGAGTTTGACATAGCACAGAGGAATTAAATCTGGCCCTGTCTTGTCTCCACATTCTCTTTGACTCATAATAAGATCATCCAATGATTTAGATGCCTTAGTGAATGAGGCAATCACATTTTTGAGGTCGTTCTCCCTCTTTTCTATGGCAACTATTTTCGCTATTAACTTAGCATTTTCAACCTTTAAACTTTCATTCTCATCACCTATTTGACTTAGAGTACTCGGCTCCTTAGTCGGCCTTTGAGTTTTGGCTTTTGAGTAGGCTGTTTTCCTCATTTAATAGTGTGTGTGAGGATTTAATGTGTTCAAAATCTTTCATCATTTTGCCTAATGAATCATAAAGATCGAGTGGGTGATGAGGTGTGTGTGTCACGATCACTATCACTAGAACCGAGTTTGATGAGTTAGAGTGTACCTCATCTTCTTGGTCGGAGTTGATCTTGTTCCTTGGCCATCAAACAGATCAGGGCTTCTTCTTGAGTCACTTGAGTAGTCAACTTCACCGCTCTCAATTTGTCTCTCTTGACTTGGTCCGTTGTCCAGCGATCTCTGCAGCCATCATTGCCTTTTTCTTTTCTTGTCTTCTTTCTCTCAAGACCTTTCTTTCTTCTTCATTCTGTATTTGTTGACTACGAGGATATGGGCGATCAATGGCATAGTGACCTGGTTTTGCCTGAGTTCCAAAGATATATATTCAACCTTTTGATCAACTCTTTCCATTCTTAGATTGTCGGCTTTGATATTGACTTTTTGATGATCTGTTCTCTTGGTTGGCCTATCTTCCCTTGATTTGGAGGAGCCGAGTGTCTTCTCGGAAGATTCGCCCTTGCCTCTCTTGTAGTTCTTATTGAAGAACTTGTTGAACCTTTTAACCATCGGGCTATTTCTTCTCGATCAATGACTTCTTTGACCTCGGCTCTCTTTCCATCCTTAACAATTAGAGCAACTATTTTGGGTACATCTGTCTCTTCCTCGATCTTTTCTTCTCGGCTCAAATTCGTAGGCTTTGAGATCCGAGAATAGTTTATGGTTGAGGTCTTCGATAGGTCCATGGAATGTCTTAGTGCCATGACCTTCATTTCCCATTCAGTGGGAGACTTTTTAGAATCTTCATACACATTTCTTCGTGTATACTCCTTACCAAGTGCGAGATAGCTCGTTGGTGATTTACGTGAACCGAGCATCTAGTTGATCCAGGTTTTCTCCTGCGATCATTTTGAAATTTTCAAATTTTTGTATGACCACTGATAATTTATTTTCTTTGATTTGCTTTCGAGCCTTCACAAATCGGTGTTAGTTTGTCCCCCATTTCTTTAGCCATTTTGCATGATTTGACTTTATTGAACATGGCTTTGTCAAGGTTTTGTAAAGGATGTCCTTGGCTACATTGTCCAGGTTGTATCTTTTTTCATGTCATCATTTGTCCATTCGGTTCTTGGTTTTTCAACCATGGGTGGTGCGGGAGCAACATCCTCTTCACCTTCACCGCAGCTTGACTCTCCTTACAGTGTGTTCACTTTTAAAATTTGCGGTGGCCCATCCTCTATCACTATCCATATCTCATCGTGTAAATCTTTGATAGATGAGCACTGCATACGAATTTTCCAATCATCAAATTCTTCAATTGTGAACATAGGGATGCGTGTCAAATTTGCTTCCATGATAATAACTTTTCTTTGGTAAAAAGAGTTTTGAAAGATCAAGTACTAAAACAGACTTTGAAAAATTTGGAGATCTAGTTCAAGAACCGGTGCGGAAGGCTCAATGAACCAACCGCTCCGATACCACTTGTAGGTCCCAAGGGGTGTAAGTGTAAGGTTTAGAAGGGGGGTTGAATAAACCTTACCAAATTTTTGATTTAGTCCTTTTAAAAGTTCAGAGTTGGTACTACATAGCTGTGTCCTTGGTGGATTGCCAATTTAGTTAATCAAGAGAGTTAGTCTCTCAATGACTCAACCGAGTTGTTGATGGAATAACTCGTTGTTAAGTCTAAATTAACTCAGCGTGGTTTGTTTTTTGAGAAGACTTAACACCCTTAAGTTTGGTTAAGTAGAGATTTAGAGCTTGATTTAGTACTTAGAGATTATCTAATGGATAGCAAATATGTCAGCAGATTAAATAAATATGATGCAAGAATTAAAGTGCTAATAAGATTTTTATAGAGGTTCGAAGATGGGGTAATTCTTCTACTCCTCTCTTCTCCAACTCATGGAGGAATCCACTAGGTATTGATCAGTATACAAAGTGGTAACAGTCCGGATACAAGTCTTGATCACACGGTGACTTGATCCTTTGGGACTCCCCGGAGACGCCTTGATCACTCACCAAGCTTCTGACGACTCGCCTTTCTTCACAGTGGATTTGCCTTGCTACTACAAAGACACTTGCTCAAGCTCTTTGGATTTTATCACGAAGCCCTCCAAAAGCTCAAGACTTGGTTCGACCTTGAACCTTCCTATAATCCTTCGTGGAATGTAGACCCCTTGATTCTTGATAATTTCCTCTTCAACTGATTGAAGTTATCTTTCCTTCACGGTGAGTGTTGGATTGATGTTCTTCGTAGTGTAGGCTTGAGGATTAATCTTGAATGATTTGAGAATATTTTAGGTTACTGATTCAAATGTTTTCTTGAAATGTTTGTGGTTGAGGTAACCTTGGTAACCCTCTCTCGTGAGTCATTCCTCGCCTTTTATAGTGATCTTTCAAAAATCGCCCGTAGTTGAAGAGATAGGCTTATTTTTGAAAGTCACTTGTGGTCGTTGGCTTATCTTGTTGCGATCATTGGAATTGCCATTTCCTCGTATGAATTGTTCTTCACCTTTCGAGTTCGACACGGTGTAGTGCTTCCCATTGGTTTATTCCTTTTGCACGCTTCGGGACCGAGCACTTCGAGAAAGGTAGCGTGGAGATATTACTTGTTTAAGTAATTCTCTTGATTTCGTGCAATGGATCTTTTTGATTATCTCGACTTGTTGCATTTCCTTGCTTTCCCAGGTGACTTAGAGTCGACTTCCAATCATTGGATGACTCTTCTTGTCACTTCAACTTGAGACTTGGCTTTTCTGAGTTGACTTGATCGATACTCCACTCACCGCATCTCATTTTGCTCCTTAAGTAGAGTTCCCGTCTTCTCTTCTTTGCCATACTCAATTGTCTTGCAATGAGTCTTCCTTCTAGTCTCGATTGTCTTCTTGCATGTTTGGGCATAGCCGACTTAACTCGGCTTGACCACCCCTATTTATTACAATGCGATTTACAACAAAAATTGGGGTGCCTACTTCCTATTCTAAGTTTTACATGGCATTCATCAAAATCTAAACAATAAATTTCCTAACACAAGGATAGTAGAACAAGGATAGTGTCATGAACAAGGTATTGACTATGATGAAACTTTTGTACCCGTTGCACGTTTAGAAGTTGTTCATATATTACTTGCCTATTCCTATTTTAAAAATTTCAAGCTTTACCAAATGAAAGTTAAATCCGCTTTTCTAAATGGTTTATTCAAGAAGAAGTCTATATAAAACAACCTCCCGGCTTTGAAATATTACTTGCCTATTCCTATTTTAAAAATTTTAAGCTTTATCAAATGAAAGTTAAATCCGCTTTTCTAAATGGTTTATTCAAGAAGAAGTCTATATAAAACAACCTCCCGGTTTTGAAAATTTTTCTAAGCCAAATGATGTTTACAAACTTAAAAAGGCCTTATATGGTTTAAAACAAGCACCCCGAGCATGGTATGATAGACTTAGCTCTTTTTCTTTTGCAAAATAGATTTACAAGAGGTAAAGTTGATACTACTCTCTTTGTTTTCGAAAAAGGGCAAGATTGCTTATTAGTTCAAATTTATGTCGATGATATTATTTTAGGTGCTACTAATGAATGCTTTTTTAAGAAATTTTCCAAGTTGATGCAAGGTAAATTTGAAAATGAGTATGATGGGGGAGCTCAATTTCTTCCTTGGACTCCAAATTAAACAATGCCAAGAAGGTATTTACATATCACAATCAAAGTATACCAAAGAACTTCTAAAGAAGTTCGGGATTGAAGAAGGAAGAATCGTCGCTACTCTAATGGCAACCAACGTCAAACTAGACAAGGATGAGAAAGGCAAGACAGTTGATGAATCAAAATATCGAGGTATGATTGATAGTTTACTTTATTTAACCGCAAGTAGACCTGATATTCTTCATGCCGTATGCCTACGTGCTCGATTTCAAAGCAATCCCAAAGAATCTCATATGAGTGCCATTAAAAGAATTTTTCGATATTTGAAAAGCACTATATCTTATGGCTTGTTTTATCCAAAGAACGAAAATTTTTCTCTTAAAGGATATAGTGATTCAGACTATGCGGGAAATATTGATGATTGCAAAAGCACCTCCGGATCATGTCAATTTTTAGGCGATTGCCTCGTATCTTGGTTTTCGAAAAAGCAAAATTGTATATGCCTTAGCGGATTACAAATGTTCTTTTGAAAATGTTCTTATTTTTTATGATAACACGTCCGCTATAAATATTGCTCAAAACTCGGTTCATCATAACCGAACTAAACATATTGAGGTTCGCCATCATTTTCTAAGGGATTGCATTTCCAAACGGAAAATTGAGATGTGTTTCGTTCCGTCTCAAAATCAACTCGCGGATATTTTTACAAAACCATTAACCGCCGAGTCTTTTGCATCAATTCGAGCTCGTTTAGACATAATGCATATCGAATAAGGTCTATGTTTGCATTTTGTGCATTTCTAAAACTTAGGGGTGAAAAATTGGATTTTTAACTCAAAATTCGGATAGAACAAGAAAAAAAGACTCCAGGGACTAGATGAAGTGAGGTCGACCGGTCGATCTCTACTGGGACCAGTCGACCTCACCCTCAATCGGTCGACCAGGTCATAAATTTTTTTAAATCAGTTCTGTTCCCAGACATAGCCATTTTGTCTGTGTTTTGTTCCTTTTCGCACCCGTTTGCAAATTTCACACACAATTCACTCAAAATGATTTCTTTCTTGTAAATTCTATATTATTGGACTTATATTATTCGTATATCATCATTATTACCCATCTTCTCTCGATTAATTGGTAAGTTTAATTCCCCTTTCAATCTCAATTAGGTTGAACCCTTGAGAAAGTGCTTGTACTTGGGAATTTTGATGAACTTGTTGTATCATTATGTTTGGAATATTGATTGTTGATGGATTATATTTATAGATGTGATTGGTGATGAATTTTTGGGCATGATTACTTTTACAAGTATTATATACATCCTCGTTTTTATTCTACGTACGCCAAGTGTTCGACAAAATATTTCAATGAAAATTTCATCCCTTACATGATTCTCTTGATTTCAAATGTCTTATATGTCTATAGAGATCATGTTTTATCAATCAAATAAGCTTTTACAAATTATTTTCTCAAGATTTCTCTTAATATTTGGGATTTTAAGCTTTATGCCCAAAAGCCTGATAATTCGATTGTAATGCGCACTTTGATATATTTTTAAGATGTTTTTATCGTGCTAACATTTTTTTTTGATGATTCCAAAGGGGGAAGAAACATGAAATAAACTCATAAGCTCAAAGAAGCTAGAAAAAGCTCGCGAAAAAAGCTATAAGCTGTGTATAAAAAAGCCAAAAGCTGAGAATGTAACTTAGTCCAATGGATGAATAATGGACTTTTATACATGACTAATGATTTCTTTTTGTCATGGGGAGCTTCTAAGCTCTTGATATTTAAGCTCAAAGTGTAAAAGCCGAGCTTTTAGCTTTTAGTTGTTTGCTTCTATAATTACTCTTGTTGTGCATGTTGATAAGAGGAGCTTTTACAAAATGCTTTAAAAAATCTTTGCTCCCATCCTTATAATTCTTACGCATGAAAAGTGTCGCTCAAAATAGATAGTTAATTTTTACTAGAAAAACTTGTTTCGTTTTCAAAATCGACCTCTTAAAATTGTTTTGATTTATAATCATCAAAAAAGGGGAGTTTGTTATATAAATATTTTTATCGTAATTTTGATGATTTTATTTAACTGAGTTTTCACCAAAACAATGTCCCTAAATGTTGTCCAAATACTCCAAATCGATTAAAAATATTTTTACAAATTTTTTCAGAGTATTTCTTGAAGTTTATTTTTGACAAATATTGGACAACACTTCTTTTTCGTAGTCAACCGGTCGCCCTAGAGGGCAACCCGTGCCTGAAAATTTGATTTATGAAACAGAAAAGAGACGGAAGGATTTTTCGTTGTGGTCGACCGGTCGACCTCAGCAGAAAATGGTCGACCGGTGCCTGAAGAACAAAGATTGGTTACAGAACACTCTGTATTGAAAAAAAATGAGGGGTGGACCGGTCCAATAGGGGACCGACCGGTCGAACCCCAGGTCGACCGGTCGAGCACCCCCTTGATGGGTCCACCAAGTGAATTTTCATGTGTTATTTCAAATATCGTATTAGAGGTCAACCGGTTGACCTAAGATTTTATCAGCAAACTATCTGTTGCGCAGCAGACAACTTTTCATGATTTTAAGGGATTGATTTCTAACAACTATAATATTCATTTGCTTTGCAATTTTTTGTAGATTTCAATCTCCAAGGAGCAGCCTATGTCTGAAATCAAATCCAAGACCTCTCCTATAAATAGATGAAGGATTGAAGCAACAAAATACAACAACACAAGCAATACAAACACACGCAAACTTTGTTCTTCACTTTCATATTCTTCTTGTGTTTAGCCTAAGTCTTTCACTTGCACATTTTGAATACTAGAATAAATTCTTGATTACACTTGCACTTGAAAGTTGTATATTTCTATCGAGTAGTAATCTTGAATTCTTTTCAATCATTTAAAACAAGACATCCTTGTTAGTATTCTTGTGGTAATAGCACACTTGGGTGATATTATGTGTTGAAGAGTGTGGTACTCTTTCATTAGTGTAAGAAGATTTTGGTAATCTTCATTGGTGGTGGTTTAAGAAAAGTGAGGTGCTCTTCAAGGTGAAGGTGTAATAGTTTGGTATCTATTAATAAAATTTCTTTTTTTTTTAAAATCCACTTCGGATATACCGGGGTGGTAGAAAATTAGGCCCTAGGTGGGTTGAACTTCTATAAATCAACGCATGTTGTTTACTTTCTCGCACTTACATTCTTGCTCTCATTTCTCCATTCAAAAAAGGGCAAAAATCAGAAAATCGGCATAATCTATTCACCTCCCCTCTAGATTATCGTAGCCACTTGGACTAATAGAAACAACAACATTTGCAGTACTATCCATAGACTTAGGAATAAGTAAAGACAGGGGATAGTTTTCAAACCAAACATCATGCCAAAAACTGATATGCCCATCCCCTAATCTCTACAAAACATAATTTTTCATGATATTTCTAATATACACATGCCTTTTCCACACAAGGATACCACAAGGGGACACATGGGCAGTCGTAGCAGGCTGACCCCTGTGTCCCCTTGTGATATCCTTGTGTGGAAAAACAAATTATTCAGACCTCTCGACAGATACTCAGCAACAAGGACACAAATCGGAAGATTGTCCCTCTCCCTCAGTCATGAAAGTCAAATAGACTAGGAGAAATAAGATCTCCTTGCCTCAGACCTTTCTCAGATTTGAAAAAACCAGAAGAGTAGCCATTGACCATAACAGAAAACCAAATATTGGAGATACAATTCCCAATGTAATCAATCCACCTATAAGGAAATCCCATATGGAACAAAACCTCCAACAAGAAGGGCCATTGGACATTACATAGGCCTTAGCCATATCCAACTTGAGAGCCACATTTCTGTGCTTAGAAGGAAGAGAGATGGTGTGAATCAGTTCTTCAGCTAGGAGGGTACATTATTACTTATAAGTCTCTCTCTGACAAAACCAATTTGGGAAAGGGAAATGAGCTGAGGAAGAAGAGTAGCCATCCAATCATTAAGAAGTTTAGTAATGATCTTGCTGGTAACATTACAAAGGCTGATGGGCCTATAATCAGTCCACAATAGAGGTTGAGATTTTTTAGGGATCATGATGGCAATGAAACTTTTAGGGAGGGGATGCCCATCAAAGAAATCTCTAACAGCTTCACAAACATCTTTATGAATAATGTGCCAGCAATGTTGATAGAAATGTGTTGAAAACCCATCAGGGCCAACAACACTGTCAGGATTAATGCCAAACACATTTTGTTTTATCTCCTCATCTGAGGGGGAAACACACAAGCTGTGAAGATCAGTGGAATAAGAAAGTTTAGGAAGCAGGTGAAAATCATTGAGAGGAGAGCAAACCATGTTATTAGTGAAATATTAGGAGAAACATCTTTTACGGTAAAGCTGAATGACATTATCTAAGGTATAAAGGACACCATTATCTTGAATACAATGAATTCTAGCCTTAGTTCTCTTATATTTCACCAATTTATGAAAATAAGAAGTTTTTCTCTCCCCTTCAACAAGCCACTTACAAGAAGATTTTTTATGCCAAAAATCTTCTTCAATTTTAGTGGAAAGAATAAGCTCAACTACATCCTTATTCAAGGCTACAAGATTAGTAGGAGTAGAATTTGCATCATAGGTTCTCTTAGCCATAAGAACATTATGTTCAGCCTTCTTATGATTATCAAACACATTCCGAAAGAAATTCCTGTTCCACCAGTTAAGCCTCTGTTTCACACTAATTAGTTTATGATACAGGTTTTTCAAACCAAAATGACTAGTTTGAGCATTCCAAACTTGGGCCACATTATCAAGGAAGGTATTATGTCTAGCCCACATCTTCATATATCTGAACATGGAGGGAGGTTTGTTGACAGTTAAGCAAGTAGAAAAAAGCAATGGAGCAGGGTCAGACTTAACCCTAGGCAAATGAGACACACCAAATTTGGGAAAACATTCAGTCCAACCAAAATTAACAAAGATCCTATCCAGTCTCTCTTTCAAACCCTTTCTAACCAAGTATGCTTAGACATTCCTTGATAACCTACATCAATAAGACTAGTGTCACTAACCATCTGTCCAAATTCCTCCATATCCAAAGACCTATTAGTTCATTACCCTCTCTTTCAGACTCTTCCAGAAAACAATTAAAGTCACCTCATACCAGCCAAGCATTTCCTAGGAGAATCAGCTATGTCCCTTAAGTCATTCCATAGGTCTCTTCTACCAATTCTAGTGCTTTTAGCATAGACAAATGAAGTTTGGATAGGAGCAGGGAGAATATTAGAGGTGATGTGAAGATCAATGACTTGATCCCTATCACTGAGAATAGAAACATCAAGATCATGAGCCCAAAAGACCCATATTTTATTTGAAGGATTAGCACAACTATGCTCAAGGCTAATTTTTTTGCAATAGTACAGGAAATCAGGGGAAGACATTGGCTCCATAATAGCCAGGAGAAGAATATGATGATTCTTACAAAGAAGATGTATATGATTAAGAGTGGGGCCATTATGAACACCACACCCCCAACATTCCAAACAAGAATTAGTAGTCATATTTTTTTCTTGGCTTTGCTTCTAGCTGGCCTAATAGGCTTATCTGGACCTTTCTTAGCATCTTTAGGGAAAGTAGATAAACTTCTCCTATGCAATGCAATTTGTTTTTTAAACTCAAAATCAGCAGAAAATGAAGAATTAGAAGGAGAACCAGTGAAGCCACATTAGTAGGAACCTCAATATGAGCAGAGGTACCTTGTGGATGTGAACTTATACGAGGAAGAGTAGGGCTAGGACCAAACTGATTTGAAACATGGATAACATTATTGGCTGGAGGAGAAAGATGCAGAGGATGCAATAAAAGATTCTCATTGATAAAGATCTTCAGCACATTCAGAGTGATCATTGGATTCAGTATGGCTTGTGAGGCCATCAGACTGATTTGAAACAAGGATATCATTATTGTGGAAAGCAATGTCCACAACAACCTGCTTTCCACTTCTTTGGATCCAAGGTGCTTCCCACTCAGAGGGGGGAGGTGGGATGCAATCCTTAGGGGAAAAAGCTTCACTAGAGGTGTTTGGTTCTTTTTGAACTTCACTATTTAGGGGAAGAGGATCTGTGGGATTAATAGGAGGAACCTTAACAGGTCTAGGTGCATTACCAACAGTGTAACACATGGCAATATCATGCCCTATGTGAGAGCATCCCAGACAAAATTTGGGAAAGGATTCATAAACCACTTTATGTGCACGAAGCTCAGAAGTATACCTGAAGAAAATGGTCTCTTGCTTGGGAAGTGAAAGGTCAACTCCTATACACATACGAGCCACAAACAATCTAGAACATGAAGCAGTTTATTTGTCCAGTTGGAGAGGGTGTCCTAATAAGGTGCCTATAGCAAACAAAGCTTTCTTATCAAATAGATGGATAGGTAGACCAGGAAGTTTGACCCAAATAGGAACCACAGGGGATTCATTTTTAACAGGAAATTTGGGATTCCATTTGAAAATTGGCATATGCATACCATTAACAGTCCAAACAGGTTTCATCCAAATTTTAATAAAATCTTCTTCTTGAGTAAACATTAATAAAACATGTCTGAGATTAAGAATTTTTATATCCATAGTACCTTTGAGCTTAAGCAAATCCAAAGTACTTCGAAGTTGCTTAAGCTCAGGTATTCCATGTGAATATTTACCAACAAGAGCCAGGTTCCATTTGCAGCTAACTCATTTGTTTCTGAGTTGGAAAATATCAAAACGCACTTATCATTCTCAATTTCTATGCTTCTGATTGATTCAAAGCATGTCGAGAAGAGAAATGAATTTTGTGAAGTCGAATTGGAGGAATTGGTGACAATTTCCGAAAAGGAGGGTAATGGATGAGTATGAGGCTGTGATAGAGGTACATCAGAAGCTTCTAGCAGAAGATTTGCATTAGTATGTTCGGAAGGAAGGATTGAAGTAGGTTTGTGTAAAATTTTATGATTCGATGACCGAATTAGGGAATTTGGTAATGATTGCAATCTGGAGCTTAAAAGGATTAGGACGAAGGTACGGAAATACCTCTATGTCCGCAATCTTCGAAGACGATTCCACAATTAGCATTCTGTGTACAAATTGCTTGAAGAGATTCGCCGATGTCCAAATGCTCGCAACAAACCTAAAATCAACAAACTGAAATTGTGAAATTGGAAAACTAAAATGAAAACAAAAATGAATGACGAAAAATAGAAATGAATGGAGAGGAGATGAATCAGGAAGTGAAAGCAATGAAGGAGATCCAAGTGGGAAACTTGTCGCCATTGATGCAGGGAGAGAAGAATTCAGAGAGAGAAAGTCATTTTATCTTGGTAGAAAAACCTTAAAACAACCACATTTCAAAAAACTGGTTGTGTTCACGAAATTACTCACGAACACGCTCGTGTTTCAAAGTACTGTCTGGCCGTGTTTTGTAGGGCTTGGTCCCTTTTTTCTCCATTTTTGCTCTTTCTTCAACATGATCGTGTTTCCTAACACACTCTGCCCGTGTTCAATCCGAAAAAGGCTTCGATTGACTTGTTTGGCTTGGCTTTTCAAGTATTTTTGAATCCATAAACCTCGGCTTATATTTTGATATAAATCTTTAGCTTGAAATTCGCTAGAAACTGCTCTAAATGATCAACCTACACTAATAAAAATACCTCACAGTAATATGAACTATGTATAATTAAAAATGTACGAAACTAATAACAAAACAACTCAAATCCTACTTAAATAAACACATAAAATATGCATAAAAAGACACTTATATGTATTACTTGTTTTAATAGTATTACTTTTTTCTACCAGAATATTCTTTACGGATAGTTGACACGCGCCCCGGCCCCGTTGACCCGCAACTTTCTATTGACTTGACCGACCTGACCCGTCTCACGAATAGAGATCCGTGAGATGGTCCTATATAAGTCTTTGTCTAGAGATAGTAGGAAATGAGACACGCATAGACGATAAATTTTGAAACAAATAGGGGTATTTTAGTATTTTCAATTTTAACCTTAAAATAAATACAAAAAATAGGAAAAATAGAAAAAAATCTTTAATTCTTCATTCTTCTTTCCTTCCCATTTGTTAATTTTGAAAAATTGAATCATGGTCATTTTTTCTTTCTCAAAATTTTTAACATTTCATTTTACTCTACCATAAACTCGAACTCGAATTTTTTGCATTATTCTCTTTTGTCTTAATTTCTCTCCTTTGAGATGATTTATGGTTCATTATCAAATTATTATTAAAGAATTCAATATTGGAGATGAGTTATTGAATGATCGTTACGTAATACATATTTAGAAATATTAACAATGAAGTTATTATGCAACTATTTCAAAATATGAAGAATCGAACATATGTTATGATATATTGATATAATTGAATTTGTTATTTATTTTTAAATATTAAGATGTAATTGATTGATATAAGGACTTTATGAAAATTAATACTTATTTATAGTTTTATTTTAGAGTTGATGTATTTTTATTTTTATTTAATGTTAGTTAGGTCCATTATTCTAAATAAATATTAGGCAGACTAGGGCCTAGTGTCTAAGCAGTCTGAGTGGGATTATATAGGGTCTATTCAGAAGAAAAACATAGGCGAACAAAAGGCACTTAAATGGGGATAAATGAAACTAGACAGAGATTTTTAGAATATTAGTATGGTCCCCCTAAACAAAATTTATGGTTTCATCGCTGGACACATGCTTTCGTATAAGATTAAACTAGAGTCAATTGCTCAAAAAATATAAGTCTCAACCGAGCGCAAGGTCGATCCCAAAATGTGTGCTTATCTAAAATAGATTAAAATCTTGGGTTTTGGAGATATTGTGACAGAGTGTAGAATATATTGGATCTCAATTGGTGTGATATTAAAATAATAATATTATCTTCCCTAAAAAATATATTACCAATACGTACTTGAAATTTACCTAATAAATTCTCTCAAAAAAAAAAAAAAGAAATTTACCTAATAAATTGGCATATCTTCATAAGGGATCCTTGAAAAAATATAATTATGAACTCAATAATCAAGTGTTAGAAATTTTGTCCACGCAGACACGAACTTGAACTTCATATGATGAATGGTAACGATTCCAACATATGTTTAGAAGTACTTTTGGAATAGAAATTTATCTATGAAATAGATTTTCAGTATTGACTTTCTAGAGAAATATTTAGGAGTATTGTTAAATATTGGTGAAAATGCATTTTAATATTCATCCAGCATAAAGAAATAAAAGAAACATAACACTACAAGAAAATTGAGAATTTGGAGTGCAATATTTATGAATAGAGCTGGCATTGTTCAGCCCGAATCGAAAAAAGGGGTGGGCTTGGGCCACATTTATAAAGGCTCGAAATAGACCGGATCTATCGACTCAAGAGGCCCGAAGTCCGAGTGGCACGACACAAGTTATGCATAAAAATGTGCTTTGGGTTGAGTTGGAACAAGGAAAATAGTGGTCTAAGTGATTTTCGGGGCGACCCAACCTGTTAGCACAATGGGCTGCCCTCAACTTTTGCTTGCGAGCTCTAATTATGAATGAACCTCAAATGTAGGCAACACTTCAACAACTTATTTTTAAGACAAGATCTAACATATTATAAGCTCTATAAACATCTTATAAGATGTAGGAATTTATAAGATCTTTAAATAAGTTAGGCCAAACATTGTAAGTCCTGTTCAAATGATAAGATTGATTGAAATTGTAAATTATGAATTTGTGAAGAAAAATTATTTACTTTTTTATGGTGATATAATTGTAAATTACTGATACTTAAAATTCAGTTGATTTTTTGCATTTTGATTCACTCATAAAAAAGAAAGACGAGTACCAAGTTCGAACAAGTTGCAAAAGACAAATTTAAGCCAAATTGGAGGTGTAATATTTATGAATGAACCTCAAATTTAGGAAATAAAATTGAGTCAAAAATCAATGTTAATTATGGATCAACATCTTCAATTCCTCCAAAAGAAGGAATAATTATTTATTGCAGAAGTCTAATTTTGTCAAAACAAAAACAAGCAAAAAACAATAAAAACACATCAACAAAAATTTCAGCCCTGTAGCCCAGCTTTGAGCTTCTGAATAGTGGGAACATCAGTCTTGAAAGACATAGCCAAAACACTATCATCAATAGTCGAATTAAACAGAGTATTTGGCAATGAAACAGTCCCAGCATTAGCACTCCCAAATCCAGAAATAGCCAAAGCAGGATTCTTAGCATCAACATTGTACTGAAAATGGACCAACCCTTTAGGAAACACAAATATGTCTCCTTGTTGTAGTGTCTGAGTAAATAGCTTATTTGTCGAGTCCACAAATCCAACTTCCAAAGACCCCTGAACCAAAAACAAAAGCTCGGCCGATCGGGGTGCGTGTGGACCGGGTTCACCGAGCCGGGAGGGAATATTAGGACAGCAAAGGAAACACTTTGTCCATTTAAGGCAGGGAATTGTTCCATGGTTGCTTTTACAACCTTGAATGTCGGTGGGACCGGGGCGGAGACGAGGGCCCGCATGCCGGTGAATGTGAAGAAGTTAGCGTCGATTGGGGGTGAGTTTGGTGGTAGGACAAAGTCTGTGAGAATATCAGGATCTCCAGCTATGGCTATTTGGATCATGAAAAGTGAGGATATTATTAACAAGAGTGTTTTCTTGGCAGAATCCATTGGTTTTTTCTTTCTTTCTTTTTTTTTTTTGTTCTTTCTATTGGATTGGGATTTGGTTGTGTTATAATTGAAGAAACTTGGGATTTATATATAGTGATTAAGGGGCTTGTTTAATCCGTCGTCCAGTTGTGTTACTTGTGTAGTATATGACAACAACCTCGGTTTTTTGAGACTACAAAGTGAAAATAGGTATGAAAATAAGTATATGCTTATTTAGTTATTCTTGGTTTTGTGTCTTGTTTATTTGTCCTATCACGTACATTACTGCATAACAGTGAGAATTTTTGAAAGCTCAATAACACAAATTGCTCGAATACTTTGAAATCGGTGAATTTGACATCATTGTTTGTCAACGTTCATTCATATGAAGGGATAATTACAAAAAGAAAAACATGAGGCTTCTACTAATTGCAAAAAAAAAAAAAAAAAAAAACAATTCATGGATGTTTCAAAGTTAGAAAATATCCTTTAGTTTGATTATGTCTTAAATTTAAAGAGGTAACTGTAATATTTTTATAAATGTCGGGGAATTTTTGAAATATTTTCTGCTAATGAGATAAAATTCAATGAGTTTTTTTGTAATTATTCTGAATTGCAGGTATTCTTTTGTAATTAGTTCCAACATCATTTTTTTTGTAATTGTCCCTTTGTACGAGTAAATAGTGACAATTAACCTCATCTAGAGTATGAAAGTTTATGAGAAATTGGATTTACAGTTTATGTAGTTTGAAATGTAAACGAAAGTTTTTCGTCCTTGGGATTTAATGTTTCAAGTTATATTCATTTTTGTACAGAAAGAGTGTATGGAATTCAACCGATCCAGTTTAAAGAGACAGAAATCACCACTTGTTTCCATTAAAACCTCAATAATTTTTGGGATAATTACAAAAACACCCTCAAAGTTTGGGCTAGTTATAAAAAATACAGAGATGTTTAAATTACAAAAAACTCCCTCATTCTGTCTTAAATTAAGGGTGTAATTGTAAATATCAGGGTTTTTTTTGAGATTTTTTTTTGCTTATGAAGGGGGAAGATGTAAGAAAAATAAAATTTCAAGGTTTTTTTTGTAATTTTCAAAAATCTCTGGGTTTTTTTTGTAATTAGCCAAACCTCGGGAGTTTTTATGTAATTAACCCTAATTTATTTCTTTTCGTTCATTGAGTTGAAAAGCCATACATTATCTCTTCTTGGAGCTTGGAACCATACATATGACACGAGTTGAAGAACTGGTAAGAGGGAATGAAATAAAAGAACAACAGTACAAATCTCTTACAACTTGATACAAATTAAAATGAAACATACAAGTGAGGAATATGAATGGAAAACAATGGAAAAAATAATGGAAAGAATATAAATTGCACACAAATGCCCTTTTTCGACTGTTCCTTTTTCGGTGAGCATGAATGAATGAAGTTCATCCTTATGGCTTGTTAATGGCTCGGCAATAACTCCTAATCTGCCCTTGTTTGCCAGTGAGAACGTCGACCGTGCCCAACTTGATCATGGCTTGGCCAAACCTTGTTGAGAAATCGAATCCGTTAGCTATGGCTCCAACAGTGGGCTTCGACAGTGGATCAAGAGCCAATTCTTGATCAATCTTGAGAATCCCTCTTTTCATAATTATTTGCCTATAGTAAGAATTATCAACAGTCATTGAACTCAAAGGGTTCTGATCAAGATTCACACTGCTGTCAACACTTGCATTCCGAGGGCATCTTTGTCTCAATGCTGAAAGAAGTGAAGAATCCATTGTCGGATCGGGTTTTCCCGTGTTCTGGAAATTGTATAGCCGGTCCTGGATGAGTGAACAATGAGTAATTCCAACAGTGTGACCACCTGCATTCGTAAAACAAAACTCAAAATTTGTTTTTTCCCCCCTATTTGGATTCTCTGTATTGTTGTCAATTTGCAAAGCTTAAGCTGTTAGAAAGGAAAATGGATAAAAAGTCTTAGGCATTTATACAAGTACCTAGAAGATAAACCATATCAGTGGCATTAAGTCCTTTCTTTGCAAAGGCTTTGATGGAATCAGAGACCAAAATTGAAGGAGATGGAAGATCAACGTTCTTAGCCAGAGAGACGTTACCATCTCTCCTCCCGGTTTGTACAATGTACCTTCCTCCTCCACCCTGCATATATATATATTATGACGCACTTTCATTAGTTTCACATGATGTAACATTGCAAACAAGTTATAAGTTACTGTCTATTCTATGTAGCCTGTATGGTGCATTTATGCTAGATTACACATTGGTTACACAAATAAACAAGAGATATTATTCCAGAAATAGCGTAGATATTAGGACTTATGAGTAAGAGGAGCAAATATTCGATTACCAGGGCGACTGCATCTCTTGTTGCCATAACAATGATATCAGCACATGAAACCACACCAGGGCAGATAGCCTCGACTGCGGATTTTGCTGCATCGATAATTTCATACCCTCGGACACTTAAATTAGGCACTGCTGTTTTCTCACTGTTGCTTCCATCCAAAAGAATTGATGCATCACACCCCTTAAAAAAAATTTGAATGAAAAGCTCATTAGGAGGCACAAAATTGTCAAAGCAGATGCAATAAAAGAACACCACATGCCACTCTTTTTTATAGACTTTGAAATGAAATCCCATTCTTGAACAGTTGATACTGAGTAATCAACTAATCATTCATGCATATATATTTGATATTATTATCTGGCAAAAAAAAGTGATTGTCAGTTTTTGGCTGAAAAAGAAAAAAATTGTTTTAGTATTTTCAAATGTCAACTCTTGCTTCTGATTCGCCAACACTACCAACTTTTGACTCTAAACTATTTTTCGTTTCTATTACAATAAATCACTTCACGTAAAAGCAAAAGTTTTTGCAAACAGTATACTATCATCAAACTAGAAAATGTGAAAATGTTAGGAAATATCAACTCACATTGACAAAACAATCATGAAATTGCATGCGGAGAAGAGCAGCCGGAATAGTGGGATCTCTTTTGTACCACGCTTTAACAATACCACCAACAATGGCTTCCACGTCGGCTAAAGGGCATTTTCCTTTGTAGTATCCCACTTGAAGTGGCACATCACCACCGTGGCACTGGTGGCTCAAGGTGGCGAACACCAAGGCCAATGTGAACACTCATCAAGCTAAGCTCGAGCTCGACATTTTTTTTAAATCCCAAAAAGTTACTACTATAACTAGATTTTTGTTAGTGAGGGGATGAATGTGTTTTCTTGATGGTATTGGAAGTATAATTTGTTGGGGTATTTATACCAATGTGAAACACTGTTTCTACTTTAAAGATCAAATATATGCAAATGTGCATTGTTTGCACGATATTGGCTTTTGATCTCCATCAGAACGTGCAGCCCTGTAATTGTGAAAATGTGGGACATAATATGCATGAACATGAACCTAACATAGCTATTATATTTATATATATACAAACTCAATAAATTAATAGAATACTTTTCCTAATTAATTCTATAGGAGTATAAGCAAACTGTTCTGATGACTAATCAGGACTCCAGTTTATGACTTATAGCAGTAATCAGTTCCTTTCGGATTGAGAAATTGAGATTAAATTTTTGTTTCAACACTAAGATCGAAATCTTTAAACTAATAATGCTAAAAAATGTAGTTTTGACTTTTGACTTAATTATTATTAATTAAAGTGCAAAGGGATCCCTTAATTCAACTAATATTTTGCCGTCTATACTTTTATGACTTTGGTGGAATTTTCGGATGTCAACTAGATAAATTGTGACTATATGCAGCTTTCCTTTTGACGTAATATTATTCTTAGTCGGTAAGAATTAATTAAATTAAGAATTAGTCTTTTGTTAGACGATCTAAAAGATCTAATCCATTAGACGGAGCTCCAACAACCAATCCAAACTCAGACCAGGCTGATCCAATCCAACCAACAAAGAAAAGAAAAACAGAAAGACAGCCCGTTAATTTATCATTTACAAACAAATATGAATCGCTTAAGGTGTCCCACATCTCTTTTCCTCAAATTATACTTTAAATCAAAAACAAAACAAAACAAAACTTAACAGCCATCACCTCCCGAAAACTCTTCAACTACTGCCGCTGCACCTCCACCCTCCTCCACTACCCTAAGAAATTATTCAGATATAAATGTGAGCCAAAAGAGAACATTCAACATAAGTTGAACTTATTACTTTGCTCTTGGTCCCTTAGCCTTGACGAATAAGCCCACAAGCAATAACATTTCTTGCCTCATTGCAAAGTTCATCTCGATTATTTCCTGCTAAAGATGGGTAAACGATAACTTTCACAGATAAACTTTGCAGGTAAAAGATAACATAAGTTCAGCCTGGGATCTGTGAAAGTTATCGTTTACCCATCTTTAGCAGGAAATAATCGAGATGAACTTTGCAATGAGGCAAGAAATGTTATTGCTTATGGGCTTATTCGTCAAGGCTAAGGGACCAAGAGCAAAGTAATAAGTTCAACTTATGTTGAATGTTCTCTTTTGCCTCACATTTATATCTGAATAATTTCTTAGGGTAGTGGAGAAGGGTGGAGGTGCAGCGACAGTAGTTGAAGAGTTTTCGGGAGGTGATGGCTGTTAAGTTTTGTTTTGTTTTATTTTGATTTAAAGTATAATTTGAGGAAAAGAGATGTGAGACACCTTAAGCGATTCATATTTGTTTGTAAATGATAAATTAACGGGCTGTCTTTCTGTTTTCTTTTCTTTGTTGGTTGGATTGGATCAGCCTGGTCTGAGTTTGGATTGGTTGTTGGGGCTCCGTCTAATAGGTTAGATCTTTTAGATCGTCTAACAAGAGACTAATTCTTAATTTAATACATATATTATAATTTCATATCAGAAATTTATTTTTGAGACGGTTACTCATTGGGTTAGGAGTGTATAAGTAAGTACTGACGTGGAAAAATTTGATAGAAGGATCAACTTTTCTTGTGGCAAGTACAAGTCAAAGACATGATAATACAATCCAAATTACTCAAGGCTCTGAAAGAAAGCTTAGGTTCGGGCAATTCTATGAAGTCAGATGGTCTTTGGCGAATCAGTGAGCAATCGACAAAGATTCTACAAAGTATAGTATGAGTGATGAGGATTGGAAGTATCTGAATTTGAGAGCTGCAAGAACAATATGTCTATGTTTGACTAAGAATATTGTTGGAAATGTACATTCATGAGATTTCAAACGCTAAAAAACTATGGGAAAAGCTTGAGGCCTTGTACAAAGCAAAGGGCATTTTAAATAATTAGTTGTACTTGAAGGAGCAGTTTCACACACTGCGGACAAATGAATTATCTAAAATCTCAGATCGTTTGAGTACACTCAATGGCATCATGTCAAAGCTAGAGGCAATTGGAGTTAAAATTGAAGATAAGGATAAGACGTTACGACTCATCTTGTCTCTTCCACATTCCTATGAGCACATGAAGCCGATTTTGATGAATGGGAAAGAAACTTTAATTTTTACTGAAGTCACAGGTAAACCTGTTTCTAAAGGGAGAGAGCTGATGAGTGATGGGCGAACTTCAACAGAAAATTAAATTCAGTAATGGTGGCAGCTAGCAAAGGGAGAAAGAAAGACTCCAAGAATGTTGTTTGTTGGAAGTGCGGAGAACCTAGGCATACAAAACGTAATTGTCAATGTGGAGCTGGTGTGGCAAATAGCTTCAAATCCAAGGCTAACATAGAGATAAGATGAAGATTTTGAGGATAAAATGTACATCTGTATGCCATGTCTAGTTGCTATGAAAGAAGATGTGATGGTGTTAGCAGGTCCATAAGTTTGCACACAAACATTGATTTGGCATGGATGTAGGGGGTGTGGTGAATGTTATGTCAATAGCTAAAGGACGTCTAGGAGATCCAAGAGCTAGAAGCTGCACCATAAATTTTTGTAGTTTTTCTCGACATGTCCGAATGGAATTTTTAGAATGGTTAATTCTAAGTGGTCTATTCATATGGTGGAATAGATTGTTCTCTAGTTTGAGAATGATGGTTTTCTGGTTTGAGAATCATGATTATCGGTGAAGACATTGTGTTAGTCCAAGTGGCTACGAAAATCTAGAAGGAGGTGAATGGATTTTCCCGATTTTTCAATTTACGCCCTCTTTTTCGAATATGAAGAAGATGGAGAAGTAGAAGTGCAGAAAATAAATCAACACACCATGATTTATAGAGCTTCAACCCACACAGGGCCTACGTGCTCTACCACCCAGTATGTCCGAATGGATTTCGAAAAGAAAAAAGTTTATTGATAGATACCAAACTATTACAACCAATACCTTGAATAGTACCACACTCTTCTTACAACACCACCTATGAATATCACCACAATCTTCTTACAACAATGAAGAGCACCAAACTCTTCAACACCTAGAATCAACCAAGTATGCTCTTACCACAAGAACACTTAAGAAGTATGTTTTGTCTTGGATGATTTGAACCAATCAAGATTTAAACTCAAATGAAGCGTACAACTTTGAAGTGCAAGTGTAATCAAGAAGGGAAAGCCTAATACTCAAGATGTGCAAGTGTAAAGCTTAGGATAAATACAACAAGTATGTTGAAAGTGAAGAACAGAGAATTTGCTGATTTTTGATTGTTGTGATGTATGATTGTGTGTTTTTTTGATCCTTTAAGCCTTCATGTATTTGTAGGAGAGCTCCTAGGTTTAATCACCAATATAGGCTCCTCCTACATGAGTGAAATCTGCAAAAGAAATGCCAAATAATCCAAGAAAATAGCTATTAGAAGCAAATCCACAATTTTCAAAAAGTTTATGCATTGCAATGAGATAGTTTGTTGATAAAACCTTGGAGCTACCGGTCAACCTCTAACAAATTCGAAATGTAAAATGACGTTGAAAATATTTTAATACGGGTTGCCATGGGATGGGGACTGGTTGACTACATAGGGGGACCGATCGCATAGGGGGTGCGACCGGTCCCCTTAGGGTCCAACCGGTATGTCTTGAAACAAAAAGAATTTTTTGGAAAAATTGCAATCCCAGGCACCGGTCGACCCCATCGGTCGCCCTTCCCTCCATAGTCCCACTATTTGTTCTCTGTTTTGTCCAACTTTCAGGCACGGGTTGCGCTATAGGGCGATCGGTCGACTTAAGTACAAAGAAGAAGTCCGAATTTTGTCAAAAATAAAGTTCAAGAGGTACTTAAAAGTTTTAGTAAAAATCATTGAACATGTTTGGAAGTATTTGGACAACATATGGGGACATTGTTTTGGTATAAAACTCATTTAAATGAAATCATCTAAATTCTGATAAAATTATTTATCAAACAAACTCCCGATTTTTGATGATTACAAACCAAAAGAATTTTAGGAGAATGAATCGTAAAACGAAATATGTTTTTCCGGTCAAAATCAACATCCATTTTAAGCAACACTTTTCATGAAGAAATCATAAGGATATGAGCAATGGTTTTTCAAAATAATTTTTACAAGCTCCCCCTATCATCATGCTAAATAATAAACAAGCATAGACTCAATCATCTTAAAAGCTAAAAGCTTAGCTTTTGCAAAAGTGACTTAAAGTCCAAGAGCTTAAAAACTCCCTCTGTCACAAATAAGTCGATAGACATAAACAATAGTCCATTATACGAGCAATAGTCCATAATCCATTCAGAGCTTATGGCTTTTCTGTGACAGCTTATAACTTTTTCGGCGAGTTTTTTCTATATCATTTGATCTTAACATAGGCTTATGAGCTCATTCCATTTTTCTCCCCCTTTGGAATCACCAAAAAAACTATTAGCACGATAAAAACATAAAAGTGCGTATTAAACCATAGTAATATCATGCTATAAAATAGAAAGCCTAAAATTCCAAATAGTAAGAGAAATCAATAGGATAAAGGTTTTAGAAGCTCATTTGATGGCAGTACAAGAAAATTACGAATAGACATCACCGAAAAAACATCATTTTCCACATTTTTCTGTTGTCTAGTGTGTTTTAACATCGGGTTTTCACAAAACCGATGTATATTAGCAGAGGTTTCCACTAGTAGACATCGGTTTTACTGTACCGATGTTCTAGACGATGTCTATTATTGAATAGACATCGCCTGTGCGACGGTTTTTGTAGACGATGTCTATTTATCCTTTAACGTCAGACATTAGACAACGTTTTTTGTAACCGATGTTGATTTTTGGAAAATTCTTTTTTTAAAAAAAATAAATTAAAAATGCGATTCCATTTTTGGTTCCCAAAAACACGACTTAACACATGTTTTTTAGTATAAAAAATAATCTAAAAAACCTTTTTTCATTGATTTAATCAATACAAATTAAAAATAAATCATGTGATTAATTAACAAATAATTAATCGGTTTAAGAAACACAGTTCCTCACTAAAACACGTAAGTACTTCTCTAATACTCTTCTCCAACGAATGATTTTCTCGACCGAACAAGAAGATATCCAACAAGAAGATTAATTCGACTGCTCGAGACCATCGCGGTGTTCCAAAGATACCGGCGGCCGCCACTGCTCATCGTTCACAATGCCTCCACTGGTAAAACCTAGTTCCCAGAGTTTCCCCCTGTATACCTTTTTCATCTTTCACTTTTTGTATTTGACAAGTTAATAAGTTGGATTTTTCATGGCCCTTGTTAAATTGAACATTCAGAGTAAAAAATAATTTGAGGGAATTTTCCCCCCTTCTTACTGATTTTTCTGTGATTTTCTTTAATACGTTAGATTAGTTTTGTTTTAGTTTTGAGTACTACACTGTATTTTTATGTGTTAAAAACTGGTCATATTATCAAACATAGTGTTAAAACTGAAAATGGAGTTTTTCAATTTAAATATCGCTATTGTTTTTTGTTTAAATTGAGTTCTAGTTAGTTAATGCAGTGATGTGTAAGAATCTGGCATGTAAGACTTGATTACAGAAAAAAACGGAAAAAGAAACCCTAGATCAAGCAATTGTCAGTGTTTAGTTGAGTATATTTATTGTCAAGCTACTACTGAAAAAAAAAACCTTGAAAAAAGCAACATAAAGGGATTTCATGAATTTACATTGGGAGAAGTTTAACTAGAGAGATTCTTCATTTGTTTTTCTTTTTCGACTTCATATCATTCCATGTGACATGTAAGGAGATTTGATACCAGACCATGGCCAAACCTGTGATCCATTTTCAAGAACAGTAGCTGTAGTTGTAAATTGACATTCTGCTCTATCAACTTCACTAAAATCAGAGACTTTCAGTATGGCTTCCATTAGATATAGTGGAAGTATTATTCAAAATATAATTAAATTCACTACAATATCTGGAATTAGGGACCATGAAATAAATCCTTAATATATCCCCAGACTGAATTAATACCTGTACACGCATATCTTGCAGCTTGATCAGTTGTTGGATACAATTTAAATGATCGGGTTGTTACTTCTTTTGGCTTCATTATGTAAAGTTGTTCATGCGTTGTCATATATAGTATGATGTATTACCAATTACGTTTCCATGATTGATGTATAATAGAGGCCATATGTTGTGTTTCGTTAAAGCACTTGAGAATTTTAGGGAACGGGATGGGAAGAAGGGGGTTTGTAAGAGATAGTTTGAGGCACTTAAAGTTAACCCCACTTCATGTTAGTTACTAATTAATCTATCATAGTTTTCCTTGCTAGGTAATTTTGTAATACCATATGTAGTCTTGGCTTTGCTGATTCTATAGTCTCCAAGCCTCTTACAAGTAATGGTTCCAACAGAACGCCATGTGACTTAAACGATTGTTAAAAGAATGAGAAAAACAAATCCATCAAAATCATGAAAAGATAAGAGCTTGTTCTTTCCAATTGCGTTATACAAAATCATAAAAAGGAAGAATTAGAAGTTGTTTTCTCTTTCAGTATTTATTCTCCTCTATTCTTATTTGGCACCATTTATTCCTTTATCTTGTTGCACCTTTTTATATCTTGCTTGTCACTGAAATAATTTTTATTTTGTCAATAGCAGTTTTAATCAATTTTTCTTTTATCTTTATTAGAAGTGCCAAACTACAAATTATATCACCAAACAAGTAATAATTTACAAATGAACTGATTGTAAGTTATGATTTCATATTTTATTTGCTACAATTAGCTTTATTGTACTAAGAATTGCTCCCATCTTTTTAGGTTGTTTTACCAAATGGGTTGAAGGATGTTTCAGGACGGTTTGTTCTATTTTCACTAGCACTCATTAGATTTTATTTATAAACAATACTATTAAGGATTTGCAATGTAAGTTGACAAATTAGGAACTATGAGGATGTTGCAACATTAAGGCCTTTAAGTACTCGTTTGTATAGCCACATTTTGGCCTTTAGGTATACTCGTTGTGCACATTTTGAATGAATGGCTTAATGCAGGTTATATTTGTTAATTTCGATTGTACTTAATTGTTTGTTGATTTAGATTGGTGAATATTGGTGCTATTATAAAGTGATGTGTTATGAAATCAGTAAAAAAAACAAAAAACATCGGTTATAAGGTGATGTGTTAAAATGTAGCGACAACAATTATGCTATTATAGACATCGCTTTCAAAACCGATGTCATTTCCTAACTAACTAAACCAAAACAACAACACTTATAAACCGTTGTTGTTACAGGTTTCAACATCGGTTAAAAACTGATGTTACAAAATGATGTTGTTATAGGATACAACATCGGTTAAAAACCATTGTTAAATTCCCACTTTAACAACAGGGGCTTTAACAACACTTATATTTCTTAAACAACATCATTTTTAACCGATGTTGTTTCACTTATTGACATCGGTGAAATACCGATGCTGAAACCCCCCTCTAACAACAGGGCTTTCAACATCCTTTTTTTTAATCATAACCAATGTCTATTTAGGTTTTTTCTTGTAGTGTGGACAAAAAATGATCACCATGAAGATACAAAACAATGAAGATCAAGAGAATCATACAAAAGATTAAATTTTCATTGAGGCATTTCATCAAACACTAGGCATGCGTAAAATAAAATCAAAGTTGTATATGACATTGACATATTGAATCATGCCCTAAAATCAATACGAATCTTAATTCTACAATCATATATCATCATTATACACAATCCCCATCACATAAATGCAAGAATTATAAAAATCCATCAATTTCCAACAAGATACTCAAGGGTTCAACCCAAATGAGATTAAAAGAGAATTAAACTTACCAATGATTGTAAAAGATGAATAATATGGAAGATATATACATATCAGAAGCCCAAAATAGTAGAATGTGCAAGAGAAAATTATTTTGAGTGATAAGTGTGTGATTTGGGCGAAAGGGTGTTAAGTTGTGAAAATAAGACATAAATGAGGACAGAAGCAACTTAAGACTGATGAAAGAGCAGGGCGAACGATCGACCATAGGGGGCGACCGGTGCCTGAACAGGGCGACCGATCGACCATAGGAGGTGACCGGTGCCTGAACAGGGCGACCGGTCGACCCCCCAGGTCGACTGGTACTTGTTCAGAGGTTCTATTTCTGTCCGAATTTTAAGTTAAAAATGATTTTTCACCCCTAAGTTTTAAAAAGTACAAAATACAAGCATAGACCTTATTTGATATGCATTATGGCTAAACGAACTCGAACTGAAGTAAAAGACTCGGCGGTTAATGGTTTTGTAAAAATATCCGTGAGTTGATCTTGAGACGGAATAAAGCACATCTCAATTTTTCGTTTAAAAATGCAATCCCTTAGAAAATAGTGTCGATCCTCAATATGTTTTGTTCGGTTTGAAAAACCAAATTTTAAGCAATATATATAGCGGACGAATTATCACAAAAAATTCAAAAGAGAATTTATAATCCGCTAAGGTTTTTTTCCATCCAAACCAGTTGAGTACATTTAAAAGCCACAGAAATATATCCGGCTTCGTCCGTTGATAAGGATACGCAATTTTGCTTCTTTGAAAACCAAGATACTAGGCAATCGCCTAAAAATTGACATAATCCGGGTGTACTTTTATGATCATCAATATTTCCCACATAATTCGAATCACTATATCCTTTTAAAGAAAAAATTTCATTCTGTGGATATAACAAGCCATAAGAAATTGTTCCTTTCAAATATCAAAAAATTCTTTAATGACATTTAAATGAAATTCTTTGGGATTGCTTTGAAATCAAGCGCATAGGCATATGACATGAAGAATGTTTGGTCTACTTACGATTAAATAGAGTAAACTACCAATCATATCTCGATATTTTGATTCATCAACCAACTTGTCTTTCTCATCCTTGTCAAGCTTGATATTTGTTGCCATAGGAGTAACAACGATTCTTCCTTCCTCAATTTTGAACTTCTTTAGAAGCTGTTTGGTGTATTTCGATTGATATATGTAAATATATTCTTGGCATTATTTTATTTGAAGCCCAAGGAAGAAATTGAGTTCTCCTATCATACTCATCTCAAATTCACCTTGCATAAGCTTAGAAATTTCTTGCATAGAGATTCATTAGTAGCACCAATAATAATATCATCTACATAAATTTGCGCTTGTTAGAAAATTTATTGAGTAGATTTTGATGATACCATGTAAAACTTAAACTAGGAAGTTGGCACCCCATTTTCCTTGTAATTTGTATTGTAATAGATAAGGCTGAAAAGCTAAGTCAAGTCAGCTATGCCAAAGATTACAAGAAGTCAACTACAGACTATGTGAAGACTCTGCAGTGTGTCAGCTGAGTAATGCCATGAAGGAAGTCAAGGACTTGACTGAAGGAGAGTCAGCTGTGAATCAGCTGTAAGATGTGTCAGTCAAGTCAACCCAAGGAGCCAAGTCTCAAGTTGAAGTGACAGTTGAGTTATCCAATGACTGGAGCTGACTCAAGTCACCTCGGGTACAGACAACAGTCTAGTCAAGACAACATACTTAGATCCGTTGATTAAAGTTAAGAATATTACTCAATATAGTAATATGTCAAAGTTGTCAGGTCTAAAGTGTTAGTCCCAGAATTATGCAAAAGGAATGAACCAATGGGAAACACTGCACCTTGTGTCAGGCACCTGCAATGCTGCGAAGACATTTAATACAAAGAAGGGTCAACATCAAGGACTGCAGACCAAGACAAGCCAACGAACACAAGTGACATTTGAAATTAGCCTATCTCTTCAACGGGCAAAATTTCAAATGTTCACTATAAAAGGCTGAGGAAGTTATTGAGAAGAGGTTATCTGTGACCTGAACCACAGACAAGCAAGCAATATTCAAGCTTCTAACCCGCAATATTCTAAAAACATTCAAGCAATTCCTCAAGCCTAAAACTCGAAGGAAATCGATCCAACACTTGTTGTGAAGGAAAGACAACATCAAATCTGTTGAAGAGGAAACTTTTGAAGAAATCAAAGGGGTCTACTTTCCAATCTAGGATTGTAGAAAGGTTCTAGGTCGAACCATTATCAAGTGTGTTGGAGGGATTCGTGATCAAATCCAAGAACTTGAGAAGTGAGCTGAAGTAGCAAGGGAGCTGCCGTATGAAGAAACTGAGTTGCAAGAGAAGCTAGTTGTGTGATCAAGGCTGTCTCCAGACTGTTCACCGCTTTGTAAACTGATCTGTTACATAGTGGATTCCTCTAGGAGTTAGAGAAGAGTGGATTAGAAGAATTACACCATCTTCGAACATCTATAAAATATTTGTGTCATTTATTTTCAGCAAATTTACTTTCCTGCATATTCATTTTATATTTGCTAATCATGTTTGCAATCCAACTGATAAATAACTAAGTGCTAAAAATCAAGTGTTTAAAACAAGCTAAAATCTAATCTAAGGGTGTTAAGTCTTCTGCTGTTAAAAACCAATCAGCCAAGTTATGTATTTGGCTTGAAAAATTGAAGTTATACTATCAATGCTCTATCGAATCATTGAGTGAGTAACTTTGCTGAAAAGCCAACTTAGTTGTCCATCCAGGAAACAACTGTTTGAGTCAACTCTGTTGAATTATTTTAAAAGGACTAAATCGAAAATTTGGTAAGGTTTATTCAACCCCTTTTCTAAACCTTACTTTACACCCCTTGGGACCTACAAGTGGTATCGTGAGCGTTGGTTCATTGAGCCTTCCGTGATCAAGTTCTTCGAACTAGATCTCTATCTTTTCAAAAAAGATTTTTAAACACTTGTGTTTCAAAGTCTTTCATTTTTAAGCAAAAGTTATTATGATGGAAGCAAATCTGACACGTATTCCTATGTTCACTGTTGAAGAATTTGATGATTGGAAAATTCGCATGCAGGCTCATCTATCTGCATTACATGATGAAATGTGGCTTGTGATAGAGGATGGGCCACTGCAAATACTCAAAGTGAACATGGCTGTAAGAAGAGTAGATGAAGGAGAAGAAGATACTGCTGAGGTTAGACCAGCCATGGTTGAAACACCAAGGACTGAGTAGACTAATGAGGACATGAAGAGATACAACTTGGACAATATGGCCAAGGACATACTCTACAAGACATTGGACAAAGCAATGTTCAATAAAGTCAAATCTTGCAAATCTGCAAAAGAAATCTGGAATAAACTGACTTTAATTTGTGAAGGATCAAAACAAATTAAAGAAAATAAACTGTCTGTTGCTGTTCAAAAATTTGAAAATTTCAAAATGCTTGCAGGTGAAACCTTGGATCAGCTGGATGCTAGATTTACTAAGATCACAAATGAGCTTTTAACTCTTGGGAAGGAATATACACAAAAGGAAATGTGTATGAAGATCTTAAGAAGCCTCCCAGCTGAATGGGAAATGAAGGTTATGGCTTTGAGACATTCAATGGATCTCTCAAGAACATCCAACCATGAGCTATTCTCAGACCTCAAAGCCTATCAGTTTGAGCTGAGAAGAAAAGAGCAAGAGGAGACAGCTGTACCCAAGACAGCTGCACTAATGGCTAGTGATGGAAAGAGAGCTGAACCAAAGGAAGCCACAGACCAGGAGGAAATTGCCCTGATGGTCAAAAGATTCAACAAGTTCTTCAATAAGACTTATAAAAGAAATAAGGGTGAGACCTCCAGGAGACATTCAGCTCCTTCCAAATCAAGGGAAGACAGGCCACCCAAGAGAGCTGAGCACCAAAGGGTTGAATATCAGAGAGCTGATAATCCAAGAACAGAAAGAGCTGATCAAAAAGCTGAGAACCTGTGTTGGAACTGCAGATAACCAGGACACTTTGCAGTTGACTGTTCTTATCCACCAGTTAACAAATATAGGAATGACGAAGAAAGAAAATCTATGAAGAAGTGAAGAAGACTACTCAAGTGATTCTGAGGAAGAGGCTATGATTTGCCTTATGGCTAAAGAACAAAATCAACCAGATCAAGAAGATGAGGTACACTCTAACTCATCTCACTCAGATTCAAGTGATAGTGATTGTGATACACACACTTCATAATCCACTGATCTTTATGATTCATTAGGCAAAATGATGAAAGATTTCAAACACTTAAAATCCTCACACACTACTCTAAATGAGAAGAACAACCAGCTTAAAAGCCAAAACTCACAGCTGACTAAAGAGCTGAGTACTCTAAGTCATATAGCTGATGAGAACATTAAGCTGAAGGCTGAAAATACAAAGATCACAAAGAAGCAGAAATTTGCTATAGAAAAGATGGAAAAAGATCTCAAAAATGTGATTGCCTCATTTACAAAGGCATCCAAATCATTGGATGATCTTATTATGAGTCAAAAATAATGTGGAGATAAGACAGGCATATGATTTAATTCCTTTGTGCACAGTCAAACTCCAAGAGTAATTTTGGAAAAAGGATCTTCAAGCAATGAAGCATCTCAAAAATCCAAAACACCAAATGTTGCACACACATTCACTTCTAAGCACAATCACAAAAAATCTGGCCTTTGAAACAAAGGTAAGGGAAAATAGCCAGTTGAGTATGCTGAGAGGACAGTTGAGAAGAAATCCAGCCGAGTTCCTCAGCAAACTCCAAACAGAAATTACTCTGTGAAAAGCAAATAGAGCTACCAAAAAAACCCAGAAATTTCATCAGAGAAATAGACATGATGGGAATGGTAGAAACTATCCAAACTATGCTGATTGGAATAATGTGAAACATCAGCAAAGACCTATGGAATACAAGCCTAGATGGCATAGACCTAAAACTCAGCAAAGGTCATACCAAAGGCAAAAGAGCTATTATCAGCACACATATGCACCCAAGCACTACACTCATAATTATTACAATTATCCCAAGAAAGCAATTGCTAAAACAAACACACATGCATACAGACAAAAGAGATAGTTGTATGAACCTAAAACCCCCAAAAAAATTGCTAATGTGCACTATGATTATGGCACTGATAGATGGCAACCTCTTAGAGTCAAGTCCTTTGGCTATAGGTTGGTTGGATCATCTTATAACACTAACCCCTCAGGACCCAGGCAAGTATGGGTACCTAAAAACTAATTTCCTTGATTGTAGGTTCAAGGAACATCTGAGTGCCAAGGAACCTGGTACATGGATAGTGGTTGTTCTAGACATATGATAGGAAACAAGAAATATCTGTCAAGATTTAAGGAGATTAGAGGTGCAAAAGTTATATTTAGACGAAATTAAGCTCCAGGGGAAATCAAAGGCACATGATCTATCAAGAAAAATGGATTTGAAATCAGAGATGTTGCTTATGTTGAAGGCCTCAACTTCAACCTGTTAAGCATCAACCAACTCTGTGATAAAGGCTACAATGTTGGATTTAACATGGGAGTGTGCCAGATCAAAGATGCTGAATCAAATGAAATAGTGCTGCAAGGATCAAGAGAAAAGAATACGTATGTGGTAGATTGGTCTAAAGTTACAACAAGCACTTGTCTGTTAGCAAAGAGCACAACCGAATCAAGTTGGTTGTAGCACAATAAGCTGAGTCATCTGAATTCCAAGACAATCAACAAGCTTGCAAGGAGTCATCTTGTGGAAGAATTGCCAGACTCAGTGTACAAGAAGGAAAGTGTATGTGATGCATGCCAGATGGAAAAACAAATCAAATCTTCATTCAAAGATAAGCTTAGTCCTTCTTCAATAAGGATATTACATCTGTTGCATATGTATTTATTTGGTCCAGTTGAGCCAGCCATCATAAGTGGAAAGAAATACACCTTAGTGGTGGTGGATGACTATTCAAGATATACATGGACAATCTTCATGTGTAAAAAGAAGGAAACTTTGTAGAAGTTACCTCAGCTGATGAAAAGAGTTCAAAATGAAAAGAGCCAAACCATTATAAAAATAAGATCTGATAGAGGAACTGAGTTTGTCAATGGGATAATAACTCAGTATTGTGTTGAAAATGGAATTGCTCATGAGTTATCAACTGCAAGAACTCCACAACAGAATGGAGTGGCTGAAAGAAGGAATATAACACTCAAGGAAGCTGCAAGGACCATGTTAGCTGAAGTTGGATTGCCTAAAAGATTTTGGGCTGAAGCCATTAACACAACATGCTATACTCAAATAGATGCAAGATCAACATGCAATCGACCAAGACTCCCTATGAGATTTGGACAGGGAGCAAGCCAAATGTTGGATATTTTAGGATATTTGGATGTAAATGTTTCATACATAACAATGGCAAAGATAATTTAAAATCTTTTGATGTTAAAGCTGATGAAGGTATCCTTTTGGGATACTCAACTGATAGTAAAGCCTATAGAGTGCTGAACAAGAGGACTATGGTTACAGAAGAGTCTATCCATGTGGTCTTTGATGAACCTAATGTAAATGGAGAAGACATTAAAGAGTTAGCTGATAAGCTGAATCAGCCAACTATGCAGAAGAGTCCTTATGTTGAAGCTGAAGTAAGAGTAATCAACCCAGGATAAAGATAAGATAGTTGAATCGAAAGACAATTTGGAAAGTCTACAATCGAATGAAGATGAAAGAGTCGTTTAAGACAACTTAGTCGCAGACTGAATCCGGTGACTTGCTCCAACCTAATGTGAGATGGCTGAGAGACCATCCACCAGAGTTAGTAATTGGAGATGTTAAAGATGGCATAAGAACCAGATCCATAGCACAACATGAAGCAATGTTCACTTGTTTTATTTCCCAAATAGAGCCAAAAGATGTGTCTCGCGCATTGGATCACACACATTGGATTCAATCCATGCAAGAAGAGCTGAATCAATTTGAAAGAAACAAGGTATTGGAATTGGTGTAGAGACCAACCCATCAAAATGTTATTGGCACAAAATGGGTTTTCAGAAACAAGATGAATGAGGAAGGATCTGTGCTGAGAAACAAAGCAAGACTGGTAGCAAAAGGATATTTCCAAGAAGAGGGTATAGATTATGATGAAACTTTTGCCCCTGTCGCAAGATTGGAAGGAATAAGGATGTTTCTTGCCTATGCTACACATAAGAACTTCACTGTATATCAACTGGATGTGAAGCGTGCATTTCCAAATGGACTGTTAGAGGAAGAAGTCTTTGTTGAACAACCTCCAGGTTTTGAGCAGAAAACTATTGGAGATAAGGTGTACAAGCTCAAGAAAGCACTGTATGGATTGAAACAAGCACCAAGAGCTTGGTATGATACATTGTCTCAATTTCTATCTGGCAATGGATTCACCAAAGGCAAGGTGGATAGAACACTCTTCAGAATTCAAGATGGAGAAATTATACTGCTTGTTCAAATATATGTGGATGATATTATTTTTGGATCCACAAATAAAGAGCTATGTGATAAGTTCTCAAACCTCATGCAAGGTAAATTTGAGATGAGCATGATGGGAGAACTGACTTTATTCCTAGGTCTTCAAGTCAAGCAATTGAAGGATGGAACTTTCATAAGTCAAACAAAATATACCAAAGATTTGATGAAGAAATTTGGTATGGAAGAGAAGTCTTTTGTGAAAATTCCAATGAATACTTCAGTCAAGATGGACATGATTGCAGGCAAAGCTGTTGATCAAACCAGATATAGAGCACTCATTGGATCATTGCTCTATCTAACAACAAGCAGGCCAGACATCACCTTCGCAGTAGGTGTATGTGCCAGATTTCAATCTGCACCAAAAGAGAGTCACATGACTGCAGCTAAGAAAATCCTAAAATATTTGAAGGGATGCAGGGGAAGTTGGCTTATGGTATCCAAATGAAGGTGGATTCAAGCCGATTGGTTACTCGGACTCGTACTATCTTTGGATGTAGAGTTGACGGAAGAGTACCTCGGTACATGTCAAATGCTTGGAAATAGACTGGTTTCTTGGTTCAGTAAGAACTAAAATTCAATTGCCACATCCACAACTGAAGCAAAGTACATAGCTGTGGGGAATTCTTATGCCCAGTCTTATGGATGAGACAACAACTGGGAGATTATGATATTGAAAAAGAGAAATTCCAATTATGTGTGATAACACTAGTGCTATTGCAATCACTCAGAATCCTGTGTTGCATTCAAGAACAAAGCACATTGATGTCAGATATCATTTCATATGAGATCATGTTGAAAAGAAAAACCACCTTGGAATACATCTCAACTGATAAACAATTAGCTGATATATTCATAAAGCCTCTATGTGAATCAAGGTTTGAAGATCTCTAGAATGAGTTAGAATTAATTGAGCTGAGTTGAAACTCAGAAGACTCAATCAACAGAGAAAGAAGATGAGAAAATGGAAGTAGAGAAAGTTTCACATTTCAGCCAAGTGAAACAGTTTTATCGGAAAGTCAACTGTATCGAGTTAGCTGACAGCTGAATCAATACATATGAAGAGAGAAGCAGAGTTAAGTCACCTTAGATATAAGCTGAATTATTTATGAGCTAAGTGACAAAAATGCAGCCGTTTTAATTAAGCGGGAATGTTTTTAAGGATGACGTCGTAATAATAATGATGTGATAAAAGGCCCACGAAGAAACCATATAATTGGATATAAATACTACTACATTTAATGTGGGGAATTAAATGCAGTTTTGACGTTCTAATCTTAGCCGTTGATTTTGATCAAAATTTCAAAATCCGAAATATATCCTTTCACATCCCTTATATACAAAACTTCGCATTTCTCTCTCCTCACACGAACTATTCATCTTCAAGCAAAGAAACTATTTTTCTCTGAAACCTTGTGCGCACCCTAGTCTCTCTCAAGCAATTATTTCGTATTTTAATCGGTAAAAACTCTAGAAATGGCCATAAAGTACGATTTTGTGAAGCTCCCAAAGCAAATCCACACTGGTTCTTCAGTGGATTTTGAAGGAATGATCAAGCAGGGTATCGATGAGACCCTAGTCAAGAAGATAGCTGAGACGTTGGAGATGTCTGGCCTGAAGGACTTTTTGACAATGGAATACACTTATACGTACCTCGAGGAGGTCGCTATGTTTTTGGTAAATGCAGAGGTGCAGAACAACAAAATCAAATCTTCCATCCATAGCAAGTTCATTAAACTCAATGCCAAAGACCTCGCTGAGCACTGTTTGTTGCCCGCGGAGGGCTTGAAGGACATCAATGAGGCAGATGTCGACTTAGCTGCGGCTTGGAAAGAAATTGCCAAGCTTGAGCGTGCTGCGAAAGTGGTTTATACGGCCAAGAAGGAACTGTTGAAAGACGACTATCACAAGCTGATGGACGTCGTCTCGAAGTGTGTTGACATGAAATTTGGAAGCTTCAATCAGCTGTCCAAAACTAAGATGATCGTGATGGCTGTGATCATTCAAGGAAAGAAGGTTAACTGGGCTGAGTTTGTTTACAGCAGACTCTGCCAGAATGTGCTGAACAGGACCTTTAAAAAGAACGGGTCCTTTTGATGCTCTTTGGGCTATGGCCTTGTGATTGGCCATCTTATGGAGGTAAAGGGCATTGCTCTCCGTTGTGGAAAGCCCTTCCATGTTAATAAGAAGATGTTAGGCAAATATCTTCGGTGCCCAGAAGAAGGCCCACGCCAGAAAGGCTGATACCAGTGAGGGGGAATCAACTAATCCTGAAGATGCAGCGGAGACTCCTCCACCAAAGAAGAAAGCTGCGGTTTCCAAGCCTGCTCCTGCCCCTGCAGCCAAGTTAAAGAAACCCCCTTCTCCCGTAGCAAAGTCCAAATCTCCTGCCCATGCAGCCGAGTCACCTGCCCGTGCAACTGAGACTCCTGCCCCCGCAACCTAGATAGAGGAGGAACACCATATTCCCTCCCCTATCGTAAAGAAGAAGAGGACTGCCAAATAGAGAAAGGCGCTGCCTCTAAAAGAAGCCCAAAAGCTTTCACTTTTGAGGAACATGAGGATGTTGAGCCATAGGTTCCTCTGCTCCCATCCAGGAAGAGGAGGCTGTTCAGGCGATCTGAGCTTGAAAAGACAACTGAATCCGATAATCAGCCAGAGAAAGAATCTGAGACTGTTGGTGATCAAGAAGAGCAATCTCCAGAAATTGTTGAAGTATAGATGCAGTCTACTGATGATGATCATCAGAGATCCGCCGAAGACCCATCTGTGAGGAAAACAACTGAGGAAAGTAAAGCAACCGAGATAACTGAGCCTAATGTTGAAAGAGTTGTCTCCCCTCCCATTCTGGAAACTGGAGATAAGGTCGACGATGATGATGATGTGATTATGTATTCTCCAGTTCCCGATATTCAAAGACGCTTAAAAGAGAGGAGAGCATGGAAGCTGGATCACTCAAGGGTACAATTCACTCGCCCTGAGTTCATTGAAGAAGAAGAAGAGCGTCTCTGATTCCTCTATATAAACAATGTCCGATCTGCCCTCAATGAAGAAAACTGCTTAGATATCCTTCGCATTTTCAAAGAGGAAAAAGATGAGAGAGCTTCCGAGCAAGCCCGAGTCTTGGAAAAATCCAAGATGTGCGCATTTACAGGCTCTCTAGAGAATACTCACACACATCTTGATATGCTCTTAGACAGTGATGAGGACATGGATCCTATTGTGGCAACTGAGAAGTTGGAAATGCAGCAAGCCTTGCAGGAATCCAAAGCCATGCACAATAAACGCTATCTAGAAGGCCCAGGAGAGTCCTCCCAAACTCTTCTACAAATTGATCCTTTGGGAGTGGCACAACAAATTGCAATGTACATTGCTGCAGCCATGTCCCCCGTGCAATCAGAACATGGCTCCCAGGGAGATGGCGATGAAGCTGGGAATTTGGGCACCCAAGCTAAGCCTACTTCTGAAGAAGGTGTTCTCACACCTGCCCCAGTGGATGATCACTCAAAGTACGGAGTCGCGTCTCTGGAGCAGAGTGACCCCACCCTTATTCACTCAGCTGGTGTACCAACATAGGGGGAAACTCTCTCCACCACAGCTGGGTTGGAGGTTGCTGTGGGAGATACATCAATGGAGTTAGGAGGCGAAGGTGAGAAATAATTTGAAAAATAGCAGACTGAAATTGACAAAGCTCAGACAATTGAGTCTGTCTCAGCTGAAATGTTAACTACTTTGAAGACCGATGATGCTGCTATCACAGTTGAGGAAAAGGATATGAAGCCCTTGGAGATAACACTCTGGGTTCTAAAAGTGCATTCCAAGGGATTGAGACTCCTCTGGATGCCAATGTCCAAGACCCCAAGACAACTGAGTCTGTTGAAGGGAGTATCGAAGACCCTATGACAACTGAGACTGCCAAAGGGATTATTGAAGGCCCTGCAGCAGTGGAGACTGTTGGGGGTATTGAAGGCCAACGGGAGGTTGAGACTTCCCTTGGTAAATGTGTTGAAATTGAGAACATCCCTCAACTTGAAGGTGCTACCACAGAAAACGTTATTGGTGCCCTTCAAGACTCCCAAGAACATGTTGATACATAATTTTTGGGATCGGAGGATGAAGCTGAGTCCGTTCAACATGATGATCCTACAATAGGCACATCTGAGGAAGTTCACAAATCTCAGAGTTAAGTCAGTGAGAAGACGACGCCCATGATATTCAATTCTGATGATGAGCCAACTCCACAGGTCTCATCATCCTCCGATGAAGCTGATGATACAGTTGTGGACAAGATTACTCAATTGGAAAAACCCACTGAGACCGAGGAAGCTGTTCAGACAGCTAAGACTCGTCAGTTGGGCAAAACATCTCAAATGCCCCAGTTGGAACCAAGTCATCTGCGCAGGCTCCCACAACTGCAGCAGTAACGACTCCATCAGCTCAGTTATAGGCTCCCACAGTTGTGACCACTGCCAATGAAGCTGCTGCAGCCGAGGCTCAACGAGCTGAGTCATCTCAAGCACCTGAGCAACAAGAAATCCCCTATGTGCGCGATGATGCATTCCAAGACATGTTCCCCTTCTCCAAGGATTTGCCTGAATTAGAGGAAGAGACAACTGCTGAAGAAAGGAGATACACCGTAAGGAAAGATCCAGTTCTTCCCACAGACACGATTGTTCTAGCAGACTTCAAACTTGACACAGAATGGCCATCAGCTGAATCCAATGTGCAAGCTGAGTTCTGTGATGTCTTCAAGAAAATCTGCGAAGAGATTGAGAAGATGGAACGTCATCAGGCCTCTCTAGACTTGCGTCTAGACAATCGAGATGCCACTCTCACAGCCAATCTATGAGGCATTGTGGTAAGATTACGGGAATGGACTCAACAACAGACTGCAATGAGAAGCGAGCAAGTCCGCTATTTCAAAGCCTTATATGGAAGGATGCTCGTATGGAGTGATGATAACTCCCTGTACAGGCAGAAGATGAATGAGTACATTGAAAGGATAAACAAGTCCCATAAGTCGGACATGGAGCTACAACAACATTTCCACAAGAATGAAATTGCTAGACTCGAGAATGCCATGAATGAGAAATTCAACCTTCTAATGGCTGAAATAAAGATCGTATCAGCCTAGTGCAAGGCAACACGCTCAGAATTTTGAACCGCATACGATGCAACAGACTCCAAGCATAACTCAACCATCACCCGACCGGACTTTATCCTTGGAGGAATGTTCCCTGGGATACCTCTCTCCTTTGGGGATACCTCTCTCCTTTGATGATGCCATAAAGGGGGAAGAGGAGTCCCTCAAGGGTTTGAAAGAAGAGAAATTGAGGAAATGCGATGCAGCCGAGGGGGAAGGAAGTTCAAAAGACTTAAAATTGATGTTCGCTGAAATCCCTCAGCAAGGTCAAGTCATTGCCTCTATCCCCAACAAACTCCCTGTGACCTTACCGATTGAGAAAGCTGTTGTGTCAATGGCAGATAAAAGAAAGGTCATTGAAGCTGAATTTGATGAGTTAGCTAAGAAACAAGAAGCCCACGTGCATGAAATAAGGAACAATATGGTGGTCCTCCTGCCAGAAAGGACTACGGTGCGATTCAACCCCCAAGAGAACTTATGATGCCCGATGATGGATCCAAACCTAAATTAATTGAGGAGTTTAAAACTCTGGAATCAGAAGGCTATTTTCAAGGAATGACTCTACCACAAGCCTGGGATCTGTATTGAGAGAAAGGATTGGATGTGGTTAAATCAACTGAAAAGCAGTAGTCTTCCAGCAGTCACTCAGCTGGAAAGCAGAAGACTCCCGTGCAATACACTCCAAGAGGTGGAAAAGCTGAGTCAGGAAGGGGAAGAAGTGGTGGTGGAAGAGGTTCCCAATCTCGACCAAAACCCAAAGACATAGCGTATGTAGATCCTGATAAGAAAGGCTTAATCTACTGAGCTGGATATGATCCCCTTGACAACCTAGAGGTTGAAAGGAAGAACACTGAGGCTATAAGAAGGCAAGAAGAAGAAAATCAAAGGAAAATAAGAGAATGGCTCGAGAGGAAGCAAAAGGATGACCCTGCGAGAATGCCATGAATGAGAAATTCAACCTTCTAATGGCTGAAATAAAGATCGTATCAGCCTAGTGCAAGGCAACACGCTCAGAATTTCGAACCGCATACGATGCAACAGACTCCAAGCATAACTCAACCATCACCCGACCGGACTTTATCCTTGGAGGAATGTTCCCTGGGATACCTCTCTCCTTTGATGATGCCATAAAGGGGGAAGAGGAGTCCCTCAAGGGTTTGAAAGAAGAGAAATTGAGGAAATGCGATGCAGCCGAGGGGGAAGGAAGTTCAAAAGACTTAAAATTGATGTTCGCTGAAATCCCTCAGCAAGGTCAAGTCATTGCCTCTATCCTCAACAAACTCCCTGTGACCTTACCGATTGAGAAAGCTGTTGTGTCAATGGCAGATAAAAGAAAGGTCATTGAAGTGAATTTGATGAGTTAGCTAAGAAACAAAAGCCCACGTGCATGAAATAAGGAACAATATGGTGGTCCTTCGCGAAAAAGGACTACGGTGCGATTCAACCCCAAGAGAACTTATGATGCCCGATGATGGATCCAAACCTAAATTAATTGAGGAGTTTAAAACTCGGAATCGGGCGTCATTTTAAAGGAATGACTCTACCACAAGCCAGGATCGTATTGAGAGAAAGGATTGGATGTGGTTAAATCAACTAAAAGCTTGTAGTCTTCGTGATCACTCACCGGAAGCGAGAAGACTCCCGTGCAATACACTCCAAGAGGTGGAAAAGCTGAGTCAGGAAGGGGAAGAAGTGGTGGTGGAAGAGGTTCCCAATCTCGACCAAAACCCAAAGACATAGCGTATGTAGATCCCGATAAGAAAGACTTAATCTCTCGAAGTGGATATGATCCCCTTGACAACCTAGAGGTTGAAAGGAAGAACACTGAGGCTATAAGAAGGCAAGAAGTAGAAAATCAAAGGCAAATAAGAGAATGGCTCGAGAGGAAGCAAAAGGATGACCCTGCGAGAATGCCATGAATGAGAAATTCAACCTTCTAATGGCTGAAATAAAGATCGTATCAGCCTAGTGCAAGGCAACACGCTCAGAATTTCGAACCACATATGATGCAGCAGACTCCAAGCACAACTCAACCATCACCCGACCGGACTTTATCCTTGGAGGAATGTTCCCTGGGATACCTCTCTCCTTTGATGATGCCAAAAAGCGGGAAGAGGAGTCCCTCAAGGGTTTGAAAGAAGAGAAATTGAGGAAATGCGATGCAGCCGAGGGGGAAGGAAGTTCAAAAAACTTAAAATTGATGTTATTTGAAATCCTCGGCCAAGAAGGTCAAGTCATTGCCTCTATCCTCAACAAACTCCCTGTGACCTTACCGATTGAGAAAGTTGCTGTGTCAATGGCAGATAAAAGAAAGGTCATTGAAGCTGAATTTGATGAGTTAGCCAAGAAACAAGAAGCCCACGTGCATGAAATAAGGAACAATATGGTGGTCCTCCTGCCAGAAAGGACTACGCTGTGATTCAACCCCCAAGAGAACTTATGATGCCCGATGATGGATCCAAACCCAAATCAATTGAGGAGTTTAAAACTCTGGAATCAGAAGGCTATTTTCAAGGAATGACTCTACCACAAGCCTGGGATCTGTATTGAGAGAAAGGATTGGGTGTGGTTAAATCAATCAAAAGCGATAGTCTTCGTAGAGTCTTAGTTTGGAAGCGAGAAGACTCCCGTGCAATACACTCCAAGATGTGGAAAAGCTGAGTTAGGAAGGGGAAGAAGTGGTGGTGGAAGAGGTTCCCAATCTCGACCAAAACCCAAAGACATAGCGTATGTAGATCTTGATAAGAAAGGCTTAATCTACTGAGCTGGATATGATCCCCTTGCCAACCTAGAGGTTGAAAGGAAGAACACTGAGGCTATAAGAAGGCAAGAAGAAGAAAATCAAAGGCAAATAAGAGAATGGCTCGAGAGGAAGCAAAAGGATGTCCCTGCTGCCAAACGGGCCTACGAAAAGAAGAAGAGAGAAGAAGAGGAAAGAAAGAGGAAAAGGGATGATCCAGACAGAAGAAGAGCTGATGAAGAAAGAGGAAGGAAGCAACAAAGGCGTTGAAGTGTTGCTGCAAACCCCTTCGGGTATTTTTGTTGTAAATACATCTATGTAAGTCTTCTGTTATAAGCTTAGTGAATTTCCCTGTAGTTTTCACTCTTTATGTATCTTAACTTAGATATACAATGTTATGACATGTATACGTTTATGTTGCTTTGATACCAAATGTAAACAGCTGTGTAAAAGTTAAGAAACCTATGATCAATAAAAAGATCTATTTTAATCTTACATTCTTTGTTACTGCATTGTCTGTATGTGTCTTTGCTGTTTAATTTCTTTGAATGTTTTTAAGTTTTGGCATCATCAAAAAGGGGAAAATTGTTAGGAAATTTATTGAGTAGATTTTGATGATACCATGTAAAACTTAAACTAGGAAGTTGGCACCCCATTTTCCTTGTAATTTGTATTGTAATAGATAGGGGTGAAAAGCTAAGTCAAGTCAGCTATGCTAAAGATTACAAGAAGCAACTGTGGACTATGTGAAGACTCTGTTGTGTTAGCTGAGTAATGCCATGAAGGAAGTCAAGGACTCGACTGAAGGAGAGTCAGCTGTGAATCAGCTGTAAGATGTGTCAGTGAAGTCAACCCAAGGAACCAAGTCTCAAGTTGAAGTGACAGTTGAGTTATCTAATGACTGGAGAGCTGACTCAAGTCACCTGGGGTACAGACAACAGTCTAGTCAAGACAACTGACTTAGATCCGTTTATTAAAGTCAAGAATATTACTCAATATAGTAATATGTGAAAGATGTCAGGTCTAAAGTGTTAGTCCCAGAATTATGCAAAAGGAATGAACCAATGGGAAACACTACACATTGTGTCAGGCACCTGCAATGCTGCGAAGACATTTAATATAAGGAAGTGTCAACATCAAGGACTGAAGACCAAGACAAGCCAACGAACACAAGTGACATTTGAAATTAGCCTATTTCTTCAACGGGCAAAATTTCAAATGTGTATTATAAAAGGCTGAGGAAGTTATTGGAAAGAGGTTACCTGTGACCTGAACCACGAACAAGCAAGCCATATTCAAGCATCTAACCTGTAATATTCTCAAAAACATTCAAGCAATTCCTCAATCCTGAAACTCGAAGAAAATCGATCCAACACAAGTTGTGAAGGAAAGACAACTTTAAATCTGTCGAAAAGGAAACTTTTGAAGAAATCAAAGGGGTCTACTTTCCAAGCTAGGATTGTAGAAAGGTTCCAGTTCGAACCATTATCAAGTTTGTTGGAGGGCTTCGTGATCAAATCCAAGAACTTGAGAAGTGGGTCAAGTAGCAAAGGCATTTGCCGTATGAGGAAGTTCGAGTTGCAAGAGAAGCTTGATTGTGTGATCAAGGCATTTGTCTCGTGTTCACCGCTTGTAAAGCGATCTGTTACATAGTGGATTCCTCCAGGAGTTGGCTAAGAGAGGATTAGAAGAATTACCCCATCTTCGAACCTCTATAAAATATTTGTGTCATTTACTTTCAGCAAATTTACTTTCCTGCATATTCATTTTATATCTGCTGATCATATTTGCAATCCAACTGATAAATAACTAAGTGCCAAAAATCAAGTGTTTAAAACAAGCTAAAATCTAATCTAAGGGTGTTAAGTCTTCCGCTGTTAAAAACCAATCAGTCAAGTTAAGTATTTGGCTTGAGCAGCCGAGTTATACTATCAACAGCTCTATCGAGTCTGTTGAGTGGGTAACTTAGCTGAAAAGCCAACTTAGCTGTCCATCAAGGACACAACTATTTAAGTCAACTCTGTTGAATTATTTTAAAATGACTAAATCGAAAATTTGGTAAGGTTTATTCAACCCCCCACCTTCTAAACCTTACTATACACCCATTGGGACCTACAACACTAATATACAATCTTGCCCTTTTTAAAAAACAAATAGAGTTGTATCAACTTTACCTCTTGTAAAACCATTTTTCAAAAGAAAAGAACTAAGTCTATTATACCAAGCTTGGGGTGCTTGTTTTAAACCATACAAGGCCTTTTTAAGTTTATAAACATCATTTGGCCTAGAAAAATTTTCAAACCCCGGAGGTTGTTTGACATAGACTTCTTCTTGAATAAAACTATTTAGAAAAGCGAATTTAACATCAATTTGGTAAAGTTTGAAATTTTTAAAGCATGAGTAGGCAAGTAAAATACGAATAGTTTCTAAATGTGCTACAAGTGAAAATATTTCATTATAATCAATACCTTCTTCTTGACAATACCCGTGAGGTACTAACCTTACTTTATTTCGAACAATGGTGCCTTGATCAACGAGTTTATTTCGAAATACCCATTTTGTGATAATAATTGTTTGTGATGGAGGACAAGGTACTAGTTCCTAAACATCATTCCTTTTAAATTGATTCTACTCCTCTTACATCTCAAGAAACCAATCTTTATCTTCAATGGCTTCCTTGGCATGTTTAGGCTCTTTTTGAGATATAAGAGCTTTTTCGGGAAAGTATCTTCTAGTCATCACCTTATCAAGAGGATCCCAAGTTATAAGATCTTTTGGATGATCTCCTTTAAATTTCAATACCACGGGAAGATCTGAATTTTCACCCTTATCCACTTGTTGAACATTAGAAGTTGAAGGTTGATCATTTGAGGTAGAATGTTGATCATTTTGAGTATCATTTGGAACAATTGGTTGAACTTCATCCTCTTCATCACTATCGTCATTAGGAATTCTTTCAACACCGGAGGCTTCATTTAATTTGACATGAACAGATTCTTCAACCACCATGCTAGTCTTATTATAAACCCGATATGCCTTGCTCTTAGTCGAGTACCCCATAAATATCCCTTCATCGACCTTAGGATCAAGTTTGTCCAATTGATCCTTGGTGTTCTAAATAAAAAAACTTGCAACCAAATATTTTGAAGTAACTAATATTTGGTGTTCCTCCTTTCCAAAGCTCAAAACGAGTTTTATTTAGCTTGGGACGAAGATATACCCGGTTTATGACATAACAAGCGGTGTTGACGGCTTCGGTCCAAAAATATTTTGGAAGTGAAATTCGTTGAGCATGGACTGACACATTTCTTGAAGAGTCCGATTTTTCCTTTTGGCTACACCATTTTGTTGTGGAGTTCTTGGAGCCGAAAAGTTATGAGCATATCTCTTTGTTCCACATAAGATTCTAAAATCACCATCAAATTCACCTCCTCGATCATTTCTTAAGATTTAATAGTATCATCTTTTTCATTCTCAATAAGTCCACACGACTTAGTAAACTCATTAACGCCATCACTTTTATTTGAAAAAAATAGCCCAAGTATGTCTAGAACAATCATCCACTAAAACAAAAGTGTGATATTTTCCACTTAGACTAGTTGTGCCAATGTCCCCATATAAACCTAAATGAAGAAGTTGTAGAGGCTTGGTTGTGGAAATTTTATTTTGGGCTTAAAACTACTTTTAACTAATTTGTTCATTTGACAAGTGTCACATAAGACAAGATTTTTAAAATTTAACTTGGGTAGTCCTTTTGACATGTTGCTTTTTGTAAATATTTTGCAAATTTTTGTATCCAACATATCCAAGTCGCCAATGTCATAAACTAGTTAAATCATTATTGGCGACAAGGCAAGAAACATTTTGACTAATGTTGGGAAATTTATTTTGTAGATTTTGATGGATGCCATGTAAAACTTAAACTTGAAAGTTGGCACCCCATTTTCCTTGTAATTTACATTGTAATAGATAGGGCTAGAAAAGCTGAGTCAAGTCAGCTACGCCTGGAAATACAAGAAGTCAACTGAAGACTGAAGTGAAGACTCCATCATGAGACAGTGAGTATGGCTAAGAAGAGAAGTCAAGAACTCGACTGAAGGTGGATCAGCTGTGAAGCAGCTGTGTGAAGAGTCAGTCAAGTCAACTCAAGAAGCCAAGTCTCAAGTTGAAGTGACAGATGAGTCATCCAATGATTGGAGTAGACTCAAGTCACCGGGGAAAAAAAAGCGTGACCAAGAAGAGTTGGATCGAGAAAAATCCGTTGCACAGAAGTCAAGAACTTTACTTAATATAGTAATACCTCCATGCTGCAAGGTCTTAAATTGCTCATACCAGAAGCGTGCAAAAGGAATAAACCCATGGGAAGCACTGCACCTCGTGTCAAAAACTAAAAAGCTGCAAATTCATTTAATACGAGGAAGGGTCTACATCTCAAGGTTGAGGACCAAGAAAAGACTAGCCAACGAACACAAATGGCTTTTGAAATTAGCTTATCTCTTCAACGGGCAAAATTTCAAACGTTCACTATAAAAGGCTGAGGAAATTCATTGAGAAAAGGTTAACCTGAACCACAAACAAGCAGGCAATATTCAAGCTATTAACCTGCAATATTCTCAAGTATATTAAAGCAAATCCTCAAGCCTGAAACTCAAAGGAAATCGATCCAACACAAGCTGTGAAGGAAAGACAACTTCAAATCTGTTGAAGAGGAAACTTTTGAAGAATCAAAAGGGGTCTACTTTCCAAGGAGGATTGTAGGAAGGTTCAAGGTCGAACTAGTATCAAGTTATTGGAGGGCTTCGTGATCAAATCCAAGAGCTTGAGAAAGTGAGCTGAAATAGCAAGGTAGCTGCCCTGTGAATAAACTGAGTTGGAAGAGAAGCCAGTTGTGTGACCAAGGCTGTCTCTAGACTGTTGACCACTTTCTAAACAGATTTTTTACATAGTGGATTCCTCCAGGAGTTGGAGAAGAGAGGATTAGAAGAATTACCCCATCTTCGAACCTATATAAAAATCAACTATCATTTATTTTTCAGCACATTTACATTTCTGCATAATTACATTATATCTGCTCATCAATTTATATTTGCTATACAATTGATTAATAACCAAGTGCTAAAATCAAGTGTTAAAACAAGTTTAAAACAATTCAAAGGGTGATAAGTCTTCCGCTGATAAAACCAACACAGCCAAGTTAAAGTTCAGGTTAAACAGCCGAGTTATTCTATCAACAGCTCCTCCGAGTCTGTTGAGTGGCTAACTCTGGTGAATAACCAACTTAGCTGTCCCTCAAGGACACAACTGTTTGAGTTAACTCTGTTATATTCTTAAAAATACTAAAATCGAAAAGTTGGTAAGGTTCATTCAACCCCCCTTCTAAACCTTACTCACACCCCTTGGGACCTACAAGTTGTATCAGAGCAGTTAGTTCATTGAGCCTTCCTCACTAGTTATTGAACTAGATCTTTATCTTTTCAAAAGGTTTCAAACATTTGCATTTTCAAAAATCTTTCATTTTAGCAAATTTATTATCATGGAAGCAATTTTGACACGTATTCGCATGTTCACTGTTGAAGAATTTGATGATTGGAAAATTCGTATGCAGGCTCATCTATCTGCTCTACATGATGAAATGTGGCTTGTGATTGAGGATGACCACTGCAAATATTGAAAGTGAACACGGCTGTAAGAAGAGCATCTGCAACTGAAGGAGAAGAAGCTGCTGTTGAAGAAAGACCAGCCATGGTTGAAAAACCAAGGACTAAGTGGACAAATGATGACATGAAAAGATACAACTTGGACAATGTGACCAAGTACATACTCTACAAGACTTTGGACAAAGCGATGTTCAACAAAGTCAAATCTTGCAAAACAACAAAAGAAATCTGAAATAAGCTGACTTTAATTTGTGAAGGATCAGAGCAAATTAAAGAAAATAAATTATCTGTTATTGTTCAAAAATTTGAAAATTTCAAAATGTTTGCAGGAGAATCTATGGATCAGCTGGATACAAGATTCACTAAGATCACAAATGAGCTTTCAACTCTTGGAAAGGAATACACGCAAAAGGAGATATGTATGAATATCTTGAGGAGCCTCCCAGCTGAATGGGAAATGAAGACTATGGCTCTAAGACATTCAATGGACCTCTCAAAAACATCCAATCTTGAGCTATTCTCAGACCTCAAAGCCTATGAGTTTGAGTTGAGAAGAAAAGATCAAGAGGAGACAATCTGTACCCAAGATAGCTGCGCAGATAGTCAAGGATGGAAAGAGAGCTGAACTAAAGGAAGCCATAGACCAGAAGGAGATTGCCCTAGTGGTTAAAAGATTCAACAAGTTCTTCAATAAGAACTATAAAAGAAACAAGGGTGAAACCTCCGGGAGACATTGACTCCTCTAAGTCAACGAAAGATAGGCCACCCAAGAGAGCTGAGCATCGAAGGGTTGAATATCAGAGAGCTGATAACCCAAGGACAGAAAGAACTGATCAAAGAGCTGAGAACCTGTGTTGGAACTACAGACTACCAGGAAATTTTGCAGTAGATTGTTCCTATCCACTAGTCAACAAATATAGGAATGAAGAAGAAAGAAAATTCTTCAGAGAAAGAAGACAGGAATAGAAGAAAGCCATGTTGGCTGCTGAGACAACTAAGTCTAAAGAAGCAGCAGACTGAGAGAGTAGTGAAGCTGTCTACTCAAGTGATTCTGAAGAAGAAGCCATGATCTGTCTTATGGCTAAAGAACAAGATATACCAGACCAAGAAGTTAAGGTACACTCTAACTCATCTCATTCAGATTCAAGTGATAGTGATTGTGATACACACACTTCATCACCCACTGATCTTTATGATTCATTAGGTAAAATAATGAAAGACTTTGAGCACATTAAATCCTCACACACACTTCTAAATGAGGAAATCAGTCAGCTCAAAACCCAAAACTCACAGCTGACTAAGGAGCTGAGTACTCTAAGTCGCATAGCTGTTGAGAACACAGAGCTGTAGGCTGAGAATGCCAAAAATGATAGCAGAGATAGCTGCTCTGGAAAAGAGGGAAAAATATCTAAAAAATGTGATTGCCTCATATACAAAGGCATCCAAATCATTGGATGATCTTATCATGAGTCAAAAAGAATGTGGAGATAAGACAGGCATATGATTCAATTCCTTTGTGCACAATCAAACTCCAAGAGTGATTTTGGAAAAAGGATCTTCAAGCAATGAAGTATCTCCAAAATCCAAAACACCAAATATTGCACCCACATTCACTACTAAGCACAATCACAACCAAACTGGCCTTGGATACAAGGGAAAAGGAAAACAGCCAATTGTGTATGCTGAGAGGACAACTGAGAAAAAATGCAGCCGAGTTCCTCAACAAACTCCAAATAGAAAGTACTCTGTGAAGAATAAACAGAGCTACTAAAAACCCCAGAAGTTTCATCAGAGAAACACATATGATGGGAATGGTAGAAACTACCCAAGCCAAGTTGATTGGTACAATGTAAAATATCAGCAAAGACCAATGGAATACGAGCCTAAATAGCAAAGACCTAAACCTCAGCAAAGGTCATTCCAAAGGGAAAAGAGCTATTATCAGCACACATATGCACCCAGGCACTACACTCAGAAATATCACAAATATCCCAAGAAAGCAATTGCTAAAACACACACACAGGCATACAGACAAAAGAGACAGCTTTATGAACCTAAAACCCTGAAGCAATTTGCAAATGTGCACTATGATTATGGCATTGATGGATGGCAACCTCTTAGAGTCAAGTTATTTGGCTATAGGTTGGTTGGATTATCTAATAGTACTAACCCCTCAGGACCCATACAAGTATGGGACCTAAAAACTAATTTCCTTGATTGTAGGTTCAAAGAACAACTGAGTGCCAAGGAACCTAGTACATGGATAGTGGCTGTTCCAGACATATGATAGGAAACAAGAAAAACCTGTCAAGATTCAAGGAGATTGAGGTGCAAAAGTCATATTTGGAGGAAATTAAACTCCAGGGGAAATCAAAGGCACATGATCTATCAAGAAGAATGGATTGGAAATCACATATGTTGCTTATGTTGAAGGCCTCAACTTCAACATGTTAAGCATCAGCCAAGTTTGTGACAAGGACTATGGTCACAGAAGAGTCTATCCATGTGGTTTTTGATGAACCAAATGTGAATGGAGAAGACATTTAAAAGTTAGCTGACAAGATGAATCATCCAACTATGCAGAAGAGTCCCTATTTTGAAGCTGAAGTAAGAGCAATCAACAAAGATGAAGATGAGATAGCTGAATCTCAAAGACAGCTGGAAAGTCTACAACTGAATGAAGATGAAAGAACTGTTCAAGACAACTAAGCTGTGAGACAGCTAAACCCAACTGACTTGCTCCAACCTGATGTGAGATGGCTGAGAGACCATCCACCAGAGTTAATTATTGGAGATGTAAGAGATGGTATAAGAACCAGATCTAAAGCACAACATGAAGCAATGTTTACTTGTTTTATTTTCCAAATCGAGCCAAAAGATGTGTCTCAAGCATTGGATGACACACATTGGATTCAAACCATGCAAGAAGAACTGAATCAATTTGAAAGGACAAAAGTATGGGAATTGGTGTAGAGACCAACCCATCAAAATGTGTTGATGATATATGTGGATGATATCATTTTTGGATCCACAAATAAAGACCTGTGTGATAAATTCTCAAACCTCATGCAAGGTAAATTTGAGATGAGCATGATGGGAGAGTTGACTTTCTTCCTAGGACTTCAAGTCAAGCAATTGAAGGATGAAACCTTCATAAGTCAAACAAAATACACTAGAGATTTAATGAAGAAATTTGGTATGGAAGAGAAGTCTTCTGTGAAAATACCAATGAACACATCAGTCAAGATGGATATAGATGCGGATGGCAAGGCTGTAGATCAGACCAGATATAGAGAACTCATTGGATCATTGCTCTACTTAACCGCCAGCAGGCCAGACATCACCTTTGCAGTAGGTGTATGTGCAAGATTTCAATCTGCACCGAAGGAGAGCCACATGACTGTAGCTAAGAGAATCCAAAGGTATTTGAAGGGATGCCAGGAAGTTGGCTTATGGTATCCAAAGGTAGGTGGATTCAAGCTTATTGGTTACTCAGACTCAGACTATCTTTGGATGTAGAGTTGGGGAAGAGTACTTGGTACATGTCAAATGCTTAGAAATAGATTGGTTTCCTGGTTTAGCAAGAAGCAAAATTCGATAGCCACATCCACAGCTGAAGCAGAGTACATAGCTGTGGGCAGCTGTTGTGCCCAAGTGTTATGGATGAGACAACAACTGAGAGACTATGAGATTGTAGAAAAAAAGATTCCAATTATGTGTGATAACACAAGTGCTATTGCAATCACTCAGAATCTTGTGTTGCATTCAAGAACAAAGCACACTGATGTCAGATATCAGTTTATAAGAGATCATGTTGAAAAGAAAGACATCACTTTGGAATATATCTCAACTGATAAGCAGTTAGCTGACATGTTCACTAAACCCCTATGTGAATCAAGATTTGAAGAGCTTAAGAATGAGTTAGGGTTAATTGAACTGAGTCAAGACTCAGAAGACTCAATCAGCAGAGATAATTGATGAGAAAATGAGAAAAGAGCAAGTTTCACAAACCAGCCAAGTGAAACAGCCATGCCGGAAAGTCAGCTGCATTGAGTTAGCTGACAACTGAGTTACTTAATAAAAAGAGAGAAGTATAGTTACGTCATATTTGACATAAGTTGAGTCATTTATGAACTAAGTGACAAAAACACAGTCGTTTTAAATAAGCGGGAATGCTTTTAAGGATGACGTCAGCGTAATAATGATGGGTACGGTCAAAGGCTGCACAAGAACCCATATGATTGGATATAAATGCTACCGCATTAAATGCGATGAAGTTAATGTGTTTTTGCCGTGTTAATCTCAGCCGTTGATCTTAATCAACAAATTCAAATCCAAAAATGTGTCCCTTCACATTCCTTATGTACGGAAGCTTTTCATTTCTCTCACCGTACGCGTACTTTACATCTTCCAAGCTAAGGCAGTTTCTCTCTGAAATCCTAAAATCTTTCAAGCAAGTTCTTCGTTTTTCATTCGGTAAAAATCTCTAAAAATGGCACAAAAGCACGACTTTGCGAAACTCTCGAAGCAGATCCACATTGGCTCATCAGTGGGCTTCGAAGGAATAGTGAAATAGGGTTCTGATGAAACCCTAGTTAAGAAGATCACTGAGATGCTAGAAAAGTTAGGTCTCAAGGCTTTTCTAACCATGGAATACTCTCATACCTACCTAGAGGAGGTAGCACAATTCTATGTCGATGCTGAGGTGCAGGACGAAGAAATCAAGTCTTCTGTCCACAACAAGGAAATAAAGATTTGTGCAAAGGACCTTGCTGATCACTGTTTGTTGCCCTCGGAGGGCTCAAAGGACATCTATGAGGCTGATGTCAACTTGGCTGCTACATGGACGGAAGTAGCCAAACCAGAATGTGCTGAGAATGTGGTTTACACAACTGATAAAAATATGCTGAAGGACAACTATCACAAGTTGATGGATGTCATCTTAAAATGTATTGACATGAAGTTTGGCAGCTTCAACCAGCTGTCAAAAACTAAGCTGATCGTCATGGTTGTGATAATGCAAGGGCGCAAAGTTAACTGGGCCGAGTTTGTACACAACAGACTCTGTCAGGATGTATTAAACAGGACATATAAGAAGGATGGGTCCTTCGGAAGCTCACTCGGATATGGCCTTGTGATTGGCTATTTGTTGGAGGTGAAGGGTATTACCCTTCGACTTGGCAAACCTTTCCATATTAACAAGAAGATGTTCCAGGAAAACCACTCTGGTGCCCAGAAGAGAGCCCACACGAAGAATACGGAAACAAGTGAGGGGGAATCAGCTGAACCCGAGGACACAACTGCTACCCCTCCCCCAAAGAAGAAAGTTGCCCTATGACTCGAGAATAAGAAAGTTGCCCCCGCACTAAGCCCAAGAGAGCTCCTACCCCTTCAGCCGAGTCGCCTGCCCGTACAGCCGAGTCCCTTGCCCCTGCAGTTGAGGCTGAGAAGGAACCCCAAATCCCTTCTCCAGCCATACGAAAGAGGAGGACTACCAAGTCGAGGAAGGCAACTCCTTCCAAGAAGGACACCCAAGCTCGCACCGGTGATGAAACCACTGAATCCGAACTTAAGAAGTTACGGTTCATCGAAAAAAAGAAGACCGTTTAGGCACTCAATCGGGAAGACGGTGAATCCACAACTTAGCTGGAGAAAGCATCCGAGACTGCTGACACTCAGGAAGTGCAGTCTCCTAAAGTAATTGATGAAATGAGGAAGTCTGTTGAGGATGATCAATAGATACCCTTGAAAGATCTGTTATTTGAGACACAATCGAGGGAAAGTAAATCAGTGAGACAACTGAACCTTTAGTTGAAAAGGTTGTCTCTCCACCTATTACTGACGCTGCTGAAGGTGAGGAGGAGCAGAGTCTTCTGCCGCCAATTCAAGAAACAGGAGGAGAGGGTGTAGATGAGGATGGTGTTGTCATGTATTCTCCACTATATCCAGATATCCAGAGACGTCTATGAGAGTGGAGGGCATGGAAACTTGATCACTCAAAGGTGTAGTTCGCTCACCCTGAGTACATTGAAGAAGAAGAGGAGTAACTTTGATTTCTTGGGGTCTCGACTGTTCGACAGGACCTTGACGAAGACAATTGTATGGATATCCTCCACATCATTAAAGCAGATGAGAAAGACAAAGCTGAAGAGAAAGCCCATGTTCTAGAAAAAGCCAAGATGTGTGAATTCACAAACTCTACATCTCACACTCATACACATCTAGATATATACTCAGAGAGTGATGATGATCCCACTGCTACAACAGAGAAGTCAGACATGTAGCAAGCTATGAGAGAATCCAGGCAATTACATGAGCAACAACTTTATGAAGGCCCAGGAGAGTCCTCACAATCTCTCCTGCCAATCGACTCTTTGGGAGTGGTACAACAGATTGCCACAGACATTGTTGCAGCCACGTCCCCAGTGCAATCAGAGGATGGGTCCAAGGGAATTGGCAATAAAACTGGGATTTTGGGCACCCAAGTTGAGCCAACCCCTGAAGAAGGTGTTTTACCACCTGCCCCTGCGGCTGAGCACTCAACGGAAGAAGCCGCGAGTTTGGAGAAGAATGAACCCACCATTAGTCACTCAGGTGGTATGCCAGCTGAGGGGGAAACTCACTCCACCACAGCAGGGTTGGAGGTTGTTGTGGATGACTCAAACTTGAAGAAAGGAGGCGAAGTGGAAACTGGGAAACAACCATGTTGGCAAATTAATTTTTAGATTTTGATGAATGCCATGTAAAACTTAGAATAGAAAGTTGATACTCTATTTTTTTGTAAATTGCATTGTAATAGATAGGGCTGGTCGAGCTGAGTTAAGTCAGCTATGCCAGAATATGCAAGAAGTCAACTGGAGACTAGAAAGAAGACTCATTTGAGGCGGTGAGTGTGGCAAAGAAGAACGGGAACTCGATGAAGGTGGAGCTGAGATGCAGCTGAGTGAAGTGTCACTCAAGTCAACTCAAGATAGCCAAGTCTCAAGTTGAAGTGACAGATGAGTCATCCAATGATTGTAAGATGACTCGAAGTCACCTGGGGAAGTCAAGGAAATGTAGTCAAGTCGAGATAACTGAAAGAGATCCGTTGCACAGAAGTCAAGAAAATTACTTAAACAAGTAATACTTCCATACTCCCTTTCTTAAAGTGCTCAGTCCCAGAAGCGTGCAAAAGGAATAAACCAATGGGAAGCTCTGCACCTATGTCAGAACTCTGAAAAGCTGAAGACTCATTCATATGAGGAAATGTCAATTCCAAGGACTAAGCCAACGACCACAAGTGTCTTATGAAAATTAAACTATCTCTTCAACGGGAAAATTTTCAAAAGAACACTATAAAAGGCTGAGGAATCTATTTGAGAAATGGTTACCTTGTTTCCTGGAACTTTCAAGCTATTATTCAAACTATAACCTACTCAAGTCATTCAAGTTCAATCCTCAAGCCTACATTACGAAGGAAATCAATCCAACACTCACCTGTGAAGGAAAGACGACTTCAATCAGTTGAAGAGGAAACATTTGAAGAATCAAGGGGTCTACATTCCACAAAGGATTGAAGAAAGGTTCAAGGTCGAACCAGTCTCAAGTTTTTGGAGGGCTTCGTGATCAAATCCAAGAAGCTTGAGCAAGTGGGTTGTAGTAGCAAGCGGTTTGCCCTGTGAAGAAGCCGAGTCGTCGAGAAGCCAATTTGTGTGACCAAGGCATCTCGACCGAGTCCCAAAGGATCAATTCAATTTGTGTGATCAAGACTTGCATCCGGACCGATAACCACTTTGTACATTGATCAATACTTAGTGGATTCCTCCAGGAGTTGGAGAAGAGAGGAGTAGAAGAATTACCCCATCTTCGAACCTCTATAAAATTTATTGTGACATTTACATTTCAGCACTTTAATTTCTGCATATTATTTCAATATTTGCTGATAAATTTGCTATCAAATTGATAATCAACAAAGTGCTAAAACCAAGTATTAAAACAAACTTAAACCAAATTCAAGGGTGTTAAGTCTTCCGCTGAAATCATATCACAATCAAGTTAAGTTTTAGACTAAGCAGCTGAGTTATTCTATCAACAGCTCAGTCGAGTCTGTTGAGTGCCTAACTCTGCAGGTTAACTAACTAGCTGTCCATCAAGGACTTAGCTGTGAAGTATTAACTCTGAACTTTTAACAGGACTAAATCAAAAAATTGGTAAGGTTTATTCAACCCCCCTTCTAAACCTTACACTCGCACCCCTTGGGACCTACAAGTGGTATCAGAGCGGTTGGTTCATTGAGCCTTCCGCACTGGTTACTTAACTAGATCTCCAATCTCTCAAAGCTTGCTTTAGCACTTGATCTTTCAAAACTCTTTTATTCATCAAAGTTATTATAATGGAAGCAAATTTGACACGCATCCCTATGTTCACAATTGAGGAATTTCATGATTGGAAAATTCGTATGCAGGCTCATCTATCACCATTACACAATGAAATGTGGATAGTAATAGAAGATGGGCCACTGCAAATTTTAAAACTAAACACAAGCGCAAAGGAGGCTGCTGCTGCTGGTGAAGGAGAAGAGGATGTTGCTCCCGGACGGATATGGTTGAAAAACCAAGAATTTGAATGGACAAATGATGACAGAAAAAGATACAACTTGGACAACGTGGCCAAGGACCTTCTTTACAAAACTCGGACAAAGCCATGTTCAACAAAGTCAAATTGTGCAAGATCGCAAAAGAAATGCAGGATAAGCTAACCCGATTTGTGAAGGCTCTGAGCAAATCAAGGAAAATAAACTATCTGTTCTTTGTCTGAAATTTGAAAATTTTAAGATGTTTGCAGGAGAAACCTTGGATCAACTGGATGCTCGGTTCACAGAAATTACCAATGAGCTATCTGCACTTGCAAAAGAATATACACAGAAGGAAATGTGTATGAAGATTCTAAGAAGTCTCCCAACTGAATGGGAAATGAAAGTCATGGCCCTGAGACACTCCATGGACCTATCAAAAACATCCAACCATGAGCTATTCTCAGATCTCAAAGCCTACGAATTTGAGCTGAGAAGAAAAGACCTAGAGGAGACAGTTGTGCCCAAAACAGCTGCTCTAATAGTTAAGGATGGTAAAAGAGCTGAGGTCAAGGAAGTCATTGGCCAAGAGGAGATTGCCCTGATGGTTAAAAGGTTTAACAAATTCTTCAACAAGAATTACAAAAAAGGCAAAGGTGCATCCTCCAGAAGACACTCAACTCCCTCCAAGTCAAGGGAAGATAGGCCACCCAAAAGAACAGAGCATCAAAAGGTTGAGTATCAAAGAGCTGACAATCCAAGGATGGAAAGAATTGATCAAAAGGTTGAAAATCTATCCGGGCGCAGCAACCCGGTCACTATGCCATTGATTGCCCATATCCCGTATTCAACAAATACATGAATGAAGAGGAAAGAAAAGTCTTCAGAGAAAGAAGACAAGAGAAGAAAAAGGCAATGTTAGCTGCAGAGACGGCTGAGACAGCCAAGTCAAAAGACACATCAAACTCAGAGAGTAGTGAATCTGACTACTCAAGTGACTCTGAAGAAGAAGCCTTGATATGTTTAATGGCCAAAGAACAAGACCAACCTGACCGAGAAGATGAGGTACACTCTAACTCATCTCACTCAGATACTAGTGATAGTGACAGTGACACACACACCTCATCACCCACTAATCTTTATGATTCATTAGGCAAAATGATGAAAGACTTTGAGCACATTAAAACCTCACACACACTGCTAAATGAGGAAAACAGCCTGCTCAAAAGCCAAAACTCACAGCTGATTAAGGAGCTGAGTACTCTGAGTCATATAGTTGATGAGAATAAAGAAATAAATGCTGAAAATGCTAAGTTAATAGCAGAGGTTGGTGCTATAGAATAAAGGGAAAATGACCTCAAAAATGTGATTGCCTCATTCACTAAGTCATCTAAATCTTTGGATGATCTTATTATGAGCCAAAGAGAATGTGGAGACAAGACAGGCTTAGGATTTAATTCCTCTATGCTAAGTCAAGCTCACAAAGTGATTTTGGAAAAAGGATCTTCAAGCAATGAAGCATCTCAAAAATCCAAAACTCCAAATGGTGCACACACATTCATTCCAAAGCACAATCACAACCAAACTGGCCTTGGTTATAAAGGAAAAGGAAAAAACACTAGTGAGTATCTTTGAAAGGAGTACCGAGAAGAAATCCACCGAGTTCCTCAGCAAACTACAAACAGAAAGTACTCTGTAAAGAAGAAACAGAGCTACCAAAAACCCCAGAAATTCGATAAAAGGAACACATATGATGGGAATGGTAGAAATTATCCAAGCTAAGCTGATTGGAACAATGTGAATTATCAGCAAAGACCTATGGAATACATTCCTAGATGGCAAAGGCCTAAAACTCAGCAAAGGCCATTCCAAAGGAAAAAGAGCTATCCTCAGCACACATATGCACCCAAGCACTATCCTCAACGATATCACAACTACCCAAACAAAGCAATTGCTAAGACACATACACAGGCATACAAACAAAAGAGACAGCTATATGAACCTAAAACCCCCAAGCAATTTGCCAAAGTTAATTATGATTATGGCACTGATAGATGGCAAACTCTTAGAGTCAAATCATTTTGCTATAGGTTGGTTGGATTATCTTACACTACTAACCCCTCAGGACCCAGACAAGTATGGGTACCTAAAACTTAATTTCCTTGATTGCAGGCTAAAGGAACAGCTGAATGCCAAGGAACCTGGTACATGGATAGTATTTATTCCCGGACACATGGCGAGAAACAAGAAAATCTGTCACAATTTAAGGAAGTTAGAGGTGCAAAAGTCATATTTGGAGGAATGAAGCTCCGGGGAGAAATAAGAGGCATTGGATCCATCAAGAAAAATGGATTAGAAATTACTGAGATGTTGCATATGTTGAAGGCCTCAATTTCAACTTACTAAGCATAAGTCAACTCTGTGACAAGGGCTATAATGTTGGATTCAATATGGTAGTGTGCCAAATCAAGAACACTGAATCTAATGAAGTAGTGCTACAAGGATGCAGACAAAAGAACATGTATATGGTGGATTGATCAACTGCAACACCGAGCACTTGTCTACTAGCAAGGAGCACAGCCGAATCAAGTTGGTTGTGGCACAAGAAGCTGAGTCACCTGAATTTCAAAACTATTAACAAACTTGCAAGAAGTAATCTTGTAGAAGGACTTCCAGACTCAGTATACAAGAAGGAGAGTGTATGTGATGCATGCTAGATGGGAAATCAAATCAAATCATCATTCAAAGAAAAGACATGTCCATCTTCAACAAGAATATTACACCTGCTACATATGGATCTATTTGGTCCTGTTGAACCAACTAGCATAAGTGGAAAGAAATACACCTTGGTGGTAGTATATGACTACTCAAGATACACATGGACAATTTTCATGTGTAAGAAGAAAGAAACCCTGCAGAAACTACCACAATCGATGAAGAGAATCCAAAATGAGAAGAGTCAAACCATTATCAAAATAAGATCGATGAGGAACCGAGTTTGTCAATGGTATAATAACTCAAGATATATTGTTGAAAATTGTATTGGTCATGAATTATCCGCATCAAGGACTCCACGTGAGAATGGAGTTGCGAGAAAGAAGGAATAGAACTCTCAAAGAAGCAGCAAGGACCATGTTAGTGAAGCATGGCATTTGCTAAAAGATTTTGGGTTGAAGCAATAAACAAAGATGCTATACTCAAAATAGATGCATGATAAACAGACGGTGACAAAGACTCCTATGAGATTTGGGACGGGGAGAAAGCCAAATGTTGCATATTTTAGAATATTTGGATGCAAATTCTTCATCTATAACAATGGCAAAGACAATTTAAAGGCTTTTGATGCTAAAGCTGATGAAGGTATCTTTTTGGGATACTCAGCTTAAAGCAAAGCCTACAGAGTGCTCAACAAGAGGACAATGGTTACAGAAGAGTCCATCCATGTGGTGTTTGATGAGCCAAATGTGAATGGAGAAGACATTGAAGAGTCAGCTGATAAGCTGAATCAGCCTACCATGCAGAAGAGTACCTATGTTGACGCTGAAGCTGGAATTATAAACCCGGATGAAGATGAGATAGTGAGTCTCAAAGACAAATTTGGAAAATCTGCTGACTAAGTGATGATGAGAGAGCGATCAAAAAATAACAGTGCAAGACGATCAATCCCGGCTAACTTACTCCAACCTGATGTAAGATGGTGAGAGACCATCCTCCCGAACTAATCATTGGAGATGTAAGAGAAGGTGTAAAAACCAGATCCAGAGCTCAACAAGAAGCAATGTTCACTTGCTTTATCTCACAGATAGAGCCAAAAGATATGTCACAAGCATTGGATGACACACATTGGATTCAAGCCATGCAAGAAGAGCTGAATCAGTTTGAAAGAAACAAAGTATGGGAATTGGTTCAAAGACCTACACTTCAAAATGTTATTGGCACTAAATGGGTGTTCAGAAACAAGATGAATGAGGAAGGTTATGTGGTAAGAAACAAAGCAAGATTGGTAGCCAAAGGGTATTGCCAAGAAGAAGGAATAAATTTTGATGAAACTTTTGCTCCTGTAGCAAGATTGGAAGCCATAAGAATGTTTCTTGCCTATGCTGCTCACAAGAACTTCATTGTATATCAAATGGATGTAAAGAATGCATTCCTTAATGGGTTATTGGAGGAAAAAGTGTATGTCGAACAACCTCCAGGATTTTAGCAGAAGACTCTTGGAGATAAAGTATACAAACTCAAGAAAGCTTTATATGGATTGAAACAGGCACCAAGAGCATGGTATGATACATTATGACAATTTATGACTGAGAATGGATTCATAAAAGGCAAAGTGGATAGAGCCTTCTTCACAATTCAAGATGGGAAGAGTATACTGCTTGTCCAAATATATGTGGATGACATCATCTTTGAATCCACGACAAAAGAGCGTGTGATAAATTCTCAAATCTCATGCAAAGCAAATTTGAAATGAGCATGATGGGGAGAGTGACATTCTTCCTTGGACTCCAAGTAAAAACAAGTGAAGGATGGAACCTTCATAAGTCGACAAAATACACGAGAGATTAAATGAAGAAATTTGGTATGGAAGAGAAGTCTTACGTGAAAATACCAATGAATACATCGATCAAAATGGATATTGATACGGATGGCAAGCACGTGGTTCAAACAAGATCTGAGCACTTATTGGATCATTACTCTATCTCACAAAGCAAGCGGGCGGACATCACCTTTGCTATAGGTGTATCTCGCAAGATTTCAATCGCTCCAAAAGAAAGCCACATGACCGACCAAAAGAATCTTGAGATATTTGAAAGGAAGCCAAGAAGTTGGCTTATGGTATCCTAAGGAAGGTGGATTCAAGCTAATTGGTTACTCAGACTCTGACTATGCTGGATGTAGAGTTGACATGAAGAGTGCCTCAGGTACATGTCAAATGCTTGGAAATAGATTAATTTCATGGTTTAGCAAGAAGCGAAATTCAATAGCCACCTCCACAGTTTGCGAGAATACATAGTTGCGGGCAGCTGTTGTGCCCAAGTCTTATGGATGAGACAGCAGCTGAGAGACTATGAAGTAGAAGAAAAGGAAATTCCAATCATGTGTGACAACACAAGTGAAATTGCAATCACTCAGAATCCTGTATTGCACTCAAGAACAAAGCACATTGATGTCGATATCACTTCATAAGAGATCATGTTGAAAAGAAGGACATCACCTTGGAATTATCTCAACTGATAAACAATTAGCTGATATATTCACAAAACCATTATGTGAATCAAGATTTGAAGAACTCAAGCATGAATTAGGGTTAATTGAGCTGAGTTGACACTCAGAAGACCCAAAGAAAAGAGATGAAACATGAAAAGATGAAAAAGAGCTGAACTCTTGAATCAACTAAGTGAATCAGCCGTATCGGAGAATCAACTGGATCAAGTTAGCTGACAGCTGTGTACCTATGTGCAAAGAAAGAAGAGTTAAATCAGCTAAGGAATAAGCTGAGTCATTTATGAGCAAAGTGACAAAAACGCAGTCGTTTTTACTAAGCGGGAATGTTTTTTTAAGAATGACGTCAGCATAATTATGACGTGTACAGTCAAAAAGTCGCACACCAAGCTTATGATTGGATATAAATTGCCGCATTAAATGCAAGAAATTAAATGCTAATCAGCGTGCAAAATCTGAGCCGTTGATCTTGATCAAATTTCAAAAACCACCCGCACGTCCTTTCATAACCCATACATATACCATTTCGTCCGATTTTCTCTCACTTTACCAAAACTGTTCATCTCTCTCAAGAGCAAAGAAAGCATTTTTACTCTCAAAACCCTACAAATCTTCAAAGCTTATTTTTCAATGTTTCATTCGGTAAATCTTCGAGACATGGCATCTACGTACGACATCGTCAAATTGGGAAAGCGAATCCACACGGGATCTACTGTGGATTTTGAGGGCATGATCAAACAAGGGTCAGACGAAACCCTTGTGAAGAAAATAGCAAAGAAGTTGGAGAAATCAGGACTGAAACCCTTTTTGTCGATGAAGTTTCAGATGACCTACGTGGAGGAGGTCGCACAGTTCTATGTGAACGCTGAATTTCATGATGAGGGCATCAAGTCCTCTGTTCACGGGAAAGACTTCACCATAACTGCCAAGGATTTGGCAGAACATTGTTTGTTGTCGGCGGAAGGAGTGCCGGAGATTTATGAAGATGATATTAACTTGGCTGCTGCGTGGAATGAAGTAGCCAAACCTGACTGTGCTGCGAAGGTTGTCTACACAGCTGACAAGAAGCTATGGAAGGAGGACTACCACAAACTACTGGACATTGTTGCCAAATGCATAGACATCAAATTTGGAAGCTTTAACCAGTTGTCCAAAACTAAGCTGATCGTAATGGCTGCGATCATTGAAGAGAAGAAGGTGAATTGGGTTGAGTTTGTATACAGCAGACTCTGCCAGAATATTGGGAATAAATCCTTCAAGGAGGATGGTTCGTTTGGAGGATCCCTGGGGTACGGATTGGTGATTGGCCGGATGATGGAAGTTAAAGGAGTCCCTCTTCGACATGGAAAGGCGTTCCATGTAAATAAGAAAATGTTCCGGTCTAACCTTTCTGGAGCACAAAAGCGAGCATACGCCAAGAGGGCTGATACGAGTGAGTGGGAATCAGCTGGCCCTGAAGAAACAACTGTCTCCTCCTCCCCCGAGAAGAAGGCTACCCCTACAGCAAAGAAAAAGAAAACAAAAGATGCACCTGCTCCTACAGCCGCAGCGGAGAAAAAACCTCAAATACCTTCTCCGGTTGTCAAGAAAAAGAGGACTGACAAGCCTAGAAAGCCAGCTCCTTAGAAAAAGACAACAACACCGGCCCCTGCTGCCCAGGACTCGGAGGAAACTGCATCCGAACCAGAAATTCCTCTGGTAAGGACTAAAAGGAGAAGACTTTTCAAGCGGTCAGAGCTTGAGAAAACAACTAAGTCTGCCACTCAGCTGGAACAGATCGCGGAGACAACTGGAGAAGTAGAGTCTCCTGATATTATTGATGCAACAACCAAGTCTGCTGAAGCCGATCAGCAGAGGCAAATTGAAGACACAGTTGTAGTCAGAACAACTGAGACACAAAAGTAGCCGAGAAAACAAACTCTCTGTTGGCGGGGTTGTATCCCTCCCGCAATGCAGCCACTGCGAGGTGTGGAGCACCAAAGTTTGCTACCTTCAATCCCCGAGAACGAGTGACAAAGCAAGGAAATAATGATGAAGAAGATGATGACGTGATGATCCTATCCCCACCATATCCGACATCCAAAATCGTCTGCGAGAATGGAGGAAGTGGAAGCGAGTCGATCCAGGGAACGATTCCAAAGACCGGAGTTTATTGAAGAAGAAGAAGAATCGTTGAATTTTTCGGATTGATCACTCATGGTCCAAGTAATGGATGAAGAAAAAGCGCATGAGATATCTTGCGAGATCTTCAAAGACAAGGAGAAATAGAGATCGAGAAGTCAAGCTCGTGGAGAAAAAAAAGATTCGCCCTCTAATCGAACCACCGATCATACTCATCCACACCTTGATATCTTTGTCGAGAGAGAGCATGATGATCTCGGACCTATTGCTACAATGAGAAGAATTGGAAATGCAAAGCAAGCCATGCGCAGAATCCAGGATCTTACATGAGCAAAAGGCGATGGAAGGACTGGGAGTCTTCCGGATCACAATCGAACTTGACCCGATGGGAGTGGTACAAAGATATTGCCACTTTTGTCGCTGCCACTATTTCCCCTGCTCACTCAGAAGAAGGTGTTAAGGAACTGGCGATGAAACCGGGAATGTGGGGACCCAAATCGAGCCAACCCCTAATGATGAGGTGTCTTACCACCCGCCCCAACGACTGAATACTCAAAAGGAACAGCTGGGAGTCTTGAGACGAGTGACCTTATTCCAAGTCACTCATTTGGTGTGCCCATTGAGGGGGAAACTCCCTCCACTGCAGCAAGGTCGGAGGATCGCAAGAATCGACTCCACGACGAATCTTGGAGGCAAAGTGGAGAAGGAACAACAAATGGATACACAACAAGTTGTCTTGTGAGGCTCGCAGCGCTTGAGACTGTCTCAATCGAAGTGCCAATCGCTCGCGAGCCAATGACGCCGCGATGCGATCGAGGAAGGAAGGAACCGCCGGGAGCCGACACTGGCAATGAAAGTGCAATCCATTGAGTTGAGACTCCGTGGATGCCACCTAAGAAGACCCCAACTGGTGACACTCGTCGAAGAAAGCATCGAGCCTCGCGCAGATTGAGATTGCAGGAGGTAATGAAGGCCAACGGGAGGTTGAGACTTCCGGGGTAAAGAGACGGAAGCACAAAACATCCCTCCTACTATCATTGATCCATCTGAAAAGGAGATAAGTGCTCTTCACGATTCCCAAGACAATCCTGATGTAACCTTTCTGGGATCTGAAGGTGAAGACGAAGCTGAGTCATCCCCTATTGCCGATCCAAAAGACTCAGCTGAGGATGTTCTCCCAAGCACGAGTAAGACCGACCTTAAGGCTACTCGCCAAACCTTTAATTTTGATGATGAGCCACCCATGCAAATCTCATCATCGTCCGATAACGCTACTGATATGGCCGAGGACCAGTCAATTCATATGGAAAAACCAGCTGAGACCGACGAAGCCGTTGAGATAAATGAGGCTCGGCCACCGGGTCAACTCCACAACCAAAGTCAGTCAATCGCGCAGCTCCCCAAGTCGCAGCAGGATCGACTCCACCGGGAATTTCACGAGCACAAGTTATCATTGAGCAGATTCCCATTGCCCGTGATGATCCGTTTGAAGAATCGTTTCCCTTTTCTCTGGAGCTGCCTGACCTTCTTGAAGAATCAGCTAGAGATCAAGAACGTTTCCATAAACCGGATCCCATTATTCCAACAAACACCATCGTCCCAGCAGACTTTGACTTTGACGTTGCTTGGCCGCCAACTGAGACAGAAGTGACAGATGAGGTTCGAGAAATTTTCAAGGCCATATTTCCAGAGATAGAGAAGATGGAGAGGCACCAGGCCTCACTGGACATGAGACTGGATAATCGAGACACAAATCTTACTGCCGATCTGCGAGGAATAATTGTCAAGATCCGAGAATGGTGGCAACAACAACAGACAATGCGCGTGGAACAAGCTCGATACTTCAGAACATTGTTCAATAAATTGCTAGTCTGGCGGGCTGAGAATCCTGATATGAAGAGAAGAATGCAAGAAAACATCGATCGAATGCATGAATCTCACAACACAGAGATGCAGCTGCTGCGTGAATTTAATAAGAAAGAGCTTCTGCGCGTAGAGCAGAACATGGTGTTGGGAAATTTATTGTTTAGATTTTGATGAATGCCATGTAAAACTTAGAATAGGAAGTTGGCACCCCATTTTTGTTGTAAACGCATTGTAATAAATAAATTGGGTCAAGCCGAGTTAAGTCGCCTATGCCCAAACATGCAAGACAGACAAGGAGACTAGAAGGAAGACTCATTTTGCCGCAAGACGAGTATGGCAAAGAAGAGAAGACGAGAACTCGATCAAGGAGCTAAGATGCAATCGAGAGGAGGAGTCGATCAAGTCAACTCAAGATAAGCCAAGTCTCAAGTTGAAGTGACGAGAAGAGTCATCCAATAATTGGAAGTCGACTCTAAGTCACCTGGGAAAGCAAGGAAATGCAATCAAGTCGAGATAATCAAAAAGATCCGTTGTACGTAAATCAAGAGAATTACTTAAACAAGTAATATCTCCATTCTACCTTTCTCAAGTGCTCGGTCGAAGCGTGCAAAAGGAATAAACCAATGGGAAGCACTACACCGTGTCGAACTCGAAAAAGTCAAGAACAATTCATACGAGGAAATGGCAATTCCAAGTATCGCAACAAGACAAGCCAACGACCACAAGTGACTTTCAAAAATAAGCCTATCTCTTCAACGGGCAGATTTTTGAAAGCTCACTATAAAAGGCCGAGGAATAACTCGAGAAAAAAAGACACGAAGGTTACCTTGACCTTCCGAGAATTGAATACAAGCAAGAAAGAAACATTTTGTAACCCTGAAATATTCTCAAGTTATTAAACGCTCAATCCTCAAGCCTACATTACGAAGAACATCAATCCAAAGACTCACCGTGAAGGAAAGATAACTTCAATCGAGTTGAAGAGGAAATTTATGAAGAATCAAGGGGTCTACATTCCACGAAGGATTGTAGGAAGGTTCAAGGTCGAACCAAGTCTTGAGCTTTTGGAGGGCTTCGTGATCAAATCCAAAGAGCTTGAGCAAGTGGGTCAGTAGTAGCAAAGCAACGCCTGTGAAGAAGCCGAGTCGCACGAGAAGCCGGTGAGTGATCAAGGCGTCTCAGATCGAGTCCCAAAGGATCAAGTCATTGTGTGTGATCAAGACTTGTATCCGGACTCATTACCACTTTGTATCTCGATCAATACCTAGTGGATTCCTCCGGGAGTTGGAGAAGAGAGGAGTAGAAGAATTACCCCATCTTCGAACCTCTATAAAAACTTATCGTGTCATTTACATTTCAAAGACTTTAAATTCCGCATCATATTTGTTTAATTCTCACGACATATTTGCTATCCATTAGATAATTTCTAAGTACTAAATCAAGCTTTAAATCTCTACTAAACCATACTTAAGGGTGTTAAGTCTTCGCTGAAAACAAACCACGAGTTGAGCTAATTGAGTCTTAACAACCGATTTATTCTATCAACGGCTCGATACCGAGTGTTGAAGTGACTAACTCTCTTGATTAACTAAATTGGTGTCCACCCAGACACAATTTGCGTAGTATCAACTCGAACTTTTAAAAGTACTAAATCAAAAATTTGGTAAGGTTTATTCAACCCCCTTCTAAACCTTACACTCACACCCCTTGGGACCTACAAGTGGTATCGTGAGCGATTGGTTCATTGAGCCTTCCGACCGGTTCTTGAACTAGATCTCCAAATTTTTCAAAGTCCGCTTTAGTACTTAAATTTTCAAAACTCCTTTTATCATTAAAAATTATTATCATGGAAGCAAATTTGACACGCATCCCTATGTTCACAATTGAAGAATTTGATGATTGGAAAATTCGTATGCAAGCTCATCTATCAAAGCATTACATGATGAGATGTGGATAGTGATAGAGGATGGGCCACCGCAAATCTTAAAAGTGAACACAACTGTATGTAAGAAGAGTGCGGTGAATTTGAAGGTGAAGAGGATGTTGCCCTAGACCACCTATGGTTGAAAAACCAAGAACTGAATGGACAAATGATGACGAGAAAAAGATACAACCTGGAAAATGTAGCCAAGGACATCCTTTACAAAACCTTGGACAAAGCCATGTTCAATAAAGTCAAATCATGCAAAACGGCTAAAGAAATGCGGGACAAACTAACATTGATTTATGAAGGCTCGAGCAAATCAAGGAAAATAAATTATCGGTGGTTGTACAAAAATTTGAAAATTTCAAAATGATCGCAAGAGAAAACTGGATCAACTGGATGCTCGGTTCACGAAATCACCAACGAGCTATCTCGCACTTGGAAAGGAATATACACGAGAAGAAAATGTGTATGAAGATCTCTAAAAAGTCTCTCGGTGAATGGGAAATGAAGGTCATGGCATCGAGACATTCCATGGACCTATCGAAGACCTCCAACCATGAACTATTCTCGGATCTCAAAGCCTACGAATTTGGTGAGAAGAAAAGATCGAGGAAGAGACATTTGTACCCAAAACAATTTTGCTCTAATTGTTAAGGATGGAAAGAGAGTTGAGGTCAAAGAAGTCATTGATCCGGAAGAAATAGCCACGATGGTTAAAAGGTTCAACAAGTTCTTCGATAAGAACTACAAGAGAGGCAAGGGCGAATCCTCCGAAGACACTCGGCTCCCTCCAAGTCAAGGGAAGATAGGCCAACCAAGAGAAGATCATCAAAAAGTTGAATATCAAAGGGTGACAATCCATGAATGGAAAGAGCGATCAAAAGGTTGAATATCTATCTTTGAATGTAGGCAACCAGGTCACTATGCCATTGATTGTCCATATCCTCGTAGTCAACAAATACAAGAATGAAAAAGAAAGAAAAGTCTTGAGAGAAAGAAGACAAGAAAAGAAAAAGGCAATGTTGGTGAAAGGACTCCGAGACAAATGCCAAGTCAAGAGAGACTTGGTGATTCAGAGAAGCGGTGAAGCCGACTACTCAAGTGACTCGAAGAAGAAGCCCCGATCTGCGTTTGATGGCCAAGGAACAAGATCAACTCCGACCAAGAAGATGAGGTACACTCTAACTCATCAAACTCGATTCGATGATAGTGATTTGTGATACACACACTTCATCACCCACCGATCTTTATGATTCATTAGGCAAAATGATGAAAGATTTTGAACACATTAAATCCTCACACACACTACTAAATGAGGAAAACACCTACTCAAAAGTTAAAACTCACGGTGACTAAGGAGCCGAGTACTCTAAGTCAAATAGTGATGAGAATAAAAGTTTAAAGGCTGAAAATGCCTAGCTAATATCAGAAATAGCTGCCATAGAAAAGAGGGAGAATGACCTCAAAAATGTGATTGCCTCATTCACTAATGCATCTAAATCATTGGATGATCTTATTATGAGTTAAACAGAATGTGGAGACAAGACATGCTTAGGATTTAATTCCTCTGTGCTATGTCAAACTCCAAAAGTAATTTTGGAAAAAGGATCTTCAAGCAATGAAGTATCTCAAAAATCCAAAACTCCAAATGGTGCACACACATTCACTCCAAAGCACAATTACAAGCAAACTGGCCTTGGTTATAAAGGAAAAGGTAAACAGCCAGTTGGGTGCGTTGAGAGAAAAACTGAGAAGAGATTCAGTCGAGTTCCTCAGCAAACTCCAAACGGAAAATACTCTGTAAAGAAGAAACAGAGCTACCAAAAACCCCAGAAAATCTATAAAAGAAATACATATGATGGGAATGGTAGAAAATATCCAAGCCAAGCTGATTGGAATGATGTGAACTATCAGCATAGACTTATGGAATATAAGCCCAAATGGCAAAGGCCTAGAACTCAAAGAAAGGCCATTCCAAAAGTATAAGAGCTTTCATCAAAGCACACATATGCACCTAGGCACTACACTCGGAGACACCACAATTACCCAAAGAAGGCAATTGCTAAAACACATACACAGGCATACAGACAAAAGAGACAGCTGTATGAACCTAGAATCCCCAAGCAATTTGCCAAGATTAATTATGATTATGGCACTGATAGATGGCAACCCCTTAGAGTCAAATCATTTGGCTATAAGTTGGTTGGATCATCTTACAATTCTAACCCCTCGGGACCTAGACAAGTATGGGTACCTAAAACTTAATTTCCTTGATTGCGGGTTCAAGGAAGTGAGTGCCAAGGAACCTGGTACATGGATAGTGGCTGTTCCAGACATATGACAAGAAACAAGAAAAATCTATCAAAATTCAAGGAAGTTAAAGGAGCAAAAGTCATATTTGGAGGAAATGAAGCCCTAGGTGAAATAAGAGGCATTGGATCCATCAAGAGGAACGGATTAGAAATCACAGATGTTGCATATGTTGAAGGACTCAACTTCAACTTGCTAAGAATCAGTCAACTCTGTGACAAGGGCTATAATGTTGGATTTAACATGGGTATATGCCAAATTAAGGATGTTGAATCGAATGAAGTTGTGTTGCAAGGATGCAGACAAAAGAACATGTATGTAGTAGATTGGTCAACCGCTACACCCAAAGACTGTCTATTAGCAAAAGCACAATTTGAATCAAGTTGGTGTGGCACAAAAAAGCCGAGTCACCTAAATTTCAAAACGATTAACAAGCTTGCTGAAGTAATCTTGTGGAAGGACTTCCGGACTCGAGTATACAAGAAGGAGAGTATATGTGACGCATGTCGAAGGGAAAAACAGATCAAATCATCATTCAAAGAAAAGACCTGCCCATCTTCAACAAGAATATTACATCTGCTACATATAGATCTATTTTGCCTAGTGGAACCAGCTAGCATAAATGGAAAGAAATACACCTTGGTGGTAGTAGATGACTACTCAAGATATACATGGACTATATTCATGTGTAAGAAGAAAGAAACTCTACAGAAACTACCACATCCGATGAAGAAAATTCAAAATGAAAAGAGCTAAACCATTATCAAAATAAGATCGAGATGAGGAATCGAGTTTGTTAATCGGATAATAACTCGTATTGTATTGAAAATGGCATTGGTCATGAATTATCTGCAGCAAGGACTCCAATGAGAATGGAGTTGCGAGAAAGAAGGCAGAACTCTCAAAGAAGCGGCAAGGACAATGTTAATCAAGTAGGGTTACCAAAAAGATTTTGGGTCAAGCAATCAACACGACTTGCTACACTCAAAACAGATGTATGATAAACAGAAAACGGTGACAAAGACTCCTATGAGATTTGGACAGGGAGAAAACCAAATGTTGCATATTTTAGAGTATTTGGATGTAAATGCTTCATCCATAACAATGGCAAAGACAATCTAAAGGCTTTCGATGCTAAAGCCGATGAAGGTATCTTCTTGGGGTACTCACCAAAGCAAAGCCTCTGAGTACTCAACAAAAGGACTATGGTTGCGAAGAGGAATCCATTTATGTTGTATTCGATGAGCCAAATGTAAATGGAGAAGATATTGAAGAGTCACCGATAATTTGAATCATCCAAACATACGAGAAAAATCCCTATCTTTGTCAAGGGTTTGAAACTAGAATTGTAAACTCGAGGAAGAAGATGAGATAGTTGAATCTCAAAAACAATTTGGAAAATTTACTAAGTAAGTGATTACGAGAGAGTCGATCAAAGCACCACAATTGCTAGATGATGAATCCACTAACTTACTTCAACTTTGATGTAAGATGGTGAAAGACCATCCACGAGAACTTGTCATTGGAGATATAAGAGAAGGTGTCAAAACAAGATCCGAGAACTCAACAAGAAGCTATGTTCACATGCTTTATCTCACAAATAGAGCCTAAAGATGTGTTACAAGCATTGGATGACACACATTGGATTCAAGCCATGCAAGAAAGAGTGAATCAGTTTGAAATAAATAAAGTATGGGAATTAGTTCAAAGACCCACCCATCAAAATGTTATTGGTACTAAATGGGTGTTGAAACATGATGAACGAGGAGGGTTACGTGGTAAGAAACAAAGCAAGACTAGTAGACAAAGGATATTGCCAAGAAGAAGAAATAGATTTTGATGAAACATTTGCTCTCGTAGCAATATTGGAAGCTATAAGAATGTTTCTTGCCTATACGACTCACAAGAATTTTATTGTATATCGATGGATGTAAAAAGTGCATTCCTAAATGGTTTATTGGAAGAAGAAGTGTATGTTGAACAACCTCCAGGATTTGAGCAGAAGACTCTTGGAGATAAGGTATACAAACTCAAAAAAGCTCTGTATGGATTGAAACAGGCACCCAGAGCATGGTATGATACTTTGTCACAATTCCTAAGCGAGAATGGATTCACAAAAGGAAAAGTAGATAGAACACTTTTTAATTCAAGACAAGAAGAGCATCTTGCTTGTTCAAATATATGTGGATGACATCATTTTTGGATCCACAAACAAAGAGCTAAGTGAAAAAATTTCAAATCTCATGCAAAACAAATTTGAAATGAGCATGATGTGAGAACTGACATTCTTCCTTGGACTCCAAGTAAAACAGTTGAAGGATGGAACCTTCATAAGTCAAACAAAATACACCAGAGATTTAATGAAGAAATTTGGTATGGAGGAGAAGTCTTTTGTGAAAATACCAATGAATACATCAGTCAAAATGGACATGGCAAGCAGCCGGACATCACCTTTGTTGTAGGTGTATGTGCAAGATTTCAATCTGCTCCAAAAGAGAGTCACATGACAAAGACTAAGAGAATCTTGAGATACTTGAAAGGAAGCCAAGAAGTTGGTTTATGGTATCCAATGGAAGGTGGATTCAAGCTAATTGGCTATTCGACTCGACTATTTTGGATGTCGAGTTGACAGAAAAGCACCTCGGCACATGTCAAATGCTTGGAAACAAAGTTGATTTCTGGTTTAGCAAGAAGCAAAATTCAATAGCCATCTCTATAGTCAAAGAGAATACATATTGCGGGCAAATTGTTGTGCCCAAGTCCTATGGATGAGACAACGGTGAGAGACTATGAAGTTGAAGAAAAGGAAATTCGATCATGTGTGATAACACAAGTGCAATTGCAATCACTCGAATCTCGTGTTGCACTCAAGAACAAAGCATATCGATGTCATATATCACTTCATAAGAGATCATGTTGAAAAGAAGGACATCATATTGGAATATATCTCAATGATAAACAGTTGGTGACATATTCACAAAACCATTATGTGAGTCAAGATTTGAAGAACTCAAGCATGAGTTAGGGTTAATTGAACGAGTGACACTCGGAAGACTCAAAGAAAAGAAATGAAACACAAAAAGAGAGAAAAGATGAATTCTCAAAATCGGCTAAATGAATCACCATGTCGGAAAGACAGCTATACCAAATTAGTGCCGACAAATTGAGTCACCGAGAGAGAAGCGTGACGGAAGAGTTAAATCAGCTAAGGGATAAGTTTCTGAGTCATTTATGAGCAAAGTGACAAAAACGCAGATCATTTTTACTAAGCGGGAATGTTTTTAAGAATGACATCAAAGATAATGATGATGTGTACTGAGACAAAAAGCTGCATACCAAGCTTATGATTGGATATAAATCTTTGCCGCATTAAATTCGAGACATTAAATGCTAATCGGCGTGCAAAATCTAAGTCGTTGATTTCGATCACATTTCAAAACCACCCGCACGTCCTTTCGAAACCATACTTAACTCATTTTTGTCTATTTTCTCTCACATATCACCAAAACGGTTCATTTCTATCTCAGAAACAAAGGCAAAACTCTCTCAAAACCCTCTTAGTATTCAAATCAAATTTCTAAGTTTCTTTTCGGTGAAATCCTGAAAAATGGCATCAACCTATGATTTTGTCAAGCTAGGAAAGAAAATCCACACAGGGTCGATAGTGGATTTTGAGGGCATGGTCAAACAGGGGTCCGATGATGCCCTCATAAAGAAAATCGCTGAAAAGCTCGACACTCCGGGATGAAACCATTTCTGATGATGGAGTTTTCGATGACCTATGTGGAAGATGTCGCATGAGTTCTACGTGAACGCCGAGATTCACAATGAAGGGATAAAGTCATTTGTTCACGGAAAGAAGTTCACCATCTCTCGCCAAGGATTTGGTGAACATCGCCACTACCGAGCGGAAGGAGCATCGAAATCAACGGCCGATGTAAACCTGGTGCCTTTGCTTGGAAGGAAGTAGCCAAGCCCGACTATCTTTGATAAAATAGTTTACACAAAGAAACAAGAGGTCTTGAAGGAGGATTACCACAAGTTGTTGGACATAGTTGCCAAATGCATAGACATCAAATTTGGCGGCTTTGACCAACCGTCAAAAGCAAAGTTAATCGTGAATGGCTGCGATCATTGAAGAAAGAAAAATAAAAAGCCGAAGTTTGTCTACAGCAGACTATGCGAGAATATAAGGAACAAATCCTTCAAGGAAGATGGTGCATTTGGAGGATCCTAGGATATGGCCCGGTGATTGGCGGTGATGGAGGTGAAAGGAGTCCTCTTAGACATGGAAAGGCGATCCATGTAAACAAGAGGATGTTGAGATCAAACCTCTCTCGGCGCACGAAGAGAGCCTACGCCAAGAGAGCGACACGAGTGAGGGGGAATCGGTGACCCTGAAGATACGATTGTTTCCTCTCCACCTAAGAAGAAAGTTGCCCCTGCGGCCGCTAAGAGAATCTTGCCCCTGCAAGTGCTAAGAAGATGGCCGCTCCTGCGCAAAGAAAAAAAACAAACTCGCTCTGCCCCGCAGCCGAGTCACGCCCCCAGCCGTGTCTCCGCCCAAAGAAGAGCGGTCGAGAAGGACTCTCAACTACCTTCTCCGATCGTCAAAAAGAGGAGAAGCGATAAGCCAAGACGGCGGCTCCTCGAAGAAAACACACCAAGACCACCCGCCGCCCAAGACTCGGAAGAATCTCTCTCGAACGCAGGTCCCTCCGGTACAAACTAGAGACGAAGAAGAATCATCAAGCACTCCGAGCTTGAGAAACCGGCCGAGTCGGCCACTGTTGGAGCAGAATCGGAGATCGGCTGGAGAAGTAGAGTCTCGGATATTATAGATGAAACTTGACTAAGTCTGCCAAGGCGATCAAGCCAGAGGCAAAATCAAGACACTCTGGTATGAGTTCGCACGGTGAAGAAGCCGATAGAGATGATAGTGATGTGATGATCCTATCCCCACCTTACCCGGACATCCAAAATCGTCTGCGAGAGTGGAGGAAGTGGAAATTGAGTCGATCAAGGAACAGTTCCAACGGCCTGAGTTTATCGAATAAGAAGAGGAAGCGTTGAACTTTCTTGGATCGACCACTATGATCCAAGCATTGGATGAAGAAAATTGCATGATATCTTGCAGATCTTCAAGGACAAGGAAAAGGAGAGATCTGGCGAGAGGAAGCCGAGGCACGAGAGAAGGCCAAAGATCTCGCCCTCTCACGGGCACCACGAGAACATACACATCCTCTCCTCGACATTCTATCGAGAAAGTGATGAGGATCGGACCCCGGCGCCGCACGAAGAGTTGCAAAAGCAAAGCAAGCAATGCATGAATCAGAATTCTTCATGAGAAGAGCATGATGGAGGGACCAGGAGAGTCCTCCAAAACACAATCGAAATTGATCCAATGGGAGTAGTGCAAACAAATCGCCACGGTTGTTCTTGCCGCCACCACTTCCCGACTCACTCGGAAGAAGGATTTAAGGAACGGCAATGAAATCGGGTTAGTGGGGACCCCGGTCGAGCCAACCCCTAATGAAGGTGTCTTACCACCTTTGCCCCAATGGTTGAACACTCGCAGAAAAAATAGGGAGTTTGGAGACGAGTGACCCCATTCCAAGTCACTCGGCTAGTGCGCCCGGTGAGGGGAAACTCCCTCCACCGCGGCAAGAAGGTCGGAGGATCTTTGAGATGACTCCACAACAAATCTAGGAGGCGAAGTGGAGAAATTACAAATACAAAATACACAACAAGTTGCCATCAACGAAGCTCGGACCATTGAGTATCTCGGTGAGGTGCCAACCGAAGAAGGCTAATGACGCGATGCGATCGAGGCACATGAAGGAAACACGGGAGTTAACACTGGCGATGAAAGTGCAATCCATGGGGTTGAGACTCAATGGATGCCACCACAGAAGACCCTAAGACAACGGTGACATCAGTAGAAAGGGAGGTCCAAGGCTGGCTGCGATTGAGAATGCGAGAAGGCAATGAAGGCCAGCGGAGGTTTAGACTTCCGGGGTAAAGAGGTCAAGTAGAGAATATCCCCCGCTATCATTGATCCATCGAAAATGAGATAAGCGCGCTTCATGATTCCCGAGGATAATCCTGATGTAACTTTTCCGGGATCGAAGGCAAGGCAAGAAGCCGAGTCATCCCCGTGATGCATCCAAAAGACTCAACCGAGTATGTTCCAAGCACGAGCAAGTCCGATCTCAAGACTACTCGTCAAACTTTAAATTTTGATGGTGAGCCACCAATGGAAATCTCATCATCGTCCGATGACGCTTCGATAAGGCCGAGGACCATCCACTCAATTGGAGAAACCGGTGAGACCGATTGAAGCTGTTGAGACAGCTGAGGCTCGCAAGTCGGGTCCACTTCACAAAAGACCCCAGTGAAACAGAGTCCATCGCGCAGCTCCCAAGCTGCGATGAGGTTCGACTCCACAAGGAACTTCACGCGCCCTCTCATCATTGAACAAATCCCGGTTGGCGTGATGATTCCTTTGTAGAATCATTTTCTTTCTCTCTAGAGGTACCCGACCTCCCGATAAGTCGAGAACGATCTCGCGCGCTTCCATAGACCAGATCCTGTTCTTCCATCCGACACCATCGTTTCGGTGACTATGACTTTGACGCGCATGTCCGTCACCGCAACGGAAAGAAAAAATGAAGTTCGGGAGGTGTTCAAAGCATTATTTGCTGAAATTGAAGCGGATGGAGAGGCACCAGGCCTCTATGGACATGAGATGGATAACAGAGATGCCAACCTTATCGCTAACTTGAGAGGCATAACAATTAATCGGGAATGGTGGCAACAAAGAAGAAACAATGCGTGTGGAACAAGCTAGATATTTGAACATTGTTCAACAAGCTTCTTGTCCGGAGAGCCGAGATTCTTTGATGCAAAAACGAAATTGAGAGAACACATTGAGCACATGCATGAAGCTCACACTGCCGAGATAAAGTGCTGCGTGAGCAAAATAAGAGTGATCTCAGCAGTATGGAAGAAAACATGGATAGAAAATTCAGCCTTCTCATGGCCGAGATGAAGCTAATTTCAGCAGAGTCCAATGCTACTCGCTCCGAATTTCGTGCCGCATACTCCGCAGCCAGACTCGAGGCGAACCTCGGCTATCAGTGAGCTCGACTTCCCGCCACAAGATATGTTTCGGGGGTTCCTCTCTCCTTTGATGATGCCAAAAAGGGGAAGAGGAATACTTTAAAGCGCTAAAGAGATCTCGAAGTTTGAAAAGGAGGGAGCAAGCTGTGAAGGGAAAGACAAGTTGAGGAAGTTACAAGGAAAAAGAAAGGAAAGTCTGCATTGAGGGGGAAGAATCGAGAGATGTGACCTTAATGATTGCACAAACCCCCAACAAGGTCTTGTCACAATCGATATTATCGCAGACAAACTCCAGTGACTCGCCACTCCAACACTCTGCTATATCTATGGTCGAAAAGAGAAAGACAATTGAAGTAGGGATGGAGGAAGTGGAAGGAAGAATGGATGCCCGAGTTATGAATATCTTGAAACAACATGGAGGCATTCGGTGAGAGAGAGACACTTATGCCATCTCAAATGCCGGAATCGAGCCAAGATCGGTTGATGAATTTAAAACGCCGCATCCGAAGGATACTTTGCAAACATGTCCATGCCTCAAGCTTGGGACTTGTCTTGGGAAAAGGGTCTCACGCTATGTGAAGAAGGCGACGAGCAGACTACCGAAGCGATCACTCACTTTGGTCACTCCGCTAGTCACTCAACCGGAAAGAAGAAGACCCCAAAGACAATACACGCCCGGAGGAAGAGGAAGAAGAAAAGGTGGAGGAAGAGGTTTGGACCAGGCCTCGCCCAAAAACATTGAGTACATAGATCCAGGCAAGAAAAGAGGATCTCTTTTGGGCTGGTCTTGACCAAGTAGCCAATCCGCAAGTGGCTAAAAGCAATCCGAGTATGCGAAAAGAATAGAAGAAGAAAATAAGAGACAAACTCAGCTATGGGAGGAAAGACAAGAGAGATTAAGAAGAGATGAAGTCACGGAAAGCATATGAAAAGAAGAAGTAAGGCTACCAAGATGAGAAAAAGAGAAGAAGACGAGAAGATGACAGAGGCTGAAGAAGATGAAAGAAGAAGGGAAGCGTGAAGGAGATGAAGTGTTCTTTATCCACCCCTTCATGTATTTTACTATGTAAATACATACTATGTAAGTCTTCGCAATAAAGTCAGTAAATTCTCTATCTTTTTGTGTAGACAAATGTTTGCTCGATACACCTTGTGATTGTGTAAAAGAACAATAATGTTATGATCAATAAAAGGATTGGTTATACGCATACATTCTATGTGAATGCACTATCCTGTATGTATCTTTGCTATTTACATTTTGAATGTTTTAAGTTTTGGCATCATCAAAAAGGGGAAATTGTTGGGAAATTTATTGTTTAGATTTTGATGAATGCCATGTAAAACTTAGAATAGGAAGTTGGCACCCCATTTTTGTTGTAAATCGCATTGTAATAAATAGGGCTGGTCAAGTGAGTTAAGTCGGCCTATGCCCAAACATGCAAGAAGACAATGGAGACTAGAAGGAAGACTCATTGCAAGACAACCGAGTATGGCAAAGAAGAGAAGACGAGAATTGATGAAGGAGCAACTAAGATGCGGTGAGAGGAGTATCAGTCAAGTCAACTCAAGATAAGCCAAGTCTCAAGTTGAAGTGACAGAAGAGTCATCCAATGATTGGAAGATGATTATAAGTCACCTGGGGAAAGCAAGGAAATGCAGTCAAGTCGAGATAATCGAAAAATATACATTGCCGTAAATCAAGAGAATTACTTAAACAAGTAATATCTCCGTACTACCTTTCTCAAGTCGAGTCCCGAAGCGTGCAAAAGGAATAAACCAATGGGAAGCACTATACCGTGTCGAACTCGAAAAGTCAAGAACAATTCATACGAGGAAATGGCAATTCCAAGGATCGCAACAAGACAAGCCAACGACCACAAGTGACTTTCAAAAATAAGCCTATCTCTTCAACGTGCAGATTTTTGAAAGCTCACTATAAAAGGCTGAGGAATAACTCTGAGAAAAAAGACACGAAGGTTACCTTGACCATCTGAGAATTGAATACAAACAAGAGAGAAACATTTTGTAACTCGAAATATTCTCAAGTTATTAAACGCTCAATCCTCAAGCTACATTACGAAGAACATCAATCCAACACTCACCTGTGAAGGAAAGATAACTTCAATCAGTTGAAGAGGAAATTACTGAAGAATCAAGGGGTCTACATTCCACAAAGGATTGTAGGAAGGTTCAAGGTCGAACCAAGTCTTGAGCTTTTGGATGGGCTTCGTGATCAAATCCAAAGAGCTTGAGCAAGTGGGCTGTAGTAGCAAGCGCACTGCCTGTGAAGAAGTCGAGTCGCACGAGAAGCCAGTTGAGTGATCAAGGCGTCTCATCGAGTCCCAAAGGATCAAGTCAGTTGTGTGATCAAGACTTGTATCCGGGTATTACCACTTTGTATACGATCAATACCTAGTGGATTCCTCCGGGAGTTGGAGAAGAGAGGCGTAGAAGAATTACCCCATCTTCGAACCTCTATAAAAACTTATCGTGTCATTTACATTTCAAAGACTTTAAATTCCGCATCATATTTGTTTAATTCTCACGACATATTTGCTATCAATTAGATAATTTCTAAGTACTAAATCAAGCTTTAAATCTCTACTAAACCATACTTAAGGGTGTTAAGTCTTCCTCGAATGAAAACAAACCACAGTTGAGCTAATTCGGTCTTAACAATTTGAGTTATTCTATCAATGGCTCAATGAGTCTGTTGAAGTGACTAACTCTACTAATTAACTAAATTGGTGTCCACCTAGGACACGGGTGTGTAAGTATCAACTCGAACTTTTAAAAGGACTAAATCGAAAATTTGGTAAGGTTTATTCAACCCCCCCTTCTAAACCTTACACTCACACCCCTTGGGACCTACGCATGGTGAGGAAATTCAGCCTCCTCATGGCTGAAATGAACATGGTGAGGAAATCCAACGCCACCCGCTCCAAATTCCGTGCAGCATACTCCGCAGCAGATTCGAAGCATAACACAACTATCAGCCACTTAGACTTCATGATTGCTAGCTTGTTTCCAGTGGTTCCTCTCTCCTTTGATGATGCCAAAAAGGGGTAAGAGGAATACCTAAAGGCGTTGAAAGGTTCTGAAGCTGAGAAGAAGGACGCAGCTGTGAAGGAGAAGACAGCTGAAGAACTAAGAAGAGATAAGAAGGGAAAATCTGTTGAAGGGGAAGATTCAAAAGATATGACCCTGATGATTGCTAAAACCCCCCAACAAGGACTTGTCACAGCTGATATCATCAGCAAACTCCCAGTGACTCTGCCGCTCCAACACTCTGCACCCATGGTGAAGTGCGAAAAATAATAGAAGCAGGGATGAAGGAGGTGGAAGGAAAGATGGATGCCCGAGTGACGGATATACTAAAACAATATGGAGGCATTCCGACAAGAAGAGACACTAATGCCATTTCAGACGTCGGAACCGAGCCAAGATCTGTTGATGAATTCAAGATGCTCGCATCCGAGGGTTACTTCGCAAATATGTCCATGGCTCAAGCCTGGGATTTGTATTGGGAAAAAGGCCTCAAGCTATGTGAAGAAGGCCGACAGCAAAGCAGACCATCTGCGCAATCACTCTGGGTCACTCATTTGGGAAAAAGAAGGCCCCAAGACAATACACGCCCAGAGGCAGAGGAAGAAGCAGTGGAGGAGGAAGAGGTTTCAGACCTAGACCTCTGCCCAAAAACATAGAATATATAGATCCAGGCAAGAAAGGAGGGATCTATTGGGTTGGATTTGATGAAGTAGCCAACATGCAAGTGGCCAAGAACAATCCGAGTATGTGAAGAGAATCGAAGAAGAAAATAGAAGACAAACTCAATTTGTGGGAAGAAAAACAAGAAAGAAAAAAAAAGAGATGAAGTCGGAAAAGCATATGAGAAAAAAAGCGGTAAAAAGAGAATAAGAGAAATAGATCAGAAGAAGACAGAGCTGATGAGGAAATAAGGAGGCCGCGAAGGATATGAAGTGTTGCTGTCCACCCCATCATGTATTTTACTATGTAAATGCATCTTTATGTAAGTCTTCTATACATCGAATAAAATTGTATAATTTCTATACTTGCGTAGATATAGAATAGCATGGTTACCTTAAGCTCTGTTTAAGCTCTGATACACTCTGTAAACAACTGTGTAAAGAACAAAAATGTTATGATCAATAAAACATTGATTCTACGCATACATTCTGTGATTCTACATTATCTGTACGTATCTTTGCTGTTTAATTATTGTATGAATGTTTTAAGTTTTGGCACCATCAAAAAGGGGGAAATTGTTGGGAAATTAATTTTTAGATTTTGATGAATGCAATGTAAAACTTAGAATAGAAATATGGCACCCCATTTTCCTTGTAATTTGCATTGTAATAGATAGGGCTGGTCGAGCTGAGTTAAGTCAGCTATGCCTGAACATGCAAGAAGTCAACTGGAGACTAGAAGGAAGACTCCGTTGTGAGGCAGCTGAGTGTAGCAAGGAAGAAAAGACAGGAACTTGACTGAAGGTGCAGCTGAGTAAAGTGTCAGTCAAGTCAACTCAAGATAGCCAAGTCTCAAGTTGAAGTGACAGGATGAGTCATCCAATGATTGGAAGTCGACTAAGTCACCTGGGAAGTCAAGGAAATGCGATCTAGTCGAGATAACTGAAAGAGACCCATTGCACAGAAGTCAAGAAAATTACTTAAACAAGTAATACTTCCATACTGCCTTTCTTAAAGTGCTCAGTCCCAGAAGCGTGCAAAAGGAATAAACCAATGGGAAGCTCTGCACCTATGTCAGAACTCTGAAAAGCTGAAGACTCATTCATACGAGGAAATGTCAATTCCAAGGACTGCAACAAGACAAGCCAACGACCACAAGTGTGTTTTGAAAATTAACCTATCTCTTCAACGGGCAAATTTTCAAAAGAACACTATAAAAGGCTGAGGAATCTATTTGAGAAATGGTTACCTTTTTACCTGGAACTTTCAAGCTATTATTCAAACTATAACCTACTCAAGTCATTCAAGTTCAATCCTCAAGCCTACATTACGAAGGAAATCAATCCAACTGTGACTGTCGAAGGGAATATTGAAGGCCTCGCAGCAGTTGAGTCTGTTGGAGGTATTGAAGGACTAAGGGAGGTTGAGACTTCCCTAGGTAAGGGTGAAGAGACTCATAACATTCCTCCAGTTCAAAGCGCTGAAATAAAAGAAGAGTTAAGCGCACTTCATGACTCCCAAGAGAACTTAGACACATTATTCTTGGGGTCTGAAGATGAAGCTGAGTCCACTCCAGTTGCAGATCCAACTGAGGATGTTCTCAAAACTACGAGCCAACTAAGTGACAAAGCTGCTCGTCAGAAATTTAATTTTGATGATGAGCCAAGCCCACAGGTCTCATCATCATCCGATGACGCTTATGATGCAACAGAGGAACCAATTATTCAATTAGAAAAATTCACTGAGACCGAAGACGCTGTTAAGACAGCTGAGGCTTAGTCAGCTGGGCAAAATATCTCAATCGCCCGGTGATGACACGATCCATCGCACAGCTTCCACAGCTACAAAGAAGATCGACTACACCAGCTCCACACAGCTCCACAGCTTTGACCAATGCCGATGAAGCTATCTCAGCTGAGTAACGAAGAGCTGAATCAACACATGCACAACCCTCACAAACCATCCCATATGTGAGTGATGATGCCTTTCTGAAGGTATTTCCTTTCACGCCGATCCTACCAGATTTGGAAGAAGAGACCGCTACTGAACAACGAAGATTCTTTGTGAGAGAAGATCCAATCATCCCTACTGACACCATTGTTCCTGCGGAGTTCAACTTCTTGAAAGAGTGGCTGCAATTTGAATCAAGTGAGACAGCTGAGTTTTGGGGAGATCTTCAAGAAGATCTGTGAAGAGATTGAGAAGATTGAAAGACATCAGGACTCACTCGACTTAAGACTGGACAACAGGGATGCTACCCTTACAACAGACTTGAGAAGGATAGTGGTGCAGATCCGAGAATTGTCTCAACAACAATATGCTATGCAACTTGAACAAGTTCGTTATTTCAAAGAACTGTATGGCAGAATGCTCGTCTGAATGCCTGACAATGTTGATCTGAAGCAAAGAATGCAAGCGTATACGAAAGGTTACATGAGTCTCAAAAAACTGAAATGGAGCTGCTGCAAGAATTCCAAAGAAAATAAATTTTGCACCTTGAGAATGCAATGAATGACAAGTTCAGCCTACTCATGGTTGAAATGAAGTTGGTGGTAGCCGAGTCCAAGGCGACTCGCTCAGAATTTTGGACAACTTATGCCGCAGCAGTCTCTAAACAATCTTCCACTCTTAGAAGACTCGATTTCATGCTTGAAGGCATGTTCCCTGGGGTCCCTCTTTCCTTTGATGATGCCAAAAATGGGGAAGAGGAATCCCTAAAGAGTTTGAAAGAAGAAAAATTGAATGAATCAGCATCTGAGAAGATGGCAGCTGAGAAGAAGGGAAAAGCAGCTGAGGGGGAATGTTCAAAGTATTTGACGTTAATGATTGCTGAAACCCCTCAGCAAGGTCAAGTTACAGCCTCCATCTTGAGCAAACAACCCATAACCCTACCCATTGGGCACTCTGATGTGCCAATGCCGGAGAAAAGGCAAATTATAGAAGCAGGGATTAAGGAGTTTGACAATAAGATGGATGCCCGCATCGAAGAAGTGTTGAAACAATACGGCGGTATTCAAAACGCTCGAATCCGAAGGCTATTTTCAGGGAATGTCACTAGCCCAAGCCTGGGATTTGTACTGGGAGAAAGGTCTTGTGTTGTGCGAATAGGCAAAAAAACAACAGACTACCAGCAGCCACTCAGCTGGTAAGCAGAAGACTCCTGTATAGTATACACCCATAGGAGGAGGAAGAAGTGGTGGTCGTGGAAGAGGTTTTCGACCACAACCACAACCCAAAAATATTGAATATGTAGATCCCGGAAAGAAGGGGAGGATCTACTGGGCTGGATTTGATGAAGTGGCAAACCTGGAAGTGGCAAGGAAGAATGCAGAGACTGTAAGAAGACAGGAAGAGGAGAACAGAAGGCAATATAGCAATGGCTTGAGAGGAAACGAATAGATGAAGCTTCCAAACGAGCCTATGAAAAGAAGAAGAAAGCTGAAGAAGAAGAAAGAAAAAGGAAGAGAGCTGATGACTTCAACAGAGCTGAAGAAGAAAGAAAGAGGCAGCGAAGGCGTTGAAGTGTTGCTGCGAACCCTTCATGTATATTACTTATGTAAATATATTCATGTAAGTCATCTGTATACTTAGTGAAGTGTTCTGTAATTTTTCACTTTGTATTTATTCTAGTATCTCAACATAGATGTATGTATTTTTGCTTTGATATAGAAAGCTCTAAAACCAAATATAAACAGCTGTGTAAAGGACAAGAATGCTATAATCAATAAAGTGATCTATTCTACGCATACATTCTTTGTTACTGCAATGTCTGTATGTATCTTTGCTGTTTATATTTTGTTAAATGTTTTTAAGTTTTGGCATCATCAAAAAGGGGGAAATCGTTAGGAAATTTATTTTGTAGATTTTGATGGATGCCATGTAAAACTTAAACTAGAAAGTTGGCACCCCATTTTCCTTATAATTTACATTGTAATAGATATGGTGGAAAAAGTGAGTCAAGTCTGCTACGCCCTGGAAATACTAGAAGTCAACCGAAGACTGAATGGCTAAGAATAGAAGTCAAGAACTCGACTGAAGGTGTATCAGCTGTGAAGCAGCTATGTGAAGAGTCAGTCAAGTCAACTCAAGAAGCCAAGTCTCAAGTTGAAGTGACAGATGAGTCATCTAATGATTGGAGCAGACTCCAGTCACCTGGGAAAAAGGCAGCAGCCAAGAGGAGTTAACTGAGAAAAATTCGTTGCACAGAAGTCAAGAAGTTTACTTAATATAGTAATACCTCTATGCTGCCAGGTCTTAAAGTGCTAATCCCAGAAGCGTGCAAAAGGAATAAACCAATGGGAAGCACTGCACCTCATGTCAGAACCTGAAAAGCTGCAAATTCATTTAATACGAGGGAGGGTCTACATCTCAAGGTTGAGGACCAAGAAAAGACAAGCCAACGTACACAAGTGACTTTTGAAATCAGCCTATCTCTTCAACAGCAAAATTTCAAAAGCTCACTATAAAAGGCTGTGGAAATTAATTGAAAAAGGTTAACCTGAACCACGAACAAACAAGCAATATTCAAGCTATTAACCTGCAATATTCTCAAGTATATTCAAGCAAATCCTCAAGCCTGAAACTCGAAAGAAATCAATCCAACACAAGCTCCGAAGGAAAGACAATTTCAAATCTGTTAAAGAGAAAACTTTTGAAGAATCAAAAGGGGTCTACTTTCCAAAGAGGATTGTAGGAAGGTTCAAGGTCGAACTAGTATCAAGTTATTGGAGGGCTTTGTGATCAAATCCAAGAGCTTGAGAAAGTGAGCTGAAGTAGTAAAGCAGCTGCCCTGTGAAGAAGCTGAGTCGGAAGAGAAGCCAGTTGTGTGTCCAAGGCTGTCTCTAGACTGTTGACCACTTTGTAAACAGATATTTTGCATAGTGGATTCCTCCAGGAGTTGGAGAAGAGAGGATTATAAGAATTACCCCATCTTCGAACCTCTATAAAAATCAACTGTGTCATTTATTTTTCAAAGACATTTACATTTCGCATACTTACATTATATCTCTTTGATAAATTTATATTTGTTATGCAAAGCGATTAATAACCAAGTGCTAAAATCAAGTGTTAAAACAAGTTTAAAACAATCAAAAGGTGATAAGTCTTCCGCTGATAAAACTAACATAACCAAGTTAAAGTTCAGGTTAAACAACCGAGTTATTCTATCAACATCTCATTCGAGTCGTTGAGTGGCTAACTCTGCTGAATAACCAACTTAGCTGTCCCTCAAGGACACAGTTGTTTGAGTTAACTCTGTAATATTCTTAAAAGGACTAAAATCGAAAAGTTGGTAAGGTTTATTCAACCCCCCTTCTAAACCTTACTCACATCCCTTGGGACCTACACTAACCAAATCACTTGTTCAAATTTTTTAAAGATTGCCTTTTCCACTAGCTTCACAAATAATATTACCATTTTTCTTTATTAAAAGGAACATCATAATTTGAATCACAAAGTTGGCTTACATTTATCAAATTAAACTTGACCCCATTTACTAGTAAGACATCATGAAGAGAGAAAGAAGAATTACCAATATCTCCATTGCCAAGAATTTTACCTTTGTCATTCCCGAACATGACCATACCTTCTTCTTGGAGCTTGATATTGGTAAAAAGTTCTTTTATTCTAATCATATGGCGTGAACATCCATTGTCCACGAGCCATTTGAAATCCTCCGTGATTGTTATTGCCCCTAGTACCTACAAATAAGTTGTTTTAGGTACGGTAGAGTTTTAGGGTCCATGGATGTTACCATTGAGATCTTTAGATCTCCAAAAATGACTATTGCTCTTTCTAAGTTTACATGTGCTAGCGAAATCTCCATTCTTACCACAATAATAACAAATAATTATTCTAGGAGAACTAGCACGAACAAAAGTTGGAGGTTGGTTATTTTTCTTGAAATTTCTTGGAAAGGTTTGTTATTTGTGAACCAAGGAGTTTTGTGACCTTATCGGTACTCAAATTAAAATGGTGCACATCCTTTTTCAAATTTTCAAATTCTTTAGTGAGCAATTGTTTTTCAGAATTGAGACTTTAAACTTTAGCAAGAGTAATTGAATGAACATGAACAAGATATTCATAAGAAGTAAATAACTTATTTTTGTAATTTTAGTTCTTTGTACTCCTTTTTCAAATTCTTGTATTTGCAAATCATGTCTCTAAACTCATTTTATAAATCATCATATTCACAATGGAGTTCATCAATTAAAGAGGAAGATGAAGAGTTTGAGCGTACGTTATTATTTTCATCATCTATGGCCATGAGACCATGTTAGGTTTCCTATTCCTCGTCTGATGTTGCAAGAAGTTCATCCCAAGTTTTGACATCCACGTATAGAGCCTTCTTTATCGAAAGAAGGCTTTTTCTTCTTTTGTTCTTCCTCGTCTCTAGACTTTTTTGCCTTATTTTTATTAACAAACTTTGAAATTGTTTGAACATGGGCGGTCGTCTCCTCATCCTCATTCTCACTAGAATAATAGGAATTATTTGAAGTAAGGCCTTTAGGTGTGGATTGCATACATGATTGTCATAGATGAGAAGATTTCCAATGAGTTCATCAAACTTGAGAGTCTCAAGGTTTTGTCCTTCCGTTATAGCCGTCACTTTTTCGAACCATGAGCAAGGAAGATCATTCAATACATTGGTCACCTTATCTTCCTCTGAGATGAATTTACGAGCGCCAATAGGGGATTGATGATGTTGTCTAGCCTTTCCACCTTTGTTGAAATTCCTTCACCCTCCAGCATTATGAAGTTTTCAAAATCTTTAACAAACATTGTTTTTCTAGCTTGTTTAACTTTCTTAGTACCTTTATAAATGGTTTCTAATTGTTCCCACACTTCACGTGCTAAACGTATTCCTATAATATGGTTATACTCGGTGGCGGTGAGTGAGCAAAACAAAACATCTAAAGCCTTACTGTTTAGAGAGAAAGCTTTCTTGTCATTTTCATCGAAATCTTTAAAACTCTTGAAGACCGTAGTTCGATCCTCCAACTTCTTTGTTGGTTGAGCTATTCCTTCAAGAACCGCGTTCCAAATGTCAAAATTGTAACCTTGAAGAAAACATTCCATTCGGTATTTTCAAAAAGCGTAGTTATTAGCGTCAAAAAGTGGTGGCTTGTTTGTTGGGGCGCCGGTGGTGAGACAGGATTCATTCGTAGCCATGGATATTTTCTCTTTACTCGCAATGGAGAACGAGCTTTCCAAATAGTTTGGCTCTGATACCACTTGTTAGTCCAGGTGGTTACAAAAATCTAGAGGGGAGGTGAATAGATTTTCCCAATTTACCGATTTACGCCCTCTTTTTTGAATATGAAGAAGGTGGAGAAGTAGAAGTGCAGAAAATCAATCAACACATGATGATTTATAGAGCTTCAACCCATCCAGGGCCTACGTGCTCTACCACCCGGTATGTCCGAATGGATTTCAAAAAGAAAAAGTTTATTAATAGATAACAAATTATTACAACCTTTACATTGAAGAGTACCACACTCTTCTTACAAAACCACTTATGAAGATCACCACAATCTTCTTACAACAATGAAGAGCACCAAATTCTTCAACACCTAGAATCAACCAAGTGTGCTCTTACCACAAGTATGTCTTGTCTTGGATTATTTGAACCAATCAATATTACAAATCAAATGAAGTATACAACTTTGAAGTGCAAGTGTAATCAATAAGGGAAAGCCTAATACTCAAGATGTTCAAGCTGATTAGGCTAAATACAACAAGTATGTTGAAAGTGGAACAAAGAATTTGCGGATTTTCACTTGTTGTTATGTATGCTTGTGTGTTTTTTTTATCCTTCAAGCTTTTATGTATTTATAGGAGAGCTCCTAGGTTTAACCACCAACATATGCTCCTCCTAGATTAGTGAAATCTGCAAAAGAAATGCCAAATAATCCAAGAAAATAGTTGTTAGAAGCAAAGCCACAATTTCATGAAAAGTTGTTTGCTGCAATAGATAGTTTTCTTGATAAAAACTTAGGGTGATCGGTCGCTCTCTAACAAGTTCAAAATGTGAAAAGACATTGAAAATATTTTCATACGAGTTGCCATGGGATGGGGACCGGTTGACTACATATGGGGATCGATTGCCTAGGGGGTGTGACCGGTCCCCCTAGGGTCCAATTGGTCTCCCTTGAGACAAAAAGAATTTGCGGCAAAAATTGCAATCCTAAGCACTGGTCAACCATGAGGTTAACCGGTGGACCCCACCGGTTGCCCTTCTTTTCGTACTCCCTTTGTTTGTTCTCTGTTTTGGCCAACTTTCGTGCACGGGTTGCCTATAGGCATGGTCGACCTAAGTACATAGAAGTTGTCCGAATTTCGTCAAAAATAAAGTTCAAGAGGTACTTCAAAGTTTTAGTAAAAATCATTGAAAATGTTTTGAAGTATGTGGACAACATTTGGGGACATTGTTCTGGTATAAAACTCATTTAAATGAAATCATCAAAATTACGATAAAAATATTTACCTAACAAATTGAACTTTTTTTATTTTGCAAAGATAGAGTTTGTTGTTTTCAGGTGTCAAAAATAATAGAAGTAAAACTATCCCACAATGGTTTGGGAACAAAAGGGATAGGCACCATAAGGCTATTTAAGGAACCCATGTGTTTTAATTTCAAGTGCACCAATCAAATACACTATAATATTTGTATTTTGATTGTTTTAAATTGCTTTCTTATATTCTCTTGTAGAGTTGGGAGAAGGTGTGAGTTAGTCAAAGATTTGTAATAGTGTGAGAGTGTTGAAGTCGGGAGAAAAAAATTCTGTGTAATTGTATAATTGTTTCATACAGTAGAATTGCTCTACGGGTCATGGTTTTCTTCGGTTTTGGAGTTTTCACGCAAATCTTGTATTGTGGTTTGTTATTTTATTTCTCAGTTGTTTTTGTTTGGCCACGGGAATGAATGAGGATCGATTTTCTAATAATTTGTTGATAAGCCTTTCAATTGCTTCGTAGATCAATGCTTCGAAGATTAGCCATATTAGCTGCATGGATTGAAAAAAATACTCCCATTTAATAAGAAACAATTCACTCTCACAAAATCAATTCAGATCTTAAAGGACATAATATAGTCGAGTAAATTGCAAACTCAGTCCCACAGGATTATGCCAATTAAAATCTTAGTCCCGTACTTTGCAAAAATTATCTCACTAGTTTCAAATTTTGCAATATCAGTCCCACAATTTTAGAAATATACATAAATAGACTCGTAGTTTATAAATATTGCAATGATAGTTCCAAATTACCATATTTATTTTAAATTATGCAACGTATCACATGGTACGAAATCCTTCATTTTCGTTACCTGTTTTATTTGTGACATTATTACACGTACTTAGATCCAATATCTATTCAGAGGTTTCAAGCTGATAAACTTAACAATCCATACTTCTGTAAAGACCTCACTAACATGCATTAAAATCTTGAATTTACCTAAGTTTATTAACAAAAATGGATATAGTCCATCATGCCCATACCAGGTCCAACATGCTTCCGTAAAATTAAAATATCCCTTAAAATTCATACCTTTCTTTTACCGAAATAACTTCGGGTGAGATGGCTCGCAACACCACCAGTCCGAAAATCACTGTCCCTAAACCGTTTGACCAACGTCCCCGTCTAACCTCGCCAACCAGGGAAGATTGTCTACAAGTTATCCGACTCCTTCAGAAACCAACCTTAGTTCTTTTCCTACTCTAGGTGTATAAGATAATTCTTCAAACAGATAAATTAATTAAACATTCTGAACACATGTTGAAGCCTCCTTTTAATAAGAACTTAAAGAAAAATTTATTGCACTAGTAATCTCCTTTTGGGAGGAGAACACTTTTTTAGCCTCGTTAATAAGGCTTGGACTTGAAAATAAATAAAACTTAAATAACTAAAACACTTAGATATTACAAATTTTTCAATCTGATTTTTATAACAAAACAAAGAGAAATGTTCGATGTTCTCAGCTTCTTTCAACTCTCGTTATTTATAGAATTAAATCCAGACTTGAAAGGCGGCTTCCAAAGGTTGTTGGAATATTAGATATCACTGCTTACATCTTCATACTGAATTATTGCCTCACTAGCCGCTTTTCTTTTTCTTCCGCGTGACTCAACCCATGTTTGGTTTGTTGGGGAATATTTTAAAGAGTTGGTTTATGTGGTTACTGAGGATAACGCGTCTTGTGAGCTGGCCCTTATTCTTTCAAGCTTTATGGTCTTGTCAGTCGAGTTTGGGTCGGAATCATTTTCCAAACTCGGGTTTTTTCTGGTCGAGGCATGCCTGATAGATCCAATCAATCCAACGGCCAACATGCTCCATGTTACAGAATTTCCGGTAAGTTTCTTTTCCAGTGAAGTTGCCTTAAAATATTTTAAAGCATTTCCATCTGGTCTTCTTTGCTCTGAAATGAAAAACTTCATTGAAACCTTTCTTTGCTGGTTCTGGAGCTGCACTGATAAAATACAGTTCCAAAATATCTCATCTAGCTAAATGTGGATTATTGGCCCAAGTCTCATAAACTGTTTCCCCAAACAATTTCGATAACTTTGAAATTTATGGAAATCCTGGTGTCACCCATTCTTGTACTTTATTTGAATGACTTCCTAGTTTCATCCAAACTTGGGTATTTTCCTGAGACATCAACCATTGTTTTTTTCTAGGTTAATACATTTTCTTGTAATCAATTTCCCTCATAGCCGCTGATAAACTTGTATTGGAGAAATCTTAATCTTATCAGTTTGACCTTAGATTTGCATGTCTGTGGCCTAAGATTCAACTCTCCCTCTTTAACCCCAGAGATGCTGGGTTGACTCGAAGACTCGGGATGTGACACCGGAGCTTCAACATTCGTTACAGTTTGTATATCTTCGAAGGATGCATCCCCTGCATCACTTGTGATTGTGGTATTTTGAATCCATAATCCCGGGTTAGAGCCCAATTCTCTAATCACCCTTTTCTGCATCGTAGGAGATGCAACCTCGAGGAGAGGCCCTTGTAGTGCTAAGAAACTATAGCCAACGATCCACTGCGGTTTGCCACCTATCAAAACACAATAACATATAAAATGTAAATAAAACATTCGCCAACTTTAAGTTGGTGACTCACGGAAGGTGCCATCGGTAAATAAATCGCATAGCTCACTAGCGATAACACGATCACCCTGAGGCCAAAAGCATCGATAAACCTCATCGCACTTACCATGCAAACTCACGTTGGGAGAATCTAATATCCTGTTCTCCAATGTGTAACCAACACTCTGATTCCGGAGCATCCGGCATGTGTATCTCATGTGCTACCAATGCATGGAGTGCAACATTACAACTAAAACTGTCGTACCCAAAATATAAAAAATGCCCAAAAACAGGGTCTCCAAACTACTCATATACAATACCACCAGTCACTTGCAACTCATGTTTGGTAATCTAAATTATATTAGCTCGAGTGTACCAAGTATTATAGGCCCTCTTCCTATGATAAGAGAGTATCCTCCACAAAGGCCCAACCTATTACATGAATTAAGAGCTATTTAACAATAGAAATTGGTAAACAAGCCAAGAAATGTAGTAAGATATTAAGTAAAAATAACTCAGGAAGACAGAACAGAGAGTTGCACGATATAGCAATAAGTGGCATGATATGTGGCACGACATGTGGCACATTAAAACCTATATCGTGCATATTGTGATATAATTAAGGTTTACAACATGCCAAATGTATAAACCTACATTGTGCCATATCGTGCAACTATATGCAGGATATAATTTTAGAATGTGTGCCACCTTATAATCTATACCGCGCATATATTGGCAAGATATGTCACAATATGGCATGATGTAGGTTTATGGCATGGCATGTTATAAACCTTAATCGTGCCACAATATGCACGATATTGTGCTAATATCGTGTCAATCGTGCCTCTTCGTCTTCTACACCATATCGTGTAAACATAAATTTTGCAACCCGATTTTCGACATCCAATCCAAAAAAACTAACTCGAAACACCAAACTTCAACAAAACACTATTTTATGCCTCATTATCAAGAAAAATATAAAAAATCCCAACATATATACTCATTAACAATCATTTTCAACAAAAACTCAATACTCTTGCAATTTTTTCCACATTCAACAAATCTACTAAAAATGAGAAACAAAACCCTCACATGTTCGGCAGCAGAGGAGGAGGGACCAGTGGTGGTCTCGAATGCAGCAGCCGCGGTGGCGTTGGTCTCATTAGTGGCGTCCATCACGATATAGGGGAACTATATAAGTTTTCTTCTCAGTTTTGGTTTTGCCATTTTTGTTTAGTTTTTTTTTTTGTCTGGAAGTGTATTGTATGTTGTATGTATATGTGCATGGGGGGTGTGTATACGGTTTCCAAGGGAAGGGGAATTAAATGGTTATCAAGACACTAATAATTACTTCAACTTCAAAATTCAAAAAACTCCAAATTAAAGAAGGGGCAATTTGGTCAAATTGGGTAGAAAAGAGTACCCACTATCCATAGTGGGTACTTAAAAAAATTTCCCAACACAAATATGTCTCCTTGTTGTAGTGTTTGAGTAAAGAGATTATTTTTGAGTCCGAAGTCCAATTTCTAATGACCCCGAGCTAAGAACAAAAGCTCGGTCAATCGAGAATGCGTGTGGAATGGGTTCACCGAGCGAGAAGGGAATATATCGATACATTATTTTTTATGAAATGGATAATTATAATTAAAAAAAGATATGGTCTCTCATATGACCGTCTTACGGATTCTAATATGTAAGACAAATCCTATTACTCGGATCCTGTTATTAAAAAACATTATGTTATCCCGCAACTGCAAGACTGCAACAACGGGATTTTAGCATATATTTCTCTCTCTCTCTCTCTCTCTCTCTCTCTCTCTCTCTCCTCTTCCAGTTCTCTCTTTCTCTCTCCTCTTCTCTCTCTTTCTCTCTCCTATTTTCCCACAGACTGTACTCAGTTTTGTTTTCACAACTAATACTTTTACTGTTAAAAATGGTACATAGTTCTGCAATAGTGATACTTTTGAGGTTAAATATGATACTTTTATGATGGGCATTATACTTGAAAGTTTTAAATTCTGTAAAATAAAAAGTGATACTTGTTCCACAAATAATTATACTTTTGAGCAATAAACATGGTGCTTTTAAGATGAACAATGATACTTTCATATTTTAAGTATTGTAAACATAAAAAATGATACTTTCTCACCAAATAGTGATACATTTTAGCAGTAATTATGATACTTTTAAGATGAACAATGATACTTTCACATTTGAAATAAGGACATGAAAAATGCCTATCGAATCCGGTTTATAAGTGTTGTTAAAATTGTTGTCTTTAAGAAAAATATCACGCTAATTACAACGGTGTAACCAACTGTGAAAAGGATGAATAAATGTTGTCTTTTGAAAAAGATTATGCACTAATCGACAACGGATTACAAAAACCTTGTCGAAGACCCGAGAAACATGTTGTCAAAAAATAAAAAGACCGCTAATAGACAACGCTTCAAGAAAGTATTGTCTTAGGCTCGAGTGAACTGTTGTCGTTAACAAAAAATCCACTCATTCACAACAATTTAACGAAAATCCGTTGTGAATGCTTATAAGGACAACGATTTAGCTAAAATCCGTTGTCTTTGGGGTGTTGTTGTTGAGCATTTTTCTTGTAGTGAGATAAAAACAGCAATAGTTTCACATTTTACATATTTCCAAGTACAATGTATAAGTTATGTACTTTTTCAGAAAAATAGTGATACTTTTCAGTGTTAAACATGATACATTTATGATGCACAATGATACATGTAGGTCCCAAGGGGTGTGAGTAAGGTTTAGAAGGGGGGTTGAATAAACCTTACCAATATTTCGATTTTAGTTCTTTTAAAATATAACGAGTTAACACAAACAGCTAAGTCCTTGAGGGACAACTAAGTTGGTTATTCAGCAGAGTTAGCCACCAATGCATTTCGATAGAATTTGTTGATAGAATAACTCAGTTGTTTAACCTGAACCTTAACTTGACTGTGTTGATAGAATACCCTTTGATTTGTTTTAAATTTGTTTTAACACTTGATTTTAGCACTTGGTTATTAATCAGTTGGATAGCAAATAAGTTTATCGCCAGATATAAAGTAAATATGCAGAAATATAAAAGTCGTTGAAAAATAAATGACACGATTAGTTTTTATAGAGGTTCAAGATGGGGTAATTCTTCTAGTCCTCTCTTCTCCAACTCCCGGATGAATCCACTATGTAAAAGATCCATTTACAAAGTGGTCAACGATCCAGAGACAACCTTGATCACATACCGGCTTCTCTCCCGACTCGCCTTCTTCTTCACAGTAATTTGCGCCTTGCTACTTCACTCACTTTCTCAAGCTCTTGGATTTGATCACGAAGCCCTCCAATAAATTAATCTTTTGGTTCGACTTGAACCTTCCTACAATCCTCCTTGGATAGTAGACCCCTTTTGATTCTTCAAAAGTTTCCTCTTCAACTGTTTGAAGTTGTCTTTCCTTCACAACTTGTGTTGGATCGATTTCTTTCGAGTTTTAGGCTTGAGGATTTTCTTTAATATCTTTGAGAATATCTTTCGGTTAATAGTTCGAATAATGCTTGCTTGTTCGTGATTCAGGTAACCTTTTCTCAATGAATTTCCTTAGCCTTTTATAGTGAACTTTCAAAAATCTGCCCGTTGAAGAGATAGGCTGATTTTCAAAAGTCACTTGTGTTCGTTGGCTTGTCTTTCCTTGGTCCTAAATATTGAGATGTAGACATTTCCTCGTATTAAATGAATGTGCAGCTTTTCAGGTTCTGACATGAGGTGCAGTGCTTCCCATTTGCTTTATTCCTTTTGCACGCTTCTAGGACAAGCACTTTAAGACCTGGCAGCATGGAAGTATTACTTATTTAAGTAATGTCCTTGACTTCTTTGCAACGGATTCATTTCAGTTAAATCCTCTTGGCTGCTGTCTTTTTCCCGTGTGACTTGAGTCTGCTCCAATCATTGGAAGACTCATCTGTCACTTCAACTTGAGACTTGGCTTCTTGAGTTGACTTTGACTGGATTTTTTACACAAATGTTCCTCAGCTGATACACCTTCAGTCGAGTTCTTGATCTTCTATCTTGGCCATACTCAGTTGTTCCACAAATGAGTCTTCACCCGATCTTGATTCACTCTTGTACTTCCAGCATAGCCGACTTGACTCAAACCTTTTTCCAGCCCTATCTATTACAATGAAAATTACAAGGAAAATTGGGTGCCAACTTCCTAGTTTAAGTTTTACATGGCATTCATCAAAATCTATAAAATAAATTTCCCAACAATACATATTTCATGTTGAACATGTATAATATGTTGAACATGTACAACACTATGACATAAAAAATGATACTCTTTACATAATTGCCCAATCTTCTCAACATTAATAGTGATATGTTTAATACAAAGGAATACTAAGTTCGAATGATTTGGTATCAACACAAGAACTCCAACTTACATAAAAAAGTGATACTTTTTACGCAATTATTGATACTTTTCAACATTAACAATGACACTTTTAATCCAAAAGAATACTTTGGGTGTGTAACTAGTATTACAAGAACTTGAAATTTAAACTGCAATTTCAAATCACTGTATATCAATACATGAACTTCGACAACATATAAATGAAAAAAATCTCAAATGACAGCAATTCGTCAACAAAAAGAAAAATTACTCGCAAAGTAGCCTTCTTTCACACAAAACACTAAACTATTATATGTGCACAAAAAAATAAATTATCATCTGTGGACTGTGGACAACAAAACAAAACAGCCTTTTTTCTGGATATTTGTGGTTGTTGAATCTTCTTGGCTACTTCATCTGTGTTGGTTTCTCCCTGCTTCATTTTTTACTTTTCTTGTCATTAATGAACAAAAGAACTCCCTGATCCATTCGCACTTTCATTTCATTCAAATGAGAAAGAACAATTCTTGCGCAATATGAAGCTCTTAATTTGCGTCTTTATATGGGCTTGAGAAAAACAAAAACAAAAGGGATAAGGACACAACTGCATAACTCTTCTGGACAAAAGACAGAAGATTACGCTTTTCGGTGATTTTTGGACAAAATTACGATTTTCCTCTTTTTTGGACAAAAATACGCTCATTTCGAAATTCCCGGACTTTTTAACGTTGTTGTTTTATTGTTATTTCTTTGTTGTTTCAAACATGTTTTTCTAATCAAATTGCAGTGAAAATAAATTCTGCCCCCATTAAATAATCGATTTTGTACTTGAAATCTTATAAAAACAATAAGAAATATACATATAAAACAACACATATTAAAACCAAACAAATTGAAAATAATATAGAAACAACATGAGCAAAAAAACAAAATTCAATTTTTGATCCAATGCATGAAAACATAAAGAAACATGGAAACAACCAAAAATAATATAGAAACAAACCAGAAACAATATAGAAAACACCATGTGAGCAAAAAGAGCAAAAAAATAGGTAGAAATTGTATTTAAACATCGAAAACTACGTGAAAACGACAAATAAACATAAGAACAACATTACAAATGGTATGGAAACAACTTAGAAACAACGTAAAAAATATTAAAAGTACCACATGAATAAAAAGAGCTTAAAAGTAGGTAAAAATTGTATCTACACATTGAAAACTACTTGAAAACAACAAAAAATAATTCGACCAACATTAAAAATATTATAGAACAACACAGAAATAATAAAAATAATGTACAAAACAATACATGAACAAAAAGTAGCATAAAAAATAGGTAAAAGTTGTTTTGAAACATCGAAACAACAAAAGAAACAACTAAGAAACAAAAAAGAAACAAATTTAAACAACATCGAAACAAACATATGTAACATATAAAATAATACAGGAACAAGAAAAAACGTAAAAATAATCAAAAAATAAGCTGGAGCGTAAAAGAGGGAAAAGAAAATAGGTATAAAAGTGATAAGAGCGTATTTGTTGGTATTTTTCCAAAAAAGAGGGTATATGGTGGAATTTCCCCAAAACAAAAACTAAGAGTGAAGACACATTCAACAATTATAACTACAAAATGGTCAACTTCAAGAAGATTCATACATGTGACAAATTTGGAGATGCACAATGATCAAAATTAAATGTTTAAAATGCCAATACCATGGCATAAAAGTGACACTTTTAAGGCAAATAGTGATACTTTCCAGCATAAAAAATGATACTTTTGAGATGCACAATTATATGTTTAAATTGCACAGTACTGTAACATAAAAAGTGATACTTTTCCAACGAATCTGGTACTTTTTCGCAAATAAGTGATACTTTTAACAACACATATATCTGAACATAAATAAAATCAAATCAGTAACTTCTCAGCAGACAATACATTAATCACATATAAGTTATTATCAAAGTTGAACGAAAATCTACCAACAATAGTCACTTGAACAAAAATCTACCAACAAGCAAATAAAATCTACACATTACTGCAGAAACTACTTGAAAAAACTATAAAATGTAACAATACTTGACACCCATGAAGATCTCCAAAAATATGTATATATAGGTCAAATTAATAAAATATACACAGGGGAAAAAAATTAGAAATTAGCAAACTAGTTACCTCTGCGATTTCAATGAAAGCAACGACGACGAGCGAAAGTAACGGTGACGGCTGACACTTTCCGATGATGGTGTCTGATCCAAGCAAGGGTGATGCTGCAAAAAACGAGAGAGAGAGAGAGAGAGAGAGAGAGAGAGAGAGAGACTGTGTGTGAGAACTCGATGGCGACTGTGCAGTGGAGAGAGGAAGAGAGAGGCGTAGAGCCAGAGTGATGGAGAGAAGCGAGACAAAGAAAGAGGAAAATCCAAAAACCTAAAATAAAAAGAACCGGGTAATTCTAGTGGATCGGGTCGCCTGGACCCGTAGGACGGTTTTATACAGAGTTTTACCTTAAAAAAATGCCAGAATAAAATAATATGAAATAAGACATGTACACCAAGAAAAATTACTGCCCCCACCCCAAATTTTTGTTTCTACAAAATCATATTACTAAGAAATTAAAAAAATACTTATTTTATTTGATTTTTTTTTTGTTTTCTCTCCGACTCACCCACTTTTGTGTGTTGATCCATTCCACTTTCGTGTGCTAGCTTCTCCATTGTGTTACACACACCAAAAGTAATATTAAAGATATAAGAGAACTGGAGAATACAATTACATTAATATTAAGTGTACATTGAGAATTGAATTTTCATGAATCTTATAATAGTCAAACTTGTAGCGATTTCATAATCATGAAACAGATTAGAAACTAAGTGATCGCGGGGTCAAGGCATTTTTTATCCATCTTTAGCTAGTAACTAATAAAATATGGAGGGTTTATCCATCTTCAGCAGTGTAACATACCTCAACAACTCTCTCCAACTTTACTTGCAACGTTACAAATCCGCTTTAGCCGTAGTTAAACCATGCATGCAACTGGAGGGTTTACATTACAAAAACATATAAATAAGAAGTTCAAACAAATGATGCATACATATTAAGAAGGGTCCGTAGAAATCGATCTCCTAAGGAAGCGAGCTCTAAGTACACAACAAAATGGAAATTATAGTATTGCGCGCGAGTCAACTTTTATAGATAAAACCAATTATATGGTTGCAAATTAAATGGCCTGGTAATGAAAAACATACATTGAACAAAATGGAATTTTGGACGAGTTCATCTTAAAATGCTACTAGAACAAAAGATACAATTGCAGGGCAAAAGGAATAAAAATTGTACGAATCCTCAATCACATTGAATTTGCATAAATCTTTTATTGTAAATAATCAACAAATCAAACTTGTGACGACTTAATTGTCCGAGTGTTAAATAACTGATCATGGGCTCAAGGAGTTTTTTTATTCATCTTTTGCCGATAACTAATAAAATGTGGAGAAAATTCAAGGAGATGGAATTAAGAAGTATTTAAGCAGCTAAAAAGACATACAGATAGAGTTTGGGAGTCTTATATATGTAGTTATTTCTCACCGATGTTTATCATGTGCATTGGTAAAAATTTCAGTACAAGCTACATTAACACGAACAAAGCTAATAGTGAACAATTTAAATGTTGATCTAAATCAGAATTTGCAAAGAAATTGAAGGAAAATATGACTTCAAGTTAAAAGGTGGAAGAATGACATCAATCAGGGTGCAGTTTTGTGAAATCATATTAACGAGAGAAGTTATTATAGCATTTTTAAGTTATAATATTTTGTTACCATTATTTCAACAAGTACCATAATGAAATACCCAAATCTTAAACCCGAGCTTCCAACATTATACTATGTTATTATGGCTATTGAACGTAAATGATGGAGCGATATGCAGTGGCGGATCCAGGAATTCGTAGTAGGGTGGGCAAAGAAGTAAAAATTTCATTAAGAATACATATATTTTGTACCTTATTTCATTTTATTTAATTACTTGTGATCATGATCTTTATTAAGGGTAAAATTCACTTTACCCCCTTGTACTATTGAGTTTGTATCAAATACCCCCCTCTACTATGAAAACCTTCAAATACCCCCTTAAACTAGTAAAAGATATATATGGGGGACAAAAGTACCCGTGAGATATATAAAGTGTTTGATATATATCATATTTTATCTTGTCTAAAATTAAATTACAATTAATATGATTTGGGATTTTAATTTTTAATTTAAATAACTTAACTTATAGTTAAATAAAAAATAAATAAAATAAGAAAATATAATTTCAATAGTATAGAGAAGTGAATAATTTTTATAAAGGAATAAATTTATGTTACTATCATTACATTCGTGTAAATATATATTACTTTAAAAGGTAGTTATTAAAGTTTATATATTAATTGATATTTTTAAATATTTCTATTACATAAAATGTGAACATATTGACTAATGTAGAAATTTATTTATGAATGAAAAATAAATATTTATAAATATTAAATGAGAATAATCATATAATACTCTTTGACAACTAAATATTAATAATTTGATCTAATTTTTATTTAAAGTAATATTAATTAAGTTGAAATAAATAAATACATATATAATACCAATAATATAAAAACATGTTAATTATTTTTAAAAGACACATAAATTTATATTATATTGTTTTGGAAAGCATATTTTAGATTCTTCTTTTTATGTACTTCTTCACTCAATTCTTAATTATATTAGTATTTTATTATATTTTCTTACTTACTATATAAGATTAATTCTCCTCTCACATATAATAAATAATTACGCATTGCAATTTCATAAATTAATAGAAATACATGTATCATTCAATAATATCTATTAATTTGATTCAATTTATATAATACGTACTTACTTAAACAACTATATATTGAATATAACATTAATTAAATTTATTTAACAAATGTGTATTTCTAAAAACCTGACCTCTCAAAAATATTAAAGTTATATTTTTTATTTATTTATTTTAAGTTAAATAAAAGACTAATTTTTAATTGTAACATTAATGTTGAACAAAATTTGAAATCAAACTAATTGATATTTAGTTTTATAATAGAGTAAGCAAAGTAATTCTTACATTTTATTTATACTAAGGGTATTTTTGTCCATGAATGTGACTTTTATTCATTTAAGGGGGTAAATGAAGGTTTTCATAGTAGAGGGGGGTAATTGATACAAAACCAATAGTATAAGGGGGTAAAGTGAATTTTACCCCTTTATTAATTCTATTTTGCATTTATGATCACTTGATTGATCATTATTAATATTTTTGTATTTATTAGTCACCTTAGAATTTTAAGAGACTATTTATTTTAGAAACTTTTACCTTATAGAATTAAGATTTTGATTTAGATTAAGTGATCTTGAGACTTACAAGTGATCAAGAAAATCACTAATTATTTTGGAGATTGATATATTTCATCTATTATCACCAAATTTGGGACAAAAAAAAAATATATGGAATTACCATATTGCCATTATAGTGGACGGCCATGGTGGTATTTTTGGAGTAAAAATATCATTCAACTCTTGTACACCTACACCTTATATTAGTCATCTTGTGTATAATTATACCATTAATTCAAACATTATACACATCATCTCTCACATCACTTCTTTAATATTTTTTTTGCCAACATGTTGGAAGTCTTCCAACATTCCATTCAAACCAAGTCTTGCCCATACCTTTGACCTTCAAATTGTCTCCCATGCATGAGGCAAAATGCAAGACACAAATTTGAACAAAAATTTCTCCCTCTCTCCTTGGTGTGGACAGCCATATGGCCTCATTACACAAAAAATTCATCTCATTTTCATCTAGCACATTTATTCTCTAGCAAAAATCCTCCTCCTTCTCTCTAAAAACTCCCAACTTCTCTCTACTCTTCTCCTTATTTTCTTCTTCTATACTTAGAAAAAATTTCAACATTTTCCTCCTTATACTCCACAAAAATCGAACCAACCATACTACAAGGTAAGAAATTTTATCTTCAATCCATTTTTGATGTCACATTGTTCATCTCTTCCACCTTCTTAACATAAGTTTGAATTTGGTTTGGAGGTACATTTAGAAGACCTTGAAGATTAGAGCTTGACAATATTTTTGAAGAAGGACCTCAAGCTTGAATAAGAAATAGTAGAGGAAATTAGACTACAAGGTAAGAATTGAGTACTAGACCCCTTCTTTCTTACTCCTTCTATTTTTTTCAAATTTTAACACCCCTTTTTCATTTTTGAGAAATAGGGGCTGACCTTAGGTGATTTTGGAGTTGAGCCAAAATTTCCAAATTTTAAGCTTCAACTAGTCTCCAAACACCTACTACACAAGGTAAAGTGTAGTCCTTCTTATTTCCTTATTTCCTTCTTTTTCTCCTTAATTTTTCTCTCATTTTTCTAACTTCAAATTTTTGATATTTCTTGACTTAGGGGCTGACCTAAGAAGCCTCATCCAAAAATTGTGAAATTATCCCTTTTATTTCACAATTTCTAATTTTAAGGTGGGTGGAAAATATTTTCCACCTTTTAGGTGTTTTGATTAAATGCATGTAGAAAATTTGATCATGAGCCTTGAGATATATATAATCTATGTATTGCATGTCAATTTTATGTATCAAATCATGAAAATTCTCAAGAGTTGCTCAAAATTACTATTTATTGAATTTTAGGTGCATGCATGTGCAATTTAATGTTTTAATTGATGAATTCTTGTATGTATTGGACATGCCTGTGTATGATCTTTAAAATCTATGTTTTGGATGCCTTATAACCTGGAAAAGTCGAGCATAATTGATTAAATTTCAATTTTAGACTTAAAAATGTAAAAATGGAAAGTTGGTGGACTAAATTGCAAGAAAATAAAAGTTAAAGGACCCCTCTGCAAATTTCGAAATTTGGGACTGTACTCAGGTTCAAAAATGACTTTTTGACATTTTGATAAAGTTTTAAGAGTTTTAAGATAAATAAAATCAACCTTTAAAAGCCCAAGGACTAGATTGTAAAATTTTGAAAGTTTAAGGGCTACTTTGCAATTTTTATAACTGCACCAGACCTAAAGTTTAAAATTTGAAATTTTTACTCTTAAGGTACTGGGAATTACATATTTTAAAAGTATTTCAAAAATCCAAGTGTTTAGGGCTTGGAAAGTAATTTTACAAAAATTGAGGGACTAATGTGTAAAATACTAAACTTGAGGACCCAAATGAAATTTCCAGGACTTATGCAGCCCATGCACCTGGAAATACTAACTTAACTATAACTTAATTATATTTTGGACCCAAGGTTCAAATTTCATGACAATTGGACCCCTAAAAGCCTTAAAGGCAATTATTTCAAAATGGGACAAAAATGATATTTTCAAACGTTAAAGGACCTACACATATTTATTTTAAAAACTGCTTTTGTCCAAATATCCCACTAATCTTAATGACATTTTCCAACTGGAATCACATTAAAATCCCTTTCGGTTTGTGAGTTCCGATTATTTTAAACTTAAGGTCCGAATTGGCAATTTTTACAAATTTGGGGCCAATGTGAGAATTTTACAAAATCTCGACCTCATAATTTTAAAAACCTGAATCTCTGGACAATTTGGAGAATTTAGGAACTGACCTCTTAATTTTTCAAGGTCGGGATATTTATTTATTCAATTTTTAACCACAAAAGTGTTGGTTTTTACAAAACGGGGCTAAATTGCAATTTTTCTTTTATAAAGGACCTAACTCAAATTATTTTCTCTTTTACTAAAATAGCCCTGGACCCTCTAACTTGGAGATTATCGGAGCCATTTTGGTTGGCGTTACATTTCCGTACGCAACCGCTACCTGTTTTGCATTGGTTGGCGCTACAAATTCGTACGCAACCATTATTTGCCTTGCGTGGGATTGGCGTTACATTTTCGTACGCAATCCTACCTGTCTTGACTGAATCATAGTGCCTGTGTGACCATGAACTGTTTTCTTGAACTGTATAAGTATATTATTTAAATATTTTTATCACGACGCTTGCAAACTGTGTGTGAATTCATGCATCATACTCACACGTTTTCATATAATTGTTTTCTCACATTAACTATATTGCGCCACACTTGCACACGATCACCCCATCCACTGAGATTTTTGTCTCATCCCCACCTGTTTTCTAACCTTAGATGAGGACTTCGTTGATGATGCGGAACCGACCCTGGACTGAGATCTTGTATTCCGCTTGTTGGGTTTACTACTTCTTCTTGTTGTTGATTGGACTCTTATCTTGTGTTGTTGTTGGACTCTTGTATTTCTTTCTATTCCGGTTTGTAACTGAAGGGCGTAGGACCATTTGACTTTAAGTTGTTGTATTTGGTTGATATTCGGGTATGTAATATGGATTATGGATCGTAGACTGTAAGTTGTATTCGTACTTGTTAATTTATTTCCGCTGCTATTTAGACTCTGTTTCATTGGGTTCTCGCTGATATTTGTCTAGACTGTTGATTATTGTATTTAAGTTGTGGATCGTCCGTTGCATCCCGTTTGGGGCGTGACCGTTAGAGTGGTATCAGAGCTAGGCTAGTAAGATGGAAACTTACACCGAGCTGACCCAGGATAGGACCCTCGGTCTGTGTTTTGGGTAGTACCGCGACTTGACCAATTAAGTGTGAAATCGATTTCAAATTGGCATAGAACCGTCTTATTGATATTTGAACTAAGTTAGAACGCATACTTTGAGATTTCATAGTCATACTTGTTTTGACTTAGTTGATTCTTGACTTATTTTCCTTATTCATTCTTCCTTATTCTCTTCTTATCTTTCCTCTACCTTTGACTGATCCGCCTTAGTTTTGTTTGATCAGGATGGAGCCGACGCCGCCTACATGGTGGGATGTATTCCATGCCCGTGCTGAGCGGGAATATTACCGGGCACTGATGATTCATTGGCACCGGGAAAGTGAACGCGCGACCACAGAGCTAACCTAGGAGCGCCAACGTAATAGGGACCTAGCTCAGCGTTTGGCGATGAGCCAAGATGAGAAGAACGAGCCGACCACCTTGTCATCAAGGACCACGATAACACCATAAGAGCGGGAGGACCAAATACGAGTATCGTGAGCGCCCGGATAACATGCGGGAGAAGATGAAGAGGGCAAGTGACGGCCGCTTTAAATGGGAGATTGACGCCCGCCTTTATCCGTGACACCGCGTCAAGCGCTTGAGAGAGACCCTCATCAAGCGATGATGATCATAGAGGACCTTACACAGGCCCTAGCTCGAGAGACGCCACACAGAGGTCGCTTTAGCGGCTAATGCTCGCCCATTGCCACCGCCCGAGGCGGAGCCCGCACCTGACGCCGAGGAGGATCCCGAGGAGGATCTCGAGGAGGATCTAGTCGACGTTGGAGAGCCGGAGGCACTCGAGGCTGCTCCACTCGATGAGGCTCAGGGATTCGAGAAGTGGTTGGACTTCGTGGATTGGCCCGAGGTTGAGGCGCCACCTCGGCCCGACCCAGCCGATTATCGACATAGTCTGCGAGGCGATGATGGCGATCTCACTGATTAGTTAGCAGATTGTCAGTTTGTACTTTTGTTGTTGTAGCCGTGTATTCCAGTGTTGTATCTTACTTTCTTTTGTACTAGATTCGGATGTATTTTTGGTTTCGATGTATCTGACTTAGTATTCTGCTGTTGTACTTTGGGTGTATTCAAATTTTACATTAATGGATATGCCTTTTGCTATTTATTCAGTGTCTTGTGTTTGATGTTATTTTCCCTGCGATATTCCTTGCTTTACGCGAATAATTATTGTATTCGTTTACTCGTGAATGACAACTAATGCTTCAAGATACAGAATGGCAGAACACCGAGGACGTGGGAGACCTCGTCGCATTCCATGAGGAGACGATGATATACCCAGGGATCGGGTACCCTCTCCTGAATTACCACCGCCTCCTCCACCCGCCTGCAGAGATAATTTGACCGCACAAGCCTTACAAAGAAATTGGTGTTTATGAGGCATAGGCGCGAGCCTCAACCCCGTGCTCCCGAACCCGCTGCAGAGGCGAACGATCGTGCGTTAGAGCGATTCTCGCGGTTCAACCCACCAACCTTCTTGGGAGAGCGGACGATGTGAAAGCGAGAAGAATGGATAGAAGAAGGAGAATAACTTCAATGCTCTTCAATACTCCGACGAGCGCAGAGTCACACTCGTTGTATTTAAATGCCTCGGGAATCGGCCGCTAGAGACTCGGTGGAGGGCGATTGAAAGGAGATGGGAACAGACCGAGTAATTAGAACATGGCGAAATTTCTTGGCCGAGTTCAATGAACAAGATATTCCACAAGGTTGTGAAAGAATCACGCCGAGATGAATTTCACAGATTGAGGTAAGGGAATCTAACTCGTAGCTCAAGACGACTCAATTTCACCTATTGTCCAAGTATGCTCCTGGGACAATCGATCAAGAGGATAAGCTTTACAAGTTCACTCAAGGACTGAAACTGGAACTTCGTAAATGTTGTTGTTGTTGAACGGTAACCTACTCACCAGCGGTAAAAGGACTCTCCGCATTGAGTCGGGATCGAACCGTATTGGACGATTCAGTGAGAATAAGCCATCGAAACAGATCTTAAGAGGACACTGTGGGACAGCCATCTAAACCGCCCGCTAAGTTTGAAGGACCGATTAATAAAATAGACAAAGGAAAGAGAGACCGGTGTAAGGAAAGCGGGTCAAGAGTGTGCACATTGCCGTAAACCGGGACATATCGCCAACAACTGTTGGCGTAAACAAGGAAGGTGTTTGCGCTGTGTGGTAGTAATCAGCTGACCGGGAAAATTTCCAAGAAATACGATGACCGAACTAAATGGCACGCAACCGCGAGGCCGTGAAATGGCCAGGGTAATCGGGCAAGGATGCCCGCCGAGCATTTGCACTAGCCGGACGGGGAGGCTCCAAAGGCAATGTGAGGCGTGGTGGAAGGTACGCTTAAAGTATCTAACCACTACGCTAAAATATTGTTCGACCTGGATCAACGCATTCATTTGTTGCACCGCATTTTGTACACAAACCGCATGCATGCATGGAACATATGCATATATGTTTAGAAGTGTCAACTTCTATGGGTGCAAGTCGATAATGATATTATCTATAATGCATGCGAAGTTAAGATTCTTTGAGATAAACTTTTGTTAGGAATTTTATTGTTTAGATTTTGATGAATGCCATGTAAAACTTAGAATAGAAAGTTGGCACCCCAATTCTTGTCAGTAAAATGTATTGTAACAATTAGAGTCGGCCAAGCCGAGTTAAGTCGCCTACGCCCTAACATGCAAGAAGACAACAAGACTGGAAGGAAGACCTTGCCGTGAAAAATTTGAATATGGCAAAGAAGAGTAGACGGGAACTCTATCAAGAAGCGGTGAGATGCAACTGAGTGGAGCATCATCAAGTCAACTAAAGAAAAGCAAGTCTCAAGTTGAAGTGACAAGAGTCATCCATGATTGCAAGCCGACTCTAAGTCACCTGGGAAAGCAAGGAAATGCAAATCAAGTCGAGATAATCAGAAAAGAACCGTTGTATTTAAATCAAGAGATTTACTTAAACAAGTAATATCTCCATACCACCTTTCTTGGAGTGCTCAGTCCCAGAAGCGTGCAAAAGGAATGAACCAATGGGAAGCACTACACCGTGTCAGAACTCTGAAAAGGTGAAAGAACAATTCATACGAGGAAACGGCAACTCCAAGAACTGCAACAAGACAAGCCAACGACTGCAAGTGACTTTCAAAAATAAGCCTATCTCTTCAACGGGCAAATTTTTGAAAGTTCACTATAAAAGGCTGAGGAGTTTGTTTGAGAAGAAAAAGACACATGCATGACACACATGTGAGATATACAAGCATATTAGAAAAACTGAAACATTCTCAATCCTCAAGCCTACATTACGAAGTACATCAATCCAACACTCACCTGTGAAGGAAAGAGAACTTCAATCAGTTGAAGAGGAAACTTTTGAAGAAAAGGGGTCTACATTCCAGGAAGGATTGTAGAAAGGTTCAAGGTTGAACCAAGTCTTAAGCTTTTGGAGGGCTTCGTGATCAAATCCAAAGAGCTTGAGCAAGTGAGTTTGTAGTAACAAGACAAATGCCCTGTGAAGAAGTTCGAGTCGCACGAGAAGCACCGTGAGTGATCAAGGCGTCTCGATCGAGTCCCGAAGGATCAAGTCTTTTTGTTGTGATCAAGACTTGTATCCGGGACTGTTACCACTTTGTAAACCGATCATTACCTAGTGGATTCCTCCAGGAGTTGGAGAAGAGAGGAGTAGAAGAATTACCCCATTTTCGAACCTCTATAAAAACTTCATTGTGTCATTTACATTTCAAAGACTTAAATTCCTCGCACTTTTAACTCGCTTATATCTCACGATAAATTTGCTATTCATGTGATAATTTATAAGTACTAAATCAAGCTCTAAAATCTTGCTTAATCAAACTTAAGGGTGTTAAGTCTTCCAATAAAAAACAAAACCACGTTGAGTCAAATTATAGCCAACAACGAGTTACTCCATCAACGGCTCAACCAGTCATTTGAGAGATTAACTCTACTAAGTGACTAATTCGATTTGTCCATCAAGGACACAAATTGTGTAGAATCAACTCTGTAGATTTAAAAGGACTAAATCGAAAACTTGGTAAGGTTTATTCAACCCCCTTCTAAACCTTACACTTACACCCCTTGGGACCTACAAGTGGTATCGAGAGCGGTTGGTTCATTGAACCCTCCGCACCGGTTCTTGAACTAGATCTCCAAACCTTTCAAAGTCCGCTTTAGTACTTAAACCTTCAAAACTTTTTTTATCACTAAAAGTTATTATCATGGAAGCAAATTTGACACGCATCCCTATGTTCACTATTGAAGAATTTGATGATTGGAAAATTCGTGATGCGAGTGCTCATCTATCAAAGATTACATGATGAGATGTGGATAGTGATAGAAGATGGGCCTGCAAATATTAAAGGTGAACACGTTTGCATTTAAGAGTTGCGGTGAAGGAGAAGAAGATGTTGCTCCCTGACATCGTCATGGTTGAAAAACCAAGAACCGAGTGGACAAATGATGATGAGAAAAAGATACAACCTGGACAATGTAGCCAAGGACATCCTTTACAAAACTTTGGACCAAGCCATGTTCAATAAGGTCAAATCATGCAAAACGGCCAAAGAAATTTGGGACAAGTTGACATTGATTTGTGAAGGCTCGTGAGCAAATCAAAGAAAACAAATTATCGGTGTTGTCAGACAGAAATTTGAGAATTTCAAAATGATCTCAGGAGAGAACCTGGATGAACTAGACGCTCGGTTCTCACGTAAATCACAAATGAGTTGTATGCACTTGGAAAGGAATATACACGAAGGAAATGTGTATGAAAATCCTAAAAAGTCTTCGGTGAATGGGAAATGAAGGTCATGGCATCGAGACATTCCATGGACCTATCAAAGACCTCCAACCATGAGTTATTCTCGGACCTCAAAGCCTACGAGTTTGAGCCGAGAAGAAAAGACCAGGAAGAGACAGTTGTACCCAAAACAATTTTGCTCTAATTGTCAAAGATGGGAAGAGAGCCGAGGTCAAAGAAGTAATTGACCCGGAAGAAATAGCCACGATGGTTAAAAGATTTAACAAGTTCTTTAACAAGAATTACAAGAGAGGAAAGGGTGAATCTTCCAGAAGACACTCGGCTCCCTCCAAATCAAGGGAAGATAGGCCAACCAAGAGAACAGATCATCAAAAAGTTGAGTATCAAAGGGCCGACAATCCAAGAATGGAAAGAATCGATCAAAAGGTTGAATATCTATCTTTGAACTGTAGACAACCAGGTCACTATGCCATTGATCGTCCATATCCTCGTAGTCAACAAATACAGGGATGAAGAAGAAAGAAAGATCTTGAGAGAAAGAAGACAAGAAAAGAAAAAGGCAATGATGGCTGCAGAGACTGCTGAACCAACCAAATCAAGAGAGACGGTGATTCAGAGAGTAGTGAAGCCGACTACTCAAGTGACTCGAAGAAGAAGCCCCGATCCGCTTGATAGCCAAAGAACAGATCAACCCGATCAAGAAGATGAGGTACAATCTAACTCAACAAACTCGGACACTAGTGATAGTGATCGTGATACACACACTTCATCACCCATCGATCTTTATGATTCATTAGGCAAAATGATGAAAGATTTTGAACACATTAAAACCTCACACACACTATTGAATGAGGAAAACAAAGCCTACTCAAAAGTCAAAACTCAAAGCCGACTAAGGAGCCGAGTACTCTAAGTCAAATAGCGATGAGAATGAAGGTTTAAAGGTCGAATGAAAATGCTAAATTAATAGCAGAAATTGCGCTATAGAAAAGAAGGAGAATGACCTCAAGAATGTTATTGCCTCATTCACTAAGGCATCTAAATCATTGGATGATCTTATTATGAGTCAAAGAGAATGTGGAGACAAGACAAAGCTTAGATTTAACTCCTCTCGTGCTATGTCAAACCTCAAAAGTAATTTTGGAAAGAGGATCTTCAAGTCATGAAGAGTCTGAAAAATCCAAAAATCTAAATGTTGCACACACATTCACTCCAAAGCACAATAACAAGCAAACTGGCCTTGGTTACAAAGGAAAAGGAAAACAGCCAGTTGAGTGTCTTTGAAAGGACAGTGAGAAGAGATTCACCGAGTCCTCGGCAAACTCCAAACAGAAAATACTCTGTAAAGAAGAAGCAGAGCTACCAAAAATCCCAGAAAACCCATAAAAGAAATACATATGATGGGAATGGTAGAAAATATCCAAGCCAAGCTGATTGGAATAATGTGAACTATCAGCACAGACTTATGGAATATAAGCCCAAATGGCAAAGGCCTAGAACTCAAGAAAGGCCATTCCAAAAGCATAAGAGCTTTCATCAAAGACACACATATGCACCTAGGCACTACACTCAAAGACACCACAATTACCAAGGAAGGCAATTGCTAAAACACATATGCAGGCATACGACAAAAGAGACACTGTATGAACCAGAATTCCCAAGCAATTTGCCAGGATTAATTATGATTATGGCACGATAGATGGCAACCCCTTAGAGTCAAATCATTTGGCTATAGGTTGGTTGGATCATCTTACAATTCTAACCCCTCAGGACCCAGGACAAGTATGGGTACCTAAAACTTAATTTCCTTGAGTGCGGGTTCAAGGAACAATAAAGCTAAGTGCCAAGGAACCTGGTACATGGATAGTGGTTCCAGGACATATGACAGAAAATAAGAAAAATCTGTCAAAATTCAAGGAAGTCAAAGGAGCAAAAGTCATATTTGGAGGAAATGAAGCTCCTGGTGAAATAAGAGGCATTGGATCCATCAAAAGGAATGGATTAGAAATCACAGATGTTGCATATGTTGAAGGACTCAACTTCAACTTATCGAGTATCGATCACCGTGACAAGGGCTACAATGTTGGATTCAACATGGGTATATGCCAAATCAAGGATATTGAATCAAATGAAGTTGTGGCGCAAGGATGTAGACAGAAAAATATGTATGTAGTGGATTGGTCAACCGCAACACCCAAAGACTGTCTACTAAAAAAGAGCACAATTGAATCAAGTATCGTGGCACAAAAAGCCGAGTCACCTGAATTTCAAAACAATTAACAAGTCGGCAAGAAGTCATCTTGTAGAAGGACTTCCGACTCTCAAGATACAAGAAGGAAAGTATATGTGATGCATGTCGAAGGGAAAGCAAATCAAGTCGTCATTCAAAGAAAAGACATGCCCATCCTCAACAAGAATATTGCATCTACTTCATATGGATCTATTTGGCCCAAAGTGGAACCAACCAAAGATAAGTGGAAAGAAATACACCTTGGTGGTAGTTGATGACTACTCAAGATATACATGGACAATATTCATGTGCAAGAAGAAAGAAACTCTATAAAAACTACCACACGGTGATGAAGAGGATTCAAAATGAGAAGAGTCAAATCATTATCAAAATAAGATCGATAGAGGAACCGAGTTTGTCAATGGAATAATAACTCGTATTGTATTGAGAATGGTATTGGTCATGAACAATCGCCAGCAAGGACTCCACGTGAGAATGGAGTTGCGAAAGAAGGAGCAGAACCCTCAAAAGAAGCAAACAAGGACCATGTTAGTCAAGCGGGGGTTACCAAAAAGATTTTGGGTCAAGCAATCAACACGACTTGCTACACCCAAAACAGGATGTATGATAAATAGACGGTGACAAAGACTCCTATGAGATCGGAATGGAAGAAAACCAAATGTTTCATATTTCGAATATTTGGATGTAAATGCTTCATCCACAAAATGGCAAAGACAACCTAAAGGCTTTTGATGCTAAAGTCGATGAAGGTATCTTCATAGGATACTCGGTGAAAGCAAAGCCTAGGATACTCAACAAAAGAACTATGGTTACAGAGGAATCCATTCATGTAGTATTCGATGAGCCAAATGTAAATGGAGAAGACATTGAAGAGTCGGTGATAAGTGAATCATCCAACCATACGAAGAGTCCCTATGTCAAGTCAAGCCGGAATTATCAATTCGAAGAAGATGAGATAGTGAATCTCAAAAACAATTTGGAAAATTTGCGCTAAGTGACTACGAGAGAGCGACCATTAAAGAACACGGCCGCAAGTCGATCGAATCCACTAACTTACCCCAACCTCGATGTAAGATGGCTAAGAGACCATCCACGAGAACTTGCCATTGGAGACATAAGAGAAGGTGTGAAAACAAGATCCAAGACTCAACAAGAAGCTATGTTCACATGCTTCATCTCGCAAATAGAGCCCAAAGATGTGTCACAAGCATTGGACGACACACATTGGATTCAAGCTATGCAAGAAGAGTCAATCGAGTTTGAGAGAAATAAAGTATGGGAATTAGTGCAAAGACCCATACATCAAAATGTTATTGGAACCAAATGGGTATTCGTAAATAAGATGAACGAGGAAGGCTCTGTGGTAAGAAACAAAGCAAGACTAGTAGCCAAAGGATATTTCAAGAAGAAGGGATAGATTTTGATGAAACATTTGCCCCGTAGCAAGATTGGAAGCTATAAGGATGTTTCTTGCCTATGCGACTCACAAGAATTTCATTGTATATCGATGGATGTAAAAAGTGCATTCCTAAATGGTTTATTGGAAGAAGAAGTGTATGTTGAACAACCTCCAGGATTTGAGCGGAAGACTCTTGGAGACAAGGTATACAAACTCAAGAAAGCCCTGTATGGATTGAAACAGCACCCGAGCATGGTATGACACCGTCACAATTCCTAATCGAAAATGGATTCACAAAAGGAAAATTAGATAGAACACTTCGTAATTCAAGACAAGAAGAGTATACCGCTTGTTCAAATATATGTGGATGACATCATTTTTGGATCCACTAACAAAGAGTGTGAAAAATTTTCAAACCTCGTGCAAAGTAAATTTGAAATGAGCATGATGGGAGAGCCGACATTCTTCCTTGGACTCCAAGTGAAACAGTGAAGGATGGAACCTTCATAAGTCAAACAAAATACACGAGAGACTTAATGAAGAATTTTGGTATGGAGGAGAAGTCTTCAGTAAAAATACCAATGAACACATCAGTCAAAATGGACATGGATGCGGATGGCAAGCTCGTAGATCAAACAAGATCTGAGCACTTTATGGATCACTGCTCTATCTCACGCCAAGAAGCAGCGGACATCACCTTTTTTTGTAGGTGTATGTGCAAGATTTCAATCGCTCCAAAAGAGAGCCATATGACAAAGACTAAGAGAATATTGAGATACTTGAAAGGAAGCCAAGAAGTAGGCCTATGGTATCCAAGGAAGGTGGATTCAAGCTAATTGGCTATTGATTCGACTATCTTTGGATGCGAGTGGATGAAAAAGAGCACTTCGTGCACATGTCAAATGCTAGGAAACAGACTAATTTTCTGGTTTAGCAAGAAGCAAAACTCAATAGCCACCTCTACAAAAGAGGCGAGAATACATAGCTGCGGGCAAATTTGCAGCCCAAGTCCTATGGATGAGACAAAGAATCGAGAGACTATGAAGTTGAGGAAAAAGAAATTCCAATCATGTGTGATAACACAAGTGCAATTGCAATCACTCAAAATCCCGTGTTGCACTCAAGAACAAAACATATTGATGTCGATATCACTTCATAAGAGATCATGTTGAAAAGAAGGACATCATCCTGGAATATATCTCAACCGATAAACAACTAGTGACATCTTCACAAAACCATTATGTGAGTCAAGATTTGAAGAACTCAAACATGAGTTGGGATTAATTGAACTAAGCCGAGACACGAGAAGAACCAAAGAAAAGAAATGGAACGAGAAAAGGAGGTGAAAAAGAAAAAATGTAAATTTCCAAGAATCACCAGACGGAAAAGAAAGCTGACTACACCGAGTGGTGATAGCCGAGTCGCTAAGAGAACTGTGAGAAGTAGAGTTAAATCGGCTAAGAGATAAGTGAATAACTTATGAGCAAAGTGACAAAAACGCAATCGTTTTTGACTAAGCGGGAATGTTTTAAGGAATACGTCAAAGATAATGATGATGTGTACGGACATAAAGCGCACACCAAGCTTATGATTGGATATAAATCTTTGCCGCATTAAATACGAGACATGAAATGCTCAATAGGCGTGCGAAATCCAAGCCGTTGATTTCGATCACAATTCAAAACCACCCGCACGTCCTTTCATAAACCATATTTAAATCATTTTCGTCCGTTTTCTCTCACACTTCTAAAAATTGTTCATCTCTTTCTCTCAAAAGCAAAGGCAAAATACTCTAAAACCCTATCAATCTTCAAATCATTTTTCGAGTTTTTCCTTGAAATAATCCCGAGAAATGGCACCAACTTATGACTTTACCAAGTTAGGAAAGCAAATCCACACCGGTTTCTATGGTGGATTTTGACGGAATGATGGAACAGGGGTCCGACGACACCCTAGTGAAGAAAATCGCCGAGAAGTTGGAAACGCCGGGCTAAAACCGTTTCTAACGTTAGAATATCCGATGACCTATGTGGAGGAGGTCGCATATTCTACGTGAATGCCGAGATTCACGATGAAGGAATCAAGTCATCATTCACGGAAGCGGTGACTATCACCGCCAAGGATTTGGTGAACATTGCTCACTACCGGCAGGGAAGGAGCATCCGAGATTAAAGAAGCCGATGTAAACTTGGCCGACGCCGAAAGAAATAGCCAAGTCCGACTTTGCCGATAAAATAATATACACACAAACAAAAGATCTTTGAAGGAGGATTATCACAAGTTGTTGGACATAGTTGCCAAATGTATCGACATCAAATTTGGCGACTTTGACCAATCATCAAAGGCAAAGCCGATTGTAATGGCTGCAATCATCGAAGAAAAGAAGATAAACTGGCTGAGTTTGTCTAAAGCGGACTCTGCCGAACGTGGGGAACAAGTCCTTCAAAGAAGATGGCTCATTTGGAGGATCCCCAGGATATGGCCTAGTGATTGGCGGCTATTGGAGGTGAAAGGAGTCCCTCTTAGACATGGGAAGGCTTTCCATGTTAACAAGAGGATGTTGAGCAAACCTCTATGGCGCTCGAAGCGAGCTTACGCCAAGAGAGCGACACGGTGAGGGGGAATCGTTGACCCCGAAGATACAACCAATTTCCTCTCGGCCAAGAAGAAAGTTGCCCCTGCAGCCTGCTAAGAAGATCGCCCCTGCAAAGAAAGAAAACCAAACATGCTCCGCCGCAGCAGAGTCACCGCCCCAGCCAGGCCGTGTCCCCGCCCGCAGCTAGCGGTCGAGAAGGACTCACAAATACCTTCACCGATCGTCAAGAAGAGGAGAATCGAGAAGCCACGACGGCCGCTCCTCAAAAAAAGACACAAAGACAGGCCCGGCCGCCCAAGACTCGAGAGGACACCGTCTCTCGAACGAGAAATCCCTCGGTACAAACTAGGAGACGAAGAAGAATTGTCAAGCGTCCGAATCGGAGAAACCAAATTTGAGTCGTTACTCGGCTAGCACAAATACGGAGACTACTAGAGAAGTAGAGTCTCAGTAGTTGATGAAATGACCAAGTCTGCCAAGGCGATCGCCAGAGGCAACCCGAAGACACAATTTTGTAGCTCACACACCAAGCACAAGAAGAACCGCGGAGCGGATAGTGATGTAATGATCGTATCTCCACCTTACCCGGACATCCAAAATTGTCTGCGTGAGTGGAGGAAATGTAAGTTGAGTAAGTCGAGGAAAAGTTCCAACTACCGAGTTCATAGAAGAAGAGGAATCGCTAAATTTCCTTGGATTAACTAATGTGCTCGGCTCTACGGATGAAGACAATCGCACGAGACATCCTGCAGATCTACAAGGACAAGGAGAGAGAAAAGCAAGTCAAGAAGCCGAAGCACGTGAGAAGGCAAGCATCCGCCTATCTCCGGCACCCGTAACACACACATCCTCTCTTTGATGTCTTCTCCGACGGTGACGAGGAACCGGAGAATGCACGCCTACGAAGAGTTGCAAATGCAAAGCAAGCATTGCACGAATCAAGAATCCTTCACGAGCAAAGACTAATGGAGGGACCGGAAGAGTCCTCCATAACACGGTGAAATCGATCCAATGGGAGTGGTTCAGCAAATAGCCACCGTTGTTGCCGCTACCACTTCCCAGATTCACTCGAAGAAGAAGGCAATAAGGGAGTGGCGATGAAAGCGGGAAAGTGGGGACCCCGATCGAGCCAACCCTATTGAAGGTGTGCTACCACCGCCCCAACTACTGAACAATCAATCGAAACACCGGGGGTTTGGAGACGAGTGACCCCATTACAAGTCACTCGGTGGTGCGCACCGGTGAGGGGGAAACTCCCTCCTGCAAAGCAAGGTCGGAGGATGTCGCAGATGACTCCACAACGAATCAAGGAGGCGAAGTAGAGAAAATACAAACACAAGAGAACAAGAAGTTGCCATCAACGAAGCTCGGACGATTGAGACTGTCTCAACCGAGGTGCCAACCTCACGAAGGCTAATGACGCGCCGATGCGGTCGAGGCACAGAAGGAATGTACCACGGGAGTTAACACTGGCGATGAAAGTGCAATCCATGGGGTTGAGACTCCAATGGATGCCATCGTAGAAGACCCTAAGACAGGTGACACTGTCGAAAGGGAGGTCCAAGGCCTCGCAGCAGAGAGACCGCCGGAGGTAATAAAGGCCCACGGAGGTTGAGACTTCCCGGGGTAAAGAGGTCAAGTAGAGAACATCCTCCCGCCATCATCGACCCATCGAGAGAAGGAGATAAACGCACTTCATGATTCCCAGGACAACCCCGATGTCACTTTTCTCGGGATCGAAGGCGAAGAAGAAGCCGAGTCAACCCCATGACAAATCCAAAAGACTCACTGTGGATGTTCCAAGCACGAGCAAGTCGATCCCAAGACTACTCGTCAAACTTTTAACTTTGATGATGAGCCACCAATGGAAATCTCATCATCGTCCGATGACGCTCGATAAGGCCGAGGACCGATCATGAAATGGAAAAATCGGTGAGACCAACGAAGTAAGTTAAGACAATTTGAGGCTCAAGAAGCCGGTCTACTTCACAACAAAACCCACCAACAAGGGACCACCGCACATGCTCCTCAAGCTGCAGCAGATCGATTCGAGAGAAGAACTTCACGCGCACCACTCATCATCGAATGATCCGTCGGCGGTGATGAATCTTTTGTAGAATCTTTCCTTTCTCACCGGAGATACGAGAACTCCACGAAGAGTCGAAACGAACAAGCACGCTATCACAAACCAGCTCCTGTTCTTCCATCGACACCATTGTTCGGTGATTCACGATTTTGACGCCGCATGGCCATCACCGCAATGAAGAATCGGTGAAGTTCGAGAAGTGTTCAAGGCACTCTTTCTTTGAGGTTGAACGGATGGAGAGGCATCGAGGCCTCTTTGGACATGCGATCGGACAACAGAGATGCCGCCCTACTACGGTGATTTAAGAGGCATAACAGATTCGGATAAGGGAATGGTGGCAACAAAGAAGAAACAATGCGTGTAGAACAGGTGAGATACTTCAGGACATTGTTCAACAAGCTGGCGGTGTGGAGAGTGAAAATGCCGATGCAAAACGAAGTCGAGAGAACATATTGAGCACATGCATGAAGCTCATACTGCCGAGATAAAGCTCTGCGTGAGCAAAATACGAATGATCTACAAACGTTTGGAAGAACACATGACTAGAAAATTCAGCCTTCTCATGGCCGAGATGAAGCCGATTTCAGCAGAGTCCAACGCTACTCGATCCGATTCGTCTTCGCTTAACGCAGCAGACTTGAAGCGAAACTCGACTATCCGCAAGCTCGACTTCATGCTTGCCAAAGCATGTTCCCCGGGGTTCCTCTATCCTTTGATGATGCCAAAAAGGGGAAGAGGAATACCTTAAAGCAAATAAAATCTGAAGTGAAAAGAAAGGAGCAGCGGTGAGAAGGGAAAATCGGTGAGGAAATTTTGAAACAAAAGAAAGGAAAATCTGAGGGGGAAGGATCAAAAGATGTGACCTTGATGATTGCACAAACCCTCAACAGGGGGCACATCACGGTGACATTATAAGCAAGCAAACTCCTCGTGACTCGCCACTCCAACACTGCTGTATCTATGGTGAAAAGAGAAAAACAATTGAAGCAGGGATGAAGGAAGTGGAAGGAAGAATGGATGCCCGAGTTATGAACATCTTGAAAGAACATGGAGGCATTCCAGAGACAGAGACACCTATGCCATCTCGGATGTCGGACAGAGCCACGATCGTCGATGAATTTAAAACGCTCGAACTGCGGGGATACTTTGCGAATATGTCTATGGCTCAAGCTTGGGACTTGTCTTGGGAAAAGGGTCTCACGTTATGTGAAGAAGGCGACAGCGACAGACAACCGGATCACTCTGCTTGGGTCACTCCGCCGGGTCACTCATTTGAAAGAAGAAGACCCAAGACAAGATACGCCCAGGTAGAGGAAGAAGCGTAGTGGAGGAAGAAGCTTGGACACAGGCCTCTCGCCCAAAAACATTGAATACGTGGATCCAGGAAAGAAAGGAGGGATCTATTTGGGTGGCCGGGCTTGACCAAGTGGCAAATTTGAAAGTGGCTAAAACTAACGCCGAGTATGCAAAAAGACTAGAAGAAGAAAACAAGAGACAAACTCGGCTATGGGAGGAGAGACAGGAAAGAATAAGAAGAGATGAAGCTGCCAGGAAGGCATATGAGAAGAAAAAGAAGGCGGTGACGACGAGAAAAAGAGAAGAAGAGAAGAAGATCTTGATCAAGATGAAAGAAGGAGACAACGAAGGAGATGAAGTGTTCTTTGCCCAACCCTTCGTGTATTTTATCATGTAAATACATACAATGTAAGTCTTACGTAATAAAGCTATAAATTCTTTATTTTCAGTGTAGACAAATATGTGCTCGATACACCTTGTAAACTTGATTGTGTAAAAGAACAGAATGATATGATCAATAAGCAGATCTATTCTCCGTGCATACATTCTATGTCAATACACTATCTCGTATGTATCTTTCTTTGTTTGCATTTTTGAATGATCTAAGTTTTGGCATCATCAAAAAGGGGGAAATTGTTAGGAATTTTATTGTTTAGATTTTGATGAATGCCATGTAAAACTTAGAATAGAAAGTTGGCACCCCAATTCTTGTTGTAAAATGTATTGTAACAATTAGAGTGGCAAGCCGAGTTAAGTCGCCACGCCTAACATGCAAGAAGACACCAAGACCGGAAGGAAGACTTTTTGTGAAACAAATTGAATATGGCAAAGAAGAGTAGACGGGAACTCTATCAAGAAGAAGCGGTGAGATGCGGTGAGTGGAGCATCACCAAGTCAACTCAAGAAAAGCCAAGTCTCAAGTTGAAGTGATGGAAGAGTCATCCATGATTGGAAGGTCGACTCTAAGTCACCTGGGGAAAGCAAGGAAATGCGGTCAAGTCGAGATAATCGTAAAAGAATCGTTGTACGTAAATCAAGAGATTTACTTAAACAAGTAATATCTCCATACCACCTTTCTTGGAGTGCTCGGTCCCTTAAGCGTGCAAAAGGAATGAGCGATGGGAAGCACTACACCGTGTCGAACTCGAAAAAGGTGAAAGAACAATTCATACGAGGAAACGGCAACTCCAAGAAGCGCAACAAGACAAGCCAACGATCGCAAGTGACTTTCAAAAATAAGCCTATCTCTTCAACGGGCAAATTTTTGAAAGTTCACTATAAAAAGGCCGAGGAGTTTGTTTGAGAAGAAAAAGACACATGCATGACACACATGTGAGATATACAAGCATATTAGAAAAACTCAAACATTCTCAATCCTCAAGCCTACATTACGAAGTACATCAATCCAACACTCACTGTGAAGGAAAGAGAACTTCAATCGAGTTGAAGATGAAACTTTTGAAGAAAAGGGTCTACATTCCGGGAAGGATTGTAGAAAGGTTCAAGGTTGAACAAAGTCTTAAGCTTTTGGAGGGCTTCGTGATCAAATCCAAAGAGCTTGAGCAAGTGAGTGTAGTAACAAGGCGAGTTGCCCTATGAAGAAGCCGAGTCGCACGAGAAGCCATTTGAGTGATCAAGGCGTCTCGCATCGAGTCCCGAAGGATCAAGTCATTTGTTGTGATCAAGACTTGTATCCGGACTCATTACCACTTTGTAAACCGATCATTACCTAGTGGATTCCTCCAGGAGATGGAGAAGAGAGGAGTAGAAGAATTACCCCATCTTGAACCTCTATAAAAACTTCATTGTGTCATTTACATTTCAAAGACTTAAATTCTCGCACTTTTAATCGCTTATATCTCACGATAAATTTGCTATTCATGTGATAATTTATAAGTACTAAATCAAGCTCTAAAATCTTGCTTAATCAAACTTAAGGGTGTTAAGTCTTCCTACAAAAAACAAAACCACGGTTGAGTCAAATTATAGCCAAATGGTGAGTTACTCCATCAATTTCATTTGAGCATTTGAGAGATTAACTCTCTTGAGTGACTAATTCGATTGTCCATCAAGGACACATTTGTGTAGAATCAACTCTGTAGATTTAAAAGGACTAAATCGAAAATTTGGTAAGGTTTATTCAACCCCCTTCTAAACCTTACACTTACACCCCTTGGGACCTACAACTTTCATGCCGATTTGATCTTATTACCTATATCCGAATACGACGTGATATTGGGAATGAACAGTTATCCGCACACCATGCACAAATGGACTGCCATAACAAGTTCATTAAGCTATGTGAACCCGGAAAACCCGAAGTGGAAATTTCGGGAAGGGCACGAGTTAAGATTGCCCCAATCATTTCAACAATGAAAGCGAGGAGGGCGATCACTAGAGGGGCTCAAGGGTACTTGGCGTTTGTAATTAACAAACCCAAGGTTGAGTCACAAATCAACCAAGTACCTATAGTATCAGCATATACGGATGTATTTCCACAAGAACTCACCACTTTGTCCCTCCGGATAGGAAAGTCGAGTTCACCATCGAGGTGTTGCCGGGACTCGCTTGCCCCATTGCTTAACACCGTATAGAATGGCTCCTCTTGAGTTACAGGAGTTGAAAACGCAATTACAAAAACTGATGGATGTGGGATTTATCCGACCGAGTACGTCTCCGTGGGGAGCACTTGTGCTGTTCTTCAAAAAGAAGGATGGTACATTAAGATTATGTATAGATTATCGTGGTCTTAATAGCGTGACCATCAAGAACAAATATCCCCTCCCGAGGATAGACGAACTATTTGATCAACTTCAAGGAGCAACGATGTACTCGAAGTTTGATTTACAACAAGGATATTACCAACTGAAGATCCATGAGGAAGACATTTCCAAAACTGCATTTCAAACCCAATATGGACACTACGAGTTTGTAGTAATGCCTTTCGGTCTGACGAATGCACCAGTAGCATTTATGGACCTGATGCATCGAGTCTTCCAACCTTATTTGGATCAATTCGTAGTGATATTCATTGATGACATACTCGTATACTCTAAGTCTGGAGAAGAGCACGAACATCATCTGAAAATCGTTTTAGAGACACTACGAGAACATAAGCTATATGCCAAATTCAGCAAGTGCGAATTTTGGCTTAGTGAAGTCGCGTTCTTGGGACACATAGTATTCGGCACTGGGATTGCAGTGGATCCTTTGAAGGTACAGACGGTGGTTGAATGGAAACAACCCGAGTCCAGAACGGAAATCGGGAGTTTCTAGGACTAGTTTGGATATTATCGAAGATTTATCAAGGACTTTTCCAAGATAGCCGGACCACTCACTCGACTAACCCGCAAGCAAGTCAAGTTTGAGTGGAATGACAAATGCGAGGCGAGTTTCAAGAGTCAAGAAACGACTTACTACGGCTCGATCTTAGCCCTTCCAAAGGGAATGTAAAACTTTGTCGTCTACAAGTGATGCATCAAAAGAAAGACTAGGAGCAAAGTGCTCATGCGGGAAGGAAAAGTTATCGCTTATGCATCACGAAAGCTCAAGCCGTATGAGGCCAATTATCCAATGCATGACTTGGAATTGGCAAAGCAATAGTGTTCACGTTGAAGAAATGGAGACACTATCTCTACGGAGCAACATTCACGGTTTTCACGGACCATAAGAGCTTGAAGTACCTATTTCTCTCGTAAAGACCTCAATGCGAGGCAACGGAGATGGATGGAGTTGATTGAGGACTATCACTTTGATATTCAATACCATCCTGGAAAAGCTAACGTCGTAGCGCACGCTCTAAGCAGTAAAGGCGAGCTTAGCGCATTTATGATTCGAGAGTGGGAATCATTAAAAGAGTTGAGCAATTGGAATCGACGAGAACCAATACTCGATTTCATGTGCTAACATTTCGCTTACACCCAATCTCTTTTGAATGAGATCAAAGAAGCACAAGAGAAAGATACACATCTTCAAAAGCGGAAGGAGAAGATACTTAAAGGAGAAAGATCAAAATTTTCGGTGACGAAGATGGAGTTACGAGGTTCCGAATCGAGTGTGTGTACCGAATGACGAGCAGATTAGGAATAGAATCCTAGCAGAGGCACACCGTTCAAAATACACTATACATCCTGGAGGAAACAAGATGTATAAGGATTTGAAACGGAGTTATTGGTGGATAAACATCAAGAACCAGTAGTAGCGAGTTCGCTTGCGAGATGTTTAACTTGTCAACGAGTGAAAGCGAGAACACCAACGACCATCCGGTTTACTACAACCGTTGAGAATTCCGAGTGGAAATGGGAAAACATAACGATGGACTTCGTGACGGATCTACCAAGGACCCAGAGGAGGCCATGATGCTATTTGGGTAGTTGTAGACCGACTCACGAAATCGCACACTTTTTACCCATCAAGAAAACCGATAGCTTGTAAAACTTGCAGACTTATATCTCGAGAAATCATTCGACCGCATGGAGTACCGGTCGATATAGTATCCGACAGAGACCCGAGGTTTGTCTCCAGATTTTGGAAGTGCTTGCACGAGGAATTGGGTACCTCACTAAGTTTCAAAGACAAGAAGACATCCACAAACCGATGGGACCGAGCGAACAATTCAAACCCTTGAAGATATGTTGCGAGCCGCACCTTGGATTTTCAAGGGAGTTGGGATTCGCACTTACCATTAGCCGAGTTCGCCTACAATAACAGCTTATCGTGCCACGATTGGGATGGCACCTACGAGGCATTATATGGGCGAAAATGTAGATCCCCACCGCATCGGGATATTGATGACCAATGGACTCGAAAGAGAAACGAAAGTCACCCTCAATTCCAAAGGTCGACTTAGTTCAGAGGCCATGGAGAAGGTCAAGTCGATCAAGGAGCGGATTCGCACTCGAGCCGCCAAAAGAGTTACGTGGACAAGAGAAGAAAGGATTTGGAATTTGAAGTCGGAGATGAAGTATTTCTCGGACTTTCACCACGGAAAGGATTGATCAATCCGAAAAAGGAGGCAAGTTGAGTCCGAGATATGTTGGACCTTACAAGATTTTATAGAGGATCGGGAAGTTAGCCTACCGACTTGAGTTACAAAGACACCATATGCGGGAATGCACGATGTATTCCACGTGTCGAGATCGAAGAAGTATCAACCAGATCCCGAGCATATCATCACCGAGATACTCCTCCTCTAATGGAAAATCTATCCTACACCGAGAGGCCAATCCGGATCATTGATCGCCAGATCTGACGATTGCGTAAGAGAGAAATCCCGATGGTTAAAGTGGTGTGGCGTAACCACAACCGAGACGAAGACGCAACGTGGGAGATGGAAGAAGACATGAGGAATCAATATCCAGAACTATTCTGAAGAGGATGTGAAGCCCCGATTTTTTCGAGCTATTAATTGATCCTTATTGTCGTTTATACTTTTGATCGACTATTTTACCGCGTCATTTTGATGGGTAATTTTTAATAATACATATATTTTGTACCTTATTTCATTTTATTTAATTACTTGTGATCATGATCTTTATTAATTCTATTTTGCATTTATGATCACTTGATTGATCATTATTACTATTTTTGTATTTATTAGTCACCTTAGAATTTTAAGAGACTATTTATTTTAGAAACTTTTACCTTATAGAATTAAGATTTTGATTTAGATTAAGTGATCTTGAGACTTACAAGTGATCAAGGAAATCACTAATTATTTTGGAGATTGATATATTTCATCTATTATCATCAAATTTGGGACAAAAAAAAAATATATATGGAATTACCATATTGCCATTATAGTGGACGGCCATGGTGGTATTTTTGGAGTAAAAATATCATCCAACTCTTGTACACCTACACCTTATATTAGTCATCTTGTGTATAATTATACCATTAATTCAAACATTATACACATCATCTCTCACATCACTTCTTTAATATTTTTTTCCCAACATGTTGGAAGTCTTCCAATATTCCATTCAAACCAAGTCTTGCCCATACCTTTGACCTTCAAATTGTCTCCTATGCATGAGGCAAAATGCAAGACACAAATTTGAACAAAAATTTCTCCCTCTCTCCTTGGTGTGGACGGCCATATGGCCTCATTACACAAAAAATTCATCTCATTTTCATCTAACACATTTATTCTCTAGCAAAAATCCTCCTCCTTCTCTCTAAAAACTCCCAACTTCTCTCTACTCTTCTCCTTACTTTCTTCTTCTATTCTTAGAAAAAATTTCAACATTTTCCTCCTTATACTCCACAAAAATCGAACCAACCATACTACAAGGTAAGAAATTTTATCTTCAATCCATTTTTGATGTCACATTGTTCATCTCTTCCACCTTCTTAACTTAAGTTTGAATTTGGTTTGGAGGTACATTTAGAAGACCTTGAAGATTAGAGCTTGACAACATTTTTGAAGAAGGACCTCAAGTTTGAAGAAGAAATAGTAGAGGAAATTAGACTACAAGGTAAGAATTGGGTACTAGACCCCTTCTTTCCTACTCCTATTTTTTTCAAATTTTAACACCCCTTTTTTCATTTTTGAGAAATAGGGGCTGACCTTAGGTGATTTTGGAGTTGAGCCAAAATTTCCAAATTTTAAGCTTCAACTAGTCTCCAAACACCTACTACACAAGGTAAAGTGTAGTCCTTCTTATTTCCTTATTTCCTTCTTTTTCTCCTTAATTTTTCTCTCATTTTTCTAACTTCAAAATTTTGATATTTCTTGACTTAGGGGCTGACCTAAGAAGCCTCATCCAAAAATTGTGAAATTATCCCTTTTATTTCACAATTTCCAATTTTAAGGTGGGTGGAAAATATTTTCCAACTTTTAGGTGTTTTGATTAAATGCATGTAGAAAATTTGATCATGAGCCATGAGATATATATAATCTATGTATTGCATGTCAATTTTATGTATCAAATCATGAAAATTCTCAAGAGTTGCTCAAAATTACTATTTATTGAATTTTAGGTGCATGCATGTGCAATTTAATGTTTTAATTGATGAATTCTTGTATGTATTGGACATGCATGTGTATGATCTTTAAAATCTATGTTTTGGATGCCTTATAAGCTGGAAAAGTCGAGCATAATTGATTAAATTTCAATTTTGGACTTAAAAATGTAAAAATGGAAAGTTGGTGGACTAAATTGCAAGAAAATAAAAGTTTTGGACATTTTAATAAAGTTTTAAGAGTTTTAAGATAAATAAAATCAACCTTTAAAAGCCCAAGGACTAGATTGTAAAATTTTGAAAGTTTAAGGGCTACTTTGCAATTTTTAAAACTGCACCAGACCTAAAGTTTAAAATTTGAAATTTTTACTCTTAAGGTACTGGAAATTACATATTTTAAAAGTATTCCAAAAATCCAAGTGTTTAGGGCTTGGAAAGTAATTTTACAAAAATTGAGGGACTAATGTGTAAAATACTAAACTTGAGGACCCAAATGAAATTTCCAGGACTTATGCAGCCCATGCACCTGGAAATACTAACTTAACTATAACTTAATTATATTTTGGACCCAAGGTTCAAATTTCATGGCAATTGGACCCCTAAAAGCCTTAAAGGCAATTATTTCAAAATGGGACAAAAATGATATTTTCAAAAGTTAAAGGACCTACACATATTTATTTTAAAAACTGATTTTGTCCCAATATTCCACTAATCTTAATGACATTTCCCAACTAGAATCACATTAAAAGCCCTTCCGGTTTGTGAGTTCCGATTATTTTAAACTTAAGGTCCGAATTGGCAATTTTTACAAATTTGGGGCCAATGTGAGAATTTTACAAAATCTTGACCTCAAAATTTTAAAAACCTGAATCTCTGGACAATTTGCAGAATTTAGGAACTGACCTCTTAATTTTTCAATGTCGGGATATTTATTTATTCAATTTTTAACCACAAAAGTGTTGGTTTTTACAAAACGGGGCTAAATTGCAATTTTTCTTTTATAAAAGACCTAACTCAAATTATTTTCTCTTTTACTAAAATAGCCCTGGACCCTCTGACTTGGAGATTTAATTAAAGTATTTTACTTCCCCAAAAACCATTGACTTATCGGATCAATTTGACCGATTAATACCCGATCGCGGAGCGACTTTCTCGCCTTGCGATTTTGAATCTATAATGGGACTTATGTTCCACCTAATCTTTCAAGATATCGAAGGTTGATTATCCTTCCGATAATCATCTTCATCCAAAAACTCCACCAACGCCATAATTGCCACTCGCGTTTTTCAAAAATCTTTCTAAAACTGCTTCCCTGAATCAATAATACTCATTGCTGGTTGGATCGCATGTACTTGTAATTACTTCTGCCCGAGTCAACTTGGTGTGTCGAGCTCACGATCCGGAATGGATACGTCGGGGGATGGAAGGCAGCTCGGCCGCTATTCCACTCTTTCCCCCCATCGTCCTAATCCCGCAACTGAGGGACGGAGTTTGTCCAAGGGAAGCGGGTCGTAGTACTTGAGGTATAATCATGATTATGACGGATCCGAGCCTTGCAAGCTCCACTATGGATTTTGTCTTTGCCTACGGAGCGATAAGGTGCCGGTCTTGGACCATACCGACCGGGAGTTACAAGGAAGAACGAAGGAATTGCTGTCCGATCCACACGATCTCGAGTTATCGGACTGTTTTGGTTGGCGTTACATTTCCGTGACGCAACCGCTTACCTATTTTGCATTGGTTGGCGCTACAAATCGATTAACCATTATTTGCCTTGCATGGGATTGGTTACATTTTCGTATGCAATCCTACCGCCTTGATGAATCATAGTGCTGTGTGACCATGAATGTTTTCTTGAAGCGTATAAGTATATTATTTAAATATTTTTATCACGACGCTTGCAACCGTGTGTGAATTCATGCATCATACTCACGCGTTTTCATATAATGTTTTCTCACATTAACTATATTGCGCCACACTTGCACACGATCACCCCATCCACTGAGATTTTGTCTCATCCCCCCTGTTTTCTAACCTTAGATGAGGACTTCGTTGATGATGCGGAACCGCCCCCGGGATCGAGATCTTGTATTCCGCTTGTTGGGTTTACTACTTCTTCTTGTTGTTGATTGGACTCTTATCTTGTGTTGTTGTTGGACTCTTGTATTTCTTTCTATTTAGGTTTTAAATCGAAGGGCGTAGGACCCTTTGACTTTAAGTTGTTATATTTGGTTGATATTCGTGTATGTAATATGGATTATGGATCGTAGACTGTAAGTTGTATTCGTACTTGTTAATTTATTTCCGCTGCTATTTAGACTCTGTTTCATTGGGTTCTCGCTGATATTTGTCTAGACTGTTGATTATTGTATTTAAGTTGTGGATCGTCCGTCGCGTCCCGTTTGGGGCGTGACATATATAGAGAGAACAAGAATTATATATATAACAAATTATTATAAAACTACATTATTTCTGAATAAAGAGTAGAAAATAGTTCATAGAAGAAAAATGCAGTGGTATTTTTATATTAGCAAATCACATAGACACTCGATTCTTAGTATTATTTGTTTTCTTGTCACAAAATAATAAGAAGCCAATTACTAAATATAAAAGAGTTTTTTTTTAGAAGAAATATAAAAGAGTTGAAAAATAGATAACCTTTTAATTTTATACTTGATGATGATACTTAGGGGTGAAAAATAGTTATTAGTTCGTGTTATCCCGATAAATAGCAACTTGACAAGATAAGCTCAAGTACGAACACAACACAACCTTATTGGGTCTAAAATTTAAATTCAAATAGTTAAGTACAATTTAAAAGTAATGACATGATAAGTGTACAAATGATAAATAAATATCACAAAAGTAGTCCAAAAATTACAAATATATTAAATATAGCATCAATCTCCTGATCACAAAAGTTTTACATCATTTATTCATGATTTTTAATTTGAGTTTACATTTTGGGTGGACTTGGGTTTTGCATTAAATTTTAGGGTGGGCTAATTTTGAATAATATAGAAATTATAATACCAAAATAGAATTTGTTGAAAAATTGCCTTTGGGCTTAAGCCCGGTCTTGACCAATAGTAGCTAGCTCCCCGGCGATATGATTCGTATAGCCGACCCCACATAGTGGGATTAAAGCTTAGTTTGTTGTTGTTGTTGTTGAGTTCTTGTCTCATACATAAGCCTGTGTGAACCCTGTATTTTCTTTAATCGGTTCATTTCTTCACTTTTCTACTTGATCTTGAGACTACAAGTAGTGGAAAAGCCATTTTTTATGTAGGGGTTATAACTTTAGAGAGAACTAAACTAGTTTTAAATATTTATCCCAAGGATGTATACGAGATTTTGTAGAGAAATTTACACATGTTCAGGAAAGATATTTTAGGAATAACTTTTCACTAAAGTATTTTCCTAAGGTCATGGAGGTAGGATTATACTTGCATTTTATATTCAATTTTCATATTCTAAAATATATGTTTGTTATTGCATACGACGAAATATTGTACAATGTTAGTTCAGTTTAAGTGCTATCTAGCGTTCTGATCTACAAGTTAATATCTACCAAGGTTCCTGTACCACTGACAAGTGCTATTGATAAGCAGAGCATCTAATAAGTTATAGTACCATCCATGGAGAAATATTCGACGACTTTACAACTGATGAACTAGTTTACTATTTGTCGTTTCTTTTAAGCAAGACATTATAATCGACGACTTTTGTATCCCTAAAAATTTGCGAAATTTAATCAAAATATGGAAAGTAAAGCAAAAACTTCAAAGAATTCCTCATTACCTTTCATGTTTTAGGCGTAATTATATCTTACATTAGAATTGTCATTTGGGTAAATACATTTTCCGATGCACTCCACTATGATATGATGGTGCAAATAACGACGTCTGATCCACAGTTTACCTTCATGCTTCGCAATTGGAGAAACTCATTGTTAATAAGTCCCTGAAGAAAATATAAAGGTTCTTATCCCATTTATACAAATGCCTATGCGAACCTTATATTTTTAATTGACTTATTTCATTCTATAGTTTCATTTAATATATCTCAAGACCACAAGCCAGTATGAAAAGACATTTGCATTGGAGATTATAACTTCAGAGAGAACTGAGATTAGTTTTAAATACTTATCCAAAATATGTATATGAGATTTTACAGAGTGGATTACACACACTCAGGAAAGACATTTGAGGCACAACTCTTCATTGAAGTATTTTCTTAACGTCATGAAGACATGATTACACTTGGACTTAATATTCAATTTGCATATGCCATTTTGTTTTTATTATTGCACAAAGTTGTAAACACTATGCAATTTAGCGCACTTTAAGCGATATCTAGTATTCTGCTCTATAATTAGATATCTTCTTAGGTTCGTATACCTTGTTAGTCACATGTGCTACTAAAAAGCATATCATGTTATTATATCGTCCACGGAGAAATATTCGACGACATTACAACTGATGAACTAGTGTACTATCTGTCGTTTCTTTTAAGAAAGTCATGAGCGCAAGCCATGATGTCATAATAATCGATGCAATTTGTATCCCTAAAAATATATTAAATTTAATTAGAAAATAGAAAGTAAAGCAAAAACTTCAAACAATTCCACATTATCTTTCATGTGTTTAGGCGTAATTATATATTACATTTGAATAGTCATTTGTGTAAATAGATTTTTCGATGCACACTAGTATGATAGAATGGGGCGAATAACGACGTTTGATCCAGAGATTACCTTCATGCTTTGCAATTGGAAAAACTCGTTGTTAATAAGTCCTTGAAGAAAATATAAAGGTTCTTATCCATTTATGCAAATGCCTATGCGAACCTTGTATTTCTAATTGGCTTATTTCACTCTTCTGCTTCTTTCATTTAATTTATGTCGAGACCACAAGCCAGTGTGACAAGCCATTTTCATTTGAGATTATAACTTCATAGAGAACTGAGATTAGTTTTAAATAGTTATCTAAAATATGAATATGAGAATCTACAGACATTTCAGGCACAACTCTTCATTAAAGTATTTTTCTTAATGTTATGAAGACAGGATTGCACTTAGATTTAATATTCAATTTGCATATGCCATTGTGTTTTTATTATTGTACAAAGACGTAAACACTGTGCAATTTAGCAGATTTTAAGCACTATCTAGCATTATGTTCTACAATTCGATATCTACTTAGATTTGTATACCTTGTTAGTCACAGGTGCTACTGAAAATCATATCATGTTATGATATTGTCCACGGAGAAATATTCGACGACATTAAAACTGATGAACTAGTGTACTATCTATCGTTTCTTTTAAGCAATTCATGAGCGTAAGCCATGATGTCATAATAATTGACGATATTTGTATCCCTAAAAATATACGAAATTTAATCATAGTATGGAAAGTAAAGCAAGAAGTTCAAACAATTCCACATTATCTTTCATGTTCTAGTCGTAATTTTATCTTACATTAGATTTGTTATTTGTGTAAATAGCTTTTTCGATGCACTCTATTATGATATGATGGTGCAAATAACGACGGCTGATCCACAGTTTATCTTTATGCTTCACAATTGGAGAAACTTGTTTTAATAAGTCCCATGAGAAAAAATAAAGGTCCTTATCCCATTTATACAAAGGCATATGCCAACCTTATATTTTTAATAGGTTTATTCCACTCTTCATGTTTCATTTATTTGATCTCGCGACCACAAGCGAGTGTGAAAAGCCATTTGCATTGGAGATTATAACTTTAGAGAGAACTGAGAATATTTTTAAATACTTATCAAGAAAATGTATATGAGATTTTGCAGAGTGGATTACACACACTCAGGAAAGACATTTAAGGCACAACTCTTCATTAAAGTATTTTCTTAATGTCATGAAGACATGACTGCACTTGGATTTAATATTCAATATGCTTATACCATTTTGTTTTTATTATTGCAGATGTAAACACTGTGGAATTTATTGCACTTTTAGCGCTATCTAGCATTTTGTTCTACAATTCGATATCTACTTAGATTCATATACCTTGTCAGTCACATGTGCTACTGAAAAGTGTATCATGTTAGGATATAGTCCATGGAGAAATATTCGACGACATTACAACTGATGAACTAGTGTATTATATGTCGTTTCTTTTAAGAAAGTCATGAGTGCAAGCCATGATGTCATAAAAATCAATGACATTTGTATCCCTAAAAATATACAAAATTTAATTTGAAAATGGAAAGTAAAGAAAAAACTTCAAACAATTCCACATTATCTTTCAAGTTTTAGGTGTAATTATATCTTTCATAAGATTTGTCATTTGTGTAAATAGATTTTTCGGTGCGCACCAGTATGTTAGGATTGTGCAATTAATGACGTCTAATACAGAGTTTACCTTCGTGCTTCGCAATTGGAAGAACTCGTTGTTAATAAGTCATTGAAGAAAATATAAAGGCCTTTATCCCATTTATACAAATGCCTATGCAAACCTCGTATTTTAATTGGGTTATTTCACTCATTTGTTTCTTTCGTTTAATTGATCTCGAGACCACAAGCCAGTGTGATAAGCCATTTTCATTTGAGATTATAACTTCAGAGAGAAGTGATATTAGTTTTAAATACTTATCCACTAGATGGATATGAGAGTTTGCAGAGTGGATTACACACACTAAGGAAAGATATTTCAGGCACAACTATTAATTAAAGTATTTTTTTAACGTCATGAAGACACGATTGCACTTGGATTTAATATTCAATTTGCATATGGAATTTTGTTTTTATTATTGCACAAAGACATAAACAATGTGCAATTTAGCTCACTCTAAGGCACAACACTTCATTAAAGTATTTTCTTAATGTCATGAAGACATGATTGCACTTGGATTTAATATTCAATTTACATATGGAATTTTGTTTTTATTATTGCACAAAGACATAAACAATGTGCAATTTAGCTCACTCTAAGCGCTATCTAGCATTTTGTTCTACAATTCGATATCTACTGAGATTCATATACCTTGTTAGTCACATGTGCTACTGAAAAGTATATTGTGTTATGATATCGTCCACGGAGAAATATTCGACGACATTACAACTAATGACTAGTGTACTATATGTCGTTTCTTTTAAGCAAGTCATGAGCGCAAGTTGTGATGTCTTAATAATCAACGACATTTGTATCCTTAAAAATATACGAAATTTAATCAGAATATGGAAAATAAAGCAAAAACTTCAAACAATTCCACATTATCTTTCATGCTTTAAGCGTAATTATATCTTAAAATTAGTTTTGTCATTTGTGTAAATTGATTTTCGATGCACTCTAGTATGATATGATTGTGCGAATAACGACGTCTGATCCACATTTTAGCTTCATACATCGCAATTGGAGAAACTCGTTGTTAATAAGTCCCTGAAGAAAATATAAAGGTTCTTATCCCATTTATACAAATTCCTAAATTCACGTATATTTTACACGAATTAAATTCCCCTAAACTTAAAGCATTGCTCGTCCTCGAGAAAATTAATAAAAATAATGTCAAGGGGTACAAAGAACACACAAGAACACTATAAACATTTAATCTCATTTGATTTTATATCTAAGTAAACCATGCAATTCATTGTCAAAAGTCATCATTCATAAGTTCAACATAAGTAATACTCTCTCGGGTACTTGACATCGCGACTCACAAGAAGTAGTGTATCACACAACTCTCAATATGTATGGAAAGTGTTTGCGCTCAAATCAATTCAGTGAACGTAGAACTACCATAAGCTTGCAAATCGTCTAACATCTCTACAACTTTAGTGTGCACAACTTAAGAATCAAAAAGGACTTTTCATTTGTTTGTAATGTTGGGTCTTTGGTAAGGGTAGGGAAAATTTGGATAAAGTGACGCGACTTGAGTGAATAGAATTTAAGTGCACAGACTTGCAATCCACCAACCCAATTTTATCATAATACTTATTTTTTTCCAAGATATTTTCTCTTTTTCAACTCAACTCCACTCTTTTTCCCTTTCTTTTTTCATTCTTAGGCCTTTTCGCCTTGTTTTCTTTTTCTTTAGCCTCAAACTCTCAATTTTTCACAATTTTGAAATTTTCTTTTCTTTACTCTGCTTTGCTCGATTTTCTCTCTTTCTTTTTTCAGAGATTTTATTTTTGAGCATCATTGTTCTTTCATTTACCTAGACATTGCCCATCCCTCTTTCTTTTGCCAACTTTCTCTCTTTTTCACAGTTTCACCACATTTTCCCCCAAACTTATTCATTTGTTATAAGCTCAAGTAATTTAGGGATAAAATCATTATTTTTCAATTTTAAAGATCAAAAACTGTGGTTAACAATAAAAAGTTAAGGCTCCGAGTGTCTAACTAGGGAATCATGAGTTCATATGTAGGATTTTTAGGCTAAGTAAGTTAAACAAAAATAGCCTTAAAGTATTTTCAAAAATGTTACACACACATGGCTTCAGTGAAGATACCAGAACAAGTTCTAGAGTTCTATCAATCATGAATGACACACTCAACAAAAAAATAAGACTGCATAAGATAAAAGCAGTTAGAGGGACAAAAGCTCATAGTAAAATCATATGGAAGTTTTGTACTCTTTCAAAAATCTTGATTAAATTCACACACAAAAGTAATTAAACGTGCTAAAGCAATAAGCGTACTAAAAATAAAATAAAAAAATCGAGAAAAAATTTAAAATATGAAAAAAAAATTAATGCAAATTTTATGATCTACAGGCATTCCTAAATGCAATGCAAAATGCAACAATACTAAATTACGCATTCTTGACAACCCCCAAAACTTAAAATATGTTTTGTCCCGAATATATGAGAAAATTATCAAAACAAAATAGGAATGTGTAATAAGTACTTACGTAGATCACTGTGGTGGTGGAGGTGGAGGGTAGTGGCCCTGTGAGATGTGCCACTGATCCATACGAGACATCATCTCGTACATGTACTACTACTGCTGGGTGATAGCATCGAATCTTTATAATATTCAGCGTGACACTCATCAATATTTGCCGTCAACTAATAAGTTTCATCTATCAACTTGCCCACATCCGCTTCCACCCTTTCTAGCCTATCACTCATGCTCCATGGCTGGTTACCTGCTTGTCTAGAGGATTCTGGCGCATTCCCTCATAGGCCCATCTTGCTCTTCCTGAGCAGCAGTCCCATGTTCATCTCTCATTAACCAATTACCCCTATTTCTTATAGAATTAGCTTCTGGGTTTGGGAGCCTAACTTTTGTTCTATCCGCCTGATTTAACCAGTAATTATGCCCATCAAATTGAATCATTTTCATAGACAATAAAACAGCCATGTCAATTCATTTTGGCCCACATGCCTCCGCATAACCCTCAAAGCTAACATTAAAATACTCGGCAATAGGAGTAATCATCCCACCAATACAAATTCCTTCCCTATAAGATTTTCTCACTCTATCAAATTGCCAGGCTATCATAGCCCCGACATTAGGAACAACCTCCGTCCCCGACGCCATACACCAAATTATGAATATCTCATCTATACGCAAGGCCCCTTTGCTTTCCTCCCATGCAAATATTGTTTATGCTAAAGTTCTTTGTACATAGCGAAAGATGGGGTTTCGAATGCTAGATGCCTTCGAAGTACATGACATATAAATTTGTTTACCCGTTATCTCCCTCCAAAATCTATCCTTATAAAAATCCTCATGCTCTTCCACCCCATAAGCGGGAGTTCTATATATTGCACTTAAGTCATCAATTCACAACTCTCTTGGCTCATTTGCTAATCGGAACCAAATCCCCATCGAATTCCATTCTCGAACTACTAATTCAAAACTACATAAGTACTCAATTGTATAAATTGAATAAGTAGCTCAATGCCCATTTAACAATTCATGCCAATCCATCCGACCATAGATAACCCAAAAATATTCCAATAAACCCAAATTAGCAAGAGTAGGTTCATTAGGATACCTTGTTATTATCCACTATAGAGTACCGTCCATCTAGCTCGGTGAGTTTTATTCGGCAAGATGACATTTGAGGCTTCCTCTTCGTCGGCCATGTATTCCGGTTATGGCTCAGATTCGGGCTCCGGAGTTGGTTTCTTTCTTCTTCTCGTGTTCCTTCTTGTTTCTCTTTCTCTCCTAGAAACCATGAAAACTAAGTTTATGAAAAAAAATCTGAAATTTGAAAATTTAAAAATCCCCAAACTTGGTGAAAACTTGAAAAAGTTAAAAATTTGAAGGAGTTATGTGATGGGTTTCTTGAGAAGATGAAGAATTTGTGTTTTGGGGGTGAGATTTAAAGTAATTTTGGAAGAGATTTGGAGAAGAGTTTGAGTATTTTGGGAGAGAAATTTTGAGTTTTAAGGTTTAGGTAGGAAAAAGTGGGAGAAAAATTGAGTTTTGGGAGTTAAATAGGGGAAGAATCCCATCTGTACGGGCCACACGGCCTGTGTGGGCTCACACGGCTTGCCCTTGAGGGCCTGGGCGCTGGCTGCATTTCACTGCCGAAGTGCACATGGCCGTGTGGTAAGGTCTTGGTTCACTGAGTCACACAGGCCGTGTGATGTAATTTTAGAATTGTTTTAATAACCGGGAGTTTGTTGTGACTGCTCCTACTCTATCGAGTCTGCAAGTAAACTACCTCGCGCTACTGTGCTTCCTCGTTTCGCCAAGAAAATCACTTCTTACTGGGTGAAGGGCGCCATAGGCTTTAAGAGAAGTGAGAAGGATGTATGCTTTAAGGAAACCCGCTTCAGGAACATTCTAATCAATGGTCTCGGTAATTCTTTCACTTGGTCACCTGGTATCTTAAAACCTCTTTGCTTGCTGGGGCAGGAGTGGAAACGTCTAAGAGAGCGCTTTGCGAAAGAATCGTGTGGCGCGGTGAAAAGTTTCCCATTGGGGTTTCCGACTCACAAAACCAAACACAACTAAAAATTAAGTTAATAATAAAAAAAATGAAATTAAAATGTAAATAAATTGAAGGCAATCAAAAATAGAAATAAATAGGAAATACATTGGGTTGCCTTCCATAAAGCGCTAAGTTTTATGTCTTCAGCCAGACTTCAGATTTGTACAATCACTATCGTTGAACCATGTCGGTTGAAATCTGTGAGCCCTCATAATCTTTCTCGGATTCATTTCCATGTCGCTTGGGAATTTGCCCTTTTGATGCTGGCCTCCCACTGCAGTTGCGATCTGGGCTACTTGTGTTTCTAGAGATTTCAATCTTGCATTTACGTTTGTGTTCAACTGAGTGACCTGTTCTTCAATCATGTCTATCTCTGCTTCATCTTTGTTTAGTCTTGCCCTAGTTTATCCGATAAATGAGGATAACATCTATTCTATAGATGCTTTCTTCTCATTTGACTCCGCTCTGCCTTGATTACCCACATTAAATCCCGGAGGTGGTTGCAAAATATTTTTTTTATTAGCATATGAAAAGTTTTCATGATTTCGCAGCCCCAGATGATAGTAATTGGGTGTCTGATTATTTCTATAATTGTTGTTGAAGTTTCTTTGTTGTCCGACAAAGTTTGCCTCTTCTTCAATAACAACAGGATCTCTTGAAGTCAATTGTTGCATCAAATCCAGTTTTATGTTTAACACGGATACCTGTTTTGTGAGCATGGCGACCTTCTCATCCTGAATCTCTGCCACACGTCGGACATTGGATCTCTCGGATGGCCATTGGTAACTATTATTTTCCATCTCCTCTAACAGTTCTAGTGTTCCTCTGGATATTTCCCTAGCAGTGCACCCCAGATGCAACATCTATAGTAGTTCTTGTGTTGCCACTTAAACCATTATAAAAATACTGAACCTGTTGGTAGTCGGGATATCCATGTTGAGGGCATTTCCTTAGTAATTCTCGGAATCTATCCCATGCCTCATATAATGGCTCAATCTAATCGCCTAAATCGGACGACGATTTGATTTCAATTGCAAAGATCTTACTAGGGGAAAGTATTTGGCTAAAAATTGCTGACTTATTTCAGCCCAATCTGCTGCTGGTGGTGTTAGAGAGCATAACCATCCCTTAGCCTTATCGAGCAAAGAGAATGCGAAAAAGCGGCATCGAATGATATCCTCAGAAACACCATTCATCTTAAGAGTAATGCAGATTTCTAAGAAGGGATAAAAATATTGAACCCCCCAAACTATTCGAATTTTTTCACTTAACCATACAAACTTTAAATCGTTACACTTAACCCTCCCAACTATGCGAAATTTTACACTTTGCCTAAAATTATAGATTTACCCTAGTTTCACGAAAGTTGGTTTATAGTTTACCCTCTAAACTTTAAAGTTGTTGCACATTACAACCTAAGTGATAAATTTTATTGCATTTTGTACATTTACTCCTCAAGGTCTTGCGATCCTCAAAAATGGTATCAGAGCCTAGGTTTATTAAGAACTTTTAGTTATATTTATTATATTTATGTAATTAACAATTGGTGAGGAGAATTTTCTCCGAGTATATGGATCTGGACAATTGTCCAAGATGTACACCTTACAGGACATATCGTCGAATTTTGACGATGTATGCACAAGATCACCAAGACAAGATAGCATATTGGAACAACCAATATGTTGAAAAGGAACTTGCAGGAGCCGATAGGGAAACCTTGAGGCACTGCGAAAGACAAGCGGCATATTATCTGAGTTTCTTTACGGTAAACCAGATATTATATGTCCATCTGATGAATCGCCAAGAAGCAGTCCATGAAAATGCTCATCAGAATAATGATTCCTAATGGTGTACCAGAATGGACGAGATACTTCCGGACACATCTAAGATCTCAAAAGATATTAGGGAAGTCCAGAAGACGGTGTAGAATTATGGCAACCGCCATATTCATCTATCAACACAAGTTCATTAGATCCAAAACCAGATGGAGACGATGGTGAAATATCAGAAGGAAACTCTTCAAATCCTTCATGATATTAAAAAATGAGTCAAGAACCTGGAGGACATACGAAGTTCATCCGGAGGAAAGAGACATATTGATTTTGGAATAGTACCCTATTTACATCAAAAAGGAAAACCAACCGAAGTCAAACGACAAATGACTTAAACGAGTAAGACATCTCAGGGAAAACCTGGAGAGTCTAGAACGAGATTTTGGGATATTATGTCTCAATGCAGGAGTTGCCGGACGACTTCAACAGGCTGACCGGAAATCCATTTCTAATCAAATATGAGCATGCCAGTTCGCTGAAGGACAATTGTTCTTAGCGCTGCAAGGGCCTCTCCTCCAGGCCGCAACTCCTACGATGCAAAAAGGGGCGAATAGAGACCGGGGCTAAAACCCAGAGGTTGTGGATTCAAGTACCATAATCACATGTGTTGCAGGTGATGCATCCCTTGAGGGTGTACAAACTGTAACGAATGTTGAAGCTCCGGTGTCACAACCCAAGTCTTCAAGTCAACCCAGCACCTCTGGAGTAAAAGAGGGAGAGTTGAATCTTACGCCACAGACAGGCAAATCTAAGATTCAAACTGACGAGATTAGGATTTCTCCAATGCAGGTATATCAATGACAATAGGAGAAATTAGTTACAAGAAGAGGTATTAATCCAGAAAAAACAATGGTTGATATCTCAGGCAAGTATCCCAGGGTTTGGATGAAACCAGGAAGTCATCCAAATGAAGTTCATGAATGGTATACTTTTGGAACTTTAGCTTCAATTTATACTGTGTCAACCGGATTCCCAGAAATTTCAAAATTACCGAAATGGATTGGGGAAGTAGTTTACGAGACTTAGGACAACAATCCACACTTGGCCAGAGGAGGTATTCTGGAACTGTATTTTATCAGTGCAACTCCCAAACCCACGAAGAAAGGCTTGAATGAAGCTTTTCATTTCATCAAGTTAAGAAGACCGGATGGAAATGCATTAAAATACATTAAGTCAGCTTCACCGAATGAAGTACCTGTGTTAGTAGGAGCAATTTCTGAAGACGAAGCTTCTACACGACGAGCATGGGGTCTTTGGGTTTGTCTAACAGAAATGGACAAAGTCAAATATCCATCAAGTTATTTCAGAATTCAGCAAATGGATCTTTCCTACTGAATTCAATGACAGGATCAACAACAGGATTTGCAGGGGAACTTTTCAAGACAAAGAGAAGAATTCTTTGGGAGAACAAGATTCCGGTGAGCAAAGAAACTTATCGGAAATTCTGTAACATGGCGCATGTTGGCGGATGGATTGATCAGATCTGTCAAGCATGCCCCAAACAAAAAGAACCCAAGTTTGGGAAAAGATTCCGACCCAAACCCGACCGACAAGACCATGCAGCTGGAAAGGACAAGGGCCCAGCTTACAAGACGCGTTATCCTCGTGGACCACACAAACCAAATTTTTAAAAGATTCCCCGACAAACAACACATGGGCTGAGTCATGCGGAAAGAAAAAGAAGACACCTGGCAAGGTAATAATTCAGGAGTATGACGTAAGCAGTGACGTCTTACATATCAACAATATTTGAAGTCCACCTTTAACTTTCGGACTTATCTCTATAAGTAGCAAAGAGTTGAAAGAAGCTGAAGACATCGAACATTTCCCTTAATTTCTTATAATAAATTCTGAGAGAAAATTTGTAATATTTTGAGTTTTTTAAGTTTTAAGTTTTATGTATTTAAGAGTACATGCCTCATTTATGAGAGGCTAAATCGGTATTCTCCTCCCAAAAGGAGATTACGAATATAATAAATATTCCGTTAAGTTCTTAATAAATAAAGGCTTTTTGTTCAACATGTGTTCATAATGTTTTAATGATTCATCCCTTTGAAGAATTACTTTATACGCCTGGAGTAGGAAACGAACTAAGGTTGTGCTGAACAGTTGCTAAAAGAGTCGGATAACTTGTAGATTATCTTCCCTGAGGGTTGAAGTTGAACAGTGAGGAGCTGTTTGTCAAAATATCTAGGGGCAATAATTTTCCGATTGGTAGTTTTGCGAGCCATCCTCACCCGGTGTTGTTTCGGTCAAAGAAGGTATGAATTTTAAGGGATTTATTAATTTACGAAAGCATGTTGGGCCTGATATGGTCGTAATGGACTATGTTCATTTTCAGTCTAAAGACCTATTTCGTATACGGATTTATACTTGAAATGAGAATTTGATTGAAGTATGTTCGGTTGAGTTTATAGGTCGAAACCCGACATAATCCATTTAAAACCTACGAAAAAAGATCGGATTTAAGTAAATGTAACAATGCCACGAACAAAACATGTGATGAAAAATAAGGGTTTTCATTTCGAAAAATCGGGAATACAAATTGATTATGGGGTAGAAATTTTATATGTATTGATGAATGCAATAAATTTATTATTATGTAGTAGTTTGCCACAAATTGGAGTTTAATGGGATAACTATAACTGTTGTTTTAAAAGAATAAAAACTAGGGGCAAAATTGTCCATATAGGGTAAAGTGTAATGATTTTCATAGTTCAGGGGGCAAAGTGTCACGAATTAAAGTTTGGAGGGTAAAGTGTAAAAATCAGTAAAGTTTGGATGGGTAAGTGTATTTCTCTTCTAAGAATTGCGCCAGATGCACGTTTGGATCCTCAACGACTCTGCCCCCAAACTGATTCTGTGAAACCATCTGGATCAATGCAGGTTTTAGTTCAAAGTTATTTGCATTGATCGGCAGACAGGCCACATCCCATAAGTCCGACTAACTTTTAGCTGGAAGTAGTCCCTAACTGCCCTTCTCACGGGTCTTTCCACAATGGGCGCTCCTCATTGTTTCTATTGTTCAGACATTCTGATTAGTCCCATCCGCCATTGCTTTAGATATTTTCCTTAGTTGTTCTAATGTCTTCTCGATTTTCAAATCAATGAGTATTGGCTGGGTAGATCTAGAACGCGTGATCATGCACTATCTGCACTTAACAAAAACAATGTTAGGATTGAAGAAATAAAATAAAAAAAAAAATCAAAAAAGTAAAAAAAAAATATTTACAGAAAGCCTCAATTAAGATTCAACTATTTATTACGATATCTAAGTAGAATTTCAATCTCCGACAATGGCGCCAAAAACTTGTTCGCCAAAAATTATTTGGATCTTACAACTGCAAGTGTACCGTGTAGTTTATAGGATAATGGCAAGCAATGTCGTATTCCTCAGGGATTGACTACAAAACACTTAGACTATAATAACATCGCACTCCAATTTTATTGAAGCGACCGAATCTCAAGTTTTAGAAAAATAAAAAAATAAAATAAAAAGAAAAAGAAATAAATTTGCGAACCCCACAAGTATTTTCAACAACTACGAAAGCAACCTTAGGCAAATAATCTCAACATGCTTCTTCAATATTAAATCCAATTAATATTTCACATAACCAATTAATGCAATTCTATGCGTTCAATTCCTAAGTTAGTTTATTCCCCCTCCCGGACGGTGCATAAACAGTAGATAAATACAATTGTAGGTCTCCCAACTCAATACAAGTATTATTAACCCCAAAATAACTATGAATTGAATAACTCCCCACAAACAGTTGTAGGTCTCCCGACTTGATACACCCGTTTATGTCTGAATTCGATTTCCGTCTTTGTTAGAACTCCTCTTCCGAATTTTGCACTAACAAATATGACATGCTAATTATTGATCAGATAAAAAGCAATTAAGAATAAGAACTCGAATTCATAAAATAGAACACATGAATCAATTAAGAAAATATTTAATGAAGATTTAACATGAATCTACAGTTTTCATTATGCCTTAAGATCCGAAAGATTAGCTAAACATTGATAACAAATTCATAGATAAACTTGAAATCAACATTGTGACATCGTTTAAGCACAAACAAGTGATCTAAACTAAGAAAGAAAATCCCTTCTTGTGAGGATGGATCTTCCTTCCAAGCCTTCGAAGCTCTCGTGCTTCCACAGATGTGAAAGGCCTTATGGTGTTCTTCGTAACCTAGCCCTCTTCTTTCAGAAGACCTTTGATCTTGTGTTCATGTGTATGTTGGTGTGTTGTATATTGTAATATTGATTATTATTTTGTGCAGCCCTTGGTTCCTTTATATAGGAACTTGGAGAGATCACTTGTAGAGTTTGAGTGGGAAAAGGACACAAAAATCCACCATAGTCAGTCGCACGGCCCGTGTGGCTTTCACAAGATCAATTGGTCTCACACGGTCCAACCGTGCAGCTTTGTTTCGTCCATGTTTTCTCTCGAACACTTCACACGGACATGTATCCTCACACGGGCAAGTCACAAGTCCGTGTGACTGGTTTTTGTCTAGTTTCTTTATCTTTTCGATCTTCTCTTTGCACTCGTCAATCTTATCCGAGCCTTCCAACTGATATCTTCTCAATTAAGCACCGTTTCCTATAAAAAGTTACAAGAATACGCAGTATCATGCCCTTTTAAGAAACCCAAGTAAAACACACTAAATATACATGCAAATGTACCAATTATATTGTGAAGCCCCGATTTTTCCGAACATATAATTGACTCTTATTGTCGTCTATGTATTTGATCGAATATTTTACCGCGTTACTTTGACGGATAATTATTAATAATATATATATTTTGTATTTTATTTCATTTTATTTATTACTTGTGATCATGATCCTTATTAATTCTATTTCACATTTATGATCACTTGATTGATCATTATTACTATTTTTGTATTTATTAGTCACCTTAGAATTTTAAAAGACTATTTATTTTAGAGACTTTTACCTTATAGAATTAAGATTTTGATTTAGATTAAGTGATCATGAGACTTATAAGTGATCAAGGAAATCACTAATTATGTTGGAGATTGATATATTTCATCTATTATCATCAAATTTGGGACAAAAAAAATATATGGAATTACCATAATACCCCTATAGTGGACGGCATTGGTGATGATTTTGGAGTAGAAATATCATCCAACTCTTGTACACTTACACCTTATATTAGTCACCTTGTGTATAATTATACCATTAATTCAAACATTATATACATCATCTCATACATCAATTCTTTAATACTATTTTTTCCCAACATGTTGGAGTCTTCCCAACATTCCTTCTCTTTCCATATCTTGCCCATACTTTGACTAGTCTAATTGTCTCTATGCAAGAGAATTTGCAAGACACAAAATTGAACAAAAATTTTCTCATTCTCTCTCCCCTACCACACGGCCACAAGGCCATTTTTTCACAAAATTTGGTTCAAAATTTCATCCAACATATTTTGATCTTCCAACTAATTCTCCTCCTTCTCTCTAACCTCTCTCTAAAATTCATTCATATCTTCAAACACAAAATCATTCACATCTTCAAACCTTCAAACACCAACTCTTTACATCTTCAAATCTTCAACATAAGTTCTTCATATCTTCAAGTACCACTTCTTCACATCTTCAAATATTCAAACACAAGTCCTTCACATCTTCAAACCCATATTCATATCTTCAAGAACATCTTCTTCCTAACATCAAACATACATTCTTTCTTCAAACATCTAAACCAAAACAAACAATCTTACCACTTAAACACCAAAATTTCGAACACCCCTATTTCAAGGTAAGAAATTTCACTCATCAATTCAACTTAAAATCTTGCTACTCATCACCTTCTCCTTTTAACTTAAGTTTATATTTTGGATTTTGAGGTACTTAGAAGACCACTTGGAGACATGCATGCATGGTGGTGAAACTTGAAGACTTGAAGAAGAACTAGTAGAGAAAATTGGACTACAAGGTAAGAATTGGACACTAGAGCCCTTCTTTCTTCTTCTTCCTATTTTTTTTAAAATTTTAACACCCCTTTTTCATTTTTGAGAATAGGGGCTGACCTTAGGTGATTTTGGAGTTGAACCAAAATTTCCAAATTTGAAGCTTCAACTAGTTTCAAATCACCTACTACACAATGTAAAGTGTAGTCTTTCCAATTTTCTTATATGAGGCCCCGGATATTTCAACCGTAGACGACACGATCGCGGACTTTTTTCCCGATAATTTATTCTTATATTTACTATTTATTTTGCGATTCGTATCATGTTAATGGATTTAGCATCGATTATCTATTTAATCTTAATGATCTTTGAAAACTATCTACTACTAAATTAGTATTTTAAAAATACAATACCTTTGTCTTGAAAGATCATTTAGTAAACATTCTATTTTCGAAACAATAGTACTTGAGGTTTACTTTATATAAAAATCCAACTTTTATATTGAAATAGCAAGTGTCTCATACTTGATTTTGTCAACTTACTTATTACTTGATTTAACTAATTTATACTTGGAATCATTTTTATTTTTATGGTGTTTTGTTAATGACACTTATTTTTGCTTCTTTAACTATTGTCGATTTCTTTCGACTTTTAACGTGGGCTTTTAACCAGTTCAACTTGTTCTTGAGCGACTAGCTAATAAAACTCGTTTAGCATAATATATTTATTTTTATTTTTAAAAAAATTTGAAATTTAAATTTATATATAAAAAAAAATTGTATAATTTAATTAATGGCTTGATGGATATTTTTGACTTGTACTATTGATTTTAAATTTTATTTGGTACCTTAGATTTTAAGAGATGATACTATACTTGGTAATTATTAGACACCTTATAAATTAGATGACTTATTATATAAGTGATACATAAATTATAGAATAAGGAGTTTGATTTGGAATTAGTGATTGTGAGATTAATGATTGGATTTTTATTTTGACTTGGCAATCTACATCAATTACCACCAACCAAATTGAGACCAAAAAAAAAAAAAAGAAAAAGGGAACAATAAGCATGGAATGGACGTCCATGTGAGACTTGGAAGCAAGTTGGAGTAATGTTTTAATTCTAACATTCCTCACATAAATTATTAATGTTTTACTCATTCTTTATTCCCACTTTCTCCATTATTTATTCTATTCAAACCTCCAAGCTTGACCAACCCATTTCTTTGACCCATTTTTTGTCCCCCATGCAAGGCACACTAACAAACAATTAGAACAAAACAAAAATATAGAATTTGTGTATGTGTGTGAGTAGTTTTCGGCCAAGGCAAGGAAAAGGGGAGGATAATTCATTTTCATTCCCTCATCCACTCTTTCCACTCCATTCCAACACTTAGACATATTTCTTCTTTTTTTTTTTTTTTTGATGCAAACATATTTCTTCTTTCAAACAACAAACAAAGGCTCCTCTATTTTGAGCAAAAGGACCGAAAATACCATGTAAATGGGTAAGACAATTTTTCTTCTTCTTTATCCAATTCATCTCTTAAAATCTTCAAGCCTACCTCATTCCCTACTCATTTTTCATTTTGAGGTACACTTAGAGATTTTAACTTGAATTCGTCAAGGAGATTGGACATAAGCTTGAAAGGACTTTCAAGACATCCCTAGAAATCAAGACACCAAGGTAAGACTTGAGGCTTTTAGCACCTTCTTCACTTCCCTTTATTTTCGATTTTTTGACACTAAAAATCTCATTTTTGAGGTGATAAGGGGCTGACCTTGGAGCCTTGGCTAAGAAGTGATCAAGTTATTTTAGAGACTCTCCAAAATTTGACTATAATTTCAACTACACAAGGTATAAGTGTAGTACTTTTGGCCATTTCTTCTTTTCTTCCTTCTTATTTTAATTCTTCATTTTTCTAACTCCAAATTCTTTTATTACTTGACTTAGGGGCTGACCTAAGTGATCTCATCCAAAAATTGTGAAATTTATCCTTTTATTTCACAATTTCCAATTTTAAGGTGGGTGGAAAAATATTTTCCAACTTTTAGGTGTTTTGATTAAATGCATGTAGAAATTTTGATCATGAGCCTTGAGATATATATAATCTATGTATTGCATGTCAATTTTATATATCAAATCATGAAAATTCTCAAGAGTTGCTCAAAATTACTATTTATTGAATTTTAGGTGCATGCATGTACACTTTAATGTTTTAATTGATGAATTCTTGTATGTATTGGACATGCATGTGTATGATCTTTAAAATCTATGTTTTGGATGCCTTATAACCTGGAAAAGTCTAGCATAATTGATTAAATTTCAATTTTGGACTTAAAAATATAAAAATGGAAAGTTGGTGGACTAAATTGCAAGAAGATAAAAGTTAAAGGACCCCTATGCAAATTTCGAAATTTGGGACTGTACTCAGGTTCAAAAATGACTTTTGGACATTTTAATAAAGTTTTAAGAGTTTTAAGATAAATAAAATCAACCTTTAAAAGCCCAAGGACTAGATTGTAAAATTTTGAAAGTTTAAGGGCTACTTTGCAATTTTTAAAATTGTACCAGACCTTAACTTTAAAATTTGAAATTTTTACTCTTAAGGTGCTGGGAATTACATATTTTAAAAGTATTCCAAAAATCCAAGTGGTTAGGGCTTGGAAAACAATTTTTCTAAAATTGAGGGACTAATGTGTAAAATACTAAACTTGAGGACCCAAATGAAATTTCCAGGACTTATGCAGCCCATGAACCTGGAAATACTAACTTAACTATAACTTAAATATATTTTGGACCCAAGGTTCAAATTTCATAACAATTGGACCCCTAAAAGCCTTAAAGGCAATTATTTCAAAATGGGACAAAAATGATATTTTCAAAAGTTAAAGGACCTACACATATTTCTTTTAAAAACTGTTTTTGTCTCAATATCCTACTAACCTTAGTGACATTTTCCAACTGGAATCACATTAAAAGCCCTTCCGGTTTGTGTGTTCCGAAATTTTAAAACATAAGGTCCGAATTGGCAATTTTTACAAATTTAGGGCCAATGTGAGAATTTTACAAAATCTCGACTTCAAAATTTTAAAAATATGAATATCTGGAAAATTTGGAGAATTTGGGAACTGACCTCTTAATTTTTCAAAGTCGGGATATTTATTTATTCAATTTTTAACCCCAAAAGTGTTAGTTTTTACAAAACGGGGCTAAAATTACAATTTTTCTTTTGTTAAAGGACCTAACCCAAATTAATTAAAGTATTTTATTATCTCAAAACCCTTGACTTATCGGATCAATTTGACCGATTAATACCCGATCGCAGAGCGACTTCCTCGCCTTGCGATTTTGAATCTATAACGGGACTTATGTTCCACCTAATCTTTCAAGATATCGAAGATTGCTTATCCTTTCGATGATATCTTCATCCAAATACTCCACCAACGCCATAATTGCCACTCGCGTTTTCAAAATTTTTCCTAAAAGCGCTTCCCCTGAATCAATAATACTCATTGCTGGTTGGTATCGTAATTGTAATTACTTTCTGCCGAAGTCAACTTGGTGTGTCGAGCTCACAGTCGGAATGGATACGTCGGGGATGGGAAAGGCAGCTCGGCTGCTATTCCACTCTTCCGACCCCATCGTCCTAATCCCCAAGCGAGGGACGGAGTTTGTCCAGGGAAGCGGGTCATAGTGAGGTATAATCATGATTATGACGGATCCGAGCCTTGCAAGCTCCATTTGTGGATTTTGTCTTTGCCTACGGAGCGATAAGGTGCCGGTCTTGGACCATCTTGTCGACCGGGAGTTACAAGGAAGAACGAAGGAATCATGCCTCGATCCACACGATTCCGGAGTTATCGGACCCGTTTTGGTTGGGGTTACATTTTAAAAATCGCTACTCAGTATTGCATTGGTTGGCGCTACAAATCAAGACGCAACCATTATTTGCCTTGCATGGGATTGGCGTTACATTTGCACGCAATCTACTGTCTTGATCGAATCACATAGTGCTGTGTGACCATGAACTATTTTCGTGAATCGTATAAGTATATTATTTAAATATTTTATCACGACGCTTGATGTGTGTGAATCCATGCATCATACTCACACGTTTTATATATATTGTTTTCTCACATTAACTATATTGCGCCACACTCGCATACGATCACCCCATCATCGAGATTTTTGTCTCATCCTCACTGTTTTCTAACCTTAGATGAGGATTTCGTTGAAGATACGGAAGCTCGGATTGAGACCTTGTACTCCGCTTGTTGGATTTGTTACTTCTTCTTGTTGTCGATTGGACTCTTACCTTGTGTTGTTGTTGGACTATTGTATTTCTTCCTATTAGGTTTGTAATCGAAGGGGGTAGGACCCTTTGACTTTAAGTTGTTATGTTTGGTTGAATTTCGGGATGTAATTTTGATGATGGATTGTAGACTGTAAGTTGTATTCGTACTTGTTATTTTATTTCCGCTACTATTTAGACTCTGTCTCATTGGGTTCTCGTTGATATCTATCCGAATTTGTTTGGTTATTGTATTTAAGTTGTGGATCGTTCGTCGCGCCCCGTTTAGGGCGTATGTCACGCCCCAAACGGGCGCGACGAACGATCCACAACTTAAATTCAAATGAACCAACAGTCCGCATAATATCAATGAGAACCCAATAAGACAGAGTCATATATAGCGGAAATGAAATAAATAATGAATACAAGTTACCACTTAAAGTCTACATTTCATCATCCAAATTACAACCCGAATTTCAACAAAGTAGCAACTTAAAGTCAAAGGGTCATACGCCCCTCAATTACAAACCCGAATTGATTAGAATACAAAAGTCCGACAACAACATAATAAGAAAAGAGTCCAATCAACAACAAGAAGCAGTAAATCCAACAAGCATAGTACAAGGTCTCAATCCAAAGCCGGTTCAGCATCTCCAACGAAATCCTCATCTAAGGTTAGAAAATAGGTGGGGAATGAGACAAAAATCTCAGTGGATGGGGTGATCGTGTGCGAGTGTGGCACAATATAGTTAATGTGAGAAAACAGTTATATGAAAACGCGTGAGTATGATGCATGAATTCACACACGCTTCACAAGCGTCGTGATAAAATATTTAAATAATATACTTATACGATTCAAGAAAATGATTCATGGTCACACAGCACTATGTGATTCATCAAGACAGTAGATTGCGTGCGGAAATGTAATGCCAATCCTATGCAAGGCAAATAATGGTTGCGCACGGATTTGTAGCGCCAACCAATGCAAAAATGTAGCGGTTGCGTGCGGAAATTTAACGCCAACCAAAATGGGACGATAACTCCGGAATCGTGTGGATCGACGGCGATTCCTTCGTTCTTCCTTGTAACTCCCGGTCAACAAGATGGTCCAAGACCGCACCTTATCGCTCCGTAGCCAAAGACAAAATCCCAAGAGAGTCTGGCGGGCGAGGCTGATCCGTCATAATCATGATTATACCACCGATTACGACCCGCTTCCCTTGGACAAACTCCGTCTCTCGCCATGGATTAGGACGATGGGGCGGAAGAGTGGAATAGCGTCGAGCTGCCTTGCCCATCCCCGATGTATCCATTCCGATCGTGATCTCGACACACCAAGTTGACTCAGCAGAAAGTAATTACAATTACGGCGATCAATCAAGCGTCAGTATTATTGATTGAGGAAGCAAATGCTTTAGCGTAAATTTTTGAAAAACGCGAGTGGCAATTATAGCGTTGGTGGAGTTTTTGGATGAAGATGATTATCGGAAGAATAAGAAACCTTCGATATCTTGAAAAATTGGGTGGGACATAAGTCCCGTTATAGATTCAATTCGCAAGGCGAGGAAGTCGCTCCGCGATCGGGTATTAATCGGTCAAATTGATCCGATAAGTCAGGGGTTTTTGGAAAAGTAAAATACTTAAATTAAATCTCCAAGTCAGAGAGTCCAGGGCTATTTTAGTAAAAGAGAAAATAATTTGAGTGAGGTCCTTTATAAAAGAAAAATTGTAATTTAGCCCCGTTTTGTAAAAACTAACACTTTTGGGGTTAAAAATTGAATAATTAAATATCCTGACCTTGAAAAATTATGAGGTCAGTTCCTAAATTCTCCAAATTGTCCAGAGATTCAGGTTTTTAAAGTTTTATGGTCGAGTTTTTATAAAAATCTCGCATTGGCCCCAAATTTGTAAAAATTGTCAATTCGGACCTTAAGTTTTAAAAATTCGGAACTCAAAAACTGGAAGGGCTTTTAATGTGATTCTAGTTGGAAAATGTCACTATTAGGATATTGGGACAAAAGCAGTTTTTAAAAGAAATATGTGTAGGTCCTTCAACTTTTGAAAATATCATTTTTGTCCCATTTTAAAATAATTGCCTTTAAGGCTTTTAGGGGTCCAATTGTTATGTAATTTGAACCTTGGGTCCAAAATATAATTAAGTTATAGTTAAGTTAGTATTTCCAGGTGCATGGGCTGCATAAGTCCTGGAAATTTCATTTGGATCCTCAAGTTTAATATTTTTCTCATTAGTCCCTCAATTTTAGTAAAATTGTTTTCCAAGCCCTAACCACTTGGATTTTTGGAATACTTTTAAAATGTGTCATTCCCAGTAACGTAAAAGTAAAAATTTCAATTTATAAAGTTTAGGTCTGGTACAGTTTTAAAAATTGCAAAGTAGCCCTTAAACTTTCAAAATTTTACAATCTAGTCCTTGGGCTTTTAAAGGTTGATTTTATTTAACTTAAAACTCTTAAAACTTTATTAAAATGTCCAGAAGTCATTTTGAACCTGAGTACAGTCCCAAAATTTGAAATTTGCAGAGGGGTCCTTTAACTTTTATTTTCTTGCAATTTAGTCCACCAACTTTCCATTTTTGCATTTTTAAGTCCAAAATTGAAATTTAATCAATTGTGCTCGAATTTTCCAGGTTATAAGTCATCCAAAACATATATTTTAAAGATCATTCACATGCATGTCCAATACATACAAGAATTCATCAATTAAAGCATTAAAGTGTACATGCATGCACCTAAAATTCAATAAATAGTAATTTTGAGCAACTCTTGAGAATTTTCATGATTTGATATATAAAATTGACATGCAATACATAATTATATATATCTCAAGGCTCATGATTAAAGTTTCTACATGCATTTAATCAAAACACCTAAAAGTTGGAAAAATAATTTTTCCACCCACCTTAATTTTGGAAATTGTGAAATAAAAGGATAATTTCACAATTTTTGGATGAGGCTTCTTAGGTCAGCCCCTAAGTCAAGAAAATATCAAAATTAGGAGTTAGAAAAATGAGAGAAAAATTAAGGAGAAAAGAAGAAAATAAGGAAATGAAAAGGACTACACTTTACCTTGTGTAGTAGATGTTTGGAGACTAGTTGAAGCTCAAAATTTGGAAATTTTGGCTCAAATCCAAAATCTCCTAAGGTCAGCCCCTATTTCTCAAAATGAAAAAGGGGTGTTAAAATTTGAAAAAAAAATAGGAAGAGTAGGGAAGAAGGGGTCTAGTACACAATTCTTACCTTGTAGTCTAATTTTCTCTACTATTTTCTTCTTCAAGCTTGAGGTCCTTCTTCAAAATGTTGTCAAGCTCTAACCTTCAAGGTCTTCTAAATGTACCTCCAAAACCAATTTCAAACTTAAGTTAAGAAGGTGGAAGAGATGAACAATGTGATATCAAAAAATGGATTGAAGCTAAATTTCTTACCTTGTATGATGATGGTTTCGATTTTTATGAAGAATAGGGAGGAAAATGTTGAAATTTTTCTAAGTATGGAAGAAGAAAGTGAAAGAAAGAATAGAGAGAAGTTGGGAGTTTTTAGAGAGAGGGAGGAGAATTGGTTTGGAAGATCAAATGTGTTGGTGAAATTTTGAGATGAAATTTTGACAAAATTAGGCGATATGGCCGTCCACTTCATGCAGAGAGAGGGAGGGGATTTTGATCAAATTGTGTCTTGTAATTTTCTCTTGCATGGAGACAAAAATGCAAGTCAAAGTGTGGGTCAATTGGAATTTGAGAGGAATAAGAAGAATGTTGGGAAGAATGGAATAAGTTGGGAAAAATAATAATAAAGAATTGGTGTATAAGATGATGTGTATAATGTTTGAATTAATGATATAATTATACACAAGATGACTAATATATGGTGTAGGTGTACAAGAGTTGGATGATATTTTTATCCCAAAAATACCACCATGGCCGTCCACTTTGAGGGCAAATTGGTAATTCCATTTTTTTTTGTCCCAAATTTGATGATAATAGATGAAATATATCAATCTCCAAAATATTTAGTGATTTCCTTGATCACTTGTAAGTCTCATGATCACTTAATCTAAATCAAAATCTTAATTCTATAAGGTAAAAGTCTCTAAAATAAATAGTCTCTTAAAATTCTAAGGTGGCTAATAAATACAAAAATAGTAATAATGATCAATCAAGTGATCATAAATGACGAATAGAATTAATGATGATCATGATCACAAGTAATTAAATAAAATGAAATAAAATACAAAATATATTTATTATTTATATTTACCCGTCAAAGTGACGCGGTAAAATAGTCAAAATAGTACAAGTCAAAAAATACCAATCAAGCAATTAATTAAATTATAATATTATTTGAAATATATAAATTTTAAATTTCGAAAATTTTAAAATAAAAATAAATATATTATGCTAAAAGAGTTTTATTAGCTAGTCGCTCAAGAACAAGTTGAACCGATTGAAAGCCCGCATTAAAGTCGAAAGAAATTGACAATGGTTAAAGAAGTGAAAATTAGTGTCATTAACAAACACCATAACATAAAAATAATTTCAAGTATGAATTAGTTAAATCAAGTAATAAGTAAGTTGACAAAATCAAGTATGAGACACTTGCTATTTCAATATAAAAGTTGTATTTTTGTATAAGATAAATCTCAAGTACTACTGTTTCAGAAATATAATGTTTACTAAATGATTTTTCAGGACAAAGGTATTGTATTTTTAAAATACTAATTTAGTAGTAGATAGTTTTCAAAGATCATTAAAATGAAATAGATAACCGATGCTAAATCCATTATCATAATACGAACCACAAAATAAATAGTAAATATAAAAATAAATTATCAGAATATTTAATACTGTATCGGGAAAAAAAATAATAATACCCGCGATCGCGTCGTCTACGATTGAAAATTCCGGGGTCTCACAGCGTGACAGTTAGAATGGTATAAGAGCTCGGCTAGTAAGATGGAAACTTACACCGAGCTGACCCATGATAGGTTCCTCTGCCTTGGATTGGGTACCACTAGTAGATGGCTTAAGTTGAATCTTAGACGACCTTTTGAGCTATTTTGGGTTGTCATAATGTTAAGATGCCTGGATATGCCTCATTTTGGACGTAGGTTATTTAGAGATTTCTTGATTTGAAGGCTATAATGCCCCATTATGATGAGACTTGAAGGATATAATGTTATCACTTGACAGTATATGATTTGGTCATATGATATATTATAGAAGTTAGATGCCTAATGATATTACTTTGGAGAATGATTGTGTGGGAATCACTAAGTATGATTTACCGATAATGTGCCATTGTGTTTCGTTCTTAATACTTATACGAGCTTAAATAAGCAAATTTGACTTGTGGTTTGGAATCGTGGATAAGATACGTCAAAGATATGACGATTATAGGGTCTCAACTAGATATTGTCACTAAATAATTTTTCTAAGTTATGATATATCACTTGTGAATTAAATTTGGGATATTGATTATCTGGAAGTATTCGGAATATTATGGTGATTTAGGCACTCACATGATATATGAATTTGTTCTTAACCGAGTTGATTGATTTTGACATAGTTATTGAGTATTAAGTATTGATTAATTACGGAGGAGACAGATAATAATATTCTATATAAAGTATATGAGATGTGCACATTTATTTGGAATAATCAAAGACCTTATGGATATGGAAAATTGAGATTGCTATCAAGATTTTTGAAGGAGCGACTCATATGATTACAACTTTGGAAATAACTTATTAAATGATTGATGAGGTCTCGACTATTATATAGTGATGGATGGAAATTTTGGGTTAACCTTTACTTTAGCAATGAAACATACTATCAATTGTTCAAGGAAATATGCGACGATTTGAATAGGTGTCGACTATTTATTTAAATCGAGACTATTATTACGATATCCCTTTCTTAAGTGAATGAAATATTGACTAATTGCAATAAGCAATGATATATTCGAGATTTGGATTATAAGATGTATATGTCGAGCTAATAATTATGGGAACAATATATTAGAGCGATATGTGGAGTTATATATATGATTAGATAAGCGATAATTGAATAATGATGCAAATCTTACGGATCATATATACAGGGTACTATGAATAGTATCTATTATGAGATAATGAGAAGAAATTTGAGTATCACCGAGGTTGTTAGAGATATTTTTTCAGAAAGGTTATTAGAAGTTGACTGATGTGAACTCGGATCGGATATAAGTGCCCTTGCGCCGTCTAAGTTTTGATATTGAGGATAGAATAGATCCTTCATGAATAGACACATGAAGTATGAATCTCGTCTTTAATTTGAAAGGGATTAGTTCAGAAGAGAATTTGGGGACCAAATTCCTTTAAAGAGGGGAGGATGTGAGGCCCCAGATATTTCAACCGTAGACGACACGATCGCGGACTTTTTTCCCGATAATTTATTCTTATATTTACTATTTATTTTGCGATTCGTATCATGTTAATGGATTTAGCATCGATTATCTATTTAATCTTAATGATCTTTGAAAACTATCTACTACTAAATTAGTATTTTAAAAATACAATACCTTTGTCTTGAAAGATCATTTAGTAAACATTCTATTTTCGAAACAATAGTACTTGAGGTTTACTTTATATAAAAATCCAACTTTTATATTGAAATAGCAAGTGTCTCATACTTGATTTTGTCAACTTACTTATTACTTGATTTAACTAATTTATACTTGGAATCATTTTTATTTTTATGGTGTTTTGTTAATGACACTTATTTTCGCTTCTTTAACTATTGTCGATTTCTTTCGACTTTTAACGTGGGCTTTTAACCAGCTCAACTTGTTCTTGAGCGACTAGCTAATAAAACTCGTTTAGCATAATATATTTATTTTTATTTTTAAAAAATTTTGAAATTTAAATTTATATATAAAAAAAATTGTATAATTTAATTAATGGCTTGATGGATATTTTTGACTTGTACTATTGATTTTAAATTTTATTTGGTACCTTAGATTTTAAGGGATGATACTATACTTGGGAATTATTAGACACCTTATAAATTAGATGGCTTATTATATAAGTGATACATAAATTATAGAATAAGGAGTTTGATTTGGAATTAGTGATCGTGAGATTAATGATTGGATTTTTATTTTGACTTGGCAATCTACATCAATTACCACCAACCAAATTAAGATAAAAAAAAAAAAAGAAAAAGGGAACAATAAGCATGGAATGGACGTCCATGTGAGACTTGGAAGCAAGTTGGAGTAATGTTTTAATTCTAACATTCCTCACATAAATTATTAATGTTTTACTCATTCTTTATTCCCACTTTCTCCATTATTTATTCTATTCAAACCTCCAAGCTTGACCAACCCATTTCTTTGACCCATTTTTTGTCCCCCATGCAAGGCACACTAACAAACAATTAGGACAAAACAAAAATATAGAATTTGTGTATGTGTGTGAGTAGTTTTCGGCCAAGGCAAGGAAAAGGGGAGGATAATTCATTTTCATTCCCTCATCCACTCTTTCCACTCAATTCCAACACTTAGACATATTTCTTCTTTCAAACAACAAACAAAGGCTCCTCTATTTTGAGCAAAAGGACCGAAAATACCATGTAAATGGGTAAGACAATTTTTCTTCTTCTTTATCCAATTCATCTCTTAAAATATTCAAGCCTACCTCATTCCCTACTCATTTTTCATTTTGAGGTACACTTAGAGATTTCAACTTGAATTCGTCAAGGAGATTGGACATAAGCTTGAAAGGACTTTCAAGACATCCCTAAAAATCAAGACACCAAGGTAAGACTTGAGGCTTTTAGCACCTTCTTCACTTCCCTTTATTTTCGAATTTTTGACACTAAAAATCTCATTTTTGAGGTGATTAGGGGCTGACCTTGGAGCCTTGGCTAAGAAGTGATCAAGTTATTTTAGAGACTCTCCAAAATTTGACTATAATTTCAACTACACAAGGTATAAGTGTAGTACTTTTGGCCATTTCTTCTTTTCTTCCTTCTTATTTTAATTCTTCATTTTTCTAACTCCAAATTCTTTTATTACTTGACTTAGGGGCTGACCTAAGTGATCTCATCCAAAAATTGTGAAATTTATCCTTTTATTTCACAATTTCCAATTTTAAGGTGGGTGGAAAAATATTTTCCAACTTTTAGGTGTTTTGATTAAATGCATGTAGAAATTTTGATCATGAGCCTTGAGATATATATAATCTATGTATTGCATGTCAATTTTATATATCAAATCATGAAAATTCTCAAGAGTTGCTCAAAATTACTATTTATTGAATTTTAGGTGCATGCATGTACACTTTAATGTTTTAATTGATGAATTCTTGTATGTATTGGACATGCATGTGTATGATCTTTAAAATCTATGTTTTGGATGCCTTATAACCTGGAAAAGTCGAGCATAATTGATTAAATTTTAATTTTGGACTAAAAAATATAAAAATGGAAAGTTGCTAGACTAAATTGCAAGAAAATAAAAGTTAAAGGACCCCTCTGCAAATTTTGAAATTCGGGACTGTAATCAGGTTCAAAAATGACTTTTGGACATTTTAATAAAGTTTTAAGAGTTTTAAGATAAATAAAATCAACCTTTAAAAGCCCAAGGACTAGATTGTAAAATTTTGAAAGTTTAAGGGCTATTTTGCAATTTTTAAAACTGTACCAGACCTTAACTTTAAAATTTGAAATTTTTACTCTTAAGGTACTGGGAATTATATATTTTAAAAGTATTCCAAAAATCCAAGTGGTTAGGGCTTGGAAAACAATTTTTCTAAAATTGAGGGACTAATGTGTAAAATACTAAACTTGAGGACCCAAATGAAATTTCCAGGACTTATGCAGCCCATGCACCTGTAAATACTAACTTAACTATAACTTAATTATATTTTGGACCCAAGGTTCAAATTTCATAACAATTGGACCCCTAAAAGCCTTAAAGGCAATTATTTCAAAATGGGACAAAAATAATATTTTCAAAAGTTAAAGGACCTACACATATTTCTTTTAAAAAAATGTTTTTGTCCCAATATTCTACTAACCTTAGTGACATTTTCCAACTGGAATAACATTAAAAGCCCTGCAATTTTTACAAATTTGGGGCCAATGTGAGAATTTTACAAAATCTCAACTTCAAAATTTTAAAACTCTGAATCTCTGGACAATTTGGAGAATTTAGGAACTAACCTCTTAATTTTTCAAAGTCAGGATATTTATTTATTCAATTTTTAACCCCAAAAGTGTTAGTTTTTACAAAACGGGGCTAAAATTACAATTTTTCTTTTATAAAGGACCTAACCCAAATTATTTTCTCTTTTACTAAAATAGCCCTAGACCCTCTGACTTGGAGATTTAATTAAAGTATTTTATTATCTCAAAACCCTTGACTTATCGGATCAATTTGACCGATTAATACCCGATCGCGGAGCGACTTCCTCGCCTTGCGATTTTGAATCTATAACGGGACTTATGTTCCACCTAATCTTTCAAGATATCAAAGATTGCTTATCCTTCCGATGATCATCTTCATCCAAATACTCCACCAACGCCATAATTGCCACTCGCGTTTTTCAAAATTTTTCCTAAAACTGCTTCCCTGAATCAATAATACTCGACTGCTTGGTTGACTGTCTGTAATTGTAATTACTTTCCTACCTAAGTCAACTTGGTGTGTCGAGCTCACAGTCAGAATGGATACATTGGGGATGGAGCCGGGCAGCTCGGCTGCTATTCCACTCTTCCGGCCCCATCGCCCTAATCCCGCAACCGAGGGACGGAGTCCGGCCCAAGGGAAGCGGGTCGTAATCGAGGTATAATCATGATTATGACAGATCCGAGCCTTGCAAGCTCCACTGTGGATTTTGTCTTTGCCTACGGAGCGATAAGGTGCCGGTCTTGGACCATACTGACTGGGGAGTTACAAGGACTAGATTGTAAAATTTTGAAAGTTTAAGGGCTACTTCGCAAATTTTGAAACTATACCAGACCTAAATTTTAAAATTTGAAACTTTTACTCTTAAGGTACTGTAAATGACATATTTTAAATGTATTCCAAAAATCCAAGTGTTTAGGGATTGGAAAGTAATTTTACTAAAATTGAGGGACTAAAGTGTAAAATACTAAACTTGAGGACCCAAATGAAATTTCCAGGACTTATGCAGCCCACTCACCGGGAAATACTAACTTAACTATAACGTAATTATATTTTGGACCCAAGGTTCAAATTTCATAACAATTGGACCCCTAAAAGTCTTAAAGGCAATTATTTCAAAATGGGACAAAAATGATATTTTCAAAAGTTAAAGGACCTACACTTATTTCTTTTAAAAACTGATTTTGTCTCAATATCCTACTAACCTTACTGACATTTACCAACCGGAATCACATTAAAATCCCTTCCGGTTTGCGAGTTCCGATTATTTTAAACTTGAGGTCCGAATTGGAATTTTAAACAATTTGGGGCCAATGTGAGAATTTTATAAAAACACAAACTCAAAACTTTAAAAACCAGAATCTCTGGACAATTTAGAGAATTTAGGAACTGACCTCATAATTGTTCAAGGTCGGGATATTTATTTATTCAATTTTTAACCCCAAAAGTTTTGGTTTTTATAAAACGGGGCTAAATTGTAAATTTTCTTTTATAAAGGACCTAACTCAAATTATTTTCCCTTTTACTAAAATAGCCCTGGACCCTCTGACTTGGAGATTTAATTAAGGTATTTTATTTTCTCAAAAAAGCCCTTGACTTATCGGACCGATTCGACCGATTAATACCCGATCGCGGGGCGACTTCCTCGTCTTGCGGTTTTGAATCTATAATGGGACTTATGTTCCACCTAATCTTTCAAGATACCGAAGATTTCTTATCCTCCCGATAATCATCTTCATCCAAATAACTCCACCAATGCCATATTGCTACTCGTGAATTTCAAAAAAAATTCCTGAACTGCTTCTCTGAATCAATAATACTCGACTGCCTGGTTGACTGCCTATACTTGTATTTACTTTCCTGCCTGAGTCAACTTGATGTGTCGAGCTCACAGTCGGAATGGATACGTCGGGGATGGAACCGGGCAGCTTGGCTGCTATTCCACTCTTCCGGCCCCATCGTCCTAATCCCACAACTGAGGGACGGAGTCTGTCCAAGGGAAGCGGGTCGTGGTACTTGATGTATAATCATGATTATGACAGATCCGAGCCTTGCAAGCTCCACTGTGGATTTTGTCTTTGCCTATGGAGCGATAAGGTGACCGGTCTTGGACTATCCCTGGGGAGTTACAAGGAAGAACGAAGGAATCGCTGTCTGATGCACACGATTCCGGAGTTATCGGACCCGTTTGGTTGGCGCTACAAATTCGTACGCAACCGCTACTTGTTTTGCATTGGTTGGCGCTACAAACCGTGACGCAACCATTATTTGCCTTGCATGGGATTGGCGTTACATTTCCGCACGCAATCTACTGTCTTGGATGAATCACATAGTGCCTGGGTGACCACGAATCGTTTTCTCAAATGTATAAGTATACTACTTAAATATATTTATCACGACGCTTGTGGATGTGTGTGAATTCATGCATCATACTCACGCGTTTTTCATATAACTGTTTTCTCGCATTAACTATATATATCGCCACACTTGCACACGATCACCCATCCACTGAGATTTTTGTCTCATCCCCACCTGTTTTCTAACCTTTAGATGAGGACTTCGTTGAAGATGCTGAACCGGCCACGGATTGAGCCCTTGTACTCCGCTTGTTGGATTTACTAATTCTTATTGTTGTTGGACTCCTTTCTTGTGTTTGTTTTTGGACTCTTGTATTTTCTTTCATTCCGGTTTGTAACTGAAGGGCGTAGGACCCTTTGACTTTTAAGTTGTTATCTTTAGATCATATCGAGATGTAATTTGGATTATGGATATTGTGGACTATAAGTTGTAATTTGCACTTGTTCTTTATTCCGCTGCTATTGACTCTGTTTCATTGGGTTCTCGATGATATTCGTCTAGACTGTTTGGTTATTTGTATTTAAGTTGTGGATCATCGTCGCGTCCCGTTTGGGGCGTGACATATATACCATTTTAAGCCCCAAATGCACATATATTTTACACGTATCAATATGATGGTGCGGATAACGGCGTCTGATCCACATGTTACCTTCATTCTTCGCAATTGGAGAAACTCGTTGTTAATAAGTCCCTGAAGAAAATATAAAGGTTCTTATCCCATTTATACAAATGTCTATTCGAACCTTATACTTTTAATTGGCTTATTTCACTCTTGTGTTTCATTTAGTTGATCTCGAGACCACAAGCCAGTGTAAGAAGCCATTTTCATTGGAGATTATAACTTCACAGTGAATTGAGATTAGTTTTAAATACTTATCCAAAAGCTGAATATGAGATTTTGTAGAGTGGATTACAAACACTCAGGAAAGACCTTTAAGGCACAACTCTTCATTAAATTATTTTCTTAACGTCATGAAGACATGATTGTACTTGGATTTAAAAGTCAATTTACATATGCCATGTTGTTTTTATTATCGCACAAAGACGTAAACACTTTGTGCAATTTAGTGAACACGCTATTTGCGTTATCTAGCATTCTACAAATAAATATCCACTTAGATTCATATACCTTGTTAGTTGCAGGTCCTACTGAAAAGCATATTGTGTTATGATATCATCCACGGAGAAATATTTGACGACATTACAACTGCTGAACTAGTGTACTATCTGTCGTTTCTTTTAAGCAAGTCATGAGCACAAGCAAGGATGTCAAAACAATCTACGACATTTGTATCCCTAAAAATATACGAAATTTAATCAGAATATGGAAAGTAAAGCTAAAACTTCAAACAAATCTACATTATCTTTCAAGTTTTAGGCATAAATAAATTTTTCGATGCACTACATTATGATATGATGGTGCAAATAACGACATCTAATCCACAGTTTACCTTCATGCTTCGCAATCGGAGAAACTCGTTGTTAAGAAGTCCTTAAACAAAATATAAAGGTACTTATCCGATTTATACAAATGTCTATGCAAACCTTATATTTTTAATTGGCTTATTTCACTCATTTGTTTCATTTAATTGATCTCGAGACCACAAGCGAGTGTGAAAAGCCATTTGCATTGGAGATTAAAACTTCACAAAGAACTGAGATTAGTTTTAATTACTTATCCAAAAGATGTATATGAGATTTTGTAGAACACATACTCAGGAAATACATGTAAGGCACAACTCTTCATTAAAGTGTTTTGTTAACGTCATGAAGACATGAATTCACATGGATTTAATAGTCAATTTACATATGCCAACTTGTTTATTATTGCACAAAGATGTAAACATTGTGCAATTTAGCGCACTTTAAGTGAAATCTAGCATTCTGTTCTACAATTCGATATCTACTTAGATTCGCATACCTTGTTAGTTGCAGGTGCTACTGAAAAGCATATCGTGTTATGATACCGTCCATGGAGAAATATTCAACGATATTACAACTGATGATCTAGCGTATTATCTGTTATTTCTTTTAAGCAGGTCATGAGTGCAAGCCATGATGCCATAGTAATCTAAGACATTTGTATCCCTAAAAATATACGAAATTTGATCATAATATGTAAAGTAAATCAAAAACTTCAAACATATCCACATTATCTTTCAAGTTTTAGGCATAATTATATCTTACATTAGATTTGTCATTTGTGTAAATAGATTTTTCGAGGCACTCCAGTATGATATGATGGCGCGAGTAACAACGTCTTATCCATAGTTTACCTTCATGCTTCGCAATTGAAAAAACTCGTTGTTAATAAGTCATGGAAGAAAATATAAAGGTTCTTATCCTATTTATACAAATGTTTATGCGAACATTATACTTTTAATTCGCTTATTTCATTCTTATGTTTCATTTAGTGGATCTCGAGACCACAAGCCAGTGTAGAAGCCATTTTCATTGGAGATTATAACTTCAGGGAGAATTGAGATTAGTTTTAAATACTTATCCAAAAGCTAAATATTAGAGTGCATTTTTCGGAGAGACATGTAAGGCACAACTCTTCATTAAAGTGTTTTTAACGTGAAGACATGATGCACTTGGATTTAATAGTCAATTTACATATGCCATGTTGTTTTTATTATTGCACAAAGACGTAAACACTGTGCAATTTAGTGAACTTTAAGCGCTATTTGCATTCTGTTCTACAATTAAATATCTACTTAAAAGGTGCTACTCAAAAGCATATCGTGTTATGATATCGTCCATAGAGAAATATTTGATGACATTACAACTGATGAACAAGTGTAATATCTGTTATTTCTTTTAAGCAACTCCTTAGCGCAAGCGATGATGTCATAATAATCTACGACATCTGTATCCTTAGAAATATACGAAATTTAATCAAAATATGGAAAGTAAATCAAAAACTTCAAACAGATCCACATTATCTTTCAAGTTTTAGGCATAATTATATCTTACATTAGATTTGTCATTTGTGTAAATAGATTTTTCGATGCACCCCAGTATGATATGATGGTGCGAATAACAACGTTTTATCCACAATTTACCTTCATGCTTCGCAATTCACGTTGTTAATAAGTCCCTAAAGAAAATATAAAGGTTCTTATCCCATTTATACAAATGTCTATGCGAATCTTATGTTTTTATTTGCTTATTTCACTCATTTGTTTCATTTAATTGATCTCGAGACCACAAGCGAGTGTGAAAAGCCATTTGCATTGGAGATTATAACTTCACAAAGAACTGAGATTAGTTTTAATTACTTATCCAAAAGATGTAAATGAGATTTTGAGATTTTCGGAAAGACATGTAAGGCACAACTCTTCATTAAAGTATTTTCTTAACGTCATAAAGACATGATTACACTTGGATTTAATAGTTAATTTACATATGCCATGTTGTTTTTATTATTGCACAAAGACGTAAACACTGTGCAATTTAGCGCACTTTAAGCGCTATCTAGCATTTTGTTCTACAATTCGATATCTACTTAGATTCGCATACCTTGTTAGTTGCAGGTGCTACTAAAAAGCATATCGTGTTATGATACCATCTACGGAAAAATATTCGACGACATAAAAACTGATGAACTAGTGTACTATCTGTTATTTCTTTTAAATAGGTCATGAGTGCAAGCCATGGTGTCATAATAATCTACAACATCTGTATCCCTAAAAATCTACGAAATTAAATCAGAATATGGAAAGTAAATCAAAAACTTCAAACAGATCCACATTATCTTTCAAGTTTTAGGCATAATTATATCCTACATTAGAGTTGTCATTTGTGTAAATAGATTTTTCGATTCAACCCAGTATGACATGATGGTGCGAATAACGACGTCTGATCCACAGGTTACCATCATGCTTCGCAATTGGAGAAGCTCATTGTTAATAAGTCCCTGAAGAAAATATAATGGTACTTATCCCATTTATTCAAATGTCTATGCGAACCTTATATTTTTAATTGGCTTATTTCACTCATTTGTTTCATTTAATTGATCTTGAGACCACAAATGAGTGTGAAAAGCCATTTGCATTGGAGATTATAACTTCAAAAAGAAGCGAGATTAGTTTTAAATACTTATCCAAAAGATGTATATGAGATTTTGTAGAGTGCATTACACATACTCGGGAAAGACATGTAAGGCACAACTCTTCATTAAAGTGTTTTCTAACGTCATGAAGACATGATTGCACTTGGATTTAATAGTCAATTTACATATGCCGATGTTGTTTTTATTATTGCACAAAAACGTAAACACTATGCAATTTAGCGCACTTTAAGCGTTATCTAAAGCATTTTGTTCTACAATTCGATATGTACTTAGAGTCGTATACTTTGTTAGTCGCAGGTGCTACTGAAAAGCATATCGTGTTATGATATTGTCCACGGAGAAATATTCGACAACATTACAACTGATGAACTAGGGTACTATCTGTTATTTCTTTTAAGCAAGTCATTAGTGCAAGCCATGATGTCATAATAATCTACGATATATGTATACCTAAAAAATATGAAATTTAATGAGAATATGAAAAGTAAATCAAAAACTTCAAATAGATCCACATTATCTTTAAAGTTTTGCATAATTATATTTTATATTAGATTTGTCATTTGTGTAAATAGATTTTTTATGCAATCCAATATGATATGATGTTGCGAATAACAATTTTATCCATAGTTTACCTTCATGCTTCACAATTGTTAAAAACTGAAGTAAATATAAAGGTTCTTATCCCATTTATACAAATGTCTATGCGAACCTTATATTTTAATTTGCTTATTTCACTTTTTGTTTCATTTAGTTGATCTCGAGACCACAAGCCCGTGGGAAAAGCCATTTTGTTGGAGATTATAACTTCACAGAGAGAATTGAGATTAGTTTTAAATACTTATCCAAAAGCTAAATATGAGATTTTATAGAGTGGATTACAGGATCGCACTTGGATTTAATAGTCAATTTACATATGCCATGTTGTTTTTATTATTGCACAAAGATGTAAACACTGTGCAATTTTGCGCACTTTAAGCGTTATTTGCATTATGTTCTACAATTCGATATCTACTTAGATTCGTATACCTTGTTAGTCAAAGGTGCTACTGAAAAGCATATCGTGTTATGATATCGTCCACAGAGAAATATTCAACGACATTACAACTGATGAACTCGTGTAATATATGTTATTTGTTTTAAACAAATCATGAGTGCAAGTCATGATGTCATAATTATCTACGACATCTGTATCACTAAAAATATACGAAATTTACTCAGAATATGGAAAGTATATCAAAAACTTCAAACATATCCACATTATCTTTCACGTTTTAGGCATAATTATATCTTACATTAGATTTGTCATTTGTGTAAATTGATTTTTCGATGCACCCCAGTATGATATGATGGTGTGAATAACGATGTATGATCCACAATTTACCTTCATGCTTCGCAATTGGAGAAACTCATTGTTAATAAGTTCCTGAAGAAAATTTAATGGTACTTATCCCATTTATTCAAATGTCTATGTGAACCTTATATTTTAATTGGTTTATTTCACGTTTGTTTATTTGTTTCAAATTTATTTGATTATCTCACAAAGAATCGAGATTAGATTTAAATACATATCCAAAAGATGTATATGAGATTTTGTAGTGTACTCGGGAAAAAAAGCCTATTCATTAAAGTGTTTTCGTTGGACATGATTTGGATTTAATAGTCAATTTACATATGCCATGTAGTTTTTATTATTGCACAAAGATGTAAACACTATGCAATTTAGCGCACTTTAAGCGTTATCTAGCATTCTATTCTACTTAGATTCATATACCTTGTTAGTCGCAGGTGCTACTGAAAAGCATATCGTGTTATGACACCGTCCAAGGAGAAATATTCGACGACATTACAACTGATGAACTAGTGTACTATCTGTTATTTCTTTTAAGCAAGTCATTAATGCAAGCCATTATGTCATAATAATCTACGACATCTGTATCCCTAAAAAAATACAAAATTTAATGAGAATATGAAAAGTAAATCAAAAACTTCAAAGAAATCCACATTATCTTTAAAGTTTCAGGTGTAATTATATTTTATATTAGATCTGTCATTTGTGCAAATAGAATTTTTTTATGCACTCTAGTATGATATGATGTTGCGAATAACAATGTCTAATCCACAGTTTACCGTCATGCTTCGCAATTGGAGAAACTCGTTGTTAATAAGTCCCTGAAGTAAATATAAAGGTACTTATCCCATTTATACAAATGTCTATGCGAACCTTATATTTATAATTGGCATATTTCACTTGTTTGTTTCATTTAGTTGATCTCGAGACCACAAGCGAGTGTGAAAAGCCATTTTTGTTGGAGATTATAACTTCACAGAGAATTGAGATTAGTTTTAAATACTTATCCAAAAGCTAAATATGAGATTTTACAGAGTGGATTACAGGATCGCACTTGGATTTAAAAGTCAATTTACATATGCCAGGTTGTTTTTATTATTGCACAAAGATGTAAACACTGTGCAATTTTGCACACTTTAAGCATTATTTGCATTATGTTCTACAATTCGATATCTACTTAGATTCGTATACCTTGTTAGTCAAAGGTGCTCTTGAAAAGCATATCGTGTTATGATATCGTCCACAGAGAAATATTCGACGACATTACAATCGATGAACTAGTGTAATAGATTTTTTGTTTCAAGCAAATGACATGAGTGCAATAATGATGTCATAATTATCCACGACATCCGTCATGCTTAAAAATATGGAGAAAAATTTAATAAGTATAAAGAAAATATAAAAAACTTATCAAACAATATCCACATTATCTTTATGTTTTTATTTGGCTTATTTATCTTCATTTGTTTCATTTTAATTGATTTTTCGAGACCACATGATATGATGGTGTGAAAAGCCATTTGATCCAGATTTACCTTCACAAAGAATTGGAGAAATTAGTTTTAATTAATTATCTGAAGAAAATTTAATGAGATTTTCCCAGTTTATAGAAATGTCTATGTGAACTTACATTTTAATTGGTTTATTTCATTATTTGTTTCATTTATTTGATCTCGAGTAAAGACATGATTAGCCACGTTTGGATTTAATAGTTAATTTACATATGCCATGTTGTTTTTATTATTGCACAAAGATGTAAACACTATGCAATTTAGCGCACTTTAAGCGCTATCTAGCATTTTGTTCTACATTCTATTCTACTTAGATTCATATACCTTGTTAGTTGCGGGTGCTACTAAAAAGCATATCGTGTTATGATACCATCTACGGAAAAATATTCGACGACATTAAAACGATGAACTAGTGTACTATCTCGTTATTTCTTTTAAAAGTCATTAGTGCAAGCCATGGTGTCATAATAATCTACAACATCTCGTATCCCTAAAAAAATACAAAATTAAATGAGAATATGGAAAGTAAATCAAAAACTTCAAAGAAATCCACATTATCTTTCAAGTTTTAGGCATAATTATATTTTACATTAGAGTTGTCATTTGTGTAAATAGAATTTTTTATGCAACCAAAAGTATGATATGATGTTGCGAATAACAACGTCTGATCCACAGGTTACCATCATGCTTCGCAATTGGAGAAGCTCATTGTTAATAAGTCCCTGAAGAAAATATAAAGGTACTTATCCTATTTATACAAATGTCTATGCGAACCTTATATTTATAATTGGCATATTTCACTTGTTTGTTTCATTTAGTTGATCTCGAGACCACAAGCGAGTGTGAAAAGCCATTTTTGTTGGAGATTATAACTTCACAGAGAATTGAGATTAGTTTTAAATACTTATCCAAAAGCTAAATATGAGATTTTATAGAGTGGATTACAGGATCGCACTTGGATTTAAAAGTCAATTTACATATGCCAGGTTGTTTTTATTATTGCACAAAGATGTAAACACTGTGCAATTTTGCACACTTTAAGCATTATTTGCATTATGTTCTACAATTCGATATCTACTTAGATTCGTATACCTTGTTAGTCAAAGGTGCTACTGAAAAGCATATCGTGTTATGATATCGTCCACAGAGAAATATTCGACGACATTACAACTGATGAACTAGTGTAATATATGTTATTTGTTTTAAGCAAATCATGAGTGCAAGCTATGATGTCATAATTATCTACGACATCTGTATCTCTAAAAATATAGTGAATATGGAAAGTATATCAAAAACTTCAAACATATCCACATTATCTTTCACGTTTTAGGCATAATTATATCTTACATTAGATTTGTCATTTGTGTAAAACCCCAAAAAGATGATATGATGGTGCGAATAACGATGTATGATCCACAATTTACCTTCATGCTTCGCAATTGGAGAAACTCATTGTTAATAAGTTCCTGAAGAAAATTTAATGGTACTTATCCCATTTATAGAAATGTCTATGCGAATCTTATATTTTAATTGGTTTATTTCACTTATTTGTTTCATTTAATTGATCTCGAGACCACAAGCGAGTGTGAAAAGCCATTTGCATTGGAAATTATAACTTCACAAAGAATCGAGATTAGTTTTAAATATTTATCCAAATGATGTATATTAGATTTTGCAGAGTGCATTACACATACTCATGAAAGACATGTAAGGCACAACTCTTCATTAAAGTATTTTTTAACGTCTTAAAGACATGATTGCACTTAGATTTAATAGTCAATTTACATATGCCATGTTGTTTTTATTATTAAACAAAGACGTAAACACTTTGTGCAATTTAGCGATTTAAGCGCTATCTAGCATTTTGTTCTACAATTCGATATCTACTTAGATTTGTATACTTTGTTAGTCGCGGTGCTACTAAAAGCAAAACATATATACCATCCACGGAAAAATATTTGACGACATAAAAACCGATGAACTAGTGTACAATCTGTTATTTCTTTTAAGCAAGTCATGAGTCAAGCGATGATGTCATAATAATCTAAGACATATGTATCCCAAAAAATTTACGAAATTTAATCAGAATATGGAAAGTAAATCAAAAACTTCAAACAAATCCACATTATCTTTCCAGTTTTAGGCATAATTATATCTTACATTAGATTTGTCATTTGTGTAAATAGATATTTCGATGCACTCCAGTTTGATATGATGGTGCGAATAATGACGTCTGATCCACAATTTACCTTCATGCTTCGCAATTGGAGAAACTCGTTGTTAATAAGTCCCTGAAGTAAATATAAAGGTACTTATCCCATTTATACAAATGTCTATGCGAACCTTATATTTATAATTGGCATATTTCACTTGTTTGTTTCATTTTGTTGATCTCGAGGCCACAAGCGAGTGTGAAAAGCCATTTTTGTTGGAGATTATAACTTCACAGAGAATTGAGATTAGCTTTAAAAACTTATCCAAAATTTGAATATGAGATTTTTCAGAGTGGATTACAAACACTCAGGAAAGACATTTAAGGCACAACTCTTCATTAAAGTATTTTCTAAACATCATGAAAACATGATTGCACTTGGATTTAATAGTCAATTTACATATGCCGTGTTGTTTTTATTATTGCACAAAGTTGTAAACACTATGCAATTTAGCGCACTTTAAGCGCTATCTAGCATTCTGTTCTACAATTCAATATCTACTTAGATTAGTATACCTTGTTAGTCGCAGGTGCTACTGAAAAGGATATCGTGTTATGATATCGTCCACAGAGAAATATTCAACGACATTACAACGGATGAACTAATGTACTATCTGTTATTTCTTTTAAGCAAATCATGAGTGCAAGCCATGATGTCATAATAATCTACTACTTCTGTATCCCTAAAAATATACGAAATTTTATTAGAATATGGAAAGTAAATCAAAAAACATCAAACAAATCCACATTATCTTTCAAGTTTTAGGTGTAATTATATCTTACATTATATTTGTCTTTTGTGTAAATAGATTTTTCGATGCACTCCAGTATGATATGATGGAGCGACTAAGGACATATGATCCACAATTTACCTTCATGCTTTGCAATTGGAGAAACTCATTGTTAATAAGTTCTGAAGAAAATATAAATGTTCTTATACAAATGTCTATGTGAACCTTATATTTTTAATTGGTTTATTTCAATCTTATTTGTTTCATTTAGTTGATCTCGAGACCCACGAGTGTGAAAAGCCATTTGTGTGAGAAGATTAGTTTTAAATATTTATCCAAATGATGTATATTAGTACATTACACATACTCGGGAAAGACATGTAAGGCACAACTATTCATTAAAGTGTTTTCTTAACGTCATGGAGACATGATTGCACTTGGATTTAATAGTCAATTTACAAATGGCATGTTGTTTTTATTAAACACAAAGACGTAAAACATTGTGCAATTTAGTGCACTTTAAGCGCTATCTAGCATTCTCGCAATACAATTCGATATCCACTTAGATTCATATACCTTGTTAGTTGCGCAGTCCCTCTTTGAAAAACATATTGTGTTATGATATCGCCCACGGAAAAATATTTGACGACATTACAATCGATGAACTAGTGTACTATATGTTATTTCTTTTAAGCAAGTCATAAGTCGAGTCATGATATCATAATAATCTACGATATATGTATCCTTAAAAATATACGAAATTTAATCAGAATATGGAAAGTAAATCAAAAAACATCAAACAAATCCATATCATCTTTCAAGTTTTTGGCATAATTATATCTTACATTAGATTTGTCATTTGTGTAAATAGTTTTTCGATGCACTCCAGTATACTTATGATAGTGCGAATAACAACGTCTGATCCACAGTTTACTTTCATGCTTTGCAATTGGAGAAACTCGTTGTTAATAAGTCCCTGAAGAAAATATAAAGGTTCTTATTCCATTTCTACAAATGTCTCTGCGAACCTTATACTTTTAATTGGATTATTTCACTCTTATGTTTCATTTAGTTGATCTCGTGACCACAAGCCAGTGTGAGAAGCCATCTCCATTGGAGATTTATAACTTCACAGAGATTTGAGATTAGTTTAAATACTTATCCAAAATTTGAATATGAGATTTTACAGAGTGGATAACAAACACTCAGGAAAGACATTTAAGGCACAACTCTTCATTAAAGTATTTTCTAAACATCATGTAGACATGATTGCACTTGGATTTAATAGTCAATTTACATAAGCCGTGTTGTTTTTATTAATGCACAAAGTTGTAAACACTGTTCAATTTAGCACACTTTAAGTGCTATCTAGCATTTCGTTCTACAATTCGATATCTACTTAGATTAGTATACCTTGTTAGTAACATGTGCTACTGAAAAGCATATATCGTCCATGGAGATATATTCGACAACATTACAACTGATGAACTAGTGTACTATTTGTCGTTTATTTTAAGCAAGTCATGAACACAAGAAACGATTTCATAACAATATATAACATCTGTATCCTTAAAAATATACGAAATTTAATCAGAATAAGGAAAGTAAAGTTAAAACTTCAAACAAATCCACATTATCTTTCAAGTTTTAGGCGTAATTATATCTTACATTAGATTTTTCATTTGTGTAAACAGATTTTTCGATACACTCCAGCATGATATGATGTTGCGAATAACGACGACTGATCCACAATTTACCTTCATGCTTCGCAATTGCACAAACTCGTTGTTAATAAGTCCCTGAAGAAAATATAAAGGTACTTATCCCATTTATACAAATGTCTATGTGAACCTTATATTTTTAATTGACTTATTTCACTTGCCTATTTCATTTAATTGATCTCGAGACCACAAGCGAGTGTGAAAAGCCATTTTTGTTGGAGATTATAACTTCACAGAGAATTGAGATTAGCTTTAAAAACTTATCCGAAATTTGAATATGAGATTTTTTGAGTGGATTACAAACACTCGGGAAAGACTTTAAGGCACAACTCTTCATTAAAGTATTTTCTAAACATCATGAAAACATGATTGCACTTGGATTTAATAGTCAATTTACATATGGCGTGTTGTTTTTATTATTGCACAAAGTCGTAAACATTATGCAATTTAGCGCACTTTAAGCGCTATCTAAGCATTCTCGTTCTACAATTCGATATCTACTTAGATTAGTATATCTTGTTAGTCGCGGGGTCCCTCTTGAAAAGGATATCGTGTTATGATATCGTCCACAGAGAAATATTCGACGACATTACAACGGATGAACTAATGTACTATCTGTTATTTCTTTTAAGCAAATCATGAGTGCAAGCCATGATGTCATAATAATCTACTACTTCTGTATCCCTAAAAATATACGAAATTTTATCAGAATATGGAAAGTAAATCAAAAAACATCAAACAAATCCACATTATCTTTCAAGTTTTAGGTGTAATTATATCTTACATTATATTTGTCATTTGTGTAAATAGATTTTTCGATGCACTCCAGTATGATATGATGGAGCGACTAAGGACATAAGATCCACAGTTTACCTTCATGCTTTGCAATTGGAGAAACTCATGGTTAATAATTCCTGAAGAAAATATAAATGTTCTTATACAAATGTCTATGTGAACCTTATATTTTTAATTGGCTTATTTCGATCTCTTATGTGTCATTTAGTTGATCTCGAGACCACAAGCCGAGACCACATTGGAGATTTATAACTCACAGAGATTTGAGAAGTTTAAATACTTATCCAAAATTTGAATATGAGGAGTACACATACTCGGGAAAGACATGTAAGGCACAACTATTCATTAAAGTGTTTTATTAACGTCATGGAGACATGATTGCACTTGGATTTAATAGTCAATTTACAAATGCCATGTTGTTTTTATTACTGCACAAAGACGTAAACATTGTGCAATTTAGTGCACTTTAAGCGCTATCTAGCATTCTGCAATACAATTCGATATCCACCTAGATTCATATACCTTGTTAGTTGCAGGTCCTACTGAAAAACATATTGTGTTATGATATCGCCCATGGAGAAATATTCGACAACATTACAAATCGATGAACTAGTGTACTATATGTTATTTCTTTTAAGCAAGCCATAAGTGCGAGTCATGATATCATAATAATCTACGATATATGTATCCTTAAAAATATACGAAATTTAATCAGAAAATGGAAAGTAAATCAAAAAACATCAAACAAATCCATATCATCTTTCAAGTTTTTGGCATAATTATATCTTACATTAGATTTGTCATTTGTGTAAATAGATTTTTCGATGCACTCCAGTATAATATGATAGTGCGAATAACAACGTCTGATCCACAGTTTACTTTCATGCTTTGCAATTGGAGAAACTCGTTGTTAATGTCCCTGAAGAAAATATAAAGGTTCTTATTCCATTTCTACAAATGTCTCTGTGAACCTTATACTTTTAATTGGATTATTTCACTCTTATGTTTCATTTAGTTGATCTCGTGACCACAAGCCAGTGTGAGAAGCCATTTCCATTGAAGATTTATAACTTCACAGAGATTTGAGATTAGATTTAAATACTTTCCAAAATTTGAATATGAGATTTTACAGAGTGGATAACAAACACTCAGGAAAGACATTTAAGGCACAGCACTTCATTAAAGTATTTTCTAAACATCATGTAGACATGATTGCACTTGGATTTAATAGTCAATTTACATAAGCCGTGTTGTTTTTATTAATGCACAAAGTTGTAAACACTGTGCAATTTAGCACACTTTAAGCGCTATCTAGCATTTCGTTCTATAATTCGATATCTAGTTAGATTAGTATACCTAGTTAGTAACAGGTGCTACTGAAAAGCATATATCGCCCACGGAGATATATTCGACAACATTACAACTGATGAACTAGTGTACTATTTGTCGTTTCTTTTAAGCAAGTCATGAACACAAGAAACGATTTCATAACAATCTATGACATCTGTATCCTTAAAAATATACGAAATTTAATCAGAATAAGGAAAGTAAAGTTAAAACTTCAAACAAATCCACATTATCTTTCAAGTTTTAGGCGTAATTATATCTTACATTAGATTTTTCATTTGTGTAAACAGATTTTTCGATACACTCCAGTATGATATGATGTTGCGAATAACGACGACTGATCCACAGTTTACCTTCATGCTTCGCAATTGCAGAAACTCGTTGTTAATAAGTCCCTGAAGAAAATATAAAGGTACTTATCCCATTTATACAAATGTCTATGTGAACCTTATATTTTTAATTGACTTATTTCACCCATTTGTTTCATTTAATTGATCTCGAGACCACAAGCGAGTGTGAAAAGCCATTTTCATTGGAGATTATAACTTCAGAGAGACCTGAGATTAGTTTCAAATACTTATCCAAAAGATGAATATGAGATTTTGCAGAGTGGATTACTCACAATCAAGAAAGACATTTAAGGCACAACTCTTCATTAAAGTATTTTCTTAACATCATGAAGACATGATTGCACTTGGATTTAATATTTATTATTTCATAAAGACGTAAACACATCAAACGTGCAATTTAGCACAATTTAAGTGTATACAGACTTAGGAAAGACATTTAAGGCACAACTCTTCATTATAATATTTTCTTAACGTCAAGAAGACATGATTGCACTTAGATTTAATATTCCATTTGCATATACCATTTTATTTTTATTATTGCACAAAGACATAACACTGTGCAATTTAGCACACTTTAGGCGCTGTCTAGCATTCTCGTATTTTCTAAAATCCGATATCTATTTAGATTTGTTTACCTTGTTAGCCAAAGGTGCTACTGAAAATCATATCGTGTTATGATATCGTCCCTGGAGAAATATTCGACGACATTACAACTGATGAACAAGTGTTCAGTTTGTAGTTTCTTTTAAGTAAGTCATGAGCTCAAGCCATGATGTCATAGTAATCTACGACAAATGTATCCCTAATAATATACAAAATTTAATAGAATACGAAACGTAAAGCAAAAAATTTCAAACAATTCACATTATCTTTCAAGTTTTAGGAGTAATTGTATCTTACATTAGATTTGTCATTTTTGTAAATAGATTTTTCGATGCATTTCCAGTATGATATGATGGTGCGAATAACGACGAATGATACCCAGTTTACCTTCATGCTTCGCAATTGGAGAAACTCGTTGTTAATAAGTCCCTAAAGAAAATATAAAGGTACTTATCCGATTTATACAAATGTCTATGTGAACCTTATATTTTTAATTGGCTTATTTCACCCATTTGTTTCATTTAATTGATCTCGAGACCACAAGCGAGTGTGAAAAGCCATTTTCATTGGAGATTATAACTTCAGAGAGACCTGAGATTAGTTTCAAATACTTATCCAAAAGATGAATATGAGATTTTGCAGAGTGGATTACTCACAATCAAGAAAGACATTTAAGGCACAACTCTTCATTAAAGTATTTTCTTAACATCATGAAGACATGATTGCACTTGGATTTAATATTTATTATTTCATAAAGACGTAAACACTGTGCAATTTAGCACAATTTAAGTGTATACAGACTTAGGAAAGACATTTAAGGCACAACTCATCATTATAATATTTTCTTAACGTCAAGAAGACATGATTGCACTTAGATTTAATATTCCATTTGCATATACCATTTTATTTTTATTATTGCACAAAGACATAACACTGTGCAATTTAGCACACTTTAGGCGCTGTCTAGCATTCTGTTCTAAAATCCGATATCTATTTAGATTTGTTTACCTTGTTAGCCAAAGGTGCTACTGAAAATCATATTGTGTTATGATATCGTCCCTGGAGAAATATTCGACGACATTACAACTGATGAACAAGTGTTCAGTTTGTAGTTTCTTTTAAGTAAGTCATGAGCTCAAGCCATGATGTCATAGTAATCTACGACAAATGTATCCCTAATAATATACAAAATTTAATCAGAATACGAAACGTAAAGCAAAAATTTCAAACAATTCACATTATCTTTCAAGTTTTAGGAGTAATTGTATCTTACATTAGATTTGTCATTTTTGTAAATAGATTTTTCGATGCATTTCAGTATGATATGATGGTGCGAATAACGACGAATGATCCGCAGTTTACCTTCATGCTTCGCAATTGGAGAAACTCGTTGTTAATAAGTCCCTAAAGAAAATATAAAGGTACTTATCCGATTTATACAAATGTCTATGTGAACCTTATATTTTTAATTGGCTTATTTCACCCATTTGTTTCATTTAATTGATCTCGAGACCACAAGCGAGTGTGAAAAGCCATTTTCATTGGAGATTATAACTTCAGAGAGACCTGAGATTAGTTTCAAATACTTATCCAAAAGATGAATATGAGATTTTGCAGAGTGGATTACTCACAATCAAGAAAGACATTTAAGGCGCAACTCTTCATTAAAGTATTTTCTTAACATCATGAAGACATGATTGCACTTGGATTTAATATTTATTATTTCATAAAGACGTAAACACTGTGCAATTTAGCACAATTTAAGTGTTTTCTAACATTCTATTCTACAATCCTATACCTACTTAGATTTGTATACCTTGTTAGTCACATGTGCTACTGAAAAGCATATCATGTTATGATATCGTTCATGGAGAAATATTCTACGACATTACAACTGATGAACTAGTGTACTGTTTGTCGTTTCTTTTAAGCAACTCCTGAGCGCAAGCGATGATGTCATAATAATCTACGACATCTATATCCCTAAAAATATAAGAAATTTAATCAGAATATGGAAAGTAATGAAAACCATCAAACAATTCCACATTATCTTTCAAGTTTTAGGCGTAATTATATCTTACATTAGATTTGTCATTTGTCTAAATAGATTTTTTTATGCACTCTAGTATGATATGATGTTGCGAATAACAACGTCTAATCCACAGTTGACCTTCATGGTTCGCAATTGGAGAAAATCGTTGTTAATAAGTCTCTGTAGAAAATATAAAGGTTCTTTATACAAATGACTCTTTGAACCTTATATTTTTAATTAGCTTATTTCACTCTTCTATTTCATTTAATTGATCTCGAGACCACAAGCGAGTGTAAAAATCCATTTGCATTTGAGAATATAACTTCACAGAAAACTGGGATTGCTTTTAAATACTTATCCAAAAAATGTATATGAGATTTTGCAGAGTGGATTACACACACTCCGGAAAGACCTTTCATGCACAACTCTTCATTAAAGTATTTTCTTAACGTCAATAAGACATGATTGCACTTGGATTTAATACTGAATTTTCAATGCCATTTTATTTTTATTATTGCACAAAGACATAAACACTGTGCAATTTAGCGCACTTTAAGCGCTATCTAGCATTCTGTTCTATAATTCGATATCTACTTAGATTTGTATACCTTGTTAGTCATAGGTGCTACTGAAAAGCATATCGTGTTATGATATTTTCCACGGATAAATATTCAACGACATTACAACTGATGAACTAGTGTACTATCTGTCATTTCTTTTAAGCAAGTCATGAGCGCATGCCATGATGTCATAATAATCTACGACATGTATCCCCAATAATATACAAAATTTAATCATAATACGGAAAGTAAAGCAAAAACTTCAAACAATTCCACATTATCTTTCAAGTTTTAGGTGTAATTATATCTTACATTAGATTTGTCATTTGTGTAAATATATTTTTCGATGCACTCCAGTATGATATGATGGTGTGAATAATGATGCCTGATCCACAGTTTACCTTCATTCTTCGTGTTTGCCAAAAATATTTGGATCTTACAACTCCAAGCGTACAGTGTAGTTTATAGGATAATGGCAAGCAAGGTCGTATTCTTCAATATTTAATCCAATTAATGTTTAACAACCTTAGACACATAATCTCAACATGTTTCTTCAATATTAAATCCAATTAATGTTTAACAAAACCAATTCATGCAATTCTATGGGTTCAATTCCTAATTTAAGCTATTTCCCCTCCCGGGCGGCGTGTAAACAGTAGACTAAATAACAATTGTAGATCTCTCAATACGTTACAACTATTATTAACTCCCAAAAGATCTGTGAATTGAATGACTCCCCACAAACATTTGTAGGTCTCCCGACTCGTTACACCCGTTTATGTCTGAATTCGCTTTTCGTTTTCGTTAGAACTCATCTCCTGAATCTCGCACTAGCTAATATGACATGCTAATTACTGGCGAAATAAAAAGCAATTAAGAATAAGCACTCGAATTCATAAAATAGAACACATGAATCAATTAAGAAAATAGTTAATCAAGATTTAACATGAATCCATAGTTTTGATTATGCCCCTAAGATCCAAAAGATTAATCAAACAGTGATAACAAGTTCATGGATAAATTCGAAATCCACATTATGACATCGTTTAAGCACAGACAAGAGATCTAGACATAGAAAGAAAATATTAGTTGTGGCTCGGGTTCGGGCTCTGGAGTTGGTTCCTTTCTTCTTCTCGTATTTCTCCTTGTTCCTTTTTCACCCCTAGAAGCCATGAAAACCAAGATTATAAGGTAAGAAAAATCTGAAATTTGAAGTTTTTGAAAACCCCCAAACTTGGTGTAGAATTTGGAGAAGTTGAAAATTTGAAGCCTTTAGGTGGTGGGTTTCTTGAGAAGATGAAGGATTTGTGTTTTTGGGTGAGATTTATAGTGAATTTGGAGAGATTTGGAGAGCAGTTTTAGTGTTTTGGGACATAATTTTCGTATGTTAGGGTTTGGGTAGGAGAAAGTGGGAGAAAAAATGAGTTTTGGCGTGAAATTTGGGGTTAAATATGTTTCTGTCCGATTTTTTGACGGGCCACACAGCCTGTGTGACACCGCACGGGCGGGTCATGTGGCCATGCACACGTCTATCCACCCGTCTCATAGTCGTAGACCACACGGCCTAGTCGTCTGGTGTTGGGCACCTCGTCCTCTCGCACGACCTGGTCATATGGCCTCACACACTCGTGTGAGATAATTTTTGTACTTTTTTTTGTAACTGGGAGTTTGTTGTGACGCCTCCTACACAACAACTCACAAAAATAAACAAATCTAATAATTAAGTTAATAAAAATAAAATAAAATTAAAATTAAAATTGAAGGCGATTAAAAATTAACAAAAATAGGAAATAAATTGAGTTTCCTCCCATAAAGCGCTAAGTTTTACGTCTTCAACTAGACTTCAAATTTCTAATCACTTTCGTTGAACCGTGTCGGTTGAAATTTGTGAGCCTTCAAAGTCAGTACCATCCATTAGATGAATGGCATTGCATTGCTCTCTCGGATTGAGTTTGGTATCGCTTGGGGAATTTGCCCTTTTGATGTTGGGCTCCCACTGCAGTTGCGATCTGGGCTACTTGTGTTTCTAGAGATTTCAATCTTGCATTTATGTTCGTGTTAAACTGAATGACCTGCTCTTCTATCCTGTCTATATTTGCTTCATCCTTGTTCAGTCTTGCCATGGTCTCTCCGATAAACGAGGATCGCATCTCTTAACCATATGCTTTCTTTTCGTTTGACTCCGCTCTACCTTGGTTACCCACATTATATCCCGGAGATGGCTGCAAAACAATTTTATTGTTAGTATACGAGAAATTTTCATGGTTTTGCAACCCCGAATGATAGTAATTGGGTGTCTGATTATTTCTATAATTGTTGTTGAAGCTCCTTTGTTGCAACACAAAGTTTGCTTCTTCATCAACAACAGCAGGATCTCTTGGAGCCACTTGCTGCATTGCGTCCAATTTCATAATCAGCAGGATACTTGTTCTGTTAGCATGGAGACTTTCTCATCCTGAACTTCTGCCACACGTCGGACAGTAGATCTCTCATATGGCCATTGGTAACTGTTGTTCTCCATCTCTTCTAACAACTCTAGTGCCTCCTCTGGATACTTCCCTAGCAGGCACCCCCAGATACAATATCTATAATTATTCTCGTGTTGCCACTCAAACCATTATAGAAGTACTGGACATGTTGGTAGTCGGGATATCCATGTTGAGGGAACTTCTTTAGCAATTCCCGGAATCTATCCCATGCTTCATATAGTGGCTCAGAATCTAACTGCCTAAACTGGGTGATTTCAAATTTCAATTGCAGCGTTTTACTGGCGGAAAAGTATTTGGCTAGAGAGCATAACCATCCCTTAGCCTTATTGCGTAGAGAAAATGCGAAAAGGCGGCATCGAATGATATCCTCAGAAACACCATTCATCTTAACCGTATCGGAAATTTCTAAAAAGTGCTCCAGATGCGCATTTGGATCCTCAACGGCTCTGCCTCCAAACTGATGTTGTGATACCATCTGGATCAATGCCGGTTTTAGTTCAAAGTTATTTGCATTGATCGGCCGACGGGCCACACCCTCATAAGTCTGACTTACCTCTGACTGGAAGTAGTCCCTAAATGCACTTCTCGCGGGCCTTTCCACTATTCGGTCCTGGGCGTTGCCCTAAGTGGGTGCTTCTCATTGATTATGTTATTCACGGATCCTAGTTATTCCCCTCCGCCATTGATTTAGGCTTTTTCCTTAGTTACTTCGTTATCTTCTTGATTTCCAAATCAATGGGTATTGGTTGGGTAGATCTGGAACGCATGATCATGCACTATATGCCATTAACAAAAATAATGTTAGAACCGAAAAAAATAAAATATAATTTTCGAAAAAAACATTGAAAAATATAGAAAAAAATAGAAAAAAATGCTTCAATTAAGATTGAACTACTTATAACTATATCTAAGTAGAATCTTTCAATCCCAAGAAACGGCGCCAAAAACTTGTTTGCCAAAAATATTTTGATCTTACAACTTCAAGTGTAAAGTGTAGTTTATAGGATAATGGCAAGCAAGTTCGTATTCCTCAGGGATTGACTACGAAACACTTAGGCTATAATAACATCGCATTCCAATTTTATTGAAGCGACCGAATATCAAGTTATATCAAAAATCAAAAAATAAAAGAAAATAAATAAATTTGCGAACCCCACAAGTATTTTCAACAACTACGGAAGCAACCTTAGGCACATAATATCAACATGTTTCTTCAGTATTAAATCCAATTATTGTTTAACAAAACCAATTCATGCAATTCTATGGGTTAAATTCTTAAGTTAGTCTATTCCCCCTCCCGGGTGGCGCATAAATAATAGATTAATAACAATTACAGATCTCCCGATATGTTACAACTATTACTAACTCCCAAAAGATCTGTGAATTGAATGACTCCCCAGAAACATTCGTAGGTCTCCCACCTCGTTACACCAATTTATGTTTGAATTCATTTTCCATCTTTGTTAGAACTCATCTCCCGAATCTCGCACTAACAAATATGGCATGCTAATTATAGGCCAAATAAAAATCAATTAAGAATAAGACTCGAATTCATAAAATAGTTCACATGAATCAATTAAGAAAACAATTAATCAATATTTAACATGAATCCACAATTTTAGTTATGCCCCTAAGATTAGAAAGATTAGTCAAACATTGATAACAAATTCATAGACAAATTCAAAATAAACATTATTACATCGTTTAAGCACAGACAAGAGATCTAGACATAGAAAAAAAACCCTTCTTGTCAGGATGGATTCCCCTTCCAAGCCTTCAAAGCTCTTGTGCTCCCATAGATGCGAAATGCCTTGTGATGTTCTTCACGACCTAACCCTCCTTTCTCAGAAGACCTTGGATCTTGTGTTCCTGTGAAAATTGGTGTGTTATATGTTGTATGGATGGATTCTTTTTTGTGCAAGCCTTGGGTCCCTTTTATAGATGCTTGGGGAGATTACTTGTAGAGTTGGAGTGGGAAAAGGACAGCAAAAAACGTGTGACAGTGTACCACACGGCCCGATCATGTAGCCTCACACGGCCGTGTGGGTTTTATCCAAACCAACCTCACACGCCCGTGTGGGTCCCTCATTAGTATGAGTTTCGCATGTAATTTGGGCATAATTGTGGATAGAATAAGTTGATATGCATGCATTAACTGAGTAAAATGGGCCATATTCTTATAAAGTGGAAAAGATATTACGCTTTGCTAGTTTTGTAGGAATTAAACGATATTTATAGCACTTTGGTGACAAATCGGAGCATTGCGGTAAAGAACTGTCAAGAATACACAAAGTTTGGAGCTAGCCGTGAAAAAATTAGACGAACCGGGTGAAATACGGCCACGCACGGTCAGTCCATGCTCATAAGCACGACCCATGCGTGAGTAGCACAGCAGGACTCAGCCATCGCAGGGACGCATGGGCTGGTCGTGCCTGGACGCGCGGCCCGTGCGTCGATTCAGGAAGAGAATTTTCGTACGGCCTGATGCACAGGTTGGTCGTGCGTAAGCGTACGGCCCGTGCGTCTGTGCTGGAAAATCAGATTTTGGCAATTTTGACTTAGGTTTCGGCCCAACGGGAGTATAAATATAGACGAGGTGGCTCCAAACAAGGACACACTGATTTTTGCCCTAGAAAGCAGAGAAGAGAGCAACCTTATACCGGAGGATTCAAGAGATTGATCGAGGTCGCAACCACATGCTTGAGGATTGAATATTGATCGAGAGATTATCAACATCCCTGCGTTTGCTTATTCCATTATATATTTTACTTTCATCTAGTTAGATATGAACATGAACAATTGTCTATGAATTGTTTATTTCCCATGTCCAGCTAAACACCTTGTGATTCTGGGGTTTGGCTTTAGGTTAATGGATACTTTTGTGTGATGTTTAATTGAAATTTAAGTTATTATTTCAAACCATATTCGAGTACTCTGTTTTCTTTCTTGTTTTATCAAATGGCCATTGGTTTAACTTGTTTGATGTATTGATTCACAATTCGAGAGATGAGTTTCAATTCTAGATTTGGAGTACTTGACATGAATATTTTGCATGATTGAGAAGTCAGTGAATATTTGTGAGGATAAATAATCTTTTATGCTTTTGGGAGTTGGTTATCTTATGTTGAGTATAGATGCTAGCATAGATAATCCAATCAACGTTTTTATTGTGTCTCGAGAGAGAGGGTAAAATACTTTTGTGATTGTCTTATAGGGAAGAATAATAATAACTTTGGTTCTGATTAATCGGATAACAAGATGGATATTAACTGAAACCATAACCCTGGAATCCATTCATCTCCTTGATCTTTCAATCAAACTCTTTACTTTGTCTTTTTATGATAAAATCTTGTTTTAGTTTACAAACCAACAATTAACTTTCGAACGTCTAAATAAAAATAATAATATTCCAATCTCAATACTTAGTACATAAATTTATTAGTCTCTGTGGGATCGACCTTGCTAACCCAATCTATTAACTACACCATTCACTTGCGGTGAAGCTAAAAATAAGGCAAACAAGTTTTTGGCGCCGTTACCGGGATTAATTAAATTTTTAGTACTAATATTGCGATAAATAGAATTATTTTTAATTTAGACATTTTTTCTTTTTATTTTTGTTTAATTCCACTCCTATATTGTTTGACTTGTTTTTTAGTTGGTTCACGTTGTGCATGAACACTCGCTCGAAGCAAAAAGAATTAGCACCGTTCGTACCGGAGGTTGAAGCTTTTGCAAGGCAACTGAGTGCATCTACTAAACGGGCAGAAAGACAACAGGATCATACTATGGGGGATGTGGAAGAGAACAACGGGGGTAATAACAGAACCAATAACAGAGGTAAGAATGGGATCAACAGGATCATTAATGAGTTATCGAGAACAGAAATTCCGGTAGTCCAACAACAAGCGATTTGCGATTACTTTCTCCCACAAACAAATCGCAACTATCGTGGAATTGCCAATGTCCCGATAAATGCAAACAACTTTGAGTTGAAGCCGGCGCTCATTTTGATGATTCAATTGAGAATCCGATTTGGGGTTTTTCCATCCGGGACCCCAACTCTCATCTTGCACACTTCATGCAGATATGAAACACGGTCAAGACGAATGGGGTGTCTGATGATGCTATACGTCTGCGCCTATTCTCTTTCTCTTTAAGGGATAAGGCTAGAAACTGGTTAGGCACTTTGACTCAGGGAAGTGTGAATACTTGGGATGAGTTGAGCCAGAAGTTTTTATTTAAATTCTTTCCACTAAGTAAGACACTGCAGCTTAAGAGCGAGATCACGCAGTTCAGACAGTTTGACTATGAACCACTATATGAGGCCTAGGAGAGATTCCGGGATTTATTGAGGATGTGTTCGCAACACGGGTTTTCAGAGGATCAGCAGCTTTACTTCTCTTATAACGGGTTGATGGGACAGACTAGATCGTTTGTGGATGCTGCAGCAGGAGGCGCTTTACTCGCAAAATTCCCACAGGATGCATTCAACTTGCTTGAAGAGATGGCAATGAATAGCTATCAGTGGCCCTCCGAGAGGACAAATGTGAAAAGGGTAGCCGAATTCTCTGATTCAGACCCAATCAAGGCATTGACAGCTCAGATGACTGCGTTGACAAATCAGTTGAGTGTTTTGACAAATGGGACTGAAGGAAACACATGTGTGAATAATGGGGGAGTTCCTCAAGATCCCATGGAGGAAGCTAACTATGTCAATAACCGAAATTTCAACAATTACCAAAACAATCAGACTCCTACCCCATTATCACCCGGGTGTAAGAAATCATGAAAATTTCTCATATGCAAATACGAAGAATGTGATGCAACCATCACCGGGGTTCAATGTGACAAATGGTGTTATTAATGCAAAGGCAAAGCCATAAATGGAAGATGTTCTTACTTCATTTATGAGTCAGACAAGTTCATTCATGAATGAAACTAGGAACTAATTTAGCAAGGATGAGGCTAAGCTGGATAAGATTGAGACACATGTCACTCAATTGGCCAACACCATGGGCTGGCAAATGAATAATCTTGAAACCCGATTGGCAATTAGCTACGATTGTCAATGGACAACATCGAAAGGCCGATTCACAGTGTAACGCTGAGGTAAACCCAAAGAAGCAGTATAAAGCCATTCGTCTGAGGAGTGGAACGGAATACGAGGGGCCAAAAATTCTGAAAAGCAGTGAAAATATGCAACCACACACGACCCGTGCGCCTATGCACGGGCAGGTCATGCGTGGTGCCGAACAAAGAGTTGTAAATTCTGGAGATACAGACACGGAAGTAAATGGCAATGCCGAGGCCGAGGAAGGAATCGAGGGACATATTGATGAACAAAAAGGGGCTGAGAAGCTTAAATCTTTTTCTAACTCTGATTTTTCTAAACTTACTACTCCCCTTCCTTTTCCCCAACGATTTCAAAAGAAAAAGTTAGATGCGCAATTTGCAAAATTCCTTGATATATTTAAGAAGTTGCATATAAACATACCTTTTGCAGACGCATTGGAGCAAATGTCTAATTATGCTAAATTAAAGGATGTTATGTCAAAGAAGAGAAAGAAGACATGTTTCTGATGTGTCTTACTCAACTACGTCTCTCGACCCTATTATGAAATTGCATTGCCTATCCTTATAGATGGAAAGGAATCGTCTATGAATATATTGCTTTTTGATGTGTGGGGGATTGACTTCATGGGTCCCTTTCCATCTTCTTCGGGCTATCAATATATTCTACTTGCAGTAGAGGTGATTCATTCATAGATGAATGATGCACATGTAGCAATGCGATTCTTAAAGATAAATATATTCACTCGATTTGGAACTCCGAGAGCTTTGATTAGCGATGGGGGTCATATTTGGTGAATAAATTGATGAGCAATCTACTTGCAAAGTATGGGGTTAGGCACAAAGTGGCATTAGCATATCATCCGCAAGCAAATGGGCAAGCAGAAGTAGCCAATCGCTAGATCAAACAAATTCTAGAAAAGACAGTGAGCATAAATCGCAAGGATTGGGCAATGAAGTTAGATGATGCGTTATAGGCATACCGGACTGCATTTAAGATGCCTTTGGGCACATGTCCATATCAGTTGGTATTCGGGAAATCGTGTCACTTACCCATGGAGTTAGAGCATAAGGAATTATGGGCGGTAAAGAAGTTAAATTTTGACTTTGAAACAATGGGTGAAGAGAGGCTATTAAATTTAAATAAGATGGAAGAGTTCAGAGATGAAGCCTACAAGAATTCTCGAATCTACAAAGAGCGCACAAAGAGATGGCATGATCGGATGATTAAGAAAAGAGAGTTTTTACCGGGTGAACAAGCCTTCTTGTACAACTCATGTCTTAAACTTTTTCCCAGAAAACACAAGTCTCGGTGGTCGGGCCGTTTGTAATTAAGAAAGTGTTAAATCCTCCAGAAATAGTGGAATTGTTGACCGGGATGGTGAGATATATATGGTGAATGGCCAGAGGATTAAGCACTATTTTCATAGAGATCAAAAGGAGGAGGTAGCATACCTCACCTTGCGGGATCTGTGATCGAGAATTACATGTGTCATGCTATAGACGTTAAATTTAGCGCTTGTTAGGAGGCAACCCAATGGTTTGTTATTTTAATTTTTATTTTTCCCTTAATTATATAGGATTTATTTGTTTTTCTTTATAAGAAAAAAAAAAGCTTAAAAAAATCACTTCGCATTGACGCACAGGCAGCCCATGCTCAATTGCGATGTTTGGGAGGTGCTCATGGTATGACGCACGGGCAAGTTGTGTGTCGATGCACGGCCCGTGTGTCCATCCGCTGAGGCATAAGTAGGTCACGCCCATGCTTAGTTTCTCACAAATTTAAACACCTCTTCTTGCCCTCAAGCAAGAAACTTGCCCCTCTGTCCCAAAATTGCTAAAATCTTGAAAGTTGCACTCAATTGACACATATAATCCAACACTATCATCCTATTGCACGACAATATTGCACAATTCTTGGATTAGGGTGAAGTTTGGTTGAGAAAAAGCACCTAGGGTTTCAATTCACCCCCTTTGCAAATTTTCAGGAATTTCAGTAAGAATTACGTGTTTTTCTTCAAATTTCTTGTAGAATTAGCATTGAGGTTAATATATGGTGCATGTTGTGATAGAATTTCCATGTTTTACTTGAATTTTTCTATAAGGCATTTTTTCAAACACCTTGTGAGCATGTTGAATTGGTGAAAATTGGGTTGAATTGTCGATAATTCTTGCATGGGCATTGATATTTAGGGTATTAGTGACTTTGATTCTCTACAATTATATTGATGTTTGAATTATGGGGCTTAATTTGTGATTAAAATTGTAGAGAGGAGACACTAGGCTTTATATGAAATAGTTGGCATGAATTCATCATTGTCTTGTTTGTACTCGGTTTATATTGGAATCTCACATATGGTTTTGCTAGGTACAACTTCGTAACAAGGAGGAAATGAGAAGCCTTCAAGATAGGAGGAGACGCCCCGCGGCTTACGAGGTAGTACTAACTGAGATAATGACTTAGAGCGATGGAACAAGTTGGTCACCCGACCAATGGCCCCTACACGTTATGCCGATGATGAGTGTACCTGAATCCTTGGGATACACGATGATGTTTGGCGACTCTTTGAGAGGGTCGGGTGGACTACGTTATGCAAGGGAGATGGCCGACATATAGGAAACTCATGCTCAAATATCTCAGCACTGTTGAAGTATTGAAAGAGGGAGGAGCTTTCGAGCCAGCTGAGATACAGTTTCAGTTGGGTAACATGGGTAGACGATTATCTATCGCCCAAATCAATACCATCTTCGGGGTGCCAACGAACACATTTTTCCGACTCGCAGGGAACTATAGCCAGTATGATTTCTGGCGACAAATAGTACAGACACCAAAAATGGGCCCCATTCTTTATGAGGCACGCACTGCTAAATCATCATGTGTAGGTCCCAAGGGGTGTGAGTGTAAGGTTTAGAAGGGGGGTTGAATAAACCTTACCAACTTTTCGATTTAGTCCTTTTAAAATGTTTAGAGTTAATACTTTCAATTGAGTCCTTGATGGACGGCTAAGTTAGTTAATCAACGAGTTAGTCACTCAGCACTGATCGATTTTGTTGATAGAATAACTCATTTGTTTTTGACTAAAGACTTAACTCGATTGTGATATATTTTCAAATGAAAGACTTAACACCCTTGAACTTGGTTAAGTTTGTTTTAATACTTGGTTTTAGCACTTTGTTGATTATCAATTGGATAGAAAATTAATCAGCGGATATAAAAGTAATATGCATAAATTAAAGTGCTGAAATGTAAATGACACAATAAATTTTTATAGAGGTTTGAAGATGGGGTAATTCTTCTACTCCTCTCTTCTCCAACTCCGGAGGATTCCACTAAGTATTGAACAATATACGAGTGGTTAACAGTCCCGATACAAGTCTTGATCACACGGTGACTTGATCCTTTGGGACTCGATCGGAGATGCCTTGGTCACACAAATTGGCTTCTCGCACGACTCGCCTTCTTCACAGGCAGGCGCTTTGCTACTACTGAGCCCACCCACTTGCTCAAGCTTCTTGGATTTGTTCACGAAGCCCTCCAAAACTTGAGACAGTTCGACCTTGAACCTTCCTACAATCCTCCGTGGAAAGTAGACCCCTTAATTCTTCAAATATTTTCCTCTTCAACTGATAGAAGTTGTCTTTAATGACTTGAGAATATATTTGGTTACAGTTCGAATGTTAGCTTGAATGTTCGTAGTTCAGGTAACCTTCTCTCGAGTGATTCCTCGGCCTTTTATAGTGATCTTTCAAAAATTTATCCGTTGAAGAGATAGGCTTATTTTTAAAAGACACTTGTGGTCGTTGGCTTGTCTTGTTGCGATCCTTGGAATTGCCACTTCCTCGTATGAATGATTCTTGACTTTTCGAGTTCGACACGGTGTAGTGCTTCCCATTGGTTTATTCCTTTTGCACGCTCGGGATCGAGCACTTCAAGAAAGACGATATGGAGGTATTACTTGTTTAAGTAATTCTCTTGACTTCGTGCAACGAATCTTTTTCATTATCTCGTCTTGATCGCATTTTCTTAACTTCCCGATTGACTTGAGTCGACTTCCAATCATGGATGACTCTTCATTTCATTTCAACTTAAGACTTGGTCATTTGTCTTTAGTTGACTTGGATCGATACTTCACTCAGGCAATATCTGTTTGCACCTTGATCGAGTTCTGTCTTCTCTTCCTTGCCACACTCAACCGCCTTTGCAATGAGTCTTCCTTCTAGTATCTAGTTGTCTTCTTGCATGTTCAGCATAGTGACTTGACTCTCGACCAGCCCTATCTATTACAATGCAATTTACAACGAGAAAAATGGGGTACCAACTTTCTATTCTAAGTTTTACATGGCATTCATCAAAATCTAAAAGTTAATTTCCCAACAATTTCCCCCTTTTTGATGATGCCAAAACTTAAAACATTCATACAATAAAGTAAAAGAAAGATACGCACAGACAATGCGAGAATCACGAGAATGTATGCGTAGAATCAATCTTTTATTGATCATAACATTCTTGTTCTTTACGATTGTTTACATAGTGTATCGAGCATAAAAGCAATTTATAGTAACTATGTTGTTCTATATCTACACAAGTATAGAAATTGAACGATTTTATTCGATGTACAGAAGACTTACATGAAAATGTATTTACATAGTAAAATACATGAAGGGGTGGGCAAAGCAACACTTCATCTCCTTCGCCGCTTTGCCTTCTTCTTTCATCTTCTTGACTCTGTCATCTTCTGACCTTTTTCTCTTTTTCTCATCTTCAGTTGCCTTCTTTTTCTCATACGCCTTTCTGGTAGCTTCATCTCTTCTCTGTCTTTCTTGTCTTTCCTCCCATAGCTGAGTTTGTCTTTTAATTTCCTCTTCAATTCTCTTCACATACTCAACATTGTTCTTGGCCACTTGCAGGTTGGCTACTTCGTCAAATCCAGCCCAATAGATCCCTCTTTTCTTGCCTGGATCTATGTACTCAATATTTTTGGGCAGATATCTAGGTCTGAAACCTCTTCCTCCACCACTGATTCTTCCTCTTCCTCGGGGCGTGTATTGTACTGGGGCCTTCTTTTTCCCAGCTGAGTGACTAGCAGAGTGACCAGCAGAGCGACCGCCGAGTCGCTTTTGCTGTCGCCTTCTTCACATAGTTTGAGACCTTTTTCCCAGTACAAATTCCAGGCTTGCGCCATGGACATATTTGCGAAGTAACCTTCAGATGCGAGCGTCTTGAATTCATCAACAGATCTTGGCTCGGTTGGCATCCGAAATGGCATAGGTGTCTCTATCTCGTTGGAATGCCTCCATGTTGTTTGAGAATGTTCATAACTCGCATCCATCTTTCCTTCCACTTCCTTCATCCCTGCTTTCAACTGTCTTTCTTTTTTCACCATAGGTCTGCAGAGTGTTGGAGTGGCAGAGTCATCGGGAGTTTCTTTGATGATATCAGCTGTGACAAGACCTTGTTGGGGGTTTTAGCAATCATCAAGGTCACATCTTTCGAACCTTCCCTCAATGATTTTCATTTCTTCTCTCTTCTCACTTCCTCAATTTGTCTTTCCCTTCACAACAGATCCTCCTTTTCGCCTTTCAGGATCCCTTCAAGACTTTTGGTATTCCTCTTCCCCATTTTTGGCATCATCAAAGGAGAGAGGAACCCCCGAAACAAGCTAGCAAGCATGAAGTCTAAGCGCCGATAGCCGAGTTCGTCAATCTGCCTGGAGTATCCGCACGGAATTTAGAGCGGGTGGCGTTGGATTCATTGCTACCAACTTCATCTCGGCCATGAGAAGGCTAAACTTTCGATCCATGTTCTCCTCTACACGCAGGAGCTCTTTCTTATTATATTCACGCGGCCGTATCTTTGTGGTGTGAGATTCATGCATTTGTTCGATGTGCTCTTGCATTTTTGTCTTTGCATCGCATTCTCCCGCCTTGGACTAGCAATTTGTTGAACAATGTCTCGAAATATCGAGCTTGTTCCACGCGCATTGTCTCTTTCTTTGTTGCCACCATTCTCGGATCGACAATTATGCCTCGCAGACGGTCAGCGAGGTTTGGATCTCTGTTATCCAGCCTTATGTCCAGTGAGGCCTGGTGCCTCTCCATCTTTTCAATCTCTGCAAATATGGCTTTGAAAACTTCCGAACCTCATTTATTTATACGTCTCGGTGGCGGCCAAGCAACGTCAAAGTCATAGTCACTTTGGAACAATGGTGTATGTGGGAATAACAGATCGGAGTTTATGGAAGCGCTCTCGATCTCTAGGCGATTCTTCAGGGAGGTCAGGTACCTCCAGAGAGAAGGGAAATGATTCTACAAAAGTATCATCACGGCCAACTAGAATCTGCTCAATGACAACTTGTGCTCGTGAAGTCTCAGGTGGAGTCGATCCTCTTTGCAGCCTTGGGAGCACGTGCGATTAACTGTTTCGATTGTGGTCATTGTGAAGTTGACCTGACTTTGCCGAGCCTCATCTGTCTTAACAGCTTCTTCAGTCTCAATAGGTTTTTCCACATGAGTTGACTGGTCCTCGGCCATATCAGAAGCATCATCGGACGATGATGAGATTTCCGTGGGTGGATCATCATCAAAATTAAATGTTTGGCGAGTAGCCTTAAGGTCAGACTTACTCGTGCTTGGAAGAACATCCTCAGCTGAGTCTTTTGGATCAGCAATAGGGGATGACTCAGCTTCATCTTCACCTTCAGATCCCAGAAAGGTTACATCAGGATTATAGTGGGAATCATGAAGAGCACTTATCTCCTTTTCAGATGGGTCGATGATAGCAGGAGGGATGTTCTGTGCTTCAGTTTCTTTGCCCCGGGAAGTCTCAACCTCCCGTTGGCCTTCACAACGTCCCTGATCTCAAGCTGCAGTGAGGCTCTGGCCAGTCCCCTTCGGCAGTGTCCGCTGTGTCTTGGGGGTCTTCGAGGTGGCATCCACCGGAGTCTCAACTCCATGGATTGCACTTTCATTGCCCAGTGTTAACTCCAGGGGCGATTTCTTCGCGTGCCTCAACCGCATCAGCAACGTCATTGGCCCTCCGCAGCGATTGGCACTTCACCGGCAAACGATCATAATCGCCGAGCCTCGTCAATGGCAACTTGTTGTGTATTGATTGTTGTTCCTTCTCCACTTCGCCTCCGAGATTCGTTGTGGAGTCACCGCAAAGACATCCTCCGACCTTGCTGCAGTGGAGGGAGTTTCCCCCTGGTGGTACACCACCGGTGAGTGACTTGGAATGGGGTCACTCGTCTCGGACTCTATTCCCATTGAGTATTCATCGTTGGGGCAAAGGTGGTAAGACACCTTCATTAGAGGTTGGCTCGACTGGGGTCCCCACAATCCCGTTTCATCGCGGTTCCTTAACACCTTCCTCCGAATGAGCGGGAAAGTGGTGGCGGCGACAACATTGGCAATATCCGCACCACTCCCATCGGATCAATCTCCTTGTGATGTGGAGGACTCCCAGTCCTTCCAACAATCGTTGCTCATGTAGGGCCCTGGATTCCCGCATGGCTTGTCTGCATCTCCAATGCTTCAGAAAGGCAGGTCGAGATCCTCATCACTCCCGAGAGAACGTCGAGATGAGGATGTGTATGATCGATGGTTCTAGTAAAGGGACAAATCGGCCTTTTCACGAGCCTCGCCTTCCTCTCGCGATCTCTCCTTCTCCTTGTCCTTGAAGATCCGCAAGATATCTATGCGATTTTCTTCATCCATTGCTTGACCACATTGGTCAATCCAAGAAAGTTCAATAGTTCATCTTCTTCTTCAATTAATTCCGGTCTTCTTCTTCAATAGTTTCGCCGAGATGATCGCACCTAGAGGATCTTGAGATATTTGAAAGGAAGCCAAGAAGTTGGCTTATGGTATCCAAAAGAAGGTGGATTCAAGCGAATTGGCTATTCAGACTCGACTATCTTTGGATGTAGAGTTGTGAAAGAGCACCTCGTGCACATGTCAAATGCTTGGAAATAGTCTAATTTCTGGTTTAGCAAAAAGCAAAATTCAATAGCCACCTCCACACGGTGAAGCAGAATACATAGGCTGCCGGGCTCTTTTGGCCTTTGTGCCCAAGTCCTATGGATGAGACAAAGAAATTTGAGAGACTATGAAGTTGAAGAAAAGGAAATTCCAATCATGTGTGATAACACAAGTGCAATTGCAATCACTCAAAATCATGTGTTGCACTCAAGAACAAAGCATATCGATGTCGATATCACTTCATAAGAGATCATGTTGAAAAGAAGGACATCACCTTGGAATATATTTCAATCGATGATTAGCGGGTTGGCTAACATATTCACAAAACCATTATGTGAGTCAAGATTTGAAGAACTCAAGCATGAGTTAGGGTTAATTGAGTTGAGTTGACACTCAGAAGACTCATAGAAAAGAAATGAAACACGAAAAGAGGAAAAAGAGTCAACTCTTAAATCGGCTAAGTGAATCACCAGATATAAAGACAACAGACTGCGAGTCGGTGACAATGAGTATTTACATGCGAGAGAGAAGAGTTAAATCGGCTAAGGGACAAGCCGAGTCATTTATGAGCAAAGTGACAAAAAGCGATCGTTTTTACTAAGCGGGAATGTTTAAAAGAATGACGTCACCATAATTATGACGTGTACAGGCAAAAGCTGCACACCAAGCTTATGATTGGATATAAATGCTGCCGCATTAAATACGAGACATTCAATGCAAATCGACATGCAAGATCTAAGCCGTTGATTTTGATCTCATTTCAAAAACCACCCGCACGTCCTTTCATGAACAATACTTAAACCATTTTCGTCTGTTTCTCTCACACTTTACCAAAAACTGTTCATCTCTCTCTCGAAAGCAAAAGCAAATATTCTCTCTCAAAACCCTTTCAATCCTCAGATCATTTTCTAAATTTTGTTCGATAAAATACTCAGAAATGGCTTCCACTCATGATTTTGTCAAGCTAGGAAAGCAAATCCACACCGGGTCTACTGTGGATTTCGATGGTATGGTGAAACAAGGGTCCGACGACACCCTAGTGAAGAATATTGCTGAGAAACTGGAAATGTCTGGGCTGAAACCGTTTCTGACGATAGAGTTTCCGATGACCTATGTGGAAGAGGTCGCACAATTCTATGTGAACGCTGAGGTTCACGATGAGGGCATCAAGTCCTCTGTTCATGGAAAGGAGTTCATCATTACTGCCAAGGATTTGCGAGAACACGCTATTCTACGGCGTAAGGTGATAGGAAATTTATTGTTTAGATTTTGATGAATGCCATGTAAAACTTAGAATAAAAAGTTGGCACCCCAATTCTTGCTTTAAAATGCATTGTAATAAATAGAGTCGCCAAGCCGAGTTAAGTCGCCTACGACCTAACATGCAAGAAGACAACGGAGACTAGAAGGAAGACTCATTGCGAGACAGATGAGTATGGCAAAGAAGAGTAGACGGAACTCTAGTAAAGAGGTGAGATGCACTGAGTGGAGTATCGGTCAAGTCAACTCAAGAAAAGCCAAGTCTCAAGTTGAAGTGATGAAGAGTCATCCATGATTGGAAGTCGACTCTAAGTCACCTGGGGAAAGCAAGGAAATGCAGTCAAGTCGAGATAATCGAAAAGATCCGTTACAGAAATCAAGAGAATTACTTAAACAAGTAATATCTCCATACCACCTTTCTCGGAGTGCTCGGTCCCAGAAGCGTGCAAATGGAATGAACCAATGGGAAGCACTACACCGTGTCAAAACTCTGAAAAGGTGAAAGAACAATTCATACGAGGAAATGGCAATTCCAAGGATCGCAACAAGACAAGCCAACGACGCAAGTGACTTTCAAAAATAAGCCTATCTCTTCAACAGCAAATTTTTGAAAGATCACTATAAAAGGCCGAGGAATTTAAATTAAAAAAAAAAACGAGACACAAGTGACACAAGAGATAGATCTCAACCAAAACGTTCAAGCAACTATTAGAAAAATTGATATATTCTCAATCCTCAAGCCTACACTACGAAGGACATCAATCCAACACTCACTGTGAAGGAAAGATAACTTCAATCGAGTTGAAGAGGAAAATATCGAAAATCAAGGGGTCTACATTCCACGAAGGATTGTAGGAAGGTTCAAGGTCGAACCAAGTCTTAAGCTTTTGGAGGGCTTCGTGATCAAATCCAAAGAGCTTGAGCAAGTGAGTCAGAGTAGTAAGCGTGCCTGTGAAGAAGTTCGAGTCGCACGAGAAGCGGTGAGTGATCAAGGCGTCTCGGATCGAGTCCCAAAGGATCAAGTCACCGTGTGTGATCAAGACTTGTATCCGGACTCATTACCACTTTGTATACCGATCATTACCTAGTGGATTCCTCCAGAGTTGGAGAAGAGAGGAGTAGAAGAATTACCCCATCTTCGAACCTCTATAAAAATTTCATTGTGTCATTTACATTTCAAAGACTTTAATTCCCGCATTTTTAATGTTTATATCTCACGATAAATTTGCTATCCACTTGATAATTTATAAGTACTAAACCAAGCACTAAATTCTTGCTTAATCAAACTTAAGGGTGTTAAGTCTTCCAATGAAAACAAAACCACAATTGAGTTAATTTAGAGCCAACGGTGAGTTATTCCATCAAAAGCTCGATTGAGTCTGTTGAGAGACTAACTCTAATGATTGACTAAATTGACCGTCCATCAAGGACACAAAGTGTGTTGTATCAACTCAGTATATTTAAAAGGACTAAATCGAAAATTTGGTAAGGTTTATTCAACCCCGCCCTTCTAAACCTTACACTTACACCCCTTGGGACCTACAAGTGGTATCGGAGCGGTTGGTTCATTGAACCCTCCGTGACCGGTTTCGAACTAGATTTCCAAACTTTTCAAAGTCTCGCTTTAGTACTTAAACTTTCAAAACTCTTTTTATCATTAAAAGTTATTATCATGGAAGCAAATTTGACACGCATCTCTATGTTCACAATTGAAGAATTTGATGATTGGAAAATTCGTATGCGTGCTCATCTATCAAAGATTACATGATGAGATGTGGATAGTAATAGAAGATGGGCCACCGCAAATCTTAAAGGTGAACACAATTAAGAACAGAATCAAGGAGAAGAAGATGTTGCTCTAGACCGATCATGGTTGAAAAACCAAGAACCGAATGGACAAATGATGACAGAAAAAGATATAACCTGGACAATGTAGCCAAGGACATCATTTACAAAACCTTCGACAAAGCCATGTTCAATAAAGTCAAATCATGCAAAACGACTAAAGAAATGGGACAAGCCGACATTAATTTGTGAAGGCTCGAGAGCAAATCAAAGAAAACAAATTATCGGTCCCTCAAAATGTACGTAAATTTGAGAACTTCAAAATGATCTCGTGGAGAAAACCTGGATCAACTGGATGCTCGGTTCACGTAAATCACAAATGAGTTATCAGACTTGGAAAGGAATATACACGAGAATGAAATGTGTATGAAGATCCTAAAAGTCTTCCAATTGAATGGGAAATGAAGGTCATGGCACCGAGACATTCCATGGACCTATCAAAGACATCCAACCATGAATTATTCTCGGACCTCAAAGCCTACGAGTTTGAGCCGAGAAGAAAAGACCAGGAAGAGACAAATTGTACCCAAAACAATTTGCTCTAATTGTTAAATATGGGAAGAAATAGCCCCGATGGTTAAAAGGTTCAACAAGTTCTTCAATAAGAACTACAAGAGAGGAAAGGGTGAATCTTCCAGAAGACACTCCCCTCCAAATCAAGGGAAGATAGGCCAACTAAGAGAACAGATCATCAAAAAGTTGAGTATCAAAGGGCCGACAATCCAAGAATGGAAAGAGCCGATCAAAAAGTCAATATCTATGTTGGAATCAGACAACCAGGTCACTATGCCATTGATCGCTCATATCCTCGTAGTTAACAAATACAGAATGAAGAAGAAAGAAAGGTCTTCTTGAGAAAGAAGACAAGAAAAGAAAAAGGCAATGATGGCCGCAGAGATCATTTAAATCGCCAAGTCAAGAGAGACGGTGATTTGAGAGCAAAGTGAAGTGACTACTCAAGTGACTCAAGAAGAAGCCCCGATCCGCTTAATGGCCAAAGAACAAGATCAACTCGAAAAAGAAGATGAGGTACACTCTAACTCATCAAACTCGGACTCAAATGATAGTGATCGTGACACACACACTTCATCACCCACTCGATCTTTATGATTCATTAGGCAAAATGATGAAAGATTTTGAACACATTAAATCCTCACACACACTATTGAATGAGGAAAACAGCCTACTCAAGAGTCAAAACTCAAAGCCGACTAAGGAGCCGAGTACTCTAAGTCAAATAGATGATGAGAATGAAAGTTTAAAGGTGAAAATGCTAAATTAATAGCAGAAATTGCTTTGCTATAGAGAAGAGGAGAATGACCTCAAGAATGTTATTGCCTCATTCACTAAGGCATCTAAATCATTGGATGATCTTATTTTGAGTCAAAGAGAATGTGGAGACAAGACAGCTCAGGATTTAATTCCTATGTGCTATGTCAAACCTCAAAAGTAATTTTGGAAAAAGGATCTTCAAGCCATGAAGAGTCTCGAAAAATCCAAAACTCTAAATGATGCACACACATTCACTCTAAAACACAATAACAAGCAAACGGCATTGGTTATAAAGGAAAAGGAAAAAAACAGCCGGGTTGATTGAGTGTCTTTGAAAGGACAAGTGAGAAGAGATTCACTGAGTCCTCAAAGAAACTCCAAATGTAAAATACAGCAAAGAAGAAGAAAGAGCTACCAAAAACCCTTAAAATCTATAAGAGAAATACATATGATGGGAATGGTAGAAAATATCCAAGCCAAGTGATTGGAATAATGTGAACTATCAAAGATAGACTTATGGAATATAAGCCCAAATGGCAAAGGCCTAGAACTCAAGAAAGGCCATTCCAAAAGTACAAGAGCTTTCATCAGTACACATATGCACCTAGGCACTACACTCAAAAACACCACAATTACCCAAGAAAGGCAATTGCTAAAACACATATGCAGCATACGACAAAAGAGACAGATGTATGAACCTAGAATCCCCAAGCAATTTGCCAAGATTAATTATGATTATGGCAATCGATAGATGGCAACCCCTTAGAGTCAAATCATTTAGCTATAGGTTGGTTGGATCATCTTACAATTCTAACCCCTCGGGACCCAGACAAGTATGGGTACCTAAAACTTAATTTCCTTGATTGCAGGTTCAAGGAACAAAAGTCCAAGGAAGGAACCTGGTACATGGATAGTGGTCGTTCCGACATATGACAGAAATAAGAAAAATCTGTCAAAAATCAAGGAAGTTAAAGGAGCAAAAGTCATATTTGGAGGAAATGAAGCTCCTGGTGAAATAAGAGGCATTGGATCCATCAAAAGGAATGGATTAGAAATCACAGATGTTGCATATGTTGAAGGACTCAACTTCAACCTGCTAAGCATCACCAACTCGTGACAAGGGTTACAATGTTGGATTTAACATGGGTACATGCCAAATCAAGAATATTGAATCGAATGATGTTGTGCTGCAAGGATGTAGACAGAAGAATATGTATGTTGTGGATTGGTCAACTGCAACACCCAACACCTGTCTACTAGCAAAAAGCACAGCTGAATCAAGTTGGCTGTGGCACAAAAAACTGAGTCACCTAAATTTCAAAACGATTAACAAACTTGCAAGAAGTAGTCTTGTGGACGGACTTCCAGACTCAGTATACAAGAAGGAGAGTATATGTGACGCATGTCAGAAGGGAAAATAAATCAAGTCATCATTTAAAGAAAAGACATGTCAATCTTCAACAAGAATATTGCATCTGCTACATATGGATCTATTTGGCCCAGTGGAACCAGCTAGCATAAGTGGAAAGAAATATACTTTGGTGGTAGTAGATGACTACTCAAGATATACATGGACAATATTCATGTGTAAGAAGAAAGAAACTCTACAAAAACTACCACAGTTGATGAAGAGAATTCAAAACGAGAAGAGCCAAACCATTATCAAAATAAGGTCAGATAGAGGAACTGAGTTTGTCAATGGAATAATAACTCAGTATTGTATTGAGAATGGTATTGGTCATGAACTATCAGCAGCAAGAACTCCACATGCAGAATGGAGTTGCGAAGAAAGAAACAGAACCCTCAAAGAAGCAAAGAAGGACCATGTTAGTCAAGCGGGGGTTACCAAAAAGATTTTTTGGGCTGAAGCAATCAACACGACTTGCTACACTCAAAACAGGATGTATGATAAACAGACACGGTGACAAAGACTCCTATGAGATTTGACTGGAAGAAAACCAAATGTTGCATATTTGAGAATATTTGGATGTAAATGCTTCATCCACAACAATAGAAAAGACAATCTAAAGGCTTTTGATGCTAAAGTCGATGAAGGTATCTTCTTAGGATACTCATTGAAAGCAAAGCTTCTACAGAGTTCTCAATAAAAGGACTATGGTTGCGAGAAGAATCCATTCATGTGGTATTCGATGAGCCAAATGTAAATGGAAAAGACATTGAAGAGTCGGTGATAATTTGAATCATCCAACCATACTGAAGAGTCCCTGAATGTCGGAAAGGCTCGAATTATCAATTGAAGAAGAAGATGAGATAGTTGAATCTCAAAAACATTTGGAAAATTTGCGGCTAAGTGATTACGAGAGAGTCGACCCAAAGAACACACCACAGCAAGTCGATCAATCCACTAACTTACTCCAACCCGATGTAAGATGGCCGAGAGACCATCCACGTAACTTGTCATTGGAGATATAAGAGAAGGTGTCAAAACAAGATCTTTAACTCAACAAGAAGCAATGTTCACATGCTTCATCTCGCAAATAGAGCCCAAAGACGTGTCACAAGCTTTGGACGACACACATTGGATTCAAGCTATGCAAGAAGAGATGAATAAGTTTGAAAAAAAAAAAAGTATGGGAATTAGTGCAAAGACCCATACATCAAAATGTTATTGGCACCAAATGGGTTTTCGAAATAAGATGAACGAGGAAGGTTCGGGTAAGAAACAAAGCAAGACTAGTAGCCAAAGGATATTGCCAAGAAGAAGGGATAGATTTTGATGAAACATTTGCCCCGTAGCAAGATTGGAAGCTATAAGGATGTTTCTTGCCTATGCGACTCACAAGGATTTCATTGTATATCGATGGATGTAAAAAGTGCATTCCTAAATGGTTTATTGGAAGAAGAAGTGTATATTGAACAACCTCCAGGATTTGAGCAGAAGACTCTTGGATATAAGGTATACAAACTCAAGAAAGCTCTATATGGATTGAAACAGCACCCAGAGCATGGTATGATACTTTGTCACAATTCCTAACCAAAAATGGATTCACAAAAGGAAAAGTAGATAAAACACTTTTCGAGTAATTCAAGACAAAAAGAGTATCCGCTTGTTCAAATATATGTGGATGACATCATTTTTGGATCCACAAACAAAGAGATGTGTGAAAAGTTTTCAAACCTCATGCAAACTAATTTGAAATGAGCATGATGGGAGAGCCGACATTCTTCCTTGGACTCCAAGTGAAACAGTGAAGGATGGAACCTTCATAAGTCAAACAAAATACACGGAGATTTAATGAAGAAGTTTGGTATGGAGGAGAAGTCTTCGTAAAAATACCAATGAATACATCATCAAAAATGGACATGGATGCGGATGGCAAGCCTCGTAGATCAAACAAGATACGAGCACTTATTGGATCATTGCTCTATCTCACAAAGAAGCGAGCCGGACATCACCTTTTTGTAGGTGTATGTGCAAGATTTCAATCTGCTCCAAAAGAGAGCCATATGACAAAGACTAAGAGAATATTGAGATACTTGAAAGGAAGCCAAGAAGTAGGCCTATGGTATCCAAAGGAAGGTGGATTCAAGCTAATTGGCTATTCGATTCTCGACTATCTTTGGATGCGAGTGGACAGGAAGAGCACTTCAGGCACATGTCAAATGCTAGGAAACAGTGATTTCCGGTTTAGCAAGAAGCAAAACTCAATAGCCACCTCTGAACCGGGCGAATACATAGCTGCAAGCGGCACGTTGTTGCCCAAGTCCTATGGATGAGACAAAGCGGTGAGAGACTATGAAGTTGAAGAAAAAGAAATTCCAATCATGTGTGATAACACAAGTGCAATTGCCATTACTCAAAACCGTGTTGCACTCAAGAACAAAGCATATCGATGTCGATATCACTTCATAAGAGATCATGTTGAAAGGAAGGACATCATCTTGGAATATATCTCAACCGATAAACAATTGGCCGACATCTTCACAAAACCATTATGTGAGTCAAGATTTGAAGAACTCAAACATGAGTTGGGGTTAATTGAATCGAGCTAACACAGAAGAATCAAAGAAAAGAAATGGAGCAGAAAAGGAGGTGAAAAATAGTCAACATCGAAATCACTCAAGAATCACCAGATATCGGAAAGATAGCTACACCGAGTCGGTGATGATATTTGAGTCACCAAGAGAACTGTGAGAAGTAGAGTTAAATCGGCTAAGGGATAAGTTGAGTCACTTATGAGCAAAGTGACAAAAACGCATCGTTTTGACAAAGCGGGAATGTTTTAAGGAATACGTCAAAGATAATGATGATGTGTACAGACATAAAGCCGCACACCAAGCTTATGATTGGATATAAATCTTTGCCGCATTAAATACGAGACATTAAATGCTAAATAAGCGTGCAAAATCTAAGCCGTTGATTTCGATCACATTTCAAAAATCACCCGCACGCCCTTTCATAAACCATACTTAAACCATTTCCGTCCATTTCTCTCTCACACTACCAAAATGTTTCATCTCTTTCTCTCAAAAGCAAAGGCAAAAATTCTCTCGAAACCCTATCTATCTTCAAATCAATCTCTAAGTTTTTCTTCGATAACATCCTGAAAAATGGCACCAACCTACGACTTTGTCAAATTAGGGGAAGCAAATCCACACCAGGTCTCTGTGGATTTCGACGGAATGGTGAAACAGGGTCCGACGACACCCTAGTGAAGAAAATCGCTAAAAAATTGGAAACGTCCCCTGAAACCGTTTCGACGTTAGAATATCCGATGACCTATGTGGAGGAAATGGAAGTTGAGTAAATCAAGGAACAGTTCCAACGGCCCGAGTTTATAGAAGAAGAAGAATCGTTAAACTTCCTTCGACTAACCATTGTGCTCCAAAGATCGATTGAAGACAACCGCACGGACATCCTGCAGATCTTCAAGGACAAGGAGAAAGCAAAGCAAGCGAGAGGAAGCCGAGGCACGTGAGAAGGCCAAAGATCTCGCCCTATCTCGGCACCCGTAACACACACATCCTCTCCTTGATGTCTTCTCCGAGCGGTGATGAGGATCGGAGAATGTGCCCGCCACGTAAGAGTTGCAAATGCAGCAAGCATTGCACGAATCCGTAATCCTTCATGAGCAAAAAGCGATGGAGGGACCAGGAGAGTCCTCCGAACACAACCGAAATTGATCCAATGGGAGTGGTTGACAAATCGCCACCGTTGTTGTTGCCGCCACCACTTCCCACTCACTCGGAAGAAGGCAATAAGGGACATGGCGATGAAACGGGATAATGGGGACCCCGGTCGAGCCAACCCCTATTGAAGGTGTGTTACCATCCGCCCCAACGGCTGAACATTCAATCGAAACAGGGAGCTTGGAGACGAGTGACCCCATTCCAAGTCACTCACCGGTGCGTGCACCCGGGGGAAACTCCCTCCACCGCGGAAGGTCGGAGGATCTGCAGATGACTCCACAATGAATCAATGAGGCGAAGTAGAGAAAATACAAACACAAGAAGAAGAAGAAGTTGCCATCAACGAAGCTCGGACGATTGAGACTGTCTCACCGAGGTGTCAATCGCTCTCGAAGGCTAATGACGCCGGCGATGCGTCGAGGCACATGAAGGAACAGCCACGGGAGTTAACACTGGGCGATGAAAGTGCAATCCATGGGGTTGAGGCCTCGCCGCAAAGAGAGACCGCCGGAGGTAATGAAGGCCCACGGGAGGTTGAGACTTCCGGGGTAAAGAAGCGAAATAGAGAACATCCCTCCCGCTATCATCAACCCATCCGAGAAGGAGATAAGCGCACTTCATGATTCCCAGGATAATCCTCGATGTAACCTTTCTCGGGATCGGAAGGCGAAGAAGAAGCCGAGTCATCCCCCGTGATGCATCCAAAAGACTTCGGTGCGGATGTTCCAAGCACGAGCAAGTTCGATCCCAAGACTACGTCAAACATTTAATTTTGATGATGAGCCACCAATGGAAATCTCATCATCGTCCGATGACGCTTCCGATAAGGCCGAGGACCAGTCTACTTAATTGGAGAAATCAGTGAGACCAACGGTTGTTGAGACAATGAGGCTCACAAGCTAGATCCACTTCACAACAAAACCCGGTGAACCGAGTCCACAAATAGCGCAGCTCCTCAAGCTGCAGCAGTTCAATTCCTAAAAGAACTTCACGCGCACCGCTCATCATCGAACAAATCCCGTTGGTGGTGATGAATCCTTTATAGAATCTTTTCCTTTTTCCCCCGGAGGTACCCGACCTCCATGAAGAGTCGAGAACGAACGCAAGACGCTACACGCACCAGCTCTGCTTTTTCCATCGTGCACCATTGTTCGGTGATTATGATTTTGACTTTGCATGGCCATCACCGCAGCGGAAGAATCAGTGAAGTCCGCGAAGTGTTCAAGGCATTATTCGCCGAGATTGAACGGATGGAGAGGCATCAGGCCTCTATGGACATGCGACAACAAGAGATGCCAATCTCATGCCGATTTAAGAGGCATCACGGTCCGGATCGGGGAATGGTGGCAACAAAGAAGAAACAATGCGTGTGGAACAAGTTAGATACTTGAACATTGTTCAACAAGTATGGTATGGAGAGCTGAAAATGCCGATGCAAAAACAAGAGTGATCTACAGCGTTTGGAAGAAACCATGAATACAAAATTTAGCCTTCTCATGGGTGAGATGAAGCGATTTCAAGCAGAGTCCAACGCTACTCGATCCAATTTCGGCCGCATACTGCCGCAGCCAGACTCGAGACAAAACTCAACTATCGCCAGCTAGACTTCCCTTGCAAGTTCTGTTTCGTGTTTTCCTCTCTCCTTTGATGATGCCAAAAAGGGGGAAGAGGAATACCTAAAGCGCAGGGGGATCTCAAGTTGAGAAGAAAGGAGCAATCGAAGAAGGAAAATCAGGAGAGAAGTGTTGAAACAAAAGAAAGGAAAGCTTGTTGAGGGGAAAGGATCGGCGGATGTGACCTTGATGATTGCACAAACCCCCAACAAGGTCCTCACACGGTGACATTATCAAAGCAAACTCCCTGTGACTCGCCACTCCAACACTCTGCTATATCTATGGTTGAAAAGAGAAAAACAATTGAAGCGGGGATGAAGGAAGTGGAAGGAAGAATGGATGCCGGGTTATGAACATCTTGAAAAAACATGGAGGCATTCCAAGAGACAGAGACACTTATGCCATTTCGGATGTCGGGGACAGAGCCACGATCAGTTGATGAATTTAAAACGCCGCATCCGAATGATACTTTGCAAAAATGTATATGGCTCAAGCTTGGGACTTGTACTAGGAAAAGGGTCTCACGTTATGTGAAGAAGCCGACAGTGCAGACTACGGCGATCACTCTGCTGGTCACTCCGCCGGTCACTCACCGAAAGAAGAAGACCCCAAAGACAAGACACGCCGCAGGTAGAGGAAAAAGTAGTGGTGGAGGAAGCGGTTTTGCACTCCAGGCCTCGCCCAAAATATTGAATACGTAGATCGGGGGAAAGAAAGGAGGGATCTATCGGGTGGGCTTGACCAAGTAGCAAATTTTCAAGTGGCTAAAACGAACGCCGAGTATGCAAAAAGAATAGAAGAAGAAAACAAGAGACAAACTCAGCTATGGGAGGAAAGACAGAAAGAATAAGAAGAGATGAAGTCGCCGGGAAGGCATATGAAAAGAAAAAGAAGGCGGTGACGACGAGAAAAAGAGAATAAGAGAAGAAGATCTTGAACAAGATGAAAAAGGAGACAACGGCGAAGGAGATGAAGTGTTGTTGTCCACCCTTCGTGTATTTTATTATGTAAATACATATAATGTAAGTCTTCAAATAAAGTCGCAAATTCTTTATTTTTCGTGTAGACAAATATGTGCTCGATACACCTTGTAAAACAAGTGTGTAAAAGTACAAGAATGTTATGATCAATAAAAGGATTGATTTTGCGCATACATTCTATGTCAATACACTATCTCGTATGTATCTTTGCTATTTGCATTTTTGAATGGTTTAAGTTTTGGCATCATCAAAAAGGGGGAAATTGTTAGGAAATTTATTGTTTAGATTTTGATGAATGCCATGTAAAACTTAGAATAAAAAGTTGGCACCCCAATTCTTTCAGAAATGCATTGTAATAAATAGAGTGGCAAGTGAGTTAAGTCGCCTACGACCTAACATGCAAGAAGACAATCAAGACTAGAAGGAAGACTCATTGCGAGACAAATTGAGTATGGCAAAGAAGAGTAGACGGGAACTCTATCAAGAGGCGGTGAGATGCGGTGAGTGGAGTATCATCAAGTCAACTCAAGAAAAGCCAAGTCTCAAGTTGAAGTGCGGAGAAGAGTCATCCATGATTGGAAGTCGACTCTAAGTCACCGGGGAAAGCAAGGAAATGCGGTCAAGTCGAGATAATCAGTAAAAGATCCGTTTACGTAAATCAAGAGAATTACTTAAACAAGTAATATCTCCATACCACATTTCTGAGTGCTCACCCCCAAGCGTGCAAATGGAATGAACCAATGGGAAGCACTACACCGTGTCGAACTCAAAAGGTGAAAGAACAATTCATACGAGGAAATGGCAATTCCAAGGATCGCAACAAGACAAGCCAACGACGCAAGTGACTTTCAAAAATAAGCCTATCTCTTCAACGGGCAAATTTTTGAAAGATCACTATAAAAGGATGAGGAATTTAAATTAAAAAAAAAACGAGACACAAGTGACACAAGAGATAGATCTGAACCAAAAACGTTCAAGCAACTATTAGAAAATTTGATATATTCTCAATCCTCAAGCCTACACCACGAAGGACATCAATCCAACACTCACCTGTTAAGGAAAGATAACTTCAATCAGTTGAAGAGGAAAATACTGAAAATCAAGGGGTCTACATTCCACGAAGGATTGTAGGAAGGTTCAAGGTCGAACCAAGTCTTAAGCTTTTGGAGGGCTTCGTGATCAAATCCAAAGAGCTTGAGCAAGTGAGATGTAGTAGCAAGGCAAACGCCTGTGAAGAAGTCGAGTCGCACGAGAAGCCGGTGAGTGATCAAGGCGTCTCGATCGAGTCCCAAAGGATCAAGTCGGTTTGTGTGATCAAGACTTGTATCCGGGACTATTTACCACTTTGTATCCGATCATTACCTAGTGGATTCCTCCAGGAGTTGGAGAAGAGAGTTGTAGAAGAATTACCCCATCTTCGAACCTCGTATAAAAATTTCATTGTGTCATTTACATTTCAAAGACTTTAATTCCGCATTTTTAATCGCTTATATCTGTGATAAATTTGCTATCCACTTGATAATTTATAAGTACTAAACCAAGCACTAAATTCTTGCTTAATCAAACTTAAGGGTGTTAAGTCTTCCAATGAAAACAAAACCACAAGTTGAGTTAATTTAGAGCCAACGGTGAGTTATTCCATCAACGGCTCCACTTGAGTTGAGTCCTGTTGAGAGACTAACTCTCATCGATTGACTAAATTGACCGTCCATCAAGGACACACGATTGTGTTGTATCAACTCGTATTTTCAAAAGGACTAAATCGAAAATTTGGTAAGGTTTATTCAACCCCCCTTCTAAACCTTACACTTACACCCCTTGGGACCTCGGATGAGTGTTGGAAATCAATGAAGCCGATCTTGACTGATCGGGCCGCTTGGAATGAAGTAGCCAAGTCCGACTATCGAGAAAGTAGTCTACACTAAGCTAATAAGAGGTCTTTGAAGGAGGACTACCACAAATTCTTTGGACATCGTTGCCAAATGCATAGATATCAAATTTGGCGGCTTTGACCCGCTGTCCAAAGCAAAGTTGATCGTAATGGCTGCAATCATTGAAGAACAGAAAGTGAACTGGGTTGAGTTTGTCTACAGCAGACTCTGCAAGAACATTGGGAACAAATCCTTTAAGGATGATGGAACGTTTGGAGGTTCCCTAGGATACGGCCTGGTGATTGGCCGGCTGATGGAGGTAAAAGGAGTCCCTCTTCGACATGGAAAGGCGTTCCATGTAAACAAGAGGATGTTCGAGATCAAACCTATCCGGCGCCTGAAGAGAGCATACACCAAGAGGGCGATACGAGTGAGGGGGAATCAGTTGAACTCGAAGATACACTTGTCTCCTCTCCACCAAAAAGAAGGTCCCCCATTTTGCTAAGAGAAGATCACGCCCCGCAAAGAAAGAAAAAGAAATCGCTCCCGCCTCGCAGCCAAGTCAGTCCGCCCGCAGCAGTGTGTCTCCGCCCTCGTAGCCGTAGCGGAGAAGGAATCTCAAATACCTTCTCCTGGGTCGTCAAGAAGAGGAGATCTCGATAAGCCAAGACGGCCGGCTCCTCGAAGAAGACAACATGAGAACCAGCCTCCGCCGCCCAGGACTCGAAGAAACCTTATCCGAACGTAAATCCCTCCGTACAAACAAAAAAAGAAGAAGAATTTTCAAGCGCCCGAGCTTGAGAAACCGGGCCGAGTCGCCCACTCACCGTGGAGAAGATACCGAGACTACCGGAGAAGTAGAGTCTCCGGACGTGATCGATGAAATGGCCAAGTCTGCTGAGGCCGATCACAGAGGCAACTCAAGACCCAGTGAGACAAAACAAGTGAGGAACAAGGAATAGCCGAGACAACCGAATCACTGTTGATGTGGTTGTTTCTCCACCGTAATGAGAGGCTCAAGATGTCGACAAATAAGTCGCTACCCTTAATCCCCGGAAACGAGGGCCGCAAAGAGAATGATGAAGACGATGCAATTATGTACTCTCCATTGTATCCGGACATCCAAAATCGTCATGAGAGTGGAGAAAATGGAAGCCGAGCCTATCCGAGTGCGGTTTGAAAATCCGAGTTCATTGCCGAGGAAGAGAACTCTTGAGGTTTCTTGAGGTGGACACAGTCTTCGCAAGCCCTTGATGAGGATAATTGCATCAATGTACATCGCAAATTCGAAAAAGAAACGAATGGGCTAAAGCAATCGAGGACGCAGAGGCACGTGAGAAGGCCAAGATCATCCGCCCTCTCACCGCACAACCGATCATACACACTCTCACTTTGACGCCCTCTCGAAAGTGATGAGGATCTGGACCCTATTCTTGCCCGCTAAGAAAGAGTTGCAAATGCAGCAAGCAATGCAAGAGTCGTAATCCTACATGAGCAAAGAATGATGGAGGGACCAGGAGAGTCCTCCAAATCACATTTGAAATAGACCCAATGGGAGTGGTGCGAAGATATTCACATCTTTGTTGTCGTTGTCACCACTTCCCTGGCTCATTCGAGAGGAAGGTGTTAAGAGAATTGGCGATGAAAATGGGATAGTGGGGACCCCGATCGAGCCAACCCCTAATAAAGGTGTCTTACCACCGCCCCACGGTGAATACTCGGTGGGAACATTCGGGAGTCCGGAGACGAGTGACCCCATTCCAATTCACTCGGTGGTGTGCGAGGGGAAACTCCTCCACCGCAGCAAGGTCGGAGGATCTGCGGTGACTCCACAATGAATTTAGGAGGCGAAGTGGAGAAGGAACAATTACATAATACACAAACAAGTTGTCATCGCGAGGCTCGAGGCAGTTGGGCCAGACTCTCGGTGAAGTGCCAATTGCTCCGGGCTAATGACGACGCTGGCCGATGCGTCGAGGCACGAAAAGGAATTGCCCGGGAGTTAACACTGGGGCGATGAAAGTGCAATCCATGGAGTTGAGACTCCAATGGAGGCCACCTCGAAGACCCCAAGGCAAATGGACACACTGACACCGTCGAAAGGGATGTCAAGCCTCGCCGCAGCTTGAGACTGCAGGAGGTAATGAAGGCCAATGGGAGGTTGAGACTTCCCGGGTAGAGAAACCGCCACGAACATCCCTCCCCGCTATCATTGATCCATCGAAAAAGGAGATAAGTGCTCTTCACGATTCCCAAGATAATCCCGATGTAACCTTTCTGGGATCGGATGGAGACGATGAAGCTCAGTCATCCCCTGTGATTGATCCCAAAGACTCAGTTGAGGATGTTCCAACCATGAGTAAGTCTGACCTCAAGACTACTCGCCAATCATTCAACTTTGATAATGAGCCACCCATGTAAATCTCAATATCGTCCGATGATGCTTTTGATAAGGCGGAGGACCAGTCAACTCATTTGGAAAAACCAGCTGAGACCGACGAAGCTGTTGAGACAGTTGAGGCTCAGCAAGCTGGGTCGACTTCACAACAGACCACAGCTGAAATAGAGTCCACTACGCAAGCTCCCCAAGATGCAGCAGGTTCGACTCCACAAGGGACTTCATGAGCACCAATTATCATTAAACAAATTCCAGTTGCCCGTGATGATCCTTTCGTAGAATCATTTCCCTTCTCTCTGGAGGTACATGACCTCCCTGAAGAATCAGACAAAGATCGCGAGCGCTTCCACAGACCTGATTTTGTTATTCCATCAGACACTATTGTTCCAGCTGACTATGACTTTGACACTGCTTGGCCGTCAGCTGAAACAGATGTGACAGCTGAAGTTCGGGAGATGTTCAAAGCCTTATTTGCTGAGATTGAACGGATGGAGAGGCACCAGGCCTCACTGGACATGAGGCTGGATAATAGGGACGCCAACCTTACTGCTGACTTGAGAGGTATAATAGTCAGGATCCGTGAGTGGTGGCAATAGCAGCAAACAATGCGTGTGGAGCAAGCTCGATATTTCCTGATGCAAAGACAAAATTGCAAGAGCACATTGAACAAATGAGTGAATCTCATACTACAGAGATAAAGCTGATGCGTGAACATAATAAGAACTAGCTCCTGCGTGTGGAAGAGAATATGGATCGAAAATTCAGTCTGCTCATGGCTGAGATGAAGTTGGTAGGTTGGTGAATCCAACGCCACCCACTCGAAGTTTCGTGCGCCTTACTCCGCAGCAGATTCGAAGCAGAACTCAACTATCAGCAGACTAAACATCTTGTTTGCTAGCTTGTTTCCAGGGGTTCCTCTCTCCTTTGATGATGCCAAAAAGGGGGAAGAGGAATACCTAAAGGCGCTGAATGGATCAGAAGTTGAGAAGGAGGAAGCAGTTGTAAAGGGAAAGACAGCTGAGGAAGTAATAAGAGAGAAGAAAGGGAAGTCTGTTGAGGAGGAAGGTTCGAAAGATGTGACCTTAATGATTGCTAAAACCCCCCAACAAGGTCTTGTCACGGTGATATTATCAAGCAAACTCCCCAATGACTCGCCACTTCAACACTGTTGTACCAATGGTGAAAAAGAGAAAGATTGAAGCGAGGGATGAAGGAAGTGGAAGGAAGGATGAATGCCCAAGTTATGGATATTCTCAAACAACATGGAGGCATTCCAATAGACAGAGACACCTATGCCATTTCGATGATCGAATCGAGCAAGATCCGTTGATGAATTCAAGACGCTCGCATCCGAAAGTTACTTCGCAAACATGTCCATGGCTCAAACCTAGGATTTGTATCGGGAAAAAGGTCTCACACTATGTGAAGAAGTCGACAGCAAAGAAAACCGCTGGCGATCACTCTGCTGGTCACTATGTTGGTCACTCTGTTTGGAAAAAGAAGGCCCCAAGATAATACACGCCCGAGGCGAGATAAAGAAGCGATGGGTGGAGGAACAGTTTGAGATCTAGAACTCGCCCAAAAACATTGAGTACATAGATCCAGGCAAGAAAGGAGGGATCTACTGGGCTGGATTTGACGAAGTAGCCAACCTGCAAGTGGCTAAGAACAATGCTGAGTATGTGAAGAGAATTGAAGAAGAAAATAAAAGACAAACTCGGCTATGGGAGGAAAGACAAGAAAGACGAGAAGAGATGAAGCTTCCGGAAGGCGTATGAGAAAAAGAAGGCAAATTTGAAGATGAGAAGAAAAGGAAAAGGTCAAGATGACAGAGCTGAGGAAGATAAAATAAGGAGGCATCGAAGGAGATGAAGTGTTGATGTCCACTGTTAGGAAATTTATTGTTTAGATTTTGATGAATGCCATGTAAAACTTAGAATAGGAAGTTGGCACCCCATTTTTGTTGTAAAATGCATTGTAATAAATAATTTGGTCAAGAGTTAAGTCACTATGCCCAAACATGCAAGAAGACACCGGAGACTAGAAGGAAGACTCGCCGCGAGACAAATTTGAGTATGGCAAAGAAGAGTAGACGGGAACTCTCATCAAGGAGCAGGTGAGACACAACCGAGTGGAGTATCACTCAAGTCAACTCAAGAAAAGCCAAGTCTCAAATTGAAGTGAGAGAAGAGTCATCCATGATTGAAAGTCGACTCTAAGTCACCGGGGAAAGCAAGGAAATGCGATCAAGTCGAGATAATCAAAAAGATCCGTTGTACGTAAATCAAGAGAATTACCTAAACAAGTAATATCTCCATACTACCTTTCTCGAAGTGCTCAGTCCCAAAAGCGTGCAAAAGGAATAAACCAATGGGAAGCACTACACCGTGTCAGAACTAAGAAAAGGTGAAGAACAATTCATACGAGGAAATGGCAATTCCAAGGACTGCAACAAGACAAGCCAACGACTGCAAGTGACTTCCAAAAATAAGCCTATCTCTTCAACGGGCAAATTTTTGAAAGATCACTATAAAAAGGCTGAGAAATGACTTTGAAAAAAAAAAGAGGAGACCAGAACCAAAAACGTTCAAGCAATTATTAGATCTGAAAACCTGAAATATTCTCAATCCTCAAGCCTACACTACGAAGAACATCAATCCAATACTCACCTGTGAAGGAAAGATAACTTCAATCAGTTGAAGAGGAAAATACTGAAAAATCAAGGGGTCTACATTCTACGAAGGATTGTAGGAAGGTTCAAGCTCGAACCAAGTCTTGAGCTTTTGGAGGGCTTCGTGATCAAATCCAAAGAGCTTGAGCAAGTGAGTCAGTAGTAGCAAGACAAATGCCCTGTGAAGAAGTTCGAGTCATACAAGAAGCCACCGAGTGATCAAGCGTCTCAGCATCGAGTCCCAAAGGATCAAGTCATTTGTGTGATCAAGACTTGTATCTGGGATCGTTAACCACTCTGTATATTGATCAATACTTAGTGGATTCATCCAAGAGTTGGAGAAGAGAGGAGTAGAAGAATTACCCCATCTTCGAACCTCTATAAAAACTTATTGTGTCATTTACATTTCAACACTTTAATTTCTGGACTGTTACCACTTGTATCTGGACTGTTACCACTTTGTATACTGATCAATACCTAGTGGATTCCTCCAAGAGTTGGAGAAGAGAGGAGTAGAAGAATTACCCCATCTTCGAACCTCTATAAAAATTTTATTGTGTCATTTACATTTAAGCACTTTAATTCCTGCATCTTATTTGTTTAAATCTGCTGATAAATTTGCTATCCATTAGATAATCTCTAAGTACTAAATCAAGCTCTAAATCTCTACTTAACCAAACTTAAGGGTGTTAAGTCTTCCAATAAAAACAAACCACAGTTGAGTTAATTTAGACTTAAAATTTGAGTTATTCCAAAGAATCATTGAGTCTGTTGTGAGACTAACTCTACTGATTAGCTAAATTGGCTGTCCACCAAGGACACATCTGTGTAGTATCAACTCTGAATTTTTAAAAGGACTAAATCAAAAATTTGGTAAGGTTTATTCAACCCCCCCTTCTAAACCTTACACTTACACCCCTTGGGACCTACAAGTGGTATCGAGCGGTTGGTTCATTGAGCCTTCCGCACCGGTTCTCGAACTAGATCTCCAAACTTTTCAAAGTCTCGCTTTAGTACTTAAACTTTCAAAACTCTTTTTATCATTAAAAATTATTATCATGGAAGCAAATTTGACACGCATCCCGATGTTCACAATTGAAGAATTTGATGATTGGAAAATTCGTATGCAGGCTCATCTATCAGATTACATGATGAGATGTGGATAGTGATAGAAGATGGGCCACTGCAAATCTTAAAGGTGATCACAGCTGTAAGAAATCACCAACGAGCTATCTGCACTTGGAAAGGAATATACAAAGAAGGAAATGTGTATGAAGATCCTAAAAGTCTTCAAATTTGAATGGGAAATGAAGGTCATGGCACTAAGACATTCCATGGACCTATCAAAGACATCCAACCATGAACTATTCTCAGACCTCAAAGCCTACGAGTTTGAGCTGAGAAGAAAAGACCAGGAAGAGACAATTGTACCCAAAACAACTGCTCTAATTGTTAAAGATGGGAAGGAGCCGAGGTCAAAGAAGTCATTGATCCGTAAGAAATAGCCCCGATGGTTAAAAGGTTCAACAAGTTCTTCAATAAGAACTACAAGAGAGGAAAGGGCGAATCCTCCGAAGACACTCGGCTCCTCCAAATCAAGGGAAGATAGGCCAACCAAGAGAACAGATCATCAAAAAGTCAATATCAAAGGGTCGACAATTCTAGAATGGAAAGAGTCGATCAAAAGGTTGAATATCTATCTTTGAACCGTAGACAACCAGGTCACTACGCCATTGATTGCCCATATCCTCGTAGTCAACAAATATAGGAATGAAGAAGAAAGAAAGGTCTTGAGAAAGAAGACAAGAAAAGAAAAAGGCAATGTTGGTTTGCAGAGATCACGAAACAAACCAAGTCAAGAGAGTGATTCAGAGCTGATGAAGCCGACTACTCAAGTGACTCAAGAAGAAGCCCCGACCGCTTAATGGCCAAGGAACAAGATCAACTCGACCAAGAAGATGAGGTACACTCCAACTCATCAAACTCGATTCTAGTGATAGTGACTATGACACACACACTTCATCAACACATTAAATCCTCACACACACTATTAAATGAGGAAAACAGCCTACTCAAAAGCAAAACTCACAAACTAAGGAGCCGAGTACTCTAAGTCAAATAGCCGATAAGAATGAAAGTTTAAAAGGCCGAAAATGCTAAGTTAATAGCAGAAATTTGCCCATAGAAAAGAGGGAGAATGACCTCAAAAATGTTGTTGCCTCATTCACTAAGGCATCTAAATCATTAGATGATCTTATTATGAGTCAAAGAGAATGTGGAGACAAGACAAAGCTTAGGATTTAACTCCTCTCGTGATATGTCAAACTTCGAGAGTAATTTTGGAAAAAGGATCTTCAAGCAATGAAGAGTCTAAAAAATCCAAAACTCTAAATGTTGCACACACATTCACTCCAAAGCACAATTACAAGCAAATTGGCCTTGGTTATAAAAGAAAAGGAAAACAGCCAGTTGAGTGCTTATTTGAAAGGACAAATGAGAAAAGATTCACCAAGTTCCTCAAAGAAACTCCAAACAAAAATACTCAGTAAAGAAGAAGCAGAGCTACCAAAAACCCTTAAAATCTATAAAAGAAATACATATGGTGGGAGTAGATGACTACTCAAGATATACATGGACAATATTCATGTGTAAGAAGAAAGAAACTCTACGTAAACTACCACACGGTGATGAAGAGGATTCAAAACGAGAAGAGCCAAACCATTATCAAAATAAGATCGACAGAGGAACCGAGTTTGTCAATGGAATAATAACTCAAGATTGCATTGAAAATGGTATTGGTCATGAACTATCGCAGCAAGGACTCCACGTGAGAATGGAGTTGCGAAAGAAGGAACATAACTCTCAAAGAAGCGAAGAAGGACCATGTTAGTCAAGGGGTTACCAAAAAGATTTTGGGTCAAGCAATAAACACAAACTTGCTACACTCAAAACAGATGTATGATAAACAGACGGTGACAAAGACTCCTATGAGATTTGGATCGGAAGAAAACCAAATATTGCGTATTTTAGAATATTTGGATGTAAATGCTTCATCCACAACAATGGCAAAGATAACCTAAAGGCCTTCGATGCTAAAATCGATGAAGGTATCTTCTTGGGATACTCATTTGAAAGCAAAGCCTACAGAGTACTCAACAAAAGGACTATGGTTCTTTGAAGAATCCATTCATGCGGTATTCGATGAGCCAAATGTAAATGGAGAAGACATTGAAGAGTCAACCGATAAGTCAATCATCCAACCATACGTAAGAGTCCCTATGTCAAGCCGGGATTATAAACTCGAGAAGAAGATGAGATAGCTGAATCTCAAAAACAATTTGGAAAATTTGCAGCTAAGTTGACTACGAGAGAGTCGATCAAAGCAACACACAAGCTAGACGATTGAATCCACCAACTTACTTCAACCTGATGTAAGATGTTGTCATTGGAGATATAAGAGAAGGTGTCAAAACAAGATCCAGAACTCAACAAGAAGCTATGTTCACATGCTTTATCTCGCAAATGGAGCCCAAGGATGTGTTACAAGCATTGGTTCAAAGACCCACACATCAAAATGTTATGGTACTAAATGGGTGTTCGAAACAAGATGAACGAGGAAGGTTCTGTGGTAAGAAACAAAGCAAGACTAGTAGCCAAAGGATATTGCCAAGAAGAAGGAATAGATTTTGATGAAACATTTGCTCTCGTAGCAAGATTGGAAGCTATAAGGATGTTTCTTGCCTATGCACTCACAAGAATTTCATTGTATATCGATGGATGTAAAAAGTGCATTCCTAAATGGTCTATTGAAGAAGAAGTGTATGTTGAACAACCTCCAGGATTTGAGCAGAAGACTCTAGGAGATAAGGTATACAAACTCAAGAAAGCTGTATGGATTGAAACAGCACCCGTGAGCATGGTATGATACTTTGTCACAATTCCTAATCGAAAATGGATTCACAAAAGGAAAAGTAGATAGAACACTTTTTAATTCAAGACAAAAAGAGTATCTTTGCTTGTTCAAATATATGTGGATGACATCATTTTTGGATCCACAAACAAAGAGTTGTGTGAAAAATTTTCAAACCTCATGCAAAGTAAATTTGAAATGAGCATGATGGGAGAGCTAACATTCTTCCTTGACTCCAAGTGAAACAAATTGAAGGATGGAACCTTCATAAGTCAAACAAAATACACCAGAGATTTAATGAAGAAATTTGGTATGGAGGAGAAGTCTTTCGTGAAAATACCAATGAATACATCACCAAAATGGACATGGATGCAGATGGCAAGCTCAGTAGATCAAACAAGATACTGAGCACTTATTGGATCATTGCTCTATCTCAAAGAAGCAGGCGGACATCACCTTTGTTTGTAGGTGTATGTGCAATATTTCAATCTACCCCAAAAGAGAGCCATATGACTAAGAGAATATTGAGATATTTGAAAGGAAGCAAGAAGTTGGCTTATGGTATCCAAAGGAAGGTGGATTCAAGCTAATTGGCTATTCGGACTGACTATCTTTGGATGCGAGTTGACAAGAAGAGCACCTCGGCACATGTCAAATCTTTGGGAAACAGTGATTTCTGGTTTAGCAAGAAGCAAAACTCAATAGCCACCTCTACAAATTTGAAGGAATACATAGGTGCGGGCAAATTGTTGTGCCCAAGTCCTATGGATGAGACAAAGAATGAGAGACTATGAAGTTGAGGAAAAAGAAATTCCAATCATGTGTGATAACACAAGTGCAATTGCAATCACTCAAAATCCTGTGTTGCACTCAAGAACAAAGCATATCGATGTCAGATATCACTTCATAAGAGATCATGTTGAAAAGAAGGACATCATCTTGGAATATATCTCAACCGATAAACAATTGGCCGACATCTTGAAAAACCATTATGTGAGTCAAGATTTGAAGAACTCAAGCATGAGTTAGGGTTAATTGAGCTAAGCCGACACTCGGAAGAATCAAAGAAAAGAAATAGAACACAAAAAGGGAAAAAGAGCTAAACTCACAAATCGCCTAAGTAAATCACCAGATCGGAAAGACAATTTATACCAAGTCACCGACAATTTGAGTCACAAAGAGGAATGTGAAAAGAAGAGTTAAAACGGTGAGGGCAAAAGTCAATCATTTATGAGCCAAGTGACAAAAACGCAATCGTTTTGACTAAGCGGGAATGTTTTTAAGGATTACGTCAAAGATAATTATGACGCATACTGTGCAAAAGCCGCACACCAAGCTTATGATTGATATAAATCTTTGCCGCATTAAATACGAGACATTAAATGCTAAATCGGCGTGCAAAATCTAAGTCGTTGATTTCGATCACATTTCAAAACCACCCGCACGCCCTTTCATAAACCATACTTAAACCATTTTCGCCCCGCTTTCTCTCACACACTACCAAAACTGTTCATTTCTCTCTCTCGAAGCAAAGGCAAAAATTTTCTAAAAACCCTATCTATCTTCAAATCAATCTCTAAGTTTTCTTGGTAAAATCTGAAGGATGGCACCAACCTATGATTTGGTCAAGTTAGGAAAACAAATCCACACGGGTCTCTTTGTGGATTTCGACGGATGGTGAAACAGGGGTCCGATGACACCCTAGTGAAGAAAATTCCGAGAAATTGGAAACGCCTGGGCTGAAATCGCTTTCTCGACGGTGGAATATTCGATTACCTATGTGGAGGAGGTCGCAGTTCTACGTGAATGCCGAGATTCACGATGAAGGGATAAAGTCATCTGCTCACGGAAGAAGCTCACCATCTCTCGCCAAGGATTTGGTGAACACCGCCACTACCAACGGAAGGAGCATCGGTTAACGGCCGATGTAAACCTGGCCTGCTTGGAAGGAAATAGCCAAACACGACTATACCGATAAAATAGTTTACACAAAGAAACAAGAGGTCTGCCAAGGAGGATTATCACAAGTTGGACATAGTTGCCAAATGTATTGACATCAAATTTTGCGCTTTGACCAACTCGTCCAAAGCAAAGTTGATCGTGATGGCGATCATTGAAGAAAGGAAAATAAACTGGCCGAGTTTGTCTACGCAGATTATGCCGAGAATGTAGGGAACAAATCCTTCAAGGAAGATGGCACATTTGGAGGATCCCTAGGATATGGCCCGGTGATTGGCGGGGTGATGGAGGTGAAAGGAGTCCTCTTAGACATGGAAAGCGTCCATGTTAACAAGAGGATGTTGATCAAACCTCTCGGCGCACGAAGAGAGCCTATGCCAAGAGAGCCGACACGAGTGAGGGGAATCGGTGACCTCAAGATACGATTGTTTTCTCTCCACCAAAGAAGAAAAGTCGCCCCTGCGTTTGCTAAGAAGATCACGCTTCCCGCAAAGAAAGAAAGTCAAACATGCTCCCCCCGCAGCCGTGTCCCGCCCAAAGAAAGGCGGGCCGAGAAGGACTTTCAACTACCTTCTCGGATCGTCAAAAAGAGGAGATCTCGATGAGCCAAGATGGCCAGCTCCTCGAGAAGAAGACACCAAAGACTCGGCCCCCACCGCCAAGACTAAGAATCGTCTCTCAACCGTAAATCCCTCCGGTACAAACTAGAAGACGAAGAAGAATCATCAAGCGCTCCGAGCTTGAGAAACCGGGCCGAGTCGCCCACTCACCGAACAAATACCGGAAATCGCCAAGCAAAAGAGAGTCCCCTGATGTAATTGATGAAACAGCTAAGTCTGTGAAGTCAAGGCGATCAGAGGCAAACCGACGAAAAAGTCGTAGTCCGCGCGGTGAGACACAAGAAGAAGCCGATAGAGCTGGGGATAGTGATGTGATGATCCTATCCCCACTTTACCCGGATATTCAAAATCGTCTGAGAGTGGAGGAAATGGAAATTGAGTAAATCCAGGAACAGTTCCAACGGCCCGAGTTTATAGAAGAAGAAGAGGAACTGTTGAACTTCCTTCGATCGACCTCGTGATCTCAAAGCCGGGATGAAGACAACCGCACGAGATATCCCGCAGATCTTCAAGGATAAGGAGAAGGAGCGATCGCGAAGAAAGCCGAGGCACGTGAGAAGGCCAAAGATCTCCGCCCTATCTCCGGCACCACGGAACACACACATCCTCTCCTTGATGTCTTATCTCGACGCTGATGAGGATCCGGACTCGCTCGCCCGCCAAAGAGTTGCAAATGCAGCAAGCATTGCACGAATCGTAATCCTTCACGAGCAAAGATTGATGGAGGGACCAGGAGAGTCCTCCAAAACACAAATGAAATCGATCCAATGGAAGTGGTTCAAAGCAAATCGCCACCGTTGTTCTGCCGCCACCACTTCCCCACCACCGGAAGAAGGAATTAAGGGTAATGGCGATGAAATTGGATTAGTGGGGACTGGTTGAGCCAACCCCAACGAAGGTGTCTTACCACCGCCCCAACTACGAACACTCGTGAGAAACAACCGGGAGTTTGGAGACGAGTGACCCCATTCCAAGTCACTCACCGGTGCGCCACCGAGGGGAAACTCCCTCCACCGCAGAAGGTCGGAGAATGTTGCAGATGACTCCACAACGAATCCAGGAGGCGAAGTGGAGAAAGTACAAACGCAAAACGAACAAAGAAGTTGCCATCAACAACGGCTCGAGATAGTTGAAACTGTCTCGGTGAGGTGCCAACCGCTCCGAGAAGGCTAATGATGTTCCGATGCGATCGAGGCACGAGGAAGGAATAGCCCGGGAGTTAACACTGGCGATGAAAGTGCAATCCATGGGGTTGAGACTCCAATGGATGCCACCTCGTAAGACCCTAAGACACAGTGACACTATCGAAAGGGAGGTCCAGGCCTAGCTAGCAATCGAGACTGCGCAGGAGGTAATGAAGGCCCACGGGAGGTTGATACTTCCCGGGGGTAAAGAAGTCAAGTAGAGAACATCCCTCCTACTATCATTGACCCATCCGAAAAAGGAGATAAGCGCTTCATGATTCCCAGGATAATCCTCGATGTAACCTTTCCGGGATCGCGGCGACGAAGAAGCCGAGTCATCCCCCGTGACAGATCCAAAAGACTCACTGTGGATGTTCCCGACGCGAGCAAGTCTCGATCTCAAGACTACTCGTCAAACTTTCAATTTTGATGATGATCCACCAATGGAAATCTCATCATCGTCCGATGACGCTTCGATAAGGCCGAGGACCAGTCCTCATTAATTGGAGAAACCATTTGAGACCAACGAAGCTGTTGAGACAACTGAGGCTCGGCAAAGTCGGGTCCACTTCACAAAAGACCCCACCGAAACAGAGTCCATCGCGCAGCTCCCCAAGCCGCAGCAGCAGGTTCGACTCAAAAGGAACTTCACGCACCGCTCATCATTGAACAAATCCGATTGGCGGTGATGAATCCTTTATAGAATCTTTTCCTTTCTCTCTCGGAGGTACCCGACCTCCCCGAAGAGTCGAGAGAACGAGCTCGCACGCTTCCATAGACCAGCTCCTTTTATTCCACCAGGTACCATTGTGCGGTGATTATGACTTTGACATCGCAAGGCCATCACCGCAACGGAAGAATGAAGTTCGCGAGGTGTTCAAGGCATTATTTGCGAGATTGAACGGATGGAGAGGCATCGAGGCCTCTATGGACATGCGATCGACAACAGAGATGCCAATCTTACTGCCGACTTGAGAGGCATACTTGATCAGATCGGAATGGTGGCAATAGCAACAAACAATGCGTGTGGAACAAGTGAGATACTTCAGACATTGTTCAACAAGTTGGTATGGAGAGTCGAGAATGTTGATGCAAAAACGAAATTGAGAGAACACATTGAGCACATGCATGAAGCTCACACCGCCGAGATAAAGCCTGCGTGAGCAAAATAAGAGTGATCTACAAGCGTTTGGAAGAAAACATGAATAGAAAATTCGGCCTTTCTCATGGCTGAGATGAAGCTAATTTCAGCAGAGTCCAATGCTACTCGATCCGAATTTCGTGCCGCATACTCCGCAGCAGAGACTCGAGACATTTAACTCGACTATCACAGCTCGACTTCCGCTTGCCAAGATGTTTCAGTGTCCCTCTCTCCTTTGATGATGCCAAAAAGGGGGAAGAGGAATACCTTAAAGCACGAAGAGATCCGGTGAAAAAGAGGTTGCTGCGAAGGGGAAGACAATCGAGGAAGTGTTGAAACAAAAGAAAGGAAAATCTGTTGAGGGGGAAGGATCGAAAGATGCGACCTTGATGATCGCACAGACCCCAACAAGGTCTTGTCACGGTGACATTATCGCAGCAAACTCCCTCGTGACTTCGCCACTCCAACACTCTGCTATATCTATGGTGAAAAGAGAAAGACAATTGAAGCGGGGATGGAGGAAGTGGAAGGAAGAATGGATGCCCGAGTTATGAACATCTTGAAACAACATGGAGGCATTCCAAAGACAGAGACACTTATGCCATCTCGATGTCGGGACAGAGCCACGATCAGTTGATGAATTTAAAACGCCGCATACAAAGGATACTTTGCAAATATGTCTATGGCTCAAGCTTGGGACTTGTCTTGGGAAAAGGGTCTCACGTTATGTGAAGAAGCGACAGCAGCAGACTACGCGATCCTCTCTGCTGGTCACTCCACCGGTCACTCATTTGGAAAGAAGAAGACCCAAGTACAATACACGCCCAGGTAGAGGAAGAAGCAGCGGTGGAGGAAGAGGTTTGGGACCCAGGCCTCGCCCAAAAACATTGAATACGTAGATCCAGGCAAGAAAGGAGGGATCTATCAATGGGTCTTGACCAAATAGCAAATTTGCAAGTGGCTAAAAGTAATGCTTGAGTATGCGAAAAGAATAGAAGAAGAAAACAAGAGACAAACTCGGCTATGGGAGGAAAGACAAGAAAGATTAAGAAGAGATGAAGTCGCCAGGAAGGCATATGAAAAGAAGAAGAAGGCAAATTGTGACGATGAGAAAAAGAGAAGAAGAGCGTAAGAAGATCTTGAACAAGATGAAAGAAGGAGACAATGAAGGAGATGAAGTGTTGTTGTCCACCCCTTCATGTATTTTATTATGTAAATACATACTATGTAAGTATCTCGCAATAAAGCTATAAATTCTTTATTTTTTTTTGTAGACAAATGTTTGCTCGATACACCTTGTGATTTGTGTAAAAGAACAAGAATGTTATGATCAATAAAAGGATTGATTCTACGCATACATTCTATGTGAATACACTATCTGTATGTATCTTTGCTATTTACATTTTTTAATGGTTTAAGTTTTGGCATCATCAAAAAGGGGAAATTGTTAGGAAATTTATTGTTTAGATTTTGATGAATGCCATGTAAAACTTAGAATAGGAAGTTGGCACCCCATTTTTGTTGTAAAATGCATTGTAATAAATAAAATTGGGTCAAGCCGAGTTAAGTCGCCTATGCCCAAACATGCAAGAAGACAACCGGAGACTAGAAGGAAGACTCCGCATTGAGACAAATTTGAGTATGGCAAAGAAGAGTAGACGGGAACTCTATCAAGGAGCAATCGAGACACAATCGAGTGGAGTATCGGTCAAGTCAACTCAAGAAAAGCCAAGTCTCGAATTGAAGTGACAAGAGTCATCCATGATTGAAAGTCGACTCTAAGTCACCTGGGGAAAGCAAGGAAATGCGGTCAAGTCGAGATAATCTAAAAAAGATCCGTTGTACGTAAATCAAGAGAATTACCTAAACAAGTAATATCTCCATACTACCTTTCTCGAAGTGCTCAGTCCCCAAAAAGCGTGCAAAAGGAATAAACCAATGGGAAGCACTACACCGTGTCAGAACTAAGAAAAGGTGAAGAACAATTCATACGAGGAAATGGAAATTCCAAGGATCGCAACAAGACAAGCCAACGATCGCAAGTGACTTTCAAAAATAAGCCTATCTCTTCAACGGGCAAATTTTGAAAGATCACCGTAAAAAGGCCGAGAAATGACTTTGAAAAAAAAAAAAAGAGGAGACGTAACCAAAAACTTTCAAGCAATTATTAGATCTCGAAAACCCGAAATATTCTCAATCCTCAAGCCTACACTACGAAGAACATCAATCCAACACTCACCGTGAAGGAAAGATAACTTCAATCGTTGAAGAGGAAAATCTTGAAAAATCAAGGGTCTACATTCCACGAAGGATTGTAGGAAGGTTCAAGGTCGAACCAAGTCTTGAGCTTTTGGAGGGCTTCGTGATCAAATCCAAAGAGCTTGAGCAAGTGAGTGTAGTAGCAAAGCAACGCCTGTGAAGAAGCCGAGTCGAGTCGCACGAGAAGCGGTGAGTGATCAAGGCGTCTCGGCATCGAGTCCCAAAGGATCAAGTCACCGTGTGTGATCAAGACTTGTATCCGGACTGTTACCACTTTGTATCGATCAATACCTAGTGGATTCCTCCAGAGTTGGAGAAGAGAGGAGTAGAAGAATTACCCCATCTTGAACCTCTATAAAAATTTTATTGTGTCATTTACATTTCAACACTTTAATTCCTCGCATCTTATTTGTTTAAATCTCGATAAATTTGCTATCCATTAGATAATCTCTAAGTACTAAATCAAGCTCTAAATCTCTACTTAACCAAACTTAAGGGTGTTAAGTCTTCCGCTGAAAACAAACCACGGTTGAGTTAATTTAGACTTAACATTGAGTTATTCCAAAGAATCGCTCATTGAGTCATTTCAGAGACTAACTCTACCGATTAGCTAAATTGGCTGTCCACCAAGGACACAGTTGTGTAGTATCAACTCGAATTTTTAAAAGGACTAAATCAAAAATTTGGTAAGGTTTATTCAACCCCCCCCCTTCTAAACCTTACACTTACACCCCTTGGAACCTACATCCACCCCTTCATGTATTCTACTATGTAAATACACTTTATGTAAGTCTTCTGTACATTGAATAAAATTATGCAATTTCTATATGTGAGTAGATATAGAACAACATGGTTAGTCTAAGCCCCGTTTAAACTCTGATATAATTTTGTTTTTGGCTTAAGCTCTGATACACTCTGTAAACAGCTATGTAAAAAACAAGAATGTTATGATCAATAAAAGATCGATTCTAAACATACATTTTGTAGTTCTACATTTGTTTGTATGTATCTTTGTTGTTAAATAATTGTATGAATGTTTTAAGTTTTGGCATCATCAAAAAGGGGGAAATTGTTGGGAAATTATTTTGTAGATTTTGATTAATGCCATGAAAAACTTAGAATAGGAAGTTGGCACCCCATTTTTGTTGTAAAATCGCATTGTAATAGATAGGGTGGTTGGGTCCGAGTTCGATACCTATGCCTAAACATGCAAGAAGACAATCGGAGACTAGAAGGAAGACTCCACCGAGAGGCGATTGAGTATGGCAAAGAAGAGAAGACGGAACTCGATCAAGGTGCGGTGAGATGCGGTGAGTGAAGTATATCAAGTCAACTCTATACTGACCAAGTCTCAAGGTTGAAGTGGCGTAAGAGTCATCAAATGATTGGAAGTCGACTCAAGTCACCTAGGGAAGTTAAGAAAATGCGGTCAAGTCAAGACAATCGAAAGAGATCCGCGTACGTAAATTGCAAATTAGCTATGCCTCGAACATGCAAGAAGACAACTAGAGACTAGAAGGAAGACTCCGCTCCAAGGTGAGTGTGGCAAGGAAGAGAAGACAGAACTTGATCAAGGTGCGGTGAGAGATACGGTGAGTGAAGTATCGATCAAGTCAACTAAAGACATCCAAGTTTCAAGTTGAAATGACAGAAGAGTCATCCAATGATTGGAAGCTAACTCAAGTCAACGGGGAAGTTAAGAAAATGCGGTCAAGACGAGATAATCGAAAAAGATCATTGCCGTACGTAAGTCAAGAGAATTACTTAAACAAGTAATACCTCCATACTACCTTTCTTGAAGTGCTCAGTTCCAGGAGCGTGCAAAAGGAATAAACCAATGGGAAGCACTGCACCATGTCAGAACTCTGAAAAGGTGAAGAATCATTCATACGAGGAAATAGAAATTCCAAGGACTGCAACAACACAGGCCAACGACCACAAGTGACTTTCAAAAATAAGCCTATCTCTTCAACGGGCAGATTTTTGAAAGATCACTATAAAAGGCCGAGGAATAACTCGAGAGAAGGTTACTCGAACCACGAACATTCAAGCAAACATCTCGAATCAGAACCTAATATATTCTCAAATCATTCTAGATCAATCCTCAAGCCTACATTACGAAGGAAATCAATCCAACACTCACATGTGAAGGAAAGATAACCTCAATCAGTTGAAGAGGACATTTTTGAAGAATCAAGGGGTCTACATTCCGCGGAGGATTATAGGAAGGTTCAAGGTCGAACCAGTCTCAAGTTTTTGGAGGGCTTCGTGATCAAATCCAAGAAGCTTGAGCAAGTGGGGCTGTAGTAGTAAGGCGGTTGCCCGTGAAGAAGCCGAGTTGTACGAGAAGCCACGGTGCGTGACCAAGGGATCTCGGATCGAGTCCCAAAGGATCAAGTCAATTTTGTGTGATCAACACTTGTATACGAATTTGTTAACCACTCGTATATTGATCAATACTTAGTGGATTCCTCCGGGAGTTGGAGAAGAGAGGAGTAGAAGAATTACCCCATCTTCGAACCTCTATAAAAACTTATTGTGTCATTTACATTTCAAAGACTTTAATTTCTCGTGATCTTATTTTTATATCTCTGATTAATTTGCAAACCAATTGATAATCAATCGAGTGCTAAAAACCAAGTATTAAAATAAACTTAACCAAATCAAGGGTGTTAAGTCTTCAATGAAAACAAATCACAAGAGAGTTAAGTCTTTAGTCAAAACAAATTTGAGTTATTCTATCAACGGCTCTCCGAAGTCTGTTGGGTGACTAACTCACGATTAACTAACTTAGCTATCCATCAAGGACATTTGTGAAGTATTAACTCGAATATTTAAAAGGACTAATTTGAAAAGTTGGTAAGGTTTATTCAACCCCCTTATAAACCTTACACTCACACCCCTTGGGACCTACGGCCTGTTATAAGGCGGAGACACAACCCTGTCAATAGGTGATTCGGTTGTCTCGGCCATTCTTGTTCTCACTGCTCGCCTACACTGGTCTTGAGTTACCTCTGTGACGGCCAGCAGACTTGGTTGTTTCATCAATAACTTCCAGAGACTCTACTTCTCCAGCAGTCTCGGGTATTTGTTTCAGCTGAGTGGCAGACTCAGCCGGTTTCTCAAGCTCGGAACGCTTGAAGAGTTTTCTTCTTTTAGTCCTTACCAGTGGGATTTCTGGCTCGAATAAAGTTTCTTCTGAGTCCTGGGCGGAGGGGGCCAGTGCTGTTGTCTTCTTCTGAGGAGTTGGCCATCTCGGCTTATTGGTTCTCCTTTTCTTGACAACCGGAGAAGGTATTTGAGGTTCCTTCTCCGCTGCGGCTGCAGGAGCAGGAGACACGGTTGCTGGGGTAGGTGCAGATTTCCTTTTCTTTCTTTGCAGGGGCGGATCTTTTGCCAGTGCGGGAGAGCGGCTTTTCTTCTTTGGAGGAGAGGAGACAGTTGTATCTTGAGGTGGTGGTGATTCCCCTCACTCGTGACACCCTCTTAGCGTAAGCTCTCTTCTGTGCGCCAGAGAGGTTTGATCGAAACATCCTCTTGTTTACATGGAACGCCTTTCCATGTCGAAGAGGGACTTCTTTTACTTCCATCATTCGCCAATCACAGGCCGTATCCCGTGGAACCTCCAAACGTACCATCCTCCTTGAAGAATTTATTCCCGATATTCAGCGGCAGTAGTCTCACGTATACAAACTCACCTAGTTCACCTTCTTTTCTTCAATGATCGCAGACCATCACGATCAACTTAGCTTTGACAAACCGTGGTCAAAGCTTCCAAAATTGATGTCTATGCATTTGGCAATGATGTCCAGCAATTTGTTGTAGTCCTCTTTCAGCAGCTTCTTATTAGCTGTATAGACCACTTTCGCAGCACAGTCGGACTTGGCTACTTTCTTCCAAGCGGCGATCATGTCAACATCGATTTCATAAATCTCCGACACTCCTTCCCGGCAACAAAGCGAGTGTTCGCCAAATCCTTGGCAGTAATGGTGAACTCTTTTCCATGAACAGAGGACTTGATGCCTTCATCGTGAACTTCAGGCGTTCACGAGAACGTGCGACCTCTTCCACGTAGGTCATTGGAAACTCCATCGTCAAAAATGGTTTTAATCCGATTTTTCCAGCTTCTGTGCTATCTTTTTCACAATGGTGTCGTCGGACCCCTGTTTAAGCATGCCATCGAAATCCACAGTAGACCTAGTGTGGATTTGCTTTCCCAACTTGACGAAATCATGAGTAGATGCCATTTCTAGATGTTTTACCGAACGAAACTTAGAAAATGAACTTGAGGATTTGTGGGGTTTTGAGAGAAAATTTCTTTCTTTTGCCTTTGAGAGAGATGAACAGTTTTGGTAAAGTGAGAGAAAATCGGATGAAATGGTTTAAGTATGGGTCATGAATGGACGTGCGTGTGGTTTTTGAAATTTTGATCAAAATCAATGGCTTAGATTTTGCACGCCGGTTAACCTTTACTCTCTCGTATTTAATGCGGCAGCATTTATATCCAATCATAAGCTTTGTGTGCAGCTTTTGACTGTACACGTCATAATTATGCTGACGTCATTCTTAAAAACATTCCCGCTTCGTAAAAACGACTGTGTTTTTGTCACTTTGCTCATAAATGACTCAGCCTATTCCTTAGCTGATTTAACTCTTCTTTATTTGCACATAAATACTCAGCTGTCAGCTAACTCGATGCAACTGATTCTCCGATACGGCTGATTCACATAGCTGATTTAAGGGTTCAACTCTTTTTCATCTTTTCGTGTTTCATCTCTTTTCTTTGAGTTTTCTGAATATCAACTCAGCTCAATTAACCCCAATTAATGTTTGAGTTCTTCAAATCTTGATTCACATAATGATTTTGTGAATATGTCAGCTAATTGCTTATCAGTTGAGATATATTCCAAGGTGATGTACTTCTTTTCAACATGATCTCTTATGAAGTGATATCTGACATCAATGTGCTTGTTCTTGAATGCAACACAGGATTTTTGAGTGATTGCAATTGCACTTGTGTTATCACACATAATTGGAATTTCCTTTTCCTCAACCTCATAGTCTCTCATTCTTTGTCTCATCCATAAGACTTGGCACAACTTGTTTGCCCGCAACTATGTATTTTGCTTGGTGTGGAGGTAGCTATTGAATTTCGCTTCTTGCTAAACTAGGAAATTAGCCTATTTCAAGCATTTGACATACCCCGAGGTACTCTTCCGTCAAGTCTACAACCAAAGATAGTCGAGTCCGAATAGACAATTAGCTTGAATCCACCTTCCTTTGGATACCATACGCCAACTTCTTGGCTTCCTTTCAAATATCTCAAGATTCTCTTGGCTGCAGTCATGTGGCTTTCTTTTGGGGCAGATTGAAATCTTGCACATACACCTACATCAAAGGTGATGTCTGGCATGTATCTTGTTTGATCTACAGGCTTTCCATTTGCATCCATATCCATTTTGACTGATGTATTCATTGGTATTTTCACAGAAGACTTCTCTTCCATACCAAATTTCTTCATTAAATCCCTGGTGTATTTTGTCTGACCTATGAAGGTTCCATCCTTCAGCTGTTTTACTTGGAGTCCAAGGAAGAATGACAGCTCTCCCATCATGCTCATTTCGAATTTGCTTTGCATGAGATTTGAGAATTTATCACACAGCTCTTTGTTTGTGGATCTAAAGATGATGTCATCCATATATATTTGAACAAGCAATATACTCTTCCCATCTTGAATTCTGAAGAGTGTTCTATCGACTTTGCCTTTTGTGAATCCGTTCTCAGTCAGGAATTGTGATAATGTATCATACCATGCTTTGGGTGCCTATTTCAATCCACATAAAGCCTTTTTGAGTTTGTATACCTTTTCTCCAAGAGTCTTCTGCTCAAATCCTGGAGGTTGTTCAACATATACTTCTTCTTCTAATAACCCATTGAGGAATGCACTCTTTACATCCATTTAATATACAATAAAGTTCTTGTGAGCTGCATAGGCAAGAAACATTCTTATTGCTTCCAATCTTGCCACAGGAGCAAAAGTTTCATCAAAATCTATTCATTCTTCTTGGCAATACCCTTTGGCTACCAATCTTGCTTTGTTCCTCACCACGTAACCTTCCTCATTCATCTTGTTTGAACACCCATTTAGTGCCAATAACATTTTGATGGGTAGGTCTTTGAACCAATTCCCACACTTTATTCCTCTCAAACGGATTTAGCTCTTCTTGCATGGCTTGAATCAATGTGTGTCATCCAATGCTTGTGACACATCTTTTGGCTCTATTTGTGAGATGAAGCAAGTAAACATTGCTTCTTGTTGAGTTATGGATCTAGTTTTCACACCTTCTCTTACATCTCCAATGATTAGTTTACGGTGGATGGTCTCTCACCATCTTACATCAGGTTGGAGTAAGTTAGCTGGATTTGATCGTCTTGCGGTTGTGTCATTTTGATCACTCTCTCATCATCATTTAGCTGATTTTTTCACTTTTGTCTTTGAGACTCAACTATCTCATCTTCATCCGGATTTATAATTCAAAGCTTTTGAGCTTCAACATAGGGACTCTTCTCGCACTCTTCACGTAACCATTGTCCTCTTGTTGAGCACTCGTAGGCTTTGCTTTCACAATTTGAGTATCCTAGGAAGATACCTTCATCGCCTTTAGCATCAAAAGCCCTTAAATTATCTTTGTCATTGTTATGGATGTCGCATTTGCATCCAAATATTATGAAATATGCAACATTTGGCTTTCTCCGTGTCCAAATCTCATAGGGAGTCTTTGTCAGCTGTCTATTTATCATGCATCTATTTTGAGTATAGCATCTTTGTGTTTATTGCTTGACCCCAAAATCTTTTAAGCGCAGCCCCGATTGACTAACATGGTTCTTCCGCTTCTTTGAGAGTTCTATTCCTTCTTTCTGCAACTCCATTCTGTTGTGGAGTCCTTGCTGCAGATAATTCATGACTAATACCATTTTCAATACAGTACTGAGTTAATATACCATTGACAAACTCAGTTCCTCTGTCAGATCTTATTTTGATAATGGTTTGACTCTTCTCATTTTGTATTCTCTTCATCGATGTGGTAGTTTCTCAGAGTTTCTTTCTTCTTACACATGAATATTGTCCATGTATATCTTGAGTAGTCATCTACTACCACCAAGGTGTATTTCTTCCCACTTATCTTTGGCCGGGTTCAATGGACCAAATAGATCCATATGTAGTGGTGCAATATTCTTGTTGAAGATGGACATGTCTTTTCTTTGAATGATGATTTGATAAGAAGTAATCTTTTCATTGGTTCAATTATCTAGTATCAGGAAAGGCATATAACTCACATGTTACATGATTTCTTTTATTAGATGATAAAGAATCTTGGGTCGCCATAATAGTTTCTTTCCCTTGTGCCTCGGGATAGTTATTCAGTTATATCATGTAGAAAAGGCATCTTCTATACACTAGGATTTTTTTAAAGGAAACTAGCAATCATGATTATATGATCAACGTTTGTGTTATTGGAAAGAGGGTGAAGATTATCAGCAAAAAGAACTTTTGGTAAATTATGTTTTCATATTTTGTGGCTCCTTTATAATGGTATATTTGTTGGATTGACTGATCTGTGTAAATTTGTGATACTTTTGTTAATAGTATAAAGACTAAGCATATTTGAGAGAGTGAAAATTTGATTCATTTCATTTCATCAGGATGTATTTATATAAGAGGAAGAGTTAGTTAGTTGTAACTAACTGGTAACTAACGTAACTAACTGTAACTAACTTGCATATATATATACTGAGTTAGTCAGGTGCAATATCCATATGCATCACATATACTTTCCTTCTTATATATTGAGTCTGGAAGTCCTTCCACAAGATTACTTCTTGCAAGTTTGTTAATAGTTTTGAAATTGGTGACTCGACCTTCTTGTGCCCACAAACCCAACTTGATTCAACTGTGCTCTTTGCTAGCAGACAAGTGCTTGGTGTTGCAGTTGACCAATCTACCACATACATGTTCTTTTGTTTGCATCCTTGCAACACTATTTCATTAGTTTCAGCATCCTTGATTTGGCATACACCCATATTGAATCCAACATTGTAGCCTTTGTCACAGAGTTGACTTATGCTTAGCAAGTTGGAATTGAGGCTTTCAACATATGCAACATCTGTAATTTCTAATCCATTTTTCTTGATGGATCCAATGCCTCTTATTTCTCCGGGAGCTTCATTTCCTCCAAATGTGACTTTTGCACCTCTAACATCCTTGAATTTTGATAAATTTTTCTTATTTCCTGTCATGTGTCTGGAACAACCACTGTCCATGTATCAGGTTCCTTGGCACTTAGCTGCTCCTTGAACCTGCAATCAAGGAAATTAGGTTTTAGGTACCCATACTTGCCAGGTCTGAGGGGTTAGTATTGTAAGATGATCCAACCAACCTATAGCCAAATGATTTGACTCTAATGGGTTGCCATCTATCGAGTGCCATAATCATAATTAATTTTGGCAAATTGCTTGGGGTTAGGTTCATACAATTTTGTCTCTTTTATCCGTATGCTGTGTATGTGTTTTAGCAATTGCCTTACGGGTATTTGTGATATCTCGAGTGTAGTGCCTAGGTGCATATGTGTGTCGATGAAAGCTCTTATGCCTTTGGAATGGCCTTTCTTGAGTTCTAGGCCTTTGCCACTTAGGCTTATATTCCATAGGTCTTTTGGCCGATAGTTCACATTATTCCAATCACTTGGCTTGGGTATTTTCTACCATTCCCATCATATGTGTTTCTTTTATAGAATTTCGGGACTTTTGGTAGCTCTGTTTCTTCTTTACAAAGTATCTCTGTTTGGAGTTTTTGAGAACTCGGCCGATTTCTTCTCGTTGTCCTCTCAAAGTATACTCAATCGGTGTTTTCCTTTTCCTTTATAACCAAGGCCAGTTTGCTTGTGATTGTACTTTGGAATAAATGTGTGTGCATCATTTGGAGTTTTAGATATTAGAGATAATTCCTTGCTTGAAGATCCCTTTTCCAAAATCACTTTTGGAACTTGACATAGCATAGAGGAATTAAATCTGAAGCCTGTCTTGTCTCCACATTCTCTTTGACTCATAATAAGATCATCCAATGATTTGGATGCCTTAGTGAATGAGGCTATCACATTTTTGAGGTCATTCTCCTCTTTTCTATAGCGATTATCTCGGCTATTAACTTAGCATTTTCAGCCTTTAGACTTTTATTCTCATCAGCTATTTGACTTAGAGTACTCAGCTCCTTAGTCATTTGTGAGTTTTGCTCTTAAGTAGGCTGTTTTCCTCATTTAGTAGTGTGTGTGAGGATTTAATGTGTTAAAAATCTTTCATCATTTTGCCTAATGAATCATAAAGATCAGTGGGTGATGAAGTGTGTGTGTCACAATCACTATCACTAGTATCCGAGTGTGATGAGTTAGAGTGTACCTCATCTTCTTGGTCGAGTTGGTTTTGTTCTTTAGCCATTAGGGGATCAAAGGCTTCTTCTTCGAGTCACTTGAGTAGTCGACTTCACTACTCTCCGAGTCTCTTTGTGTCTTTTGACTTGATATGTCGTGATCTGCAGCCAACATTGCCTTTCTCTTTTCTGTCTTCTTCTTTCCTCGAAGACTTTTCGTTTCCTCTTCATTCCCTGTATTTCTTAACTACAGGATATGGGCATTCAATGGCATAGTGATCAAGGTTACTGCGGTTCATAGTTCCAAAGATAGATTTTCAACTTTTTGATCGATTCTTTCCATCCTTGGATTCCGCTCTTTGATATTCAATTTTTGATGCTCTCGCTCTCTTGGGTGGTCTATCTTCCTTGACTTGGAGGAGCCGAGTGTCTTCTAGAGGATTCACCTTTGCTTCTTTTCTAATTCTTATTGAAGAACTTGTTGAACCTTTTAACCATCAGGGCAATATCCTCTTGGTCAATGACTTCTTTGACCTCAGCTCTCTTGCCATCCTTAACAATTAGAGCAGTTGTTTTGGGCACAGTTGTCTCCTCTTGGTCTTTTCTTCTCAGCTCAAATTCGTAGACTTTGAGATCTGAGAATAGCTCATGGTTGGATGTCTTCGATAGGTCCATGGAATGTCTCATGGCCATGACTTTCATATCCCACTCAGTTGGGAGACTTCTTAGAATCTTCATACACAGTTCATTGGTAATTTCTGTGAACCGAGCATCCAGCTGATCCAAGGTTTCTCCTGCAAGCATCTTAAAGTTTTCAAATTGTTGTACAACAACAGATAGTTTATTTTCTTTGATTTGCTCTGAGCCTTCGCAAATCAAGGTTAGCTTGTCCCAGATTTCTTTTGCCGTTTTGCATGATTTGACTTTGTTGAACATGGCTTTGTCCAAAGTTTTATAAAGAATGTCTTTGGCCACATTGTCCAAGTTATATCTTTTCCTGTCATCATTTGTCCATTCACTCTTGGTTTTTCAAACATTCGGGTTTGGGAGCAAGATCCTCCTCCTCCTTCACCGCAGCAGCCTCTTCTTGCGATTGTGTTCACTTTTAAGATTTGGAGTGGCCCATCTTCTATCACTATCCACATCTCATGTAATCCGATAGATGAGCCGCATACGAATTTTCCAATCATCAAATTCTTCAATTGTGAACATAGGGATGCGTATCAAATTTGCTTCCATGATAATAACTTTCTTGAATAAAAAGTTTTGAAAGATTATGTACTAAAACAAGCTTTGAAAATTTTGGAGATCTAGTTCAAGAACTGAAGGCGGAAGGCTCAATGAACCAACCGCTCCGATACCACTTGTAAGTCCCAAGGGGTGTGAGTGTAAGGTTTAGAAGGGGGTTGAATAAACCTTACCAACTTTTCGATTTAGTCCTTTTAAAATGTTCGTGAGTTAATACTTCACGGTGAGTCCTTGATGGAGCTGACTAAGTTAGTTAATCAAATAGAGTTAGTCACTCAATGAGACTGATCGAGATATGTTTTCAAAGAAGACTTAACACCCTTGAACTTGGTTAAGTTTGTTTTAATACTTGGTTTTAGCACTTTGTTGATTATCAATTGGATAGCAAATTAATCGGCGGATATAAAAGTAATATGCGAGAAATTAAAGTCTTTGAAATGTAAATGACACAATAAGTTTTTATAGAGGTTCGAAGATGGGGTAATTCTTCTACTCCTCTCTTCTCCAACTCCTGGAGGAATCCACTAAGTATTGATCAATATACAAAGTGGTTAATGATCCGGATACAAGTTTTGATCACACACGGTGACTTGATCCTTTGGGACTCGATCGAGATGCCTTGGTCACACAAAGTGGCTTCTCATGACGACTCGACTCCTTCACAGGGCAACGCTTTGCTACTACAACTCACTTGCTCAAGCTTCTTGGATTTGTTCACGAAGCCCTCCAAAAACTTGAGACTGGTTCGACCTTGAACCTTCCTACAATCCTCCGTGGAATGTAGACCCCTTAATTCTTCAAATATTTTCCTCTTCAACTGATAGAAGTTGTCTTTCCTTCACAGGTGAGTGTTGGATTGATTTCCTTCGTAATGTAGGCTTGAGGATTGATCTTGAATGGCTTGAGAATATTTTTGGTTACAGTTCGAATGTTAGCTTGAATGTTCGTGGTTCAGGTAACCTTCTCTCAGAGTGATTCCTCAGCCTTTTATAGTGATCTTTCAAAAATTTGCCCGTTGAAGAGATAGGCTTATTTTTAAAAGACATTTGTGGTCGTTGGCTTGTCTTGTTGCAGTCCTTGGAATTGCCACTTCCTCGTATGAATGATTCTTCAGCTTTTCAGAGTTCTGACATAGGTGCAGTGCTTCCCATTGGTTTATTCCTTTTGCACGCTTCTGGGACTGAGCACTTCAAGAAAGGCAGTATGGAGGTATTACTTGTTCAAGTAATTCTCTTGACTTCTGTGCAACAGATCTTTTTCAGTTATCTCGTCTTGACTGCATTTTCTTAACTTCCCCAGTTGACTTCGAGTCAGCTTCCAATCATTGGATGACTCTTCTGTCATTTCAACTTGAGACTTGGCTGTCTTGAGTTGACTTGACTGATACTTCACTCAGCTGTATCTCAGTTGCACCTTCAGTCGAGTTCCTGTCTTCTCTTCCTTGCCACACTCAGCTGCCTTGCAGCGGAGTCTTCCTTCTAGTCTCTAGTTGTCTTCTTGCATGTTCAGGCATAGCTGACTTGACTCAGCTCGACCAGCCCTATCTATTACAATGCAATTTACAACAGAAAAATGGGGTGCCAACTTTCTATTCTAAGTTTTACATGGCATTCATCAAAATCTAAAAATTAATTTCCCAACATCATGAGTCCGGAATCCTGTATTCCGGTACATTCAGCGGGTTACTTCATCCTCCATCTATGCCAGAGAAAATAATGGGGGGATGCAAGTCAATGAGCTATATTTTCCATGGTATATGTTGACCAACACACCATATAACACAGCAGCCTACTTCGTTGAGCAGATAGAACAGGTAGCCAAGCAAAGTAGTGGCACTATTATGATTAGAGGTATGATCACTCCCATTGCTCGGCACTTTAACGTTGATATTATAGGCTTGGGGCCGATTGAGGGTGGAAGGAGGATCAACCTAGCAGTTCTGCGCCAAATGAAAATAGTTAAGGAAGAGGAGGGAATGTACCTTTTCCAACAAAGGTCCGCGAACGCTTTCCCACTGCATGACACGCTGCTCACCACCGTGGGCAATATAAATGATCAGGCCAACTTTTTGATGAACTCTGAGGCGCATAACAGAGTTATGGAGGCCATGATTGCGAGAAAAAAGCAAAGGGTCGCCGGTCTGCCTGATGAGGATGATGTGGTGGCCGAGGAGATGGAGTACGAGAGGCAAGAAGGGGGATTCAAGAAAGAATTCTGCCAAGAGGCGCCCGACTTACCTGAGAGCTCTCACTAGGGTGAGGAGCGCGGAGGGTATGATTATGAGGCTAGATTATTAGCCCTGGAGGGGCGCATGCAGTTGTACCACGATGAATTTCGTGCTTTCAGGATGGAACAACAGCAGTGGAACACGGAGATGCTCGAGATGATGCGTCAGATGCACCAGTGGCACATCTCCCAGGGCTACTATCCGCCGCCACCCCCATAGTGAGTCAGGTCATTTCCACATTTTTCTTTTTTGAAATTCTATCTTTCCTTATTTGCGCTATAATTTCATTCAAGTTTGGGGGAAGAGATAGTTATTTTGATATGAAGGGTGTGGCGGAAAAAAACACATGGTCCGGCCGTGCAGCTTGTTTTCGTCCCCTGTTTCTTCCCTTTTTCACACGGACATGTCATTTTTTACACGGGTATGTCACACGGTCGTGTGGTTCCACACGGTCCGGCTGTGTGACGTGTTTTTGTCTGGTTTCTTTGTCTTTTCGATCTTCTCTTTGCATACGTCAATCTTATCCCGTCCTTCCAACTGATATTTCTTTGATTAAGCTCTGTTTCATATAAAACGTTACAAGAATATGCAGTATCATGCCCTTCTAAGAAAACCAAGTAAAAACATATTAAATATGCGTGCAAATGCATCAAATATATATCATATTAAAAATGCACGTATATTTACACTCATCACTTCGCAATTGGAGAAACTGATTGTTAATAAATCCCTGAAGAAAATATAAAGGTTCTTATCCCATTAATACAAATACCTATGCAAAGCTTATATTTTTAATTGGCATATTTCACTCTTCTATTTCATTTAATTGATCTCGAAACCACAAGTCAGTGTGAAAAGCCATTTTCATTGGAGATTAAAATTCAGAAAGAACTGAGATTAGTTTTAAATACTTATCCGAAAGATGAATATGACATTTTGTAGAGTGGATTACACACAATCAGTAAAGACATTTAAGGCACAACTCTTAATTAAAGTATTTTCTTAACGTCATGAAGACACGATTGCACTTGGATTTAATATTCAATTTGCATATGCCATTTTGTTTTTATTATTACACAAAGACGTAAACACTGTGCAATTTATCACAATTTAATTTCTATCTAACATTATGTTCTACAATTCTATATCTACTTAGATTTGTATACCTTGTAAGTCACAGGTTCTACTGGAAAAAAAATCAGGATATCGTCCATGGAGAAATATTCGATGACATTACAACTGATAAACTAGTGTACTATCTGTCATTTCTTTTAAGCAAGTCTTTAGCACAAGCCAGGATGTTATAATAATCTGCGACATTTGTATCCCTAAAAATATACGAAATTTAATCAGAATATGGAAAGAAAAGCAAAAACTTCAAATAATTCCACATTATCTTTCAAGTTTTAGGCGTAGTTATATCTTTCATTAGATTTGTTATTTGTGTAAATAGATTTTTCGATGCACTCCAGTATGATATTATGCTGCGAATAATGACGTACGATCCACAGTTTACATTCATTCTTCGCAATTCGAGAAACTGGTTGTTAATAAGTCCCTGAAGAAAATATAATGTTATCATCCTATTTATATAAATGCCTATGTGAATCTTATATTTTAATTAGCTTATTTCACTCTTCTGTTTCATTTAATTGATTTCGAGACCACAAGTTAGTGTGAAAAGCCATTTTCATTGGAGATTATAACTTCAGAGAGAACTGAGATTAGTTTTTAGTACTTATCCAAAAGATGATTATGAGATTTTGCAGAGTGGATTACACATAATCAGGAAAGTCATTTAAGGCACAACTCTTCATTAAATTATTTTCTTAACGTCATGAACACTTGATTGCACAATATTCAATTTGCATATGCCATTTTAATTTTATTATTGCACAAAGACGTAAATATTGTGCAAATTAGCGTCATTTAAACGCTATCTAACATTCTATTCTACAATTCGCTATCTACTATGATTCGTATACTTTGTTAGTCATAGGTGCTACCGAAAAGCATATCATGTTATGATATCGTCCATGGAGAAATATTCGACGACATTACAACTGATGAACTAGTGTACTATCTGTCATTTCTTTTAAGTCAGTCATGAGCGCAAGCCATGATGTCATAATAATCGATGACATTTGTATCTCTAAAAATATACAGAATTTAAAAAGAATATGAAAAGAATTTAATAATTCCACTTAATCTTTCAAGTTTTAGGTGTAATTATACCTTACATTAAAATTTTCATTTATTTAAATAGATTTTTCGATGCACTCCAGTATGATATGATGGTGCGAATAACGACGTATGATCCACTAATGCTTCGCAATTGGTGAAACCCGTTGTTATTAAGTCCCTGAAGAAAATTAAAGGTTCATCCCATTTATACAAATGCCTGAGCGAACCATATATTTTTAATTGGCTTATTTCACTCTACTGTTTCATTTAATTAATCTCGAGACCACAAGCCAAAGGGAAAAGCCATTTGCATTGGAGATTATAACTTCAGAGAGAAATAATAATAGGTTTAAATACTTATCCAAAAGATGTATATGAGATTTTGCAGAGTGGATTACACACAATCAGGAAAGACATTTAAGGCACAGCTCTTCATTAAAGTATTTTCTTAACATCACGAAGACATGTTGCACTTGGATTTAATATTCAATTTCCATATGCCATTTTATTTTTATTATTGCACAAAGACGTAAACACTGTGCAATTTAGCGCACTTTAAGCACTATCTAGCATTCTATTCTACAATTTGATATCTACTTAGATTCCTAAACTTTGTTAGTTACACGTGCTACTGAAAAGCATATCGTGTTATGATATCGACCATGGATAAATATTCGACGGCATTACAATTGATGAACTAGTTTACTATATGTCGTTTCTTTTACACAAGTCATGTGCGCAAGCCATGATGTCATAATAATCAACGACATTTGTATCCCTTTAAATATACGAAATTTAAACAGAATATGGAAAGTAAAGCAAAAACTTCAAACCATTACACGTTATCATTCAACTTTTAGGCCAAATTATATCTTACATTAAATTTGTCATTTGTGTAAATAGATTTTTCGATGCACTCCAATATGATATGATGGTGCGAATAATGACGTCTGATCCATTGTTCACCTTCATGCTTCGCAATTGGAGATACTCGTTGTCAATAATTCCCTGAAGAAAATGTAGAGGTTCTTATCCCGTTTAAACAAATTCCTATGCGAACCTTATATTTTTAATTGGCTTATTTCACTCTTCTGTTTCATTTAATTGATCTTGAGACCACATGCTACTGTGTAAAGCCATTTGCATTGGAGATTATAACTTCAGAGAGAACTGAGATTAGTTTTAAACACTAATTCAAAAGATGTATATGAGATTTTGCAGAGTGGATACACACTCAGGGAAGACATTTTTAAGGCACAACTCTTTTTTAAAGTATTTTCTTAATGTCATGAAGACATGATTGCACTTGGGTTTAATATTCAATTTGCATATGCCACTTTGTTTTTATTATTGCACAAAGACGTAAACACTGTGCAATTTAGCGCACTTAAGCGCTATCTATCATTTTGTTCTACAATTCGATATCTACATAGATTCGTATACCTTGTTAGTCACAGGTGCTATTGAATATCATATCATGTTATGATAACATCCACGGAGAAATATTCGATGACATTACAACTGATGAACTAGTGTACTATCTGTCGTTTCTTTTAAGCAAGTCATGAGCGCAAGCCATGATGTCATAATAATTGACGACATTTGTATCCCTTAAAATATACGAAATTTAACCAGAATATGGAAAGTAAAGCAAAAACTACAAACAGTTCCATTATCTTTCAAGTTTTAGGCCTAATTATATCTTACATTTGATTTGTCATTTGTGTAAATAGATTTTTCGATGAACTCCAGTATGATATGATGGTACACGTAACAAACTCTGATCCACTATTCACCTTCATGCTTCGCAATTGGAGAAACTCATTGTTAATAAGCCCCTAAAGAAAATATAAAGGTTCTTATCCCATTTATACAATGCCTATGCGAACCTTTTATTTTTAATTGGCATATTTCACTCTGCTGTTTCATTTAATTGATCTCGAGACCACAAGCCAGTGTGAAAAGCCATTTGAATTGGAGATTATAACTTCAGAGAGAACTCAGATTAGTTTTAAATATTTATTCAAAAGACATATACGAGATTTTGTAGAGTAGACACGCACGTAGGGAAGACATATTTAAGGCACAACTCTTTATTAAAGTATTTTCTTAATGTCATGAAGACATGATTGCACTTAGGTTTATTATTCAATTTGCATATGCCATTTTGTTTTTACTATTGCACAATGACGTAAACACTGTGCAGTTTAGAGCACGTTAAGCACTATCTAGCATTTTGTTCTACAATTCGATGTCTACTTAGATTCTTATACCTTGTTAGTCACAGGTGCTACTGAAAACCATATCGTGTTATGATATCGTCCGCGGAATATGTCATTTGATTTGTCATTTGAGTAAAGAAAAAACTTCAAGCAATTCCACATTATCTTTCAAGTTTTATGCCTAATTATATTTTACATTAGATTTGTCATTTGAGTAAAAAGATCTTTTGATGCACTCCAGTATGATACGATGGTACACGTAACAAACTATGATCCATTGTTCACCTTCATGCTTCGCAATTGGTGAAACTCATTGTTAATATATCACGCCTCAAATGGGAACGGGACAACGATCCACAACTTAAACGAAAATAAACCAAACAGTTTAGACAAATGATAAAATATAACCCCAAGTGAAAACAGAGTCAAGTAGCAACGGAAATAAAATACAAGTACGAATTACAACTTAAAGTCTAACAAATATATGAATACAACCCAATAGAAATATCCAAATTAAACTTACAGTCTAAACTAATCAACATAAAGTCCAACGACTTACATCCAAATGATAATCGAATCAACTTACGACCGAGAAAAATCCAAAGTACACATCGCATCACCAGCTTAAGTGTCAAAGGGTCCTACGCCTTTAAGTATAGTCCAAAATGCGAAAAAAAAAACGGAATAAAAGATAGTCCAACATCAGCAGAAGCAGAAGGTACAAATCCAACAATAAGAATAAAAGGAAGTAAGTCCAACAGGCGGAGCACGAGAAATTAGTCCGTGGCAGGTTCCACATCTTCAACGTACTCCTCATCTAGTCGTTAGAAAACAGGAGGGGATGAGACAAAAATCTCAAAGGATGAGGTGATCGTGTGCAAGTGTGGCGATATATATAGTTAATGCAAGAAAACTGTTGTATGAAAAATGTGTGGGTTATAATGCGTGATTTCACACACAGTTCACAAGCACCGTGATATATATACTTAAAATAATATACTTATACAGTTTTGAAAAAAAGTTCATGATCATACAGGCACTATGTGATACAAGCAAGACAGGTAGGATTGCGTATGGAAAGTAACACCAATCCATGCAAGACAAGTAGCGGTTGCGTACGGATTTGTAGCGCCAACCAAACGGGTCCGATTAACTCCAGAATCGTGTGGATCAGACAGCGATTCCTTTGTTCTTCCATGTAACTCCCCGAGCAAGATGGTCCAAGACCTGTCACCTTATCGCTCCATAGGCAAAGACAAATCTACAGTAGAGCTTGATAGGCCCGGATTGTCATAATCATAATTATACCTCAAGTACTACGACCCGTTTCCCTTTTGGGGTTAAAAATTGAATAATTAAATGTCCCGATCTTGAAAATTTATGAGGTCAGTTCCTAATTCTCTAAATTGTTCAGAGATTCAGGTTTTTAAAGTTTTGAGGTCGAGTTTTTATAAAATTCTCACATTGGCCCTAAATTTGTTAAAATTATTATTTCGGGCCCTAAGTTTAAATAATTGGATCTCACAAACCGGAAGGGCTTTTAATGTGACTCCAGTTGTAAAATATTTCTAAGGTCAGTGGGATATTGGGACAAAAACAGTTTTAAAAAGAAATAAATATAGGTCCCTTAACTTTTAAAAATCCATTTTTGTCCTATTTTAAAATAATTACCTTCAAGGCTTTTAGGGGTCCAATTGTTATGAAATTTGAACCTTGGGTTCAAAATATCATTAATTTATAGTTAAATTAGTGTTTCCAGGTACATGGACTGTATAAGTCCTAGAAATTTCATTTGGGTCCTCAAGTTTAATCTTTTACAATTTGGTCCCTCAATTTTTATAAAATTACTTTCCAATCTCTAAACACTTGGATTTTTGTAATAATCTTAAAATATGTTATTTCCAGTCCCTTAAGAGTTAAAATTTTAAATTTTAAAATAGGGGCCTGGTACAGTTTTGAAAATTACATTTTAGCCCTTAAACTTCTAAAATTTTACAATCTAGTCCTTTGGCTTTTAAGGGTTGATTTTATTTATCTCAAAACTCTTAAAACTTTATTAAAATGTCCAAACATCATTTTTGAACTTGAGTACTGTCCCAAAATTCGAAAATTACAGAGGAGTCCCTTAAATTTTATTTTCTTGCAATTAAGTCCACCAACTTGTCATTTTTGTATTTTAAGTCCAAAATTCAAATTTAATCAATTATGCTGGATTTTTCCCGGTTATAAGTCATATAAAACATGGATTTCAAGGATCATAAACATGCATGTCCATTTCAAACAATAATTCATCAAATACATTATTAAAGTGTACATGCATGCACCTAAATTTCAATAAATAGAATTTTTGAGCAACACTTGAGAATTTTTACAACTTGATACATGAAATCAACATGTAATACATAATATACATATCTCAAGTGCTCAAGAATAAAATACTACATGCATTTAAGGAAAAAGACCTAGAAGTTGAAAGAATTTTTCCACTTACCTTAAAAATCGAATAGTTGTGAAATAAAAGGATAAATTTCACAACTTGAATAGGAACTCACTTAGGACAGCCCCTAAGTCAAGAAATACCAAAAAATAAAAATGAGGTTAAAATTAAGAAGAAAAAGAAGAAGGTGAAGATGAGGGCAAAAACTACACTTACCTTGTGTAGTAGGCAAAATGAGACAAGTAGAGGTCTCCAAAAATGATGTTCTTGATCACCCTCAAAGAATCACTTAAGGTTGGGGTGTTAAAATTTGAAAAAAAAGTTAAAGAAGAAGAAGAAGGAATGTACTAAAACTCAATTTCTTACCTTGTAGTCCAAATTCCTTCACAATTTCTTCAAAATCTTGAGGTCCTCTTCAAGATGATATCAAGAATCTTAATATCTTCAAGGGTCTTCTAAGTATACCTCAAAATCAAAAATTCATACTTAATTAAAGAAGTGAAGAGGGTGAGCTAGGTGATATCAAGATAAATTGAAGAAGAAATTCTTACCTAGTTAGTATAGGTTGTTTCGAATTTTATGAAAGTTAAGAAGGAAATTTTTTGTATTTTTTTGTTAAATGTTGGAAGAAGAAAAAGAAGAAAAGGAGAAGTGTAGAGAGAAAGTTGGGAGAAAGTTGGGCAAGTGAGAGGTGAAGAATGAAGAAATTGAATAATTTTCTTGTTCTCTAAGGCCATATGACCGATTGCAAGAGAAAGGAGGGAGAAGGATTTTTTTGTTGTCTTGGTCGGTTGCATGGGAGACAAGAGTGGATCAAATTGATGGGTAAATTTTGTCTTATTGGAAAGACTTGTTTGAATGAATAAAAAAAATCTTGGTAGTGGAATGATGGGATGAATTAATATAAGTGGTAGTGGGAATTTAAGGAAAGAATATTTGAATAGGAGAAAAAAAAAAAGATGTCTTGCATTTTGTCCCATTTTCCTCCCTCCATGACCGTCCACATCATCTCCCATTTCTCCTTTTTTTTGTCCAATTAGATAATAATGGTGCTAAATTTCAATTCCAAAAAAAAATCAATTATCATAAGCCAAACTCCTTATTATATATATGTTATATACAACACTAATGAAATAAGTCTTCTAAGTTATATGGTGCCTAATAATTCACAAGTGTTGTATCATCACTTATAATCTAAGGTACTAAACAAAATTAAAATTAATAGTACAAGCCAAACATATCAATCAAGCAATTAATTAAATTATACAATTATTTTGAAATATATAAATTTTAAATTTCAAAATTTTAAACTAAAAATAAATATGTTATGCTAAAAGAGTTTTATTAGCTAATCGCTAAAGAACAAGTTGAACCGATCAAAATCCCGTGTTACAAGTTGAAAGAAATCGACAGTGGTTAAAGAAGTGAAAATAAGTGTAATCATAGGAGTCGCTTCTGCTAAAATCTAGACAGCAATCTCAGTTTTCCATATCCACACAGACCTTCATTATTCCAGATAAAGTCACGCTTCTTAAATACCTTATATAAAGTATTAGTATCCATCTTATCATTAGTTAATCGATACTTAAATAATCGACAACTAAGTCACAATCAACTAACTTATTTAATTAACCAATTCAAATATCATATAAGTGTCTGAATCGCAATAGTAGACAGAATAATCCTAGATAATCATCATCCAAACGCAGTTTGTAACTTAGACATTATAACTTACAAAATACTTAGTAGTGACATCTAGTCGAGATCATGTAGTATTCATATCCTTGATGTATCTTCAGTGATACCCAACCACAAGTCAAATTTCCATACTTAAGCTTGTACAAGTATTTGGAATGAATACGTAAAGGCATCATCGGCAAATCATACTTAGTCATTCTCACACTATCATTCTCCAAAGTAATATCATTAGGCATCTAAATTCCATAATATATAATATGACCAAATCATATACTGTCAAGTGATAACCTTATATCCTTGAAGTCTTACCATAATAGGGCATTATAGCCTTCAAATCAAGAAATTTCTAAATCACCTACGCCCAAACTGAGGTATATCTGGGTATCTTAACACTATGACAATCCAAAAGAGCTGAAAAGGTTGTCCAAAATTCAACTTAAGCCATCTAGTAGCGGTACCCAATCCAAGGCAGATGAACCTATCCTGGGTTAGCTCGGTGTAAGTTTCCATCTTACTAACCGAGCTCTGATACCACTCTAACTGTCACGCCCCAAATGGAAACGGGACGACGATCCACAACTTAAACGGAAATAAACCAAACAGTTTAGACAAATGATAAAATATAACCCCAAGTGAAAACAGAGTCAAGTAGCAGCGGAAATAAAATACAAGTACGAATTACAACATAAAGTCTAACAAATATCCGAATACAACCCAATAGAAATATCCAAATTAAACTTACAGTCCAAACTAATCAACATAAAGTCCAACAGCTTACAGTCCAACGATAACTGAATCAACTAACAGTCCAGAAAAATCCAAAGTACACATCGCATCACTAGCTTAAGTGTCAAAGGGTCCTACGCCCTTAAGTACAGTCCAAAATGGGAAAAAAAATGGAACAAAAGACAGTCCAACATCAGCAAAAGCAGAAGGTACAAGTCCAACAATAAGAATAAAAGGAAGTAAGTCCAACAGGCAGAGCACGGGAAATCAGTCCATGGCAGGTTCGGCATCTTCAACGTACTCCTCATCTAGCCGTTAGAAAACAGGAGGAGATGAGACAAAAAACTCAGTGGATGGGGTGATCGTGTGCAAGTGTGGCGATATATATAGTTAATTCAAGAAAACTGTTGTATGAAAACTGCGTGAGTTATGATGCGTGATTTCACAAATAGTTCACAAGCATTGTGATATATATATTTAAAATAACATACTTATACAGTTCTGAAAAAAAGTTCATGATCATACATGCACTATGTGATACAAGCAAGACAGGTAGGACTGCGTACGGAAAGTAACGTCAATCCATGCAAGACAAGTAGCGATTGCATATGGATTTGTAGCGTCAACCAATGCAATACAAGTAGCGGTTGCGTACGGATTTGTAGCGTCAACCAAATGGGTCCGGTTAACTCCAGAATCGTGTGGATCAGACAGCGATTCCTTCGTTCTTCCTTGTAACTCTTCGAGCAAGATGGTCCAAGACCTGTCACCTTATCGCTCTATATGCAAAGACAAATCCACAGTAGAGCTAGCTAGGCCCAGATTGTCATAATCATGATTATACCTCAAGTACTACGCCCCGTTTTCCTTGGACAAACTCCGTCCCTTAGTTGCGGGATTTGGACGATGGGGCTGGAGAGTTGAGTAGCAGCCGACTGTCCGGTTCCATCCCTGACGTATCTTCCGACTGTGAGCTCGACACACCAAGTTGACTCAGGCAGGAAATAATTACAAGTACAGGATGTCAACCAGGCAGTTGAGTATATTGATTCAGGAAAGCAGTTTAGGAAAGTGTTCGAAATCGCTAGTGGCATTTATTGGCGTTGGTGGAGTAATTTGGTTGAAGATAATTATCAAGAGGATAAGTAATATTCAATGTCTTGAAGAATTAGGTGGGACATAAGTCCCGTTATAGATTCAGAAATGCTAGACGAGGAAGTCGCCCCGTGATCGCGTATTAGTCGGTCAAGATGATCCGATTAGTCAAGGGGTTATAAGAAAAAAATATTTTAAATAATTATTATAAGTCAGAGGTTCCAGGGTTGTTCTTAAAAGAAAATAATTTGAGTTAGGTCCTTGTTAAAAAGAAAATTTACAATTAGCCCCATTTTGTAAAAACCAATACTTTTGGGGCTAAAAATTGAATAATTAAATGTCCCGAACTTGAACAATTATGAGGTTATTTCCTAAATTCTCTAAATTGTTCAGAGATTCAAGTTTTTAAAGTTTTGAGGTCGAGTTTTTATAAAATTCTCACATTGGCCCTAAATTTGTTAAAATTATTATTTTGGGCCCTAAGTTCAAAATAATTGGATCTCACAAACGGAAGGACTTTTAATGTAATTCTAGTTGTAAAATATTTCTAAGGCCAGTGGGATATTGGGACAAAAACAGTTTTAAAAAGAAATAAGTATAGGTCCCTTAACTTTTGAAAATCCGTTTTTGTCCCATTTTAAAATAATTACCTTAAGGCTTTTAGGGGTCCAATTGTTATGGAATTTGAACCTTGGGTTCAAAAAATCATTAAGTTATAGTTAAATTAGTCTTTTCAGTAACATGGACTGTATAAGTCCTGAAAATTTCATTTGGGTCCTCAAGTTTAATCTTTTACAATTTGGTCCCTCAATTTTTATAAAATTAATTTTCAAGCTCTAAACACTTGGATTTTTGGAATACTATTAAAACATGTTATTTCCAGTCACTTAAGAGTTAAAATTTCAAATTTTAGAATAGGGGCCTGGTACAGCTTCGAAAATTTCATTTTAGCCCTTAAACTTCTAAAATTTTACAATCTAGTGCTTGGGCTTTTAAGTATTGATTTTATTTATCTCAAAACTCTTAAAAATTTATTAAAATGTCCAACATCATTTTTGAACCTCAATATTGTCCCAAAATTTAAAAATTATAGAGGGGTCCCTTAAATTTTATTTTTCTTGCAATTAAGTCCACCAACTTGCCATTTTTGTATTTTAAGTCCAAAATTCAAATTTAATCAATTATGATCGACTTTTCCAGGTTATAAGTCATATAAAATATGGATTTCAAGGATCATAAACATGCATGTCTATTTCACACAATAATTCATCAAATACATCATTAAAGTGTACATGCATGCACCTAAATTTCAATAAATAGAATTTTTGAGCAACACTTGAGAATTTTTACAACTTGATACATGAAATCAACATGCAATACAAAATATACATATCTCAAGTGCTCAAGAATTAAAATTCTACATGTATTTAAGGAAAAACACCTAGAAGTCGAAAGAATTTTTCCACCCACCTTAAAAATCGAATAGTTGTGAAATAAAAGGATAAATTTCACAACTTGAATAGGAACTCACTTAGGACAACCCCTAAGTCAAGAAATACCAAAAAATAAAGTTAGAAAAATAAGGTTAAAATTAAGAAGAAAAAAAAGAAGGTGAAGATGAGGGCAAAAACTACACTTACCTTGTGTAGTAGGCAAAATGAGACAAGTAGAGGTCTCCAAAAATAATGTTCTTGTTCACCCTCAAGGTATCACTTAAGGTCAGCCCCTATTTCTCAAAAATGAGAATGGGGTATTAAAATTTGAAAAAAAAAATAAAAGAAGAAGAAGGAATGTACTAAACCCAATTTCTTACCTTGTAGTCCAAATTCCTTCACAATTTCTTCAAAATCTTGAGGTCCTCTTCAAGATGATATCAAAGCTCTTAATATCTTCAAGGGTCTTCTAAGTACACCTCAAAACCAAAAATTCATACTTAATTAAAGAAGTGAAGAGCGTGAGCTAGGTGATATCAAGATAAATTGCAAAAGAAATTCTTACCTAGTTAGTATCGATTGGTTCGAATTTTATGAAAAATAAGAAGGAAATTTCTTGTATTTTTTTGTTAAGTGTAGAAGAAGAAGAAAAGGAGAAGTGTAGAGAGAAAGTTAGGCAAGTGAGAGGTGAGGAATAAAGAAATTGAACAATTTTCTTGTTCTCTAAGGCCATATGGCCGATTGCAAGAGAGAGGAGGGAGAAGGATTTTTTTGTTGTCTTGGTTGGTTGCATGGGAGACAAGAGTGGGTCAAATTGATGGGTATATTTTGTCTTATTGGAAAGACTTGTTTGAAAGAATAAAAAAAATCTAGGTAGTGGAATGATGTGATGAATTAATATAAATGGTAGTGGGAATTTAAGGAAAGAATATTTGAATAGGAGAAAAAAAAAAGATGTCTTGCATTTTGTCCCATTTTCCTCCCTCCATGACCGTCCACATCATTTCCCATTTTTCCAAATTTTCTTTTTTTTTTGTCCAATTAGATAATAATGGTGCTAAATTTCAATTCCGGAAAAAAAAACCACTTATCATAAGTCAAACTCCTTATTCTATATGTTATATATAACACTAATGAAATAAGTCTTCTAAGTTATAAGGTGCCTAATAATTTACAAGTGTTGCATCATCATTTATAATCTAAGGTACTTAATAAAATTAAAATTAATAGTACAAGCCAAACATATCAATCAAGTAATTAATTAAATTATACAATTATTTTGAAATATATAAATTTTAAATTTCGATATTTTAAAATAAAAATAAATATATTATGCTAGAAGAGTTTTGTTAGGTAGTCGCTAAAGAACAAGTTGAATCGATCAAAGGCCCGCGTTATAAGTCGAAAGAAATTGCAGTGGTTAAAGAAGTGAAAATAAGTATCATTAATAAACACCAAAAAAGAAAATTGATTCCAAGTATAAATTAGTTAAATCAAGTAGTAAGTAAGTTGACAAAATCAAATATGAGACACTTGCTATTTCAATATAAAAGTTGCATTTTATATAAAGTAAACCTCAAGTATTATTGTTTCGAAAATAGAATGTCTACTAAATGATCTTTCAAAACAAATGTATTGTATTTTTAAAATACTAATTTAGTAGTAGATAGTTTTCAAAGACATTAAGATAAAATAGATAACCAATACTAAATCCATTAATATAATACGAATCGCAAAAATAAATAGTAAATATAAGAATAAATTATCAGAATGTTTAAAAATTGTATCAGAAAAAAATACTCGCGATTGTGTCGTCTACGGTTGAAAAATATGGGGCCTCACAAAATAAGTCCCTAAAGAAACTATAAAAGTTCTTAATTTATACAAATGCATGTGCGAACCTTATATTTTTAATTGGCTTATTTCACTCTTCTGTTTCATTTAATTGATCTCGAGACCAAAAGCCAGTGCGCAAAGCAATTTGCATTGGAGATTATAACTTCATAGAGAATTGCGATTAGTTTTAAATACTTATCCAAAAGATGTATATGAGATTTTGCAGAGTAGACACACACTCAGGGAAGACATTTTTAAGGCACAACTCTTTTTTAAAGTATTTTCTTAATGTCATGAAGACATGATTGCACTTGGGTTTAATATTCAATTTGCATATGCCACTTTGTTTTTATTATTGCACAAAGACGTAAACACTGTGCAATTTAGCGCACTTTAAGTGCTATCTAGCATTCTGTTCTACAATTCAATATCTATTTATATTCATATACCTTGATAGTCACATGTGCTACTGAAAAGCATATCGTGTGATGATAACATCCACGGAGAAATATTCGATGATATTACAACTGATGAACTAGTGTACTATCTGTCGTTTCTTTTAAGCAAATTATGAGCGTAAGCCATGATGTCATAATAATCGAAAATATTTGTATCTCTAAAAATATATGAAATTTAATTAGAATATGGAAAGTAAAGCCAAAACTTCAAACAATTCCACATTATCTTTCATGTTTTAGGCCTAATTATATCTTGCATTTGATTTATCATTTGTCTAAATAGATTTTTAATTGCACTCCAGTATGATACGATGGTACACGTAGCAAACTATGATCCACTGTTCACATTCATGCTTTATAGTTGGACAAACTCATTATTCACAAAGTCTCTTTAGATCGATATTATGCATGAAAATTAGAACTACATGGAAACAAAATAAACACCAATATCAACAAATAATTCCAAATTCCTAGCAATGAAAAAAAAAATTATTGTTTCTTAGAACTAGGAGTATATATATTATATATACTCAAAGGGAAAACCTCAAATTAAGTATTTTTTCCCGGAAAAGAAGAATACAAATGAAACTGTAAACCACAAAGATATGAACTGTGGCTACTTTACGCAGAAAGATTATGACTATAGCTACCTTATGTTGGGTGCAGCAGAGGCGTGTCGTGGTCCGAGACTTGATTTATCCGGAATACCCGATAAATCACACCCACAAGATGATGACAAAAATTAAGTAACACCGACAGAAAATAAAATGGTACAATGATTTTACGTGGTTCGGTAAAACCCGCCTACGTCCACGAGAAATTCCGTTCTTTACTAATAAAGAATTTCCCGGTACAAGAAATACACCCCTTGAGTTTTATGGTCCAAACCCAAGAATAAAAGACTCTCGTACAACCACTTTACTAGCTATCAAAGAACACTCTCCCCAACCCCTTTGTGTCCCGAGAGAAAAATACCCCGAGTGTTTTCCCGTACTTATCACAATTTGACTCACCCAAACTGATCTCCCCAGGTGTGTACACTCATTTTTCCTCTCCACCCGGTTGGATGGCCAAGCTCATTACTTGCTTGCCATGGTTTTCTTCTCTTCACAATCATTCTCTATTTATAGAGAAAAATGGTTGAAGGTTTCAACATAATGTTGGTCTTTTTCAACTTTGGATGGCTACCAACCATTCAATGATCAAAAAATGTTAGGCACATCCCACTCATTATGTTTTGTGGGGTTTAATATTCCCAACAATCTCCACCTCCACACAAAACACCATCACCAAAGAAACGTAACACCATTGGTCTTCAATCCTCTGCACATGTCGAATCAGTAAGGTCCTAACTCCACCCGATTCAATCGACTAATAAACACGTGCAGTCCAGTCAATATCACTAGTTGACTGCCGAGAGGGACGACCTCAATCCATCCTCTCACCCAGCAGGATTTCCCTCACACCCGTCTGCTCCCTGGAAGCCTTCCGGTGCACTCCACTTCCAGTAATTCTTGAGGTCACCAGACGATACAAATTCCGATACTTCTCTCTCATCCTTAGGACCCTTCCGCCATGTGTGACTTTCAGGACTCCACCTCGAGCTGAATATCGCAGCTATTGGAATCCACTTGGCACCAGGAAATTAGATTCATCCGTATTTTTGGGACATAGGCCACACCACCCAAAGTACGGTCTACTCCATCACCCATTTTGATTTTCACCACTCCAATCCCATTATTCTACAAGTAGAACCATCACCAGAGAACAAAATTCATGTCCTCTGTAATTGAAGTAAAATCAAAATAATCCCTTCTGGAGTACACATGCATTACGCATATCCCGAATCTAAAATCCATCAATCTCGAGAAGAAGTATCAATCCTTGTGAAGACTGTGAGATATCTCCATCTTCCGCAGCTATCACCGCATCACCACCGCCACCGTCACCGTCATCATCCTTATTTCTCCGAGGACAATTTCTTTTAACGTGATCCTTCTCGTGATAACGATAGCATACAACACCCTTTACCTGGTCCTTGAATCTGACCTGCTGATCACAGATCCACCACCAGATTTTCTCCGCTATCGATTCATTCATATCCCGAGCAACCAAAGCATATCCATGTCCCTCCTCCTGGTTTGCCTTTTTTTTATGGGACAATAATGATGCTTTTATATATGCTCCAAGTCCAGTGTATCCTTTCCCGTACATCAACGTCGTCACCAGACTATCATATAAATCCGGGATAGAGGCAAGAAGTAAAAGGGATTTATCTTCTTCCTCAACCTTTACATCAACTTTCCCCAGTTGATCCAGATTTGCCCACTGTGCACCTTTCATATCTATCAATTTTTTTTTCCTCCTTTCCCTTCAACGCCATTGTCAGACCATGTTGAACAAGGAGTTCCTTCACCCTTCATTGCCAAAAAGTGAAATTCCCTCTGCCGTCAAATTATTGCACCTTGAATGGATTTGTGTTTTGCACATAAACGTTGTCCGTCCGGAAAAATCAAATCTCAATTTTCTATCTTGCCCGTCTTACCAAGTAGCTCTGATACCACTTATTGGGCGCAGCGGAGCCGTGTCGTGGTCCGAGACTTGATTTATCCGGAATACCCGATAAATCACACCAACAAGATGATGACAAAAATTAAATAACACCGACAGAAAATAAAATGGCACAATGATTTTACGTGGTTCGGCAAAACCCGCCACGCCCACGAGAGTTTCCGTTCTTTACTAATAAAGAATTTCCCGTTACAAGAAATACACCCCTTGAGTTTTATGGTCTAAACCTAAGAATAAAAGACTCTCGTACAACCACTTTACTAGCTATCAAAGAACATTCTCCCCAACCCCTTTGTGTTACCCGAGAGAAAAATACCCCGAGTGTTTTCCCGCACCTATCACAATTTGACTCACCCAAACTGATCTCCCCAGGTGTGTACACTCATTTTTTCTCTCCACCCGGTTGGATGGCCAAGCTCATTACTTGCTTGCCATGGTTTTCTTCTCTTCACAATCATTCTCTATTTATAGAGAAAATGGTCAAGGTTTCAACATAATGTTGGTCTTTTTCAACTTTGGATGGCTACCAACCATTCAATGATCAAAAAATGTTAGGCACATCCCACTCATTATGTTTTGTGGGGTTTAATATTCCCAACACCTTACCCACAAGAGAGATTGTAGTTTTTGTAGCTTAGAAAATTCGTTGTTAACTCGGAGAAATGTTGAAATTAAGAGACCTGAGTATAAACTGTGGCCATCGTGTTTCTTAATTTGTTGTTTTACCTCGGAAAAAATGAAAGTTTGCATGGACCACACAATGAGTTTTACTCCTAGTCCTTAGTCAAAAAAATTGATTTTTCACTTTAGTTTTATTTATATAGGTAAAACCTTGTGCTTTAGCGGGTTTGAAGCATGTGTTTTCAGGAAAATTGAGGAGGATTTCATAAGAGTGCGTAAGTTTCAAGCCCAATTGTATCCCTAAAAAAAAGCCACAAACATCCCACTCATTATGTTTTGTGGGGTTTAATATTCCCAACACCTTACCCACAAGAGAGATTGTAGTTTTTGTAGCTTAGAAAATTCGTTGTTAACTCGGAGAAATTTTGAAATTAAGAGACCTGAGTATAAATAGTGGCCATCGTGTTTCTTAATTTGCTGTTTTACCTCGGAAAAAATGAAAGTTTGCATGGACCACACAATGAGTTTTACTCCTAGTCCTTAGTCAAAAAAATTGATTTTTCACTTTAGTTTTATTTATATAGGTAAAACCTTGTGCTTTAGCGGGTTTGAAGCATGTGTTTTCAGGAAAATTGAGGAGGATTTCATAAGAGTGCGTAAGTTTCAAGCCCAATTGTATCCCTTAAAAAAAGCCACAAACATTGCACGTGAATACATACTTATATAGAACATACAAAATCTATAAGAAAAACTACAACATTACATGTCAATTGAAATATTGATGAAAAATAAAATAAAATAAAAAAAGAAATATTGATTATTGGCCAATTGCATGGTTAATGTAGTAAGGGCATCCCCAATACTGTATTTATTAACATACTTTTTCTGAGACCCAATTGTCACATTACCCTTTTTAGAAACACATCTCTATTAAATACATATCTCTACAATACTACCTTTTTTTAGCACAATTATGAGTCCCTCTATCAGTTCACTCATCTTTATTGATATTTTAAATATAAAATATATTCATAATTTATAGTTTTATTTAATATCTTAAAATATAAAAGTATGCAATGACATAAGATATTAAACTTAATTAATAGTAATAATCCAATGATGTTCATTTCAATCCTTTTGCCTGCCCTTTCCCTTTACCTCATCTCCCTACCTCTGTTAATTTGGAGGATCTTTGTGCTTTGCCTACTGAAGCTGAAGTTAGGAAGGCTGTGTTCTCTATCTGCCCCAATAGTGCAGCAGGACCTGATGGCTTCTCTAGCCATTTTTATCAGGTTTGCTGGCCTTTTATCAAAGAGGATATCATTGCTGCTGTGCATGAATTTTTTCAGGGGGCCCCTCTCCCCAAGTGCTTTACTTCCACTTCCATTGTACTTATTCCCAAGAAAGCTAACCCAGTTTCTTGGAGTGAGTATAGACCCATAAGTTTATGTAATGTGTCTAATAAAATTCTCACTAAAATTCTTAACAATAGACTGGCTGAGCTCCTTCCCCTACTTATTTCTCCCAGTCAGAGTGGATTCCTCAAGAACAGCTTATTAGTGACAATATTATGCTTGCTCAAGAATTAATTCACTATTTTCACAAGCATGAACCTTAAAATGTAGTGTTCAAATTAGACATGGCCAAGGCCTATGATAGGGTGCAATGGCCTTTCTTGAAATGGATGCTTGCTCACATGGGATTCCCTAGTTTGTGGATTGATCTTGTGTCTAATGCCATATCCAACTGTTGGTTCTCTGTTCTTGTCAATGGTTTTGCTTGTGGTTACTTCAAATCTGAAAGGGGCCTTAGACAAGGTGATCCTCTTTCCCCCTCACTCTTCATTCATTCGCCGAATTCCTCTCTTCTGGGCTTAATTTTATGTTTCAAAATATCCCCTGCATGTATTACCACTCTCAGGGAGGCATTCCCATTTCCCATTTGTCTTATGCTGATGATATTATGATTTTCTCTAATGACAATGAGAATGCTTTAACTCTTCTGACTGGTTTTCTGGACTTATATTGTGATATTTCTGGTCAAGCTATTAACAAATAAAAAAGCTCTTTTGTGGTGGATAAGACCATGCCTGATCATAGAATAGCCAAGATTTCCTCCATCACTCAATTCAGCAATCACCCTCTTCCCATCACTTACCTTGGAGCTCCTTTGTACAAAGGACACAAGCAAAGTCAGCTTTTCTTACCTTTGATTGCTAAGATGCAAGCTAAAATTCAAGGTTGGGCTTGGAGATTCCTCTCCTATGGGGGTAGACTCATGCTCATTAAGAGTACCCTGAGTTCTATGATCCTCCATCTCATTCAAGTTTTGAAACCCCCCAAGTTTATTGTGCACAAGCTTGAGCAAATATGTGCTAGATTCTTCTGGGGGAGCACTGACAACTCCAAGAGAATCCACTGGGTTGCTTGGACTAGGGTCTGCACTCCCATTCATAATGGTGGTCTAGGCATTAAGTCTCTCCCTCAGCTCATCACTGCCTTCTCCATGAAGCTATGGTGGAGATTGAGGGAGAAGGCTTCTCTTTGGGCTGTCTTTATGCATAATAAATATGTTGGTGGTATGCCTATATGTAAGGCTCCTGTCTCCCCAGTTGATAGCTTAGGTTGGAAGAGGATCTGTAAAATTAGAGATTATATGACTGCTAATATCATCTGGAGTGTTGGGGCTGGTTCTATGAGTTTTTGGTATGATGTTTGGTTTGATGATTCACCTTTCTTTGATCTTATTCCCTGTGATAAAAATGGCTTGGAAAACATTGCTGTGGATTTTTTTTGGTCTAATAATCAGTGGGACTTTGAGAGACTTCAACTAATTGTTGGATTTGAGTGGGCAACTAAACTGAGTCTAACTCCCATTTCATTGACAAATATTGATTCCATGAGGTGGAGACTCACTCCTAATGGTAAATTCACTGTTGCTTCTATTTATCAAGCCATCAGTCCCCCCTCTGTCCCTTCTCCTCTATTTGCTCATTATTGGAATAGATGTTTGCCTCCTTCAGCTTCTATTTTTGTGTGGTGGCTACTTCAAAGCAGAATCCCTGTGGACCAGAGGTTACAAGCTAGGCATATTTCTCTGGCATCTATGTGTGTTTGCTGCCCCCAGAACCCCACTACTGAATCCATCTCTCACCTATTTCTCAATAATGCACAGGTTCTGAAAGTATGGCATCACTTTGCATCTTGGTTGAATGGCACTCCTCCACACACTGAGCACATACACGTTCTCTTGTCATATTGGCATAACTTGACACCTTTTGCACACACTGCACATATATCTTACATCATCCCTTGTCTTATTCTATGGTTCATTTGGAAGGAAAGAAACCATTGCAGGCATGATAATGCTTCATTTTCACATGTCAGAATTATTAAACAGGTTGAAAGTCACTTACATCTTTTGTCCAAGGCTAAAATCTTTCAGGCTTGTACTTGGAAAGGCCTCATGGAAAAAGCACTCACACATGGGATCCAACTCTCCCCCTCTGCCAGAACTTATCACCTCCCAGTATTATGGACAGCACCTTCTTCACCATGGTTAAAGCTCAACTTTGATGCAGCTTACAAGGGGTCAACTGCTCCTGCAGGATGGAGGGGTAATGAGAAACACTCAGGGGGACATTCTCTGGGCTTTCTCATCCACATCTCCAGCACTAGACCCCCTTCATGCAGAATTTTCAGCATTGGAGGCTGCTCTAACCTATCAATTTGTACAGCAAGTGGAACACCTTTGGATTGAAACTGACTCACTGATTTTATGCAACATCCTCTCCAATAAGTACCCTGGCCCCTGGTCGTGTAGATACTCTTTAGCTCATATTAAAAACAGATTGTACAGTTCTTCTTTTAGGATTTCTCATACTTTGAGAGAAGGTAATATGGTTGATGATCACTTAGCAAATGTGGGATACTCTCAACAAACAGCCACAGAATACACAGCTTCTCAACTCCCTATCCGTGCTTGCAGGCTTGCTCGTATGGACCAAATCAAGATGCCTTCTTTCCAGATTAGCAGATACAATAATATGATGTAATTTTAGCACTATATCTGGTATCTTTGTAACAAACTTTTCATATCTTAATCAATAGGTTGGGGATGTGACCTCAATCCCTCATCCCACATTGGGATGTTTCATGCAAAAAAAAAATTAATAGTAATAATCATCTTGTGTGTTCTTTCATGCTTTTTGACACCTTGAGAACGCCCATTGGAGATATTATATTAGTAACATCTAAATTTAATAATATAAAATGAGAAAATATTATATTTTTGCAAAATCAATTGGAATCAACTTTGAGATGTAATAAAACTACAAATTATCAACTACTAGTTTTTTTCGTGTCGATTATTTAAATTTTCATTACTTTTTTTTTTAACAAAGTGTTTTGGGCGGAAAACTAATGATTATTATGCTCAAGTCTCTCTCTCTCTCTCTCTCTCTCTCTCTATATATATATATATATATATATATATAAAGAATCATGTATTATGCGCGAGCTGTATATTTGTGATGTCTTCGTTTTATATACTATAATGTGTATTTTCTAATAGTTATATGAAATCTATCTCATTGCATTGTAATAATTTTAAAATAATATAAGACAATAGGAGGGAAATACTATTTAATTATTTTTATTGATGAAGTCAGATAAGAAAAAATAGCACACATCAGAATCATGAAAAATATATTCAATCCTATGTATTTGTGTTCCATCTTCTGATTTTATATAAAATCGCATAAGGCCACAACTTCATTGACCATTGCATTTTAATCATGCATGTTTAAATTCTTAATAAGTGTGAAGATTGGTGTCATACTTGTTTTAAGGTTTTAGAAGTAATTTCAGATGTAATTTTATATTAGAAATGTGTATGTATGTGTACATTGGAGCGGAAATTTTTGCAGAAGCTGATCGTGTAATAATAAATAAAAAATTAACACATATATATAGGAGAACTAAATAGAGTAATTAAGGAAATAGGATTCAACAAACATAGTTTTGGTAATATTATATTATTTATTTTATGAGATTTATTTTTGAATATTTTTTATCATTTGCAAGTTTTGTCATGTATTTTATTAATTCACATTGTTAAGTCAATTTTTAATTTTTTGATAATTTTTTGTGGGGATTTATATTGTATTATTTGGAATTTTTTATTATTCTAAATATTCAGGTTATATTTGGTATTTTTCAGACCATGCGATGCACAACTGTATTTTACAATAGTTTTTTGGAATTTCAATAAATAATTAAAACATATAGATAAATTAATTTGATTATAAATCATACAATTAAATAATTAAAAATAAATTATTATAAATTATGAAAAAATCTCTTTCAAAACAAAATATTTAGTTGATAACAAATTTTGTGAATCTGATTGTAATTATAGGACATGTTTATTTATAATAGAAGTAAAAGTTTTGAAAAAATATTTTTACAACCCAATGCTGAATATTTTATATATTGAATTTTTGATACAATCAATAGTAAAACCATTTCAAATTCTAATAGTTTTTAGGGGTTAGAAAATTAAATAATTGTCATAATTGGTAAAGAAATTAAATAAAAGTCATGTTTCACATTTAGCAATATAATTTTAGGAGAAAGTGAATCATTTTAAGAACAAAAACTATTTTATCTTTATATATACGCATATATCAGAAAACATATCAAATAGACAAATTCATATCTAATAGTCTAAATGTACAACTCTGAAAGTTGAATATCAAAATACATTGACAAATATAAAAATAATTTCTATTAACATGAAAAGTAAGTTAATAAATATAAAAAATATTATATATCAAAAAATTATTATGAATATAATTTCATATTAAATAAAAAATAATTCCTTTTTATATAAATATATAATTCTATATATGGTTATATTCAATATAGATTATATTATTTGTATACATATTTTGAGATAATATCTTCAACAAAATAAGTATTTTCTTAATTGAACTTAATCAACTAAAATAACATTCTATATGATTATATAGAAATGGGCTAAGCCCAAAAAATAATTATACATATATCATAAATAATAAAATATATAAATATACAAATTAATTTCTAATGGCTCGAGCGCATACTTTTTAAAAGCCAATACAAAATAAACTTTTGACTAAATATATCTTATAATTTTTTATTTATTATATTTATGTTTTATTATATATATAATATGAGTGTCAAACTGAAGATCGTAAAAAGATGATTAATTTGCTATATCATCCGCCAAAAATGGATAAAAAAACAAAAAATGTTATTACATTATAAAAAAGAAAAAGAAAAATATAATTATAAAATGCAGTTACATACATAGATTTGGAAAGCTAATTTTTATAATTTTATTTCTTATATTATAAAGAAAGTACAATTACACCTCACACAATAATCGTTTGATGCCAAAAATTTCCACATATTTTTAATATTATTTTTGGTAATGTTATTTATGCAGGAAATTTCCTCTTTATTTAAATATATATATATATATATATATATATGTACTGTTGATTTAAATTTTTGGATGGATAGGATTGTGTCAGTAATTTAGGTAATTTTTCTTTTATTTAATTCAATTAAGGGTATAGTGGTAATTGTCTTAAAGGACATATATTTTTTTTGGAATCGTTTGACTTTTTATAACCGCATTTGATGGAATGTGTTGGGAAATTTATGTAATGAATTTTAATGATACCATGTAAAACTCAGATTAGGAAGTCAGCACCCCAATTCTACTGTTAATCAACTTGTAATAGATAGGGTTCTATAAGCTGAGTGGAAGCAGACAAGTTGAAGATTGCAGGACTCGACTGAAGACCAAGATGAAGAATCAGTTGTGTGGAAGCTGAGTGAAGTGAAGGCAAGTTTCAGTCAAGTGACATAAAGGTTATCTCAGTCAGTAGACTGAGAGCTGAGTCACTCCCAGATAAGTGGAGTTGATATCAAATGAGTTATACAGCAGAAAGGACCAAAGAAAGCTTAAGAGATCCGTTGTCAAAGCAACGTCAGTTATTTGCTGAAAGTAGGTATGTATCAGATTGCCATACTTAAACTTGTTTTGCTGAAAGAGTGCAAAAAGCAAAAAGCAAGAAACCAATAGGATGTCCCTAAAAACCTGCAGAGTTTAAGGAAAGACTGCAGAGCATTAAATTCTAGGATCAGTCTATATCCAAGCTGCAAGACAAGAAAAGTCAATGACCTCAAAGTGTAGTTCGAAAAATACATCTATCTCTTCAATGGATATATTTTTCAAACAAGCACTATAAACAAGCTGAGGAATACAAGAGAGAAAACACTTACGCAATTTGGGACACACAAGAGAAATCAAGCAATCAAAGCATAACTCTCTCAAGGATTCCATTCAAATCCTCAAGCCTAAACTCGAAGAAAATCGATCTAACACAATCATTGAAGGAAAGACGACTTCAAATTGTTGAAGAGGAAAACTTGTTTTAAAAGAACAAGGGGTCTACACTCCAGGGTTGAAGGAGGTGTAGTGAGGTTTCAGTTCGAACTAGAAGTTTTGGACTCGTTGGAGGGCTATGTGAACAAATCGAAGAGTTTGAAGGAGTTGAAGTAGCAAGACATCTGTTTTGTGAAGAAGCTGAGTCCCAAAAGCAAAGTCAGCTATGTGATCAAGGTCTAACTTGAACTGTCACCATTTTGTAACAAAGTTACAGTTACATTAGTGGATTTCTCCAGGGGTTGGAGAAGAGTGGATTAGATTAATTACCCTATTCTCGAACTACTATAAAATTGTTTCTGTCATTTACATTCGCACACTTTAATTAATGCATATCTATATTATTGTGTTTAATTTGCTAAGTCAACTGGTAATAAATAAGTTTAAAACAAGTGTTGAAAAACATATTTCAAATAAGGGTGAAAGTCTTCCGCTGTAAAAACCAACTCTTCTGAATATTTAAAGAGTTGACTGAATCAGCTGAGTTATTCTATCAACAACTCAGTCGAGTCTGTTGAGTGGCTAACTCTATTGTATAAGTAAACTAAGCTGTCCACCAAGGACCCAACTGACTTGAGACTACTGTGAATTTAAAAAGGACTAAATCGAAAAGTTGGTAAAGTCTATTCAACCCCCCCTCCCGTCTAGATTTTACTTTATCATCCCTTGGGACCTATAGGATGCAATTTTAACTGCCTTATTTAATGGCGTGATTTTAGGGGCAGTTTTTTTTTTTCCAATATTAGTTTTTTGGGGATCTAATATAGGTAGTGTTATTTTGCTACTTAAATAGCTATTAGATAACGCATAATTAGTTGTTCTTGTTGCATTGTTTTTATGACACTTATTGCATAACTGGGTATAATGTGCTGCATATTTAGTTGTTACAAACTGCATAGATAACTTCTAAACAATGCATAGTTAGTTTATTTTTGCTGCATAGTTTATGAGATTTTGCATAATTGGGTATAATGTACTGCATATTTAGTTTTTGTACATCACATAGATAGCTTCTAACAATGCATAGTTACTTACATGATTATGCATACTTTCTCATATTCTGTATATTTAGTATACACGTGTTGCATATATTCTACACATTTATTACATATGTAGGCCCTTTTTATGTGCAATTGATTTATGTGGTTTTTTTTACATATATGTAAAAGTCATGCATACTTAGTATCATATTGTGTATATTTAGTATACAGATGTTGCATATTTACAATATATTTATTGTATACGTACACGATTATGCATACTTTCTCATATTTTGTATATTTATTATATATTTGTTGCATATTTTACATGTATTTATTGGATATGTAAGTTTTTTGTTATGTGCAGTTGATTTATGTGTTTTTTTAACATATATCTAAAAGTCATGCATACTTAGTATCATATTGTGTATATTTAGTATACAGATATTGCATGTGTATACATATATATAAAAGTCATGCTTTCGATATGTATGCGCTTCAATATGTGATGATTTTACTGGTAGAATTGAAGATTTCAATAGATATCGATGGTTTCTCTAGTTCTGCAGGTTATTGGCGTGAGGGAGGAGAAGGAGGTGTTGTATGCGTGATTTTAGGATACATGATCAAAAACAGATTTCATCCCTTACAATTAGCATTAAATATCATGGCAGTTATTTTTGAACTAATTATGCACTGCCTATTATACCCCTGTTCGTTTTTTTTCCATATTTTTTAATGCTATAAAAATTTGCTAGATCTTGGCCTTCCATTATTTTTTTGGGATGGTGTAGATGTGTCCCTACGGTGTCACCTGGGGCTATAGTCTCACGAGATCTTCTCCCATATATATATAGAGATTTTCCAAAGTATTAAAATAACATTTAATTTGAATTATAGAAAAAAGTCGCAATTTAATAACCAAATTTATGGGTTGGAATAAAAAAACAAAAAGACTAAATTATTTAAACATTACCAAATTTTTTCGAAACCGGATTTATTGGTTGAAAAATAGGATAAATCTTGATTTGTTATTAATTTTTCCAAAATATAGGAACAATATTTATTGTAAAAAAAGAAATTGCAAAAATTATATTCAATCTGTAAATTTAAAAGATAAACATTAATTATATACCAAACTTTACCAAATTTTTATCAATAATCTTGATGAAAATAATGATATAAACTTTAAATATATTTTTTTTTTTATCAAAATATATTAGGCGGGAAAAATATTTTTTAGAAATATGTTTGTTATTATATGACATCTTTGAACTTACCCAAATGGCCAAAATTGGGATAGTATCCAAATTTGAAACTGAATAGTTTGGGTTTGGAATATTAGGATTGATTGAAAATGGCCCAAATATTTATATTAGCATTAAGGCCCATAAGGGCCTATTTCATGGTTCATGAATATATAAAATAGGATTTGGACTGAACTTTCGTAGTAATGCTAGAGATACTATTGGACCAACATTTTAGTTATGTGACAGTAATAAAGTTTGGATTTACGAATGATTTGACTGCATTATTTAAAAATATTTGGTCTTCAAAATTCATGATTAATTCAGAATATTATAATATAAAATAATTATTTTTATAAACATAATACATTTCTATGTAAAGATTGTCAATAAAAATTGTATTATCTGGTAAGATTATATATGCATCGAAAAATGGAAAAGTAAATTAGTATAATATAATTTTATTTAAAATATGAATAAAAATCGAGAATTTTTTTACGTTATTATTTATGTAATAATTACATAGGATCTAAATGAATCATAAAACTATGCATATCCATTCGAGTTATTTTAAAAAATCCAAAAACATTTGTAAGAATAACTCTGGGTATGGCTATTTCTAGAAGTGGCAATTTGAGGCACGACATGATTAACCGTACAAACACGCCACAAAATTATATGGTTTGGGCTGGAGTTTATCGAGTTCGGGCTGTTACCGGACAAACACGTTAAAAGTACGATTGTATTGGTAATTGACTATTCGTACTTGACTAGGTTGTATTGGTAATTTATTAGAATATGTGTTCTAAGTATCAAATATACAAAAAATATCATATGTTTTATTAGTTAATGACCTAACGGGCTTAATGGTCTGATTAAATAATTTAACGATTTATTTTATCGTGTCTATCGTGAAATGTCGTGCTTTTTGTGTTTTTAAGTGTAACATATTTTGATTTAAATTTTAGATCCAATAAAACTATCATGCTAACTTATTTATCGTGTTGAACTATTATTGTACCAACTCAATAAGGGCCCGGCCCAACATGAACGATTTGCTAATCCTAGCTAATTCACATGGGCCATGGTAGTTGTTTGCAACGAAAGCCTCAATGAGACAATTCTATTTAAGTCGCCAACTCCATGAGCCGACATCAACATTAATACATTAATACATCGCCACCGACAATTCCATGATCTATTAGTGAGTGGCTACGAAATCTATGGTTATGGACATGTGTACATGAGAAAATACATGGGGCGACCGGCTTTATCCGTGGAATAATTTAACCAATCCAAAGTCCAAAACTTCTCTTTTCTTGAGATAATAATTATAAATTTATAATTAGTTGATAATTCTACTATTGAAATCACATGTTTATGGGTAATCTTAATGGTCATAATCTCAACACTTGGCAAGTTTATTGCCTTTAATTTTAGTGCACAACTTTCAACTCTAAATCTAAAAGTTCTCTCTCTCAATTTCTATTACTAGTATATTCTAAAAACTATAGAAATATGTGATTATATTACATTCATCCTCACGTGCCAAAGAGAACCTTTACCACTTTACAAGGAAAGAACGTTTGGGTCTTTTTTGCTATTAATCTTATTGGAGGATACATTTTGAGAGAATATAAAAAAATGTGTGTTAAAATGAAAATATATTATAAACTATTAATGTATGTATATTTAAATTTTATTTTGAAAGAATAAATTGAGAACAAGAATGAGAAGAGAAAATAATACTAAATATAACTTTGTCTTCTTGTTTTATGCATTTCTAGGGTTGAGGAAAATGTAAACATTTTGAGTTTGGATTTAGTTTAGTGGCAATGATTGGAAACGACAAGTAAGTTTGTTCGTTTCATTTCCTCTTATATATATTTTTAGTATTTTTAAGGTTTTAAGGTTGATATTCTCATTGGAGTTTTCTTATTTTGTTTTTTTTAGGGAAAAATTCGAAAACTTGTATTAAGAGATCATTTAAACAATCATGTCTACGGATCTTGGGAATATCCAATAATCGGTTCATTACAATGAAAATTAAAAGCATGTCTAGCTAAATAGTGGGCAATAGAATTACCCAAACGTCTAACAAAACTCGGAAAAAAACAATCAAATGAGTTAAGAAGATGAAAAATATCGTCTAAAATAGTACCAAAATGCGATAGATCCTCCATGCGATGCTTCATTCTGTAGTAGAGGGTAATGTTGTCGGTTTCCACATACACTTTTGCTAGTTTCAATTCTCGAGCAAGCTTTAGGTTCTCTACACGCAAGTGCCTCTGCTATTTCCACCGATCCGATCCGGTCAATCAATTTCGCCATTGTTTTTAGCACTTCTTCTTTATGGTTTCGAATGATGATCCCCAGTCCTGTGCCATCGTCTTCCATTAGTGATGCATCCGAATTTATTTTTACAAAGTCCATAGGATGAGCTTATTCCCAAGTTTCAGCCCATCTTTGACTCGTCCTATTGGTTCCATTATCACTAGCCCGTGCATGTTTCTCAAGTCTGGAAACAGCTAATGAAATGCAACAAGCGTGATCCACGATTTTGTTACTAAAGATTAGCTTATTCCGAGTATCCCAAATCATCCAAAGTAACATAGAGAAAAGAGCATGGTTGTCCTTATGGTCTTTCTCCATCATGTACGTGAGCCATTCTACCACACTTCATCCTTCCATATCTGCTGAAATTCAAAGCCGGATCGGAGATGCAACCCAAAAAAATTTCATCCAATCACAGTCCCGTAGAACATGCTCCACTGTCTCTATGAATGTACCACATCGGTGACAAATCGAACAAACCTCAACCCCCTCTTTTCCAAAGCTGTGCGTGTTGGTAAAATTCCTTGAATACATTCCAAAAGGAATAATTGAATTTATGTGGTATAGAGAGACTCCAAATCCATTTCCACAATTGTTTGTTCGAACCCCAAGACGACGAAGAACCCATTGTGTATTCCACATCCATTTTTGTCAATTTATATCCCGACTTAACCAAATATTTTCCATCCTTTGTATAATGCCAAACCAACCGATCAGGTTGTCGAAGATATCTTAATAGCATAGCAAGAATAGCTTTCGAATTCGCACTGTTGAAAACCTCCCTAACCTTATCCTTATCCCATTCACCATTATTCACCTTCATAAGCTCACTAACATAAAAATCAGCCCCATATTCAGTTCGTGGAGTCAAGGGTCGAAAATTAGGATTATCAACTAGCCAAGGTCAGACCATGCTCGAACACTTTGCCCATCCCCGATACGCCATTGCATACCTCTCTGAAGAACTTTCCTTCCTTCTACATTGCTTCTCCAAGTATATGATGGATTATGGTCAAGTGTAGCTATAAGGAACGAACTTCACGGGAAGTATTTAGCTTTGAGAATTTTGTATAGAAGGGAGCTCTCGTTGTGAATAAGTCGCCACCCCTGTTTAGCAATCATTGCTTCATTGAAACACTTTATATCCCAAAATTCCAGCCCTCCCTCCTCTTTACACCGACACAAAGTATTCCATGCCTGCCAATGAATCCTCTTTTCGTCTCTTTTCTGTCCCCACCAAAAATTACTAATAATTGAATTAATCTGATTACGCACGGCATTAGGGAAAATGAAAACACTCATTAAATAAATGGGGATCGATTGGGCCACAGATTTAATGAGAACCATTTTTTTCGAAAGTGATCGACTCTTCTAATTCTTTAATTTTTTTTGCACCCGGTCTACCACAAGCGTAAAGATTTCCTTCTTTGATCTACCCACAACTGCTGGAATACCAAGATAGACCGCATGTTTATCGACCAATGAAACTCCGAGCATGTTGGCCAGTTGCTCCTGTCGGCCAGTTTCAATTCCTTTGCTAAAGAAAATTTCAAATTGTTTGAGATTAATCCGTTGGCCCGATGTCCTCTCATAGGCTGCAATAATCTCCTTAGTAATGCTTATTTCCCTCTCATTTGCCCTTCCGAATATGATACTATCATCGGCAAAAAAAGAGATGGGATATTTCCATAGCCTGCCTACTAACTCGAACACCATGCAAATTATGGGCTGCCATGGCTTTCCTAATCAAAGAAAAAAAGGCCTTTGCACAAAAAAAGGAATAAATATGGTGACAGCGGATCCCCCTGGCGTAGCCCGTGGGATGGGGAAAAAGTTTCCCTTGGCCAGCCATTGAGGAGAATCGAGAAAGAAATAGAGGTAAGAAAATTCATAATAAGGGAGACAAAAGATTCATGAATACCAATTCTAAGCATCACCGAATGAAGAAAAGACCATTCCACGCGATCATAAGCTTTAGACATATCAAGTTTAAAAGCAAATGAGCCACGTTTTTTAGTCGGATTATTTTTCATATGGTGAAAAATTTCAAATGCGAGCAAAGCGTTATGAGTAATAAGCCGACCAGGCACAAAAGCAGACTGAGTGTGAAAAATAAGAGCAGGCAACAGTTTTTAGTCTATTCGCAATTGTTTTTGTAACCAGTTTAAAGTTATATTACAAAGGCTAATAGGCCTATAATCTGACACATTTTCCGCTCTTTTCTTTTTCGGGATAAGAATAATAAAGGTATCATTAATAGGCTTGGGGCTTTCACCATTATTTAAAATCCTAAGGACAGCAGAGATGATATCATATTTAATAAGAGGCCATAATTTTTAATAAAAAAAGGCAGGCATACCATCAGGGCCCGGAGATTTCGTCAGGTGCATTTGAGATGGAGCCAATATTACCTCCTCTGCATCGAAAGGGCGAATGAGTACATGACGTTTAGAACTATATTCATATCTAATTGAGATTCAGCCTTGAAAATGGTTTTGAAATAATCCGCAAATTCCCTTTTTGACATCAGCCTGGTCCTCTAGCCAAACACCATCCTCATTTTTAATCCCCTCAATTGTGTTTCGCATTCTTCGCCACTCGCAACCTTGTGGAAAAATCCCGTGTTCTTGTCTCCATCTTTAATCCAATTAGCCCTAGATCGTTGGATTGTCACGTTTCTATGTTAATTATAATTTATAGTTATGTAGGTTTAGAAGCAAAATGTATTTATTTCTATGTACTTTTTCAGTTTGAAAAGATGTAAAAAGTTAACAGATAGACCTTAAATTAAATAGTTGATTTGATGGATATATTTTCATTTCTAATAAGTGGCATTTTCCTTAACAAAATGGTTCAAATAAATAGATTTTCGAAGTGCTATATATATAATAAATAGGGGGAAAAAGTAATTTAAAAATATAAGAAAACTACTAAGATCAACAATAAAATTGACTTATTTATAATTTTTTTAATAACATAATATAATTTTAAAGATTTGCTACCGATTCATACTCTACCTAAGATCCCTACGCATTCAATGAAATTTTTTTATTTTGTCTATTTGAAGAGAAGAAGTTAAATTCTATTAATATATTCCAGAATAATGCCTATACATCATTGTTGGGGAAAAAATAGTATTTAATTAATTAATATATAATTCAATTTATATGTGTTTATTTAATATTAATTGTCTAATGGGCTCTTAATAAATAACTAGCCCAATGGTGTCTAGATCTGGCCCATCAACTGATTTCTCCTACGCGGATTGACCCATAGGCCGAATTCTCCTACACAGCCCACGAGGCTCATCTCCCAGGCATAAAAATGTCTCTCCTATTATCTGTAAATTAATTTGAATTCTTAATCCTCCTACGCATTTATTATACAGTATTTGTTAACTGTTTATTCTCTCGTTCATCGTGTTGACTTGAGCATCGGAGGGGCCTCCCTGGGCAACCCCCACAGACCCCCTAACGTTTACGTACGTGTGCAGACAAGTTCTCAGTCAAAGAATTTTTCAGCTCTCAGAGAAGAAGACTTCTCCTTCGAGAAGAGGAAGACGACAAGACTCCCCTTCTCCGGGAAGGGTACAACCTCTGCCTAAAACCAAGAAAGGCATCGTCTCCTCTTCCAGGGAGGCTTCGCCTGTTGAAGAAGTTCGCTTAATGCGAAGAGTCCTCTAAGCCCTATTCGAAAAAGCTGACTGAGCTGTTTCACGGAATCATGTTGCAGAAGAAGCTACGGTAAGACCTTCCTCAAAGCTCCGCGAGATGTTGAGGACCCCAACCTTGGGAAAGAAGATAGAAGAAATGAAGGACTTGAAAAAAGTCAAGGATACCAGCACGCTCTCGCTAGAAGAAAAGCTGGAAATGGAGCCTGACACTTCCAAGTTCATGTTCACAAGTTCAAGATCTCCAGCCTCCCGGAGTATGATGAAACCAGAAGTCCACAAGGAGCACTTAGACAAACTCCATGGAAAGGTGGATCTATACACTAACTTGGTTGATTAGCTCCCAGTTAGGTCAATCACGGAGATAGATAAACTCACTACTGACTTCACACAACGATTATCCATCAGAATGAAGTATTTAGAGACCATGACTCATCTTTTTCAACCGAAAGAAGAGTTACTGCAAGATCTCATGAAGTGATTTGAGAAAGCCGCAGGCTCCAAAGCCGGGAACACCAAGAAAGAAGGCAGATCGTTGAGAATACATAAGGATAGACCCTTCCATTCAGAGAGACGCTATTCAACAACTCAAAGAGCTGAAGGGGATGCCATAGCCTGGCCAAAAGGGCGCCCTTCTGCAATCTCCTCCTCCTGAAGGGCTCTGCTCACCATATAAGTCTGATGAACCCAGGATGATCTCAAGCTCAATAAAACTACCCGGAACACTCTAAGACATCAATGCTCCTGGAGATGCACAAGGACATCCCTGAGCTCCCCGAGCTGCAAAAAGACCCCTCGTAAGGGCACCCTGCCCTTACAGGCCATAGCAGTTGCATGAAGAAAGACCCTCACTCGACTAGAATGGAGGAGAGGGAAAATAAATTGGAGAGAAACTAGACACTGAAGAAGCCATCACATTGATGGATGACAAACAAACCTTGAAATTGATACATGTTAAATGTACGGGCATTTAAGTGCTTATTTTGATATATAATTGATGCATTTGCATGTATATTTAGTGTGTTTTACTTGGTTTCCTTTGTTGGGCGTGATATTGCATACTCATGTGAATTTTGCAGAAAATGGAGCTAAATTGGACAAAAGGTGATAGCATGTTTCAAATGATATGTCAAAATACAAGGTACGAGCAAAGATATGAAGGAAAGAAGCATGGACGGTCGAACAAAAAGGAATCTTCTTCAAACAAACATCAAAACACGCAAACATTTTTCAGCACTGGCAGGATTTAGTATTTTGGCCATAACGTTCCTACAAAATTGATATTGAGGTGATTTAAGTGGCTATGGAAAACTAAAAGAAAGGGCTACAACTTTCCAGAAGACCCCAAAAGCCAATTCTGATCGCACAACCCAGCTGTGTGGGTTAACACGGGCATGCGATGTTTCTGGGGCTGAATCGGTATTCTAATCCTACCAGAACTCTACAAGTGATCTCTCCATGCATCTATAAAATGGACCCAAGGCTTACACGAAAATTCATTCATTCATACCACAGAAAACACATCAAATTACGTAGGAACACAAGATCCAAGGTCTTCTGAGAGAGGAGGGCTAGGTCGCGAAGAACACCACAAGGCCTTTCGCACCTACGGGAGCACGAGAGCTTCGAAGGCTTAGGAGGGGAATCCATACTGACAAGAGGGTTTTTTTCTATGTCTAGATCTCTTGTATGTATGCTTAACGATGTCATAATGTTGATTTCAAGTTTGTCTATGAATTTGTTATCAATGTTTGGCTAATCTTTCGGATCATAGGGGCATAATCAAAACTGTGGATTCATGTTAAATTTTGATTAATTATTTTCTTAATTGATTCATGAGTTCTATTTTATGAATTCGAGTGCTTATTTATAATTGTCGATTATTTGGCCAATAATTTGCATGTCATACTTGTTAGTCCATAATCCGGGAAGTGAGTTCTAACGAGATGAAAATCGAATTCAGACATAAACAAGGTAATGTATCGGGAGATTACTTCTCTTTGTGGGGAGTATTTCAATTCAAAGATCTTTTGGGAGTTAATAATAGTTGTGATGGATTGGGAGACCTCAATTATTATTAATCTACTGTTTATGCGCCACCCGGGAGGGGGAATAAACTATTTTAGGAATTGAACCCATAGAATTGCATGAATTGGTTATTGAAACTTTAATTGGATTTAATATTGAAGAAAAATGTTGAGATTCTGGGCCCAAGGTTGCTCATGTAGTTGTTGAAAATACATGTGGGGTTCGCAAATTTATTTATTTTTCTTGTTATATTCAGTTTTATTTTAAATTGGATATTCGTCCGCTTTAATAAAATTGTAATGCGATGTTATTATAGCCTAAGTGTTTCACATATCAATCTCTGAGGAATACGACCTTGTTTGCCATTATTCTATAAACTAGACTATACACTTGCAGTTGTATGATCCAAATATTTTTCGCGAACAAGTTTTTGGCCAATTGGGGTTTGAAAGATTCTACTTAGATATAGATTAAGTAGTTCAATATTAATTGAAGTATTTTTTTTGTAAATATTTTTTTTCTTTTTTCAATTTTTTTATTTTATATTTTTTTCTTCTTCATTTTTAACATCGTTTTTGTTGAATGCGAGACTGGAATCTTTGAAGATACAAGTAGCCCAAATCGCATAAGCTAGAAATGGAGAGAGGCTAACATCACTGAACTTAATCCGAGAAAATAGTACAATGACATTCATCTGATGGATGGTACAGAGTATGAGGGCTCAAGGATTTCAACGAACACGGTTCAACGACAATGATGTTAGAAATTTGAAGTCTGGATGAAGACGTAAAACTTAGCGCTTTGTGGGAGGCAACCTAGGAAATGTCGCGACAAACTCTGGGGTTAGAAAAAATGAAAAAAAGAGACGACACGCAGGCGTGTGAACGCACATGACCCGACTGTGCGATCTGCTTCTCCAATTTCAAATTTGATGGACGAGCTTCCCGGCTTCACCTACGATCCAGGTAAGTACTCTTTACGCATTTCTCTTTCTTTTGATAATTTCCTCATATATTCGGGACGAAGCATATTTTAGGTTTGGGGGGTTGTCAAGAATGCGTAATTTAGTACTTTCTTGCATTTAGGATTGCATGTAGAGCATTTTTGCATTAAAATATTCGGTTTTTTTTTTTAAAAAATTGAATTTATTTTTTTATTTTAGCACGTTTATCGCTTTAGCACGTTTAATTGCTTTTGAGTGTGATTTTTAATCAAGGTTTTCGAGTATGCCCAAAGCTTCCATATGATTTTACTATGAACATTTAATTGAATGAGATAACATACTTTTGGAATAATGTGATGAATTGTTGTGAAGATATCATTTATTTTCTTAGCATTAGTTGAGAAAACTGAGTGTTTGAGCATGTTGCGAAAAATAAGCATGTGAGCTTTTGTGCATTAAACTGCTTTATATTATGCAACTTAATTTTTTTTTTGAGTGTGTCATTCATGATTGATAGAACTCTAGAACTTGCTCTTATATCTTCATTGAAGCCATGTGTGTGTACACTTTTTGAAAATGATTTAAGTTCATCTTTGTTTTAGCCTACTTAGCCTAAAAAGCCTACATATGAACTCATGATTCCCTAGTTAGCCAATTTTGAGCCAAAACTTTTTATTGTTAGCCACATTGATCTTTAAAATTGAAAAATGATTTTATCCCTGAAATTTCTTGAGCTATAGAAATGAATAAGTTGGGGGAGATGTGGTGAAACAATTATGAAAAAAGAGAGGAAGTTGGCAAAATAAGGAGGGATGAGCAGTATCTAGGTGAATGAAAGAAGCTCAAAAAAAAAAAGAAAATATCTGAAAAATGTATAAAGAAAAACGAGCAAAAAAAAGAAAAATTCTGAAAATTGTGAAAAAAAAATGAGAGCTTCAGGCTAAAGAAAAAGAAAAAAGAGGCAAGAAGGCCTAAAAAATGAAAAAGTAGAAATAATGGTGGAGTTGAGTTGAAAAACAATATATATATATATATATCTATATATATGTATATTTTGAAAAAGAGTATTATGTTGAAATTAGGTTAGTGAATTGCAAGTCTGTGCGCTTGAATTCTATTGGCTTAAGTCAAGTCACTTAATTCAAATTTTCCCTACCCTTACAAAAGAGCCTACATTACAACCAAATGAAAAAGTCCTTTTTGATTATTAGATTGTGCACACCAATGGCGGAGGAGGGCCCAGCCCACTTTTTTAAAAATTACACCTAATGTTAAAAAAAAAAAAATTAATACCAGCCCAATAGATTTTTAAATCTGGCCCAGTGTACATCAATCTCCGGCCCAGTGCACTTTTTAAACTTAAAAAAGTTGCCCACATTAAATGTTAAACAACCCAATAAAAACTAATTAAAATAAGAAAGAAAAAAAGACAAACAAAAGCCCAATTGTCCAACATTTCTTCCAGGTTGCTGCAACTCACGACAATTTTACAAATTACAAACCTAAAACTTAATACTGAAAGGATTAAGGGAGCGTGGGGATTAAAGGGGCGGCAACAGCGAAATTGGGTTTCTTCTTCTTCAGTTTTTCAACAGTGAATAGGTAATGTATTCTAGCCCGGAGAGCCCCCTAATTTATTACCAATGCATATTAGGTATGAATATGATTGTTTGATGTTTGAATTGAAAAAAAAATTGTTTAAATTGGGAAATTTGTGTATGAAACTGAAAGCTTGATTTAAAAATTGAATAATTGATTTAGTTAGGTTGGATGGATAATAGATTGAAATGACTTGAATGAATTTTATGGATTTGCCCCCTAATTTGTGTAGCTTAAAACAAATTTAAAAGTTATTTTTTTAGATGAACTAATTTATGTAATTTGAATGTTGAAATTTTCTTGAGAAATTTATAAATATGGTTTGTGGTCCCGTGGATGAACAACAAAATGATTAATTGATAACAATATCTGGTCAATGTTTGCATTGGTTGTATTTATTTGCTGTAGTGTTGGAATTATATACCATTGCTATTTTGTCTTTTTACTTTTGAGTTTGGAGTATAACTATACCTGTTACCTTGTTATGCAAATGAATGAATTGGGTTTGCATTGATAAAGAGCAAAGACAGAAGTAGATAATAACAGAAATAATTGATGATTTTTATTTTTGAAATACCTTGCAGTTTTCTTGATCAAGTATTTTATATTTTGATTCATACAAGAAGTCATGGCTACACAACAACCTCCTGGCAAGAAAGGCAAAACTACATTACATTCATTCTTTAGGCCTGTAAATAACCATCAAGACACTCCTTCAATTGGAAATCAACAATCTTCTCCTTCAATTGGAAATCAACAATCTGCTCCAAGTTCATCATTTGAAATTGAGCGGGATCCCGGAAAAATGAGGAGAATATCTGATTGGCCTCTTGAGAAACGGGATAAAATTAGACGATTCTATTTAAATGCTGGGCCATACCAACCAAAACTTCAATTGTATAAAGGTCGAAAATATAAAGATAAAACTCGTCATTTTCAGTCTAGTTGGTTTCATGAATTTAATTGGTTGGAGTATTCGCCTTCTACACACAAGGCCTATTGTTTTCCGTGCTTTCTTTTTGGTGAGGATATTCACACCTCTTCCACTTCGGCTCTAGTGAGTGATGGATTTGATAATTGGAAGAGAGTTCATCAAGGCAAGGAATGCGTTTTTCTTATCCATATCGGTTCATCATCTTCATCTCCTCACAATAAGTGTGTAGCATGCGCTAGCTCTTTGATGATCCCATCTCAACATATTGATAAAGTGATTGAGAGAATTAGCAAATAAGAAGTTATGAAAAATCGATTGCGCTTAAAAACAACTATCATGACCGTTCAGTGGTTAGCGTTGCAAGGTTGTGCTTTTAGAGGCCATGATGAGTCTGAAAAATCTTTTAACCGCGGAAATGTGATTGAAATGATTAATTATACGAAGTGGAACACAGATGTGAGAGATGTTGTCTTCGAGTAACGCCCTAAAAATGCCAAATATACTTCTAGGATATCCAAAAAGAAATTTTGTCAATTATAGCTAATAGAGTTCGTTGTATGATACGCGAGGAAATTATGGATGCTTGTTTTTCTCTTCTTGTTGATGAAGCTAAAGATGAATCAGATCGAGAACAAAATGGCTATTATCTTAAGGTTTGTGAACAATGGGGGTATCTTAACAGAACGCTTCTTTGCAATTAGAGGTGTTTCTGAGACCTCTTCAGAAACACTTAAGCAAGAGATATCAAATGTTCTTTCTCAGTAGAATCTTCAAGTTTCTAAATTACAGGGCCAAGGATATGATGGTGCTAGTAATATGCGTGGACAATGGAATGGATTCCAAGTATTACTTCTTAATGATTGTCCATATGCATATTACGTTCATTGTTTTGCGCACAGGTTGCAGTTGACATTGGTTGCTTCAGCAAAGCAATGTGATCCAATCTGGAAATTCTTTTCTATATTGGATAATGTCATTAACATTGTCAAATCTTCTGCTAAGCGCAACAATGAGTTACATGTTTCCCATAGAACAGAGATTGAGAATATGTTGGCTAGTGGGGAGCGTGAATCTGGACGAGGAGCTAATCAAATGTCATCTTTACACCGTTCAGGTACTACTCGTTAGAGTTCTCACTATGATTCTGTTATGAGTATGATAGAAATATACGCTGCAACTTGCAATGTACTTGAGCGCATCACTTGTAGTGGTCCAAATTCCAAAGCTCGAAATGAAGCTGAGGGTGCTTTCACAAGTATTAAGAGTTTTAATTTTGTGTTTGGGTTGCACTTAATGAGGGCAGTTATGGGGATCACTGATTTTCTTTGTCAAGCATTTCAAAAAGAATCTGTTGATATTTTATCTGCACTTGGTTATGTCTCAACTACAAAAACTCTTCTTCAAGAGTTGAGGGATAAAGGGTGGGTGAAACTGCTTCAAGAAGTAGAAGAGTTTTGCTTAAAACATGAAATCACTATACCCGATATGAACAACAACATGGGTCGTGGGCGGAGACACATGAGTGTTGAGCATTATTATCACTTTGAATTTTTCAACCAATGCATAGATTTTCAATTGGCAGAGTTGAACTCGAGACTTAATGAGACATCAATTAGACTACTTGAGTTGAGTGTTGCATTGGATCCAAGAAATTCCTTTGAATCATTTAATGCAAATAATATCGATAAGTTGGCTGTGGAATTTTATCCGGATGATTTTGAGCAGCGTGAGATGAATGCTTTGATGAGTGAATTGCAATTTTACCATGCTCATGTAGTTCGCAATCCTCAATTTCAAGTGTCTACTCTTGCAAATTTGCGTGAAAATTGGTGGAAACAAGAAAGGCGGAGGACTACAAAATGATAACACGATTGATTCGTCTCGTGTTAACATTGCACTGCTTCTACTGACCCACGGCCAGAGAGCATTCTCAAAGAATGAAACATGTGAAGATTGCGATTCGCAACAAGATGAATGATGATTTTCTTGCTGATAGTTTGACAATTTTTATTGAAAGAGAACTTGTTAGCACGATAGATATAGATTCTCTTATTGATGAATTTGCTAAAGTAAAAAACCGTCGAGTCCAATTAACTTTTTAGTCTAATATATTAAATTTTGAGTATGTTCAAGCTTTGTAATACACTTGAGTTGAGTTTGCTTACTGTTTGAAAATTTAGAGCTTATATGATTATTTTTCGTGTTTTTGGTCCGACCCACCCCACTTTTGGGTGCTGGCTCCGCCCTTGGTGCACACAAAAGTGGGCGAGATGTTAGACTATTTGCAAGCCTATGGTTGTTCTACTTTTACTCCATACAACTTTTGAGAGTCGAGTGATACACTATCTACCTGTGAGTCGCGATGTCAAGTACCCAAGAGAGTATTAATTATGCCGAGCTTAATAATAATGGCTTTTTGATTATGAATTACATGGTTTTCTTGAGTATGGAGTCGAATGAGATTTAATGTTCATAGTGTTCGTGTGTGTTCTTTGTACACCTTGGTATTATTTTTCTTAATTTGGTCGAGGACGAGCAATGCTTTAAGTTTGAGAGATTTTGATACGTGTAAAATATACATGCATTTAAGGGCTTATTTTGATATATAATTAATGCATTTGCATGTATATTTAGTGTGTTTTACTTGGTTTCCTTTGTTGCGCGTGATATTGCGTACTCTTGTGAATTTTGCAGAAAATAGAGCTAAATTGGACAAAGGGTGATAGCATGTTTCAAATGAAATGAAAAAATACAAAGTACGAGCAAAGATATGAAGGAAAGAAGCATGGACGGTAGAACAAAAGGGAATTTTCTTCAAAAAAAAGGTCAAAACGATGTGATTTCCAACATCGGCGGTGGTTTATTATTTTGGCCATAACTTTCTCTACAAGTTGATATTGAGGTAATTCAAGTGGCTATGGAAAGCTAAAAGAAAGAGCTACAACTTTCGTGAGACCCCAGAAGCCAATTCCAATCGCATGACCCGACCGTGTGGGTTGACACGGCCGTGCGACATTTCTAGGTTGAATTGGTAACTAAATCCTACCAGAACTCTACAAGTGATCTCTCTATGCATCTATAAAAGGGACCCAAGGCTTGCACGAAAATTCATTCATTCATACCATAGAAAACACATCAAATTACGCAAGAACACAAGATCGAAGGTCTTCTGAGAGAGGAAGGCTAGGTCGCGGAGAACACCACAATGCCTTTTGCATCTACGGGAGCACAAGAGCTTTGAAGACTTAGGAGGGGAATCCATCCTAACAAGAAGGGTTTTTTTCAACGTCAAGATCTCTTGTATGTGCTTAAACGATGTCATAATGTTGATTTCAAGTTTGTCTAGGAATTTGTTATCAATGTTTGGCTAATCTTTTGGATCTCAGGGGCATAATCAAAATTGTGGATTGACGTTAAATCTTGATTAATTATTTTCTTAATTGATTCATGAGTTCTATTTTATGAATTCGAGTGCTTATTTATAATTGTCGATTATTTGGCCAATAATCCGCATGTCATACTTGTTAGTCCATTATCCAGGAGGTGAGCTATAACGAGACGAAAATTGAATTCAGACATAAACATTGTAATGTATCGGGAGACTACTTTTGTTTGTGGGGAGTATTTCAATTCGAAGATCTTTTGGGAGTTAATAATAGTTGTGATGGATCGGGAGACCTCAATTATTATTAGTCTACTGTTTATGCGGCACCCGGAGGGGGAATAAACTATTTTAGGAATTGAACCCATAGAATTGCATGAATTGGTTATTAAAACTTTAATTGGATTTAATATTGAAGAAACATGTTGAGATTATATGCCCAAGGATGCTCCTATAGTTGTTGAAAATACTTGTGGCGTTTGCAAATTTATTTATTTTTCTTGTTATTTTCAATTTTATTATAAATTGGATATTCGGTCGCTTCAATAAAATTGGAATGCGATATTATTATAGCCTGAGGAATACGACCTTGCTTGCCATTATTCTATGAACTACACTGCACACTTGCAGTTGTATAAGCCAAATACTTTTGCCGGATAAAAGTCCAAAAAGGATAGGCACAAACTCACCTTGGTGCTGGGGCTGAGAATCTAAGATCCATCTAGACTAGTCAAGCTATTTCAGGAACAAGCAACCCTTTACAGAAAGACAGGACTCCCGAGATAACCTATCGTTGAACCATCCTCAGCTGGAGGAAGATCCGTAAAAACTCAATTCATTGGGGAGGTACACCCCAATGTGAAAGGAGAAATAAATGCTCAAATCATTGGGGAAGACGAAGACTCCATAGGTGAAGAAAGCTGAAACATGAAGGAATCAACCCAAGAACCTCTACCTTCGGGAATCAAGACCTTCAACCTCCTGGAGTACGATGGAGCTGGAGATCCACAGGAACACTTGGACAAATTCAACGCTAAGGTGTGTATCCCTACGACATGACGGATACCTCCTACTGCAAACAGTTCTCCATCAATAGAAAATTCCCCAAGACTATCACTCACCTCTTTCAGGTGAAGCAAAAAGAAGTAGAAACACTGCGGGAGTTTAAGAAACGGTTCGTGGAAACCATCAATGAAGTTTCCAACATCCAACATGAGACCTTGGTAGGGATATTGCAAAGAAAATCTCGCTTGAGGCGTCTAAAAAATCCCACGGCTTGGAAGCCTCCCTCCAACACAGAGGTATTATTGAGCAAGCGAGTAAGAGCATATTCGAGTGGAAGAGTCCACCAAGCCCGAACACGATTAAGCCCAAGTCGACAAGAATTAACCTTGGAAAGGTTCGAGAAAAGATAATGGGTCAAGCTACACACCTCTCGATGCTCCAATAGCGGAGGTACTGATAGTCACTCAGAAGAAGAGGATCATTGATCCACCGCAACCACTAAGGAGCGACCCTACACGGGCACACTCTAATTTGTACTGCAGATACCATAGAGACATGGGGCACACTACCGAGGGTTGTTTCATTCTAAAGAAGGAGTTAGACCGACCTACCGAGAAGGGACACCTTAAGGACTATGTGGATTAGAGCAAGTTTCTCCGTGGTCCGAGACCAAACAAAGAAGAATCTCAACATGACCGATGCCGCTCAAACACCCACAGAGAGGAGAGGTGTGATACCCACGTAGCTGGAGTCATCAATATGATCTCCAGAAGACTAGAAGCAAAAGATGTCGGAAGCACTCTCCGAGAATGCATCAAGAAGAAGAGGGGACGTCCAAAGGATCGCCCAGGAATGTTATGTTGCCAATTTAGAGATGAGCAAGCTTCCCTAACCAGATAGTAAGGGCGCCACACTACTTTAGGAGACGCAGATCTCGCTAGCTCCTACAAATATCTACAATCATTCAGGCGCTCTCCTCAGCAAACCTCACCCGGCTAAGACCCCCAGATGGAAAGGGCTCCCTGTGGGGGAATCCTTGTAAATTAGCATCTACAATGATGCCTCATGGTCCCAGAGAGGAGGGGCTCCCTCTCGAGAGAGTCCCAACAAATCAATCTCCATAGTGAAGCTTCGAGCTCCCAGAGATATCTCCAATGATGCTTCGTTCTCCTGGAGAGGAGGGGGCTCCCTCTCGAGGGGAGTCCCCATAAATCAATATCTCCGGTGATGCTTCGCGCTCCCAAGACCTCTCCAGTGATGCTTCGTGCTCCTGGAGAGGAGGGGGCTCCCTCTCCGGGGAGTCCCCATAAATCAATATATCCAATGATTCTTCGCGCTCCCGGAGACGAGGGGATCCCTCTCAAGGGAGTCCCTATGAATCAATCTCTCTAGTGATGTTTCATGCTCCTAGAGAGAAGGAGGCTCCCTTTCGGGGGAGTCCCCATAAACAAATCTCTCCAGTGATGATTCGCGCTCATGGAAACCTCTCTAATGATGCTTTCTGCTCCCACAGAGAAGGGGATCTCTCTCTGGAGAGTCCCCATAAATCAACCTCTCCAGTGATGGTCTGCGCTCCCGGAGACCTTTCTAGTGATGCTTCGCGCTCCCAGAAAGGAAGGGCTCCCTCTCAGAGGAGTCCCTATAAATCAATCTCTCTGGTGATACTTCGCGCTCTTGGAGACCTCTCTAGTGATACTTCGTGCTCTCAGAGAAGAGAGGCTCCCTCTCTGGAGACTCCCCATAAATCAATCTCTCTAGTGATGCTTCACGCTCCCGGGGAGCTCTCCAATGATGCTTCGCACTTCCAAAGAGGAGGGGGCTCCCTCTTGAGGGAGTTCCCATAAATAAATTTCTCCAGTGATGCTTCGCGCTCTCGAAGAGCTCTCCAATAATGCTTCGCGCACCCAGAGAGGAGGGGTTGCCTCTCGGGAGAATCCCCATAAATCAATCTCTCTAGTGATGCTTCACGCTCTCGGAGACCTCTTCAGTAATGTTTCGCACTCCCAGAGAGGAGGGGGCTCCCTGTCGGGGGAGTCCCCATAAATCAATCTCTAACACCGGGAGGAAAGAGATCAAAGCGATGGAGTAAGAGCTGAAGAAGAACTCAAGAAGTATGCCCGCCTCCGGGCTCCAAAAGGTCGCCATCTCCGAAATCCGGAGGGGCGTTCCTTGAGAGTGGGAAGGGCGACTCAGATAGCTACAGAACAAGTAATTCTGGCTATTCCGAAGAAATTAAGGCTTCACTCCGAAGATAATATCCACCTCAACGCGGAAAATGAACAAGTCTCTCACCAACAAGAAGTGACATGTGTTCGCCTAAAATTTGATCGCGACACTCCAAGTGTATAGTGTAGTTTATAGAATAATGGCAAGAAAAGTCGTATTCCTCAGGGATTGGATACGAAACACTTAGGCTATAATAATATCATATTCTAATTTTATTGAAGCGACCGAAAATCAAGAAGTTTTATCTAATCCTAAATTAGTAATAAAATAAAAGAAATAAATCAAACTCCACAAGTCTTTTCAACAAATATGAAAGCAACCCTAGGCACATAATCTCAACATGCTTCTTCAATATTAACTCCAATCAATGTTTATCAAAAGCAATTCATGTGTTTCTATGGGTTCAATTCCTAAATTAGTTTATTCCCACTTACAGGAGGCGCATAAACAGTAGATTAATAACAATTATAGATCTCCCGATTCGTTATAACTATTATTAACTCTCATAAGATCTTTGTATTGAATGACTCCCACAAACAGTTATAAGTCTCCTGACTCGTTACACCCATTTAAGTCAGAATTTGATTTTCGTCTTTGTTAGAACTCATCTTCCGAATTTCGCACTAACAATTATGACATGAAAATTATTGATCAGATAATGAGCAAGTAAATAAATACTAGAATTCATAAAATAGAACACTTAAATCAATTAAGAAAACAATCAATCAAGATTTAACATGAATCCACAGTTTTGATTATTCCTTAGGATCCAAAAGATTAGTCTAACATTGATAATAAATTCATAGACAAACTTGAAATCAACAGTTTATCATCGTTTACGTACAAACAAGAGATCTAAACTATGAAAGAAAACCCATTTCTTGTTAGGATGAATCTTCCCTACAGGCCTTCGAAACTCTTGTGCTTCCTTATATGTGAAAAACCTTGTGGTGCTCTTCGTAACCTAGCCTTCCTATCTTAGAAGACCTTTGATTTGTATAATTTTGTGTATTGTAGTGTATTTTGTGGTATATGAAGTTGTATTTTCGTGCAACACCTTGGTCCCTTTATATAGGTGCTGTAAGAGATAACTTGTAGAGTTCTAACGGGAAAATGACAATAAAATCTGACAAAATCGAACCACACGGTTCGTGTCCTTTCACACAGTCAGCCATATGATCGTGTGGTCCCACACGGTCCGACCATGTAACACGTCTCTGTCTCTGTTTTCTTCCGAACACTTCACATGACCGTGTGATCTTCGCACAGGAGTCCACACATTCGTGTCACCCTACACGGGCTGACCATGTGACTTGCTTTTGTTCATTTTCTCCGTCTTTTCGATCTTCTCTTTGCACTTGTCGATCTTGTCTGGGCCTTTCAATCGATATCTTTCCATTAAGCTCCGTTTCCTATAAAAAGTTACAAGATTACAAAGTATCATGCCCTTCTATGGAAATCAAATAAAATACACTATATATGTGTGTAAATGCATAAATTATATATCATTTTCTGCCCTTAAATGCACGTATATTTTACACGTATTAACATGTAAATACTGTTGAAATTGGTATTGGGTGTTGACCCAAATTTGACCAACTATTTAAGTGGGTTCATTTATTTGTTGTATGAAATAAATGAGGTAAACGTAATCTACGTTGCGGGTAGATGAGTTTAGCATTTTGAATTTCTCAAAACCAATGTCGGGTGAATGAGAAATAAATGCATGAAGTTGGCCACTTAAAATATCTTCTATATATGGAATATAAAAGAGTGGGAATATGGAAAGCCATATCCCACATAGGAAACTTATTAAATGTTTGACTAGTTTATAAAGAGCTTTACCACTAATAAGGAGTAATCATGTGGAGCTCTTTATGGTACACCCTAGTGGACCAAGTCAGTTTTGACTAGCCTTTGACTAGCTCAAAAAGACCGGAAACTGGTGCGAGCACCATTCGAGCAGAGCTAGAGCCGAGCCGGGCCAGCCTACGACATCGCACATAGTCGCATTGGGCGCTTTAGAGGCGCACTTTACACTTCGCACGCACGCATCGCCGCGAGGAGCGAACAAGGTTGCACCCATCGAAGTGGCACGAAGCTATAAATAGCGATCCCGAGCTTCATTTGGCATCGAGAAAATTTCAAATTTATTCTTGTTTTCGGACATCCAAGCATTCTTGCACAAATTGATAAGAAAAGAGAGTTCAAAAGCATCATTGTGTTCGTTGTACTTGTGGTTTGTAGTGCAACTGTCGCAAGTAGATTGTCGTTGTATCTTGGGAGACGATTGCCTTATTCTGTAAGCACCATGAGCGGGGCAATCTCGTCTTAAAGAGAAAGAATCCAACTTTTGCCTCAACATTTGCTTTCGTTTCGAAACTTTGCTCAAATTTCAGCCATTCGATATACACCTCCTATTTTTCCAACAATTTTAAGACGAGATATTCGTGTGTATCAAATGGCTTCGACATCATCAGTTCCAGCACCAGCACTGGGGCAGAAACCAGAGAAGTTTAGTGGTTCAGATTTCAAAAGATGCAACAAAAGATGTTGTTCTATCTTAATATTCTGAACTTAGCTCATTTCCTGATGGAGGATGCTCCAACTGTGGAAGAATAAGAGACTGATAAAGAAAAGAGAATGGCGTTCGATCTTGGAGTCGAAGTGACTTCCTATGCAGGAACTACATTCTCAATGGACTGGACAACACATTATATAATGTGTATTGTTCGGTAAATGTTAGGAAATTTATTTGTTAGATTTTGATGATACCATGTAAACTTAGACTAGGATGTTGGCACCCCATTTTTCTTGTAATTCTCTGTTGTAATAGATAGATGAAAGAAATTTGAGTGAAGTCACTAAGTCAAAGAATGCAACAAGTCAAGCTATGACCCAGAGTGAAGACTCTGTGTGTGTCACCGAGTAATGCCATGAAGGAAGACAAGGACTCTCTTGAAGGAGAGCCGGTGAGAACAAGCGTGTGAAGAATGAGGAAGTGTCAGTCAAGTCAGTGAAAGGAGCCAAGTCTAACAGTTGAAGTGACAATTGAGTTATTCCCATATGTTTGGAGCAGACTCAAGTTAAAGGGGTAAAGGCAGCAGTTAAGTCAAGACAACTGACATTGATCCATTGGAAGGAAGTCAAGAATATTACTCAATATAATAATATGTCCAAGCTGCCAGGACTTTAAATGTTTGGCCCAAAAACATGCAAAAGGAATAAGCCAATGGGAAACACTAAAGCATGTGTCAGACCCTGTAAAGCTGCAGAGCCATTTAATACGAGAAAGAGTCAACATCACAAGTGGTGCAGACTAAGAAAAGACAAGCCAACGAACAAGAAGTGTCATTTGAAAATAGCCTATCTCTTCAACGGGAAAATTTTCAAATGAGCACTATAAAAGGCTGAGTAAGAATTTGAGAAAAGGTTACTTGAACCTAGAACGAACGAATCAACCAATTATCAAGCAAGTATAACCTGCAACATTCTCAAGCTTATCCAGAAAAATTCCTCGAGCCTAAAACTCAAAGAAACTCAATCCAACACACATTGTGAATGAAAGATTACTTCCACCAATTGAAAAGGAAACGTTTAAAGAACAAAAAGGGGTCTACTCTCCAAGTTGAAGGAGTTGTAGGAAGGTTCAAGGTCGAACCAGGAGATTCAAGTTTGTTGGATGGCTGTTTGATCAAATCCAAAGACTTGAAGGGAGCTGAAGTAGCATGGCAGATGTCTTGTGAAGAAGCTGAGTCACAGGACAAGCCAACTATGTGATCAAGGTTGTCTCTAGACTGGGAACTACTTTGTAACTTGATCTGTTACCTAGTGGATTCCTCTAGGAGTTGGAGAAGAGTGGATTAGAGGAATTACCCCATCCTCGAACCACTATAAAGTTCCTTGTGACATTTACTTTCAGCATTTACTTTCTAGTTTATATTTTTCATATCTGTTGTTTAGTTATTTTGCTATCTAACTTGATAATAACAAGTGCTAAAACAAGTGTTAAAAACTAGCTTTAATCAAACAAAGGGTGTTAAGTCTTCCGCTGTTAAAAACCAAATCAACTAAAGTTAAGTGTTAGCTGACGCAACCAAGTTATACTATCTACAGCTCAGTCGAGTCTGTTGAGTGGGTAACTTAGCTGAAGATAGCCAACCTAGCTGTCCCCCAAGGACACAACTGATTTGAGTCAACTTTGTTGAAATTCTTAAAAAGACTAAAAAGTGAAAATTTGGTAAGATTTATTCAACCCCCCTTCTAAACCTTACACCACACCCCTTGGGACCTACAAGTGGTATCCGAGCGGCTGGTTCATTGAGCCTTCGATACTGGTTATTGAACTTGATCACAATCTTTTTCAAAAGATTTAACACTTGCGTTTTCAAAATCTTTCATTTTTAAAAGCAAAGTTATTATCATGGAAGCAAATCTAACTCGTATTCCAATGTTCACTGTGGAAGAGTTTGATGACTGGAAGATTCGTATGCAGGCTTATCTATCCACTTTACACGATGAAATATGGCTTGTGATAGAGGATGTGCCATTGGAAATACTCAAAGTCAAACTTCGTAAGAAGAAGATTGCGGTGAAGGAGAGGAAATCGCATTGAGGCTAGACCAGCCATGGTTGAAAAAACTCGCATTGAATGGACTAATGAAGATAAAAAGAGATATAACCTAGACAATGTGGCCAAGGATATTCTCTACAAGACGTTGGACAAGGCAATGTTCAATAAAGTCAAATCGTGCAAATCAGCCAAAGAAATCTGGGATAAGATAACCCTCTGATTTGTGAAGGATCAGAACAGATTAAGAGGAATAAATTAATTGTTGCTGTTCAAAATTTGAAAATTTTAAAATGTTTGCAAGTGAAAGTCTGGATCAGTTGGATGCCAGATTCATAGAGATAACAAATGAGCTTTCAGCTCTTGGGAAAGAGTACACTCAGAAGGAGATGTGTATGAAGATACTAAGAGCCCTCCCAGCTGAATGGGAAATGAAGGTCATGGCCCTGAGACATTCAATAGACCTCTCAAGAACATCTAATTATGAGCTATTCTCAGACCTCAAAGGTTATAAGTTTGAGTTGAGAAGGAAAGAGCAAAAGGAAACAGTTGTACCCAAGACAGTTGCATTATTGGCCAGTGATGGGAAGAAAGCTTAGCCAAATGAGACCATTGACCAGGAAGAAATTTCCCTCATGGTCCTGGTAAAGAGATTCACCAAGTTCCTTAACAAGAACTATAAAAAAACAAGGGTGAAACCTCCAGGTGACATTCAGCACCTTCCAAAGCAAGGAGGACAGGCCGCCTTAGAGAGCTGATAATTAGAGGACCGAGAGAGCTGATCAGAGAGTTGAAAACCTATGTTGGAATTCGAGACAACCAAGACACTTTGTTGCTGACTGTTCCTATCCACCTGTCAACAAATATAGAAATGAGGAAGAAAGAAGAGTCTTCAGAGAAAGAAGACAAGAATCGAAGAAAACCATGTTGGCTGTTGAGACTGCTGAGCCAGCCAAGTGCAAAGATGCAACAGACTCAGATAGTAGTGAAGCTGACTACTCAAGTGTAGGTCCCAAGGGGTGTGAGTAAGGTTTAGAAGGGGGGGTTGAATAAACCTTACCAACTTTTCGAATTTAGTCCTTTTAAATAATTACAGAGTTAAATACACAGCTATGTCCTGATGGAAAGCTAAGTTAGTTAACCAAATAGAGTTAGCCACTCAACATGAGACTCGATTTAGCTTTGTTGATAGAATAACTAAATTTGTTTAGTCTAAATCTTAACTTGGATGTGATGAGATTTTATTGGAAGACTTAACACCCTTGAATTTGAGTTAAGTTTGTTTTAACACTTGGTTTTAGACTTTGTTAATTATCGATTGGATAGCAAATTATCATGAGATATTAAATGATATGCAAAGTAAGTCTTTGAAATGTAAATGACACAATAAATTTTATAGAGGTTCGAAGATGGGGTAATTCTTCTACTCCTCTCTTCTCCAACTCCTGGAGAAATCCACTAAGTATTGATCAGAGTACAAAGTGGTTATCTGTCCAGATACAAGTCTTGATCACACAACCGACTTGATCCTTTGGGACTCGATCGGAGATGCGCTTGGTCACACTGGTGGCTTCTCGTGCGACTCGGCTTCTTCACAGGGGGCTTTGCCTTGCTACTACAACTCACTTGCTCAAGCTTCTTGAATTTGATCACGAAGCCCTCCAATAACTTGAGACTGGTTCGACCTTGAACCTTTGTACAATCCTCCTTAGAATGTAGACCCCTTTTGATTCTTCAAAAGTTTCCTCTTCAATAGTATGAAGTTGTCTTTCCTTCACAGCTTAGTGTTGGATCGATTTCCTTCGAGGTTTAGGCTCGAGGATTTGCTTGAATAACTTGAGAATATTTTTGTAGGTTTTAGTTCGAATAATAGCTTGAATGTTCGTGGTTCAGGTGACCTTTTCTCAGAGTGATTCCTCAGCCTTTTATAGTGAACTTTCATAAATCTGCCCATTGAAGAGATAGACTGATTTCAAAAGTCACTTTTGTTCGTTGGCTTGTCTTGTTGCAGTCCTTGATCTTGACATTTCCTCGTATTAAATGAACTTTGACTTTTCGAGTCCGACACAAGGTGTAGTGCTTCCCATTGGTTTATTCCTTTTGCACGCTCGGGATCGAACACTTTAAGACTTAGCGCATGGAAGTATTACTTGTTTAGGTAATATTCTTGACTTCTCGTGCAATGGATTCTTTTCGATTGTCTTGACTTGACCGCTTTTCCCGGTGACTTGAGTCGGCTCTCAATCATTTGATGACTCATCATTACTTCAACTTGAGACTTGGCTTCTTGAGTTGACTTGACCAAACTTCACACATTGTATCATAGTTATTCTTGATCGAGTTCTTGACTTCTCTTCCTTGCCATACTCGGTTTCTTCCACGGTGGAGTCTTCATCTCGATCCTTGATTGACTTCTTGTATATCCAGGCATAGCTAACTTGACTCAGACAAATGCGGCCCTATCTATTACAATGAAAATTACAAGGAAAATGGGGTGCCAACTTTCTAGTCTAAGTTTTATATGGCATTCATCAAAATCTAATAAACAAATTTCCCAACATCAAGTGATACAGAGGAAGAGGCTTTGACCTGCCTCATGGCCAAAGAACAAGATCAAGAAGATGAGGTATATTCTAACTCATCTCATTCTTATTCAAGTGATAGTGACTGTGATACACACACTTCATCACCCACAGATCTTTATGATTCATTAGGCAAAATGATGAAAGATTTTGAGCACATTAAAACCTCACACAAACTTTTGAATGAGGAAAACAGCCAGCTTAAAAGCTAAAACTCACAGCTGATAAAAGAGCTGAGTACTCTGAGTCACATAGCTGATGAGAACACTAAGCTGAAGGCTGAAAATGCCAAGATCTTAGCAGAGTTAGCTGCTACTGAGAAAAGAAAAAGGATCTTAAAAATGTGATTGCCTCATTTACAAAAGCATCTAAATCAGTGGATGAACTTATTATGAGCCCAAAAGAGTGTGGAGACAACACAAGCATAATATTCAATTCCTTTGTGCATAGTCAAACTCCAAGAGTGATTTTGGAAAAAGGATCTTCAAGCAATGAAGGAATCCAAAAGCCCAAAACACCATATGTTGCACCTACACCAAAACACAATCACAATCATACTGGCCTTGGTTATAAAGGAAAAGGAAAGAAGCCATTAGAGTATGTTGAAAGGACAGTTGAGAAGAAATTCAGACAGGTCCATCAGTAGACTCCTAACAGAAAATACTCTGTAAGATCCAAACAGAGCTACCAAAAGCCCCAGAAATTTCATCAAAGAAATACATATGATGGGAATGGTAGAAACTATACAAACCAAGTTGATAGGTATAATAATGTGAAATATCAGCAAAGTCCTATGGGATACAAGCTAAAATGGCAAAGACCTCAACCTCAACAAAGGTCATTCCCAAGGAAAAAGAGCTATTATCAGCACACTCATGCACCCAAGCACTACACTCTAAAATTCCACAACTACTCAAAGAAAGTAGTTGCTAAAACAAACACACAGGCATACAGACAACAAGAGAGTTGTATGATCCTAAAACCTCCAAACAATTTGCTAATGTGCATTATGATTATGGTACTGATAGATGGCAACCTCTTAGAGTCAGATCATCTGGCTATAAGTTGGTTGGAGCATCTTATAGCACTAACCCCCTAGGACCCAGGCAAGTATGGGTACCTAAAAACTGATTTTCCTTGATCGCAAGTTCAAGGAACAGTTGAGTGCCAAGGAACCTGGTACATGGATAGTGGTTGTTCCAGACATATGACAGGAAATAAAAGAAATATGTCAAAATTCAAGGAGATCAAAGGTGATAAAATCAAATTTGGAGGAAATGAAGCTCCATGGGAGATCAAAGGCACAGGATCCATCAAGAAGAATGGACTAGAGATCACATATGTTGCTTATGTTGAAGGTCTCAACTTCAACCTGTTAAGCATCAGCCAACTCTGTGACAAAGGCTAAAATGTAGGATTCAACATGAGGATATGCCATATCAAAGCTGTTGAATCTAATGAAATTGTGCTGCAAGGAACAAGACAAAAGTATATGTATGTAGTGGATTGGTCTAACTGCTACACCATGCACATGTCTGCTAGCAAGGAGTACAGCTGAATCCAGTTGGCTGTGGCACAAGAAGTTGAGTCACCTGAATTTCAAGACAATCAACAATCTTGCAAGAAGTCATCTTGTAGAAGGATTGCCAGACTCAGTGTACAAGAAAGAACGCATATGTGATGCATGCCAGATGGGAAAACAAATCAAATCATCATTCAAGGATAAGCCAAGTCCTTCTTCAACCAGGATATTGCATCTGTTGAATATGGATCTCGTTGGTCCTGTTGAGCCAGACAGCATTAGTGGAAAGAAATACACCTTAGTGATGGTGGATGACTATTCAAGATATACATGGACAATTTTCATGTGTTAAAAAAAGGAAACACTGCAGAAGTTGTCTCGGCTGATGAGAATAGTTCAAAATGAGAAGAGTCAAACCATTATAAAAATAAGATCTGACAGGGTAACTGAGTTTGTCAATGGGATTATAACTCAGTATTGTGTTCAAAATGGTATTGCTCATGAGTTATCAACGACAAGAACTCCACAACAGAATGGAGTAGCTGAAAGAAAGAACATAACTCTCAAGGAAGCTGCAAGGACAATGCTAGTTGAAGCTGGATTGCCTAAGAGATTTTGGGCTGAAGCCATAAATACAACATGCTATACTCAGAATAGATGCATGATCAACAGGCAATTAACCAAGACTCCCCATGAGATTTGGACAGGGAGAAAGCCAAATGTTGGACATTTCAAGATATTTGGATGCAAATGCTTCATCCACAACAATGGCAAGGACAATTTGAAGGCTTTGATGCTAAAGCTGATGAATGTATCTTCTTAGGATACTCAGCTGAAAGTAAAGCCTACAGAGTGTTTAAAAGAGGACTATGGTCACCGAAGAGTCTATCCATGTGGTGTTTGATGAGCCAAATGTGAATGGAGAAGACATTGATGAGTTAATTGATAAGCAAAATCAGCCAACTATGCAGAAGAGTCCTTATGTTGAAGCAGAAGTAAGAGTACTCAACCCTGATGATGATGAGATAGTTGAATCTCAAAAGACAATTGGAAGGTCTGCAGATGAATGAATATGAAGAAGTTGTTCAAGACAACTTAGCCGCAAAGGCAGTGAATCCGATAGACTTACTCCAACCTGATGTGAGATGGCCGAGAGACCATCCACCGAGTTAATTATTGGAGATGTTAGAGATGGCGTAAGAACCATATCTAGAGCACAACATGAAGCAATGTTCACTTTTTTTATTTCCCAAATAGAGCCTAAAGATGTGTCTCAAGCATTGGAAGACACATATTGGATTTTGGCCATGCAAGAAGAGCTGAATCAATTTGAAAGAAACAAAGTATGGGAATTTGTTCAAAGGCCAACCCACCAAAATGTTATTGGTACTAAGTGGGTATTCAGAAACAAGATGAATGAGGAAGGATATGTTGTAAGAAACAAAGCAAGATTGGTAGCCAAAGGATATTGCCAAGAAGAAGATATAGATTTTGATGAAACCTTTGCTCCTATTGCCACATTGGAAGCAATAAGGATGTTTCTTATCTATGTTGCACACAAGAACTTTATTGTATATCAAATGGATGTGAAGAGTGCATTTCTAAATGGACTGTTAGAGGAAGAAGTCTATGTTGAATAACCCCCAGGTTTTGAGCAAAAAACTATTGGAGATAAAGTCTACAAGCTTAAGAAACCATTGTATGAATTGAAACAAGCACCAAGAGCATAGTATGACACATTGTCTCAGTTTCTAATTGACAATGGATTTATCAAAGGCAAGGTTGATATAACACTCTTCAGAATTCAAGATGGAGAGAGTATACTGCTTGTTCAAATATATGAGGATGATATCTTTGGATCCACAAACAAAGAGTTGTGTGACAAGTTCTCAAACCTCATGCAAGGCAAATTTGAGATGAGCATGATGGGAGAGTTGACTTTCTTCTTAGGACTTCAAGTCAAGCAATTGAGGGATGGAACTTTCATAAGCCAAACCAAGTATACCAGAGATTTAATGAAGAAGTTTGGTAAAGATTCCTATGAATACATCAGTCAAGATGGACATGGATGCAGATGGCAAAGCTGTTGATCAAACTAGATATAGAGCCCTCATTGGATCATTTCTCTATCTAACATCAAGCAGGCCAGACATCACCTTTGCAGTAGGTGTATGTGCTAGATTTAAATCTACACCAAAAGAGAGTCACATGACTGCAGCTATGAGAATCCTAAGATATTTGAAGGGATGCCAAGAAGTTGTCTTATGGTATCCAAAGGGAAGATTCAAGCTGATAGGATACTCAGACTCAAATTATGTTGGATGTAGAGTTGACATGAAGGGTACATCAGGTACATGTCAAATGCTTGAAAACAGTTTAGTTTTTTAGTTCAGCAAGAAACAAATGTCAATAGCTACATCCACAGTTGAAGCAGAGTACATAGATGCGGGCAGCTGTTGTGCCCAAGTCTTATGGATGAGGCAGCAGCTGAGAGACTATGATATTGAAGAAATAGAAATTCCAATTATGTGTGATAACACTAGTGCTATTGCAATCACTCAAAATCCAGTGTTGCGTTTAAGAACAAAACACATTGATCTCAGATATCATTTTATAAGAGATCATGTTGAAAAGAAAGACATCACCTCGGAATACATCTCAACTGATAAGCAGTTAGCTGACATATTCACAAAGCCCTTATGTGAATCAATGTTTGAAGAGCTCAAGAATGAGCTAGGGTTAATTGAGCTGAGTTAGGATTCTCAGAAGACTCAATCAGCAGAGACAAAATAAGCGAGAATGGAAAATGAGCAAGTTTCACATTCAGTCATATGAAATAGCCTAGCCGGGAAAGCAGCTGTATCGAGTTAGCTGACAGCTAAGTGGTCTTATGTGAAGAGAGAAGCAGAGTTAAGTCACTTTGGATGAAAGTTAAATCATTTATGAGCTAAGTGACAAAAACGCAGTCGTTATATTCGAGCGAGAATATTTTTATGGATGACGTCAGCATATTTATAACTATCAGTACAAAATCTGCACAGTAAAACATATGATTGGATATAAATGTTGTTGCATTTAATGTGGGGAAATTAATGCGGTTTTAAAGGCTCATATAAACCAAAAATACATTTTCTCTCTCCTCTCAAAATACTCTCGTCTTCAGCAAGCAAAAAGAATTTTCGAAACCCTACCTTCAAAGTTCAAGATTTTCACATTTTTCATTGTTTATATTCTCTGAAAATGGCCGCTACACATGATTTCGCTAAGCCTTCATAGAAGATCCACTCCGCTGCTTCAGTGGACTTCAAAGGAATGATCAAGCAAGGCGCTGATGAGGCCCTAGTAAAGAAAATTGCAGACAAACTTGAGAAGTCTTGTCTGAAGGACTTTCTCTCAATGGAGTTCACCCACATCTATTTGGAGGAGGTTGCTATGTTCTAAGTGAACGCCGAAGTGCATGACGATGAGATTCGCTCATCCGTTCATGGCAAGGATATCAATATCACTGCGAAGGACCTTGTTGAACATTGCAAACTGTCGACCGAAGGACTGATGGACATTGTGTCCAAGTGTGTATACATGAAATTCGGGAGCTTCAACCATCTATCACGGACTAAGTTGATGGTGATGGATGCTATAATGGAGGAAAAGAAGGTAAACTGGGCTGAGTTCGTCTTCAGTCGAATCTGTCAAAATGTAATCAACAAGTCCTTCAAGGAGGATAGGACTTTTGGTTTCTCCCTGGGTATGGCCCCGTGATTGGCCATTTGTTGGAGATAAAAGGGATATCCCTGTGCCATTGGAAGCCCTTTCATGCAAATAAGAGGATGTTTAAGGAAAACCTCTCCGGCGCTCAGAAGAAGGCTCATGCCAGGAAAGTTGATACCAGTGATGGGGAATCAGCTGACCCTACATAAGATACAGTTGCGAACACTCCAACTCTCTCCCCTAAGCCTATTTCGAAGAAGAGAGTGCTGGCTGACTAAACTTGCTCCCGAGAACCAAAATCAAGAAAGCACTGCACCAGACAAACTCCAAGCACTCCCCAGCAAAGTGAGTCACAAGCCCCCCCTGCGGAGAGGCGAAAAGGAACCCCTACTTCTTTCTCCAGTCGTGAAGAAAAAATGCACTGCCAAGTCTCGTAAGGCAGTTGCATCAAAAAAAGGGATATTAAAAAACATGCCTTCATTCTTGAAGAGCCTCAAAATGTAGAGCCAGGGATTTCCCTCGTCCAGACCAAATGAAGAAAAAGATTGTTTAAGAAGTCAGAGCTGGAGTAACCAGTGGAGTCGGCACTCAGCCGGAAAAGCCCGAAGAGACTGATGATGCCCAAGAAGAGCAGTCTCAAGAAAAGGTTGATGATACCCAGAAGACTGCTGATGCAGATCAGCAGTGTATCAAGACCCATATACCCGGGAGACAGCTGATGCAGCTGAGACAACCAAGACACATGAATAAAAAGTTGTCTCATCCCTTCAGACTGATGCACATGAACCTTAGGAGGAGCAAGCTCCATTGGCTATAATTCCATAGGACGTAGAAGATGACGACGATGTGATAATGTATTCTCCAATCTATCCAGACATCCAACAAAGGCTAAGGGAATGGAGAAGATGGAAGCTAGACTACTCCAGACAACAGTTCGCTCCCCCTGAGTACACTGATGAAGTGGAGGAGCTCCTAAGCTTCCTAGGAAACGTCTCCGTTCAATATGCACTGAATGAAGAGTACTGCATGGATGCCATCTGTGCTATTAAAGAGGATGAGAAGGATAAAGCCATGGAGAAAGCCAAAGCCCTTGAAAAAAGAAAGATGTGTATGTATACAGGCAGCCATGAACATGTCATGGAATCAACTGAGCAGCGACCTAAAAGAGATGGACACAACTGCGACAATTGAAAAGGCCAAGTTAGGCCATTAAAGAATCCTGAGCTATGCACGAGCAACATCTTCGGGAAGGTCCAGAACAGTCTTCCCACATCTCTCCTTGATATAATCCATTGGGAGTGGCATAGAAGATTGCAATTGATATTGCTGCAACCACATCCCCTGTGCAATCTCAAGATGGCTCTCAGGGGAACGGCGATGAAGCTAGGGAAGGAGATGTAGCGGGCACCCTAGTCAAGCCTACCCCCAAAGAAGGTATTGAGACACCTGCCCTAACGGCTGATTACTCAATAGGACACATAGTCGTGTCTCAGGAGCAAAGTAACTCCACCACCGTTTACTCAGCTGGTGCGCCGGCTGAGGGGGAAGCTATCTCTATCATAGCTAGGTCGGAGGACACTGTGGGAGAAAAAACTACACAGTTAGGAGGGGAAGGAGAGCAAAAAACTAATAAGCAAAGTGAAATTAACGAAGCTCAGATGGTTGAGACTATTCCAGCTGAGATTTCCTCTAATGTGCAGGCCGATGAAGCTGCTGATGCAACTAAGGCAAAGGATGGAAAGAGGCCACGGGAGTTGAGACTCATGGCCATGAAAGTGCAATCCTAAGAGTTGAGACTCCGAAGGTTGCCACAAAAGACCCTAAGGTAGCTAAGTCTGCCGAAGGGATAAATATCGAAGGCCCTACAGCGATTGAGACTGCTGGGGATAATGAAGGCCTAAAGGAGGTTGAGACCTCCTTAGGTAAAGAAACGAGAAGAACATTCCTCAAATTGAGGAAGCTGGTGAAGAAGAGGAGATCAGCGCCCTTCATGACTCCCAATAACATATTGACACAACCTTTCTAGGATCAGAGGATGAAGTCGAGTCCACACATCTTGGAGATTCTATGCAGGACGAGGCTGAGGATGTTCATAACTAATGGAGCAATGTTAGTGATAAAGCAGCTCCGATGAGATTCAGTTTTGATGATGAGCCATCCCCTCTGGCCACATCACACTCCGATGACGTTGTTATGACAGTTGAGGACCCGTTGACTCAATAGGAAAAACCCACTGAGATCGACGAAGCTGTTAACACAGCTAAGGCTTAGTCAGCTGAAGAGACCAACACAACTGCTCCTGCTGGAACTTAGTCCGCTGAGCAGGCTTCCACAACTGCTCCAGCAGACACTCAAACAGCTCCACCGCAGGCTCCCACAGCCGTGTTAATTGCTGATGACACTAACTCAGCTAAGGTATAGAGAGCTGATACATTGCAACAAGAGAAGGGAAAGGCCCCCCAACGTGGACCTCCGGGAATCCCTCTCGTTCGAGATGATGATTTTGAAGACATCTTTCCTTTCACTGCTGAATTGCCCGATATGGATGCTGAATCTGCCCGAGAACAGGAGGAATACACTGTGCAGGAAGAGCCCATAATTCCATTTGATACGATTGTGCTGATGGGATTCGACTTTGATGGCATATGGCTGGAAGAAGATTCGGCTTCCACAGCTGAGTTCCGTAATGTGTTCAAGAAAATATGCGACGAAATTGAGAAAATGGAATGCCACCATGCATCGTTGGATCTCCAATTGGACAACCGTGATGCAACAATTAGCGCAGATATTCGAGGGGTTGTCTTACGAATCAGGGAGTGGGCTGCAAGCAGACTGCAATGGACTCATAGCAGGTCCATTTATTCAAAGCATTGTTTGCAGAGCTATTGGTTTGGAGTGCGGATAATGTCAAATTTCAGCAGAGGCAGAAGGAATTCATGGACAGAATTGAAGATTCTCACAAGTCAGACATGGAGTTGCTCAAGTTGCACCATCAGAGCTAAATTGCACGCCTGGAGGACAACATGAACCAGAAATTCAGTCTTCTTATGGCAGAAATGAAGTTGCTAGCAGCTGAGTCAAAGGCTACACGGTCAGAATTCTAGACAGCCTACTCCAAAGCAGATAACATGCAAAATTTGACGAACAGCTGACTTGACTTCATTCTAAGCGGTTTGTTCCCTGGCCTGACCCTATCCTTTGGTAATGATGCCAAAAAGGGGGAAGATGAGGCCTTGAAGGAACTAAAGGGAGAAGCAGAAGGGAGTCATAAGGTGGAGAAGGAGGGTGATACAGCTGAGGGGGAAGGAAGTTTGAAAAATCTTCCTTTGAAACTTATGTTTGTCGAACCCCCCAGCAAGGAGAAGTCACAGCGTTGATTCTCAACAAATTGCTAAAGGAGATGTCCGTAGAACAAAAAGCTGAGTTGGCATACAAAGAGTCGAGGAAAGCCATCGAAGTTGAGTTTGACAGATAGCTGAGAAGCAGTCTGCGTGCATTCAGAATATCAGAAAATAGTATGATGGTCCTCCAGCCGGAAAAAAATATCCTGCAATAAAACCCCCGAGAGACATTGTCTTGTCTGATGCTGGATCTGAGCCCAGATCGCTAGAGGAATTCCAAACTCTAGAAGCAGAAGGATATTTTCAAGAGATAGCTCTACCACAAGCCTGGGATCTACACTAGGATAAGGGACTTGAATTACGCAAATCGGCTGATAAGCAGCCAAGTTACAACAGTCACTTGGCTGGAAAAATAAAAGCTCCAGTACAGTACACTCCCAGTGGTAGGGTAGCTGAGTTGGGAAGGGGAAGACATGGTGGCAGTGGGAGAAGTGTTCAACCACGGCCAAGACCAGAAGATATCAAGTATGTGGATCCGCAGAAAAAGGGACTCATATACTGGGCTGGATTTGATCATCTTGCTAATTTAGAAGTTGCACGCAAGTATGCTAAAGCAATAAAAAGGCAAGAGGCTGAAAATGAAAGAACAACGCGAGAATGGGAGGAAAGGCAGTGTAGGGATGATCCTATTGCGAAGCGAGAATATGAGAAGAAGAAGAAATAGGAAGAGAAAATGAAAAGGAGGAGAGCTCATGAAGACAGAAGAAGAGCTGATGAAGAAGAGAGAATAAGGAAGCAGCCAAGGCGTTGAACACGGTTACAACCCATTCATGTACTTTACATTAGTTGTAAATACATAGATGTAAGTTTTCCCTGTAATATAGCTCTGATATCTTCTTTGTAACCTAGCTCTGATACATGTTGTAATGTTATACTTGTATAAGCTTTGTTATATTTTGTAAACGCTTTGTAAAGAACAAGAATGCTATGATCAATAAAATTGATTATTCAAAGCATACAATCTTTGTTACTGCACTGCTTGTGTTTGTTGTTTATTTGTTTGTTTAAGTTTTGGCATCATCAAAAAGGGGCAAATTGTTAGAAAATTTATTTGTTAGATTCTGATGATACCATGTAAAACTTAGACTAGAAAGTTGGCACTCCATTTTCCTTGTAATTCTATGTTGTAATAGATAGGACTGAAAGAGTTGAGTGAAGTCAGCTAAGTCAAAGAATGCAAGAAGTCAACTGCAGACTAGAGTGAAGACTCTGCTATATGTCAGCCGAGTATGGCCAAGAAGGAAGACAAGGACTCGACTTAATGAGAGCCAACTGTGTGAAGAATGAGGAAGTGTCAATCAAGTCAGTGAAATGAGCCAAGTCTAACAGTTGAAGTGACAGTTGAGTCATTCTCATATGCTTGGAGCAGACTCAAGTCAAAGAGGTAAAGGCAACAGTCAAGTCAAGACAACTGACATTGATCCATTGGAAGGAAGTCAAGAATATTGCTCAATATAGAAATATGTCCAAGCTGCCATGTCTTGATTCATATGTGTTTTGCATGTATTTTGGGTTTAATTGCAGATAGAATTAGTTGATATGCATGCATTACATGAGTAAAAAGAGCTTTATTTTTGTTTTGTGGAAAAGGTATTACGATTTGCTCGTTTTGTAGGAATTTGTTGATAATTGTAGCATTTTGGCAACAATTCGGAGCATTGCGGTAAAGAACCACCGATACTTGAAGTAACGTACGAAGTTTGGAGTTGAATCGGGAAGAAGTCAGATAAACCGGGCGAGAAATGGAAGGAAACGAACAAGTATCAATTCCAGCAGGTGCGCATGGGCAGGGCGTGCATCCCTAGCATGACCCGTGCGCCAACCCAAAACTAAGACTCGAGCCACGGCATGACGCACGGGCTGGTCATGCGTGATGCGCACGACCCGTCGTCCTTCAGTAAAAGTTGAGTTCATGCGGCACCTAGCACGGGCTGGGCGTGCGTTAGGCGTACGACCCGTGCATCTGTTCGGGAAAATAGAGTTTGACAGATTTTTGAACTAGGTTTTGACCCGAATGAAGTACAAATAGAGACGAGGCAGCCACAAACGGAAAAACACTGACTTTTGCCCTAGAACACTGAGAAAAGAGCAATTTTCCACCAGAGAATTGGAGAGATCGATCAAGGCTACAACAACACGCTTGAGGATTGAAGATAGATCGAGAGATCATCGACGTCCCCAAGTCTTCGCATTCCATAGTATCTTTATTTTCAATTAGTTAGACAGGAACATGAATAATTTGTCTATGGATTATTTATTTTCTATGTCTGGCTAAATATCTTGTAATTCCCGGGTTTGGGAGTAGGTTAATGGATACTTTTATTTGATGAATTAATTACAATTGAAGTTATTGTTTTCCAACCCTATTCGAGTACTTTGTTTTAATTCTTGTTTTATCAAAAAGCTATTGGTTTAACTTGTTTGGTGTATTGATTCATAATTCAAAAAGATGAGTTTCAATACTAGATCTGTGAGTACTTGACATGAATATTTGCAAGATTGAGAAGTCTGTGAATATTTGTGAGGATATTTAATCTTTTGTGCTTTTGGGAGTTGGATATCTCATGTTGAGTAGAGATGCTGGCATAAATATTCCAATCAACGTTTTTACATGCATCTCGAGAGAGAGGGTAAATTACTTTTGTGATTGTTCTATAGGGAAGAATACGTATAACTTTTGTTTGATTAATCTGATACTAAAAAGGGATATTAACTGAAACCATAACCCAGGAATCCATTCATGTTCTTGATCTTTCAATCACTCTTTTCTTTGTTTATTTTAGGATTAATTCTTGTCTTAGTTTTATAAAACCAAATCACTCAAATTTCGATCGTCTGGATAAAAATAAGGCTATTACAATCACAGTACTTAGTACAATAATTTATTAGTCCCTGTAGATTTGACCTTGCTAACCCTATTCTATAAACTGCACCGTACACTTGCGGTGAAGCTAAAAATAAGGCGAACAAGTCTTAAAGTGTTTGGCCAAAAAATATGCAAAAGGAATAAGCCAATGGGAAACACTGAAGCATGTGTCAGACCCTTTAAAGCTACAGAGCCATTTAATATGAGGAAGGGTCAACATCACAAGTGTTGCAGACCAAGAAAAGACAAGCCAACGAACAAGAAGTGTCATTTGAAAATAGCCTATCTTTTCAACGGGAAAATTTTCAAATGAGCAATATAAAAGGCTGAGGAAGCATTTGAGAAAAGGTTAGATTTCAAGGTACTTACGAGCGGATCAACCAATTATCAAGCAAGTATAACCTACAATACTCTCAAGTTTATCCAGAGAAATTCCTCGATCCTAAAACTCGAAGGAACTCAATCCAACACATGCTGTGAATGAAAGATTACTTCAACTAGTTGAAGAGGAAACGTTTAAAGAACAAAAAGGAGTCTACTCTCCAAGTTGAAGAAGTTGTAGGAAGGTTCAAGATCGAACCACGAGATTCAAGTTTGTTGGAGGGTTGTGTGATCAAATCCAAAGAGTTGAAGGGGAAATTTGAGTGGCAAAGCTTAAAAATTTGTCTTGTGAAGAAAGTGAGTCGCAGGAGAAGCCATTTTGTGTGATCAAGGTTGTCTCTAGACTGAGAACTACTTTGTAACTTGATCTGTTACCTAGTGGATTCATCCAGGAGTTTGAGAAGAGTCGATTAGAGAAATTACCCCATCCTCGAACCACTATAAAATTTCTTGTGTCATTTACTTTCTTGTTTATATTTTTCATATCTTCTATTTAGTTATTTTGCAATCTAACCTGATAATAACAAGTGCTAAAACAAGTGTTAAAAATGAGCTTTAATCAAACAAAGGGTGTTAAGTCTTCCGTTGTTAAAAACCAAATCAACTAAAGTTAAGTGTTAGCTAATGCAACCAAGTTATACTATCAACAGCTCAGTTTGAGTGGGTAATTTAGCTGAAGATAGTCAACCTAGTTGTCCCCCAAGGACACAGCCGATTTGAGTCAACTCTGTTGAAATTCTTAAAAAGACTAAAAAGTGCAAATTTAGTAAGGTTTATTCAAACCCCCCACTTCTAAACCTTACACCACACTCCTAAGGACCTACAGTAAAGACTGCTAAAGAGTTGTGGAGCTCTTTAGAGAAAAGTATAAACGAAAGATGCTGGCACAAAGAAATTTATTGTCGGCAAATTCCTTGAGTTTAAGATGGTTGACACCAAGACGGTGATCAGCCAGGTTCAAGAGATCCAGCTCATTCTGCACGATATAATTGCAGAAGGAATGGTGTTGAGTGAATCCTTTCAAGTAGCTGCTATTATCGAGAAGTTACCGCCTCTGTGGAAGGATTTTAAAAATTACCTGAAGTATAAGCGGAAGGAGATGGGGCTTGAAGACTTAATTGTCAGATTACGAATTGAAGAAGACAATCGCAAGTCTGAAATTAAGTCTGGCAAGCTTCCAATAGAGGCAAAGGAAAACTTGGTAGAGCCCAATGGAAGCAAGAAGAGAAAGCACCTAGGGAATGGTCAGAAACAGGGGAAGGCTAAAAAGTTCAAAGGGAATGCTTCAACTGTGGAAAGCCGAATCACAAGGCTAAAAATTGTCGTCTTCTTAAGAAAGACAATTGGAACCAGGTGCATGTGACCGAGGACAAATCAGTACCAATTGATATGTTCGAGCTTAATCTCTCGGTTATTGTGTTTGAAGCCAACAGGTTCTACATGGTAGATAACCCAAGATAATGGTGGGTGGACACAGGTGCTACACGCCACATATGCTCCGACAAAGACATGTTCTCAACGTATACTCCTATCAATGGAAGGAAGTTATACATGGGGAATCATGCAACTTTTGAAATTGTCGGTCTTGGAAAGGTGGTGCTGAAAATGACTTCGGGTAAGGAGTTGACCCTAGTTGATGTCCTTCATGTTCCAGACATTAGGAAGAATTTAGTGCATGATCATTGTTGGTCAAGACAGGGTTTAAACTAGTATTTGAGGCTCAAAATTTTGTACTTATGAAAAATGGACAGTTCATACGGAAGGGGTACTTAGAAAATGGATTGTTCAAGATGAATGTAATGAATGTACTCTGAAACTTTGAAAGCAATAAAATTAATGTTTCTTCTTACTTGCTTGAGTGTTCAAATTTATGGCATGTTAGATTAGTACATGTGAATTTTAACACTTTGAAAAGGTTAGTAAACTTAGAATTACTACCTAATTTTAAAATAGATTCACATCACAAGTGTAAAATATGCGTTGAGGCAAAAATAGCAAAAACACCATTCCACTCGGTGGAAAGAAATACAGAACCTCTAGAGTTAATTCACAGTGATATATGTGATTTAAAGTTTATGCAAACTAGAGGTGAGAAAAAGTATTTTGTTACTTTTATCTATGATTGCACAAGATACTGTTATGGATATTTTTGAGAAGTAAAGATGAGGCCTTAGAAGCTTTTAAAAGCTATAAGAATGAGGTTGAAAATAAACTTAGCAAACGAATTAAGATAATTCGAAGCGATAGAGGTGGAGAATATGGAGCTCCTTTTAATGAATTTTGCTCAGATTCTGGTATTATTCATCAAACGACAGCTCCTTATTCACCACAATCAAATGGTATTACTGAATGCAAAAACCAAACTCTGAAAGAGATGATGAATGCTTTGTTGATAAATTCGAGTTTACCTCAGAATTTATGGGGGAAAGCAATTCTCTCGGCTAACCACATTCTTAATAAAATACCACAAAAAAAAAAGATAAAACTCCGTGTGAGTTATGGAAAGGTCGAAAACCTTCCTACAAATACCTTAAAGTGTGGGGGTGTTTGGCTAAAGTAGAAATACCTAAGCCAAAACAAGTCAAGATAGGGCCTAAAATAATTGATTGTATTTTTATTGGATATGCTAATAACAGTAGTGCATATCGATTTTTAGTGCACAAATCTGGAATTCCAGATGTACAAGAAGGTACAATTATTGAGTCAAGGAATGTTGTATTTTTCGAAGACGTGTTTCCTTGTCAAGAAAGAAAAGAAGCTAATTTTGGCAAAAGAACACGTGACACTGCTTATGGTGAGTGATCATCAAAGTGATGAAGAACCAAAACGCAGTAAAAGGGCCAAAATAACAAAGTCTTTTAGTCATTTTCTAACTTATGTGTTAGAAAATGAACCAAGATAATTGGTGAAGCATTGTCGATCGTAAGCTCCATTCGGAAAGAAGCTATTAATAATGAAATAGATTCCATTATACAAAAACATACCTGGGAGTTGGTAGATCTCCCACCGGGAAATAAGCCTTTAGGATGCAAGTGGATCCTTAAAAGGAAATACAAAGATGATGGAACTATTGATAAGTAGAAGGTCAGATTAGTAGCTAAAGGATTTAAACAAAGAGAAGGTCTTGATTTCTTTGATACGTATTCACTTGTGATAAGAATCACATCTATTAGAGTTCTTATTGCTATTGTTGCATTGCATAACCTTGAGATACACCAAATGGATGTGAAAATGGCTTTTCTAAATGGTGAATTAGAAGAGGAAATCTACATGGAACAACCCGAAGGGTTTGTTGCTCCTGGGCAGGAGAAGAAGGTGTGCAAACTCGTTAAGTCATTGTATAGCCTTAAGCAAGCTCCAAAATAATGGCATGAGAAGTTTGACAGAACTATGTTGTCGAATGGTTTTAAAATTAACGAGTGTGATAAATGCGTTCACATTAAAGACACACCTAATGCTTATATGATTGCCTGTCTTTACTTGACGACGTGTTGATTATGGGTAATAATCATGATATAATCGTGAATACTTTGAAAATATTGACCAAACATTTTGATATGAAAGATATGGGTGCAACAGATGTTATTCCGGGAATTAAGATCTCTAAAACATCTGATGGACTTGTTTTATCATAATCTCATTATATTAAGACATTACTTCAAAAGTTCAATGCTTATGACAGTCCTCCAGCTAAAACACATGTTGATTTAAGCTTGCACTTAGCTAAAAATCAGGGTGAGCCTGTATCTCAACTAGAATATTCTCGGATTATTGGCAGTCTAATATATGTAACAAACTGCACACGCCGAATATTGTCTATGCAGTTAATAAATTGAGTAGATTTATGAGTAATCCTGAAAATGACCATTGGAAGACATTGATAAGGATTCTATGACCATTGGAAGACATTGATAAGGATTCTCAGATATCTAAGACTCACCTTAAATTATGGATTACATTACTCAAGATATCCAGTTGTATTAGAAGAATATAGTGATGCTAATTGGATATCTGACACAAAAGATTCCAAGTCCACTAGTGGTTATATTTTTACCATTGGTGGTGGAGCAGTGTCATGCAAAATCCTCTAAACAAACGTGTATAGCTCGATCCACAATGGAACCAGAGTTTATAGCTGTGGATAAAGCTGGTGAAGAAGTAGAATAGCTTTGCAACTTTTTAGAAGATATTCCTTGCTGGCCTAAGTCGGTGGCTGCAATTATGATACATTGTGATAGTCAGTCGGTTATAGGAAGGGCTCAAAATAATATACACAACGGTAAGTCTCGACTTATACGTCGAAGACATAACACCGTTAGGCAGATGATCTCAAATGGGGTTATTACCATCAATTACGTGAAATCGAGAAAACCTAGTGGATCCGTTAACTAAAGGTTTGAATAGAGATCAGGTATACTGCTTATCGAAAGGAATTGGCTTAAAATCCACAAAGTAAGAGTGTTCATAGCGGTAACCCAACCTTGTGAATTGGAGATCCCAAGACCTTGGTTCAATGGGACAACTAAGTTATGAATATTCAGATAAACACTTGGAACATGTTACAACTCATTCATATCCAAGTGGAGAAACCTGTTGAATGTGGTGAGGTTAAGTTACGAACTTTTAATGATTCTTATACTTTAAAGAAGTGGAGTATGGCAGGATACTCTTAATAGGAGATCACCTATATAAGTGTGAAAAAGGGCGCTTCAACGAAACACTTATGAATCCAAGGTGTTGTCCAGGGCCAAAATGGACACAACCGTGAGAACCAAATGGTGTTAGGAAAGATATTGTGTGGATGTTGTTGTTTTGGTTTACATAAATAGTTGAATAGTTCAAGACATTGCGTCACTAGGCAGCCTAGTAAACCCGATAGTACTCCACTAAGGAAGGTTCAAAGCCACAAGCTACCTCTCCCGATGTAATAGCTTTCCATTTGAACTCTCTTTAGTGTCTGCATACTCATATGCATTTATTATCATTCATGTGAGGGATTGTTAAAATTGGTTTTAGAAATTGGGTGTTGATTCGATTTTGACTAATTATTTAAGTGGGTTCATTTATTTATTGTATGAAATAAATGAGATAAACATAATCTACGCCGCGGGTAGATGATTTTAGCATTTTGAATTTCTCAAAACCAATGTCGGGTAAATGAGAAATAAATGCATGAAGTTGGCCACTTAAAATGTCTTTTATATATGGAATATAAAAAGATGGGAATATGGAAAGCCATATCCCTCATAGAAAACATATTAAATGTTTGACTAGTTTATAAAGAGCTTCACCAGTCACCACCAATAAGGAATAATCATGTGGAGCTCCTTATGGTACACCATAGTGGACCAAGTCAATTTTGACTAGCCTTTGGCTAGCTCAAAAAGCATCGAGGATGGTGCAGAGCTGGACCCGGGCCCGCGTAGTCGCACATAGTTGCATTGGGCACTTTAGAGGCGCACTTTGCATTTCAGGACCATCAGATAGAAGTTGTTGACCACATGGCGCAATCTAACGATCACGATTGATTTGGACCTCGGGTTGCACCCAGTCTGAAGAGGCACCAGAAGCTCTATAAATAGTAGTCCCCAAAGCTTCATTTTGCATCAGAAAATTTCGAATTTATTCTTGTTTTCAGCATCCAAGCATTCTTGCACAAATTCTGTAGAAGAGAGATCAAAAGCATCATTGTGTTCGTTGTACATGCGATTTGTAGTGCAACTATGGCAAGCAGATTGTCGTTGTATCTTACGAGACTATTGTTATATTCTGTAAGCACCGTGAGCGGGGCAATCTCGTCTCAAAAAGAAAGAGTCCAACTCTTGCCTCGATATTTGTTTTCGTTTCGAAACTCTGCTCAAATTTTCAGCAATTCGATATACAGTTCCTATTTTTCCAACAAATACTACGAGTAAAGCATGATAAAAGAAATCAAATAGGCATAAGGAAAAGCATACATATAGGTGAGTGCACTAGATTATCATCCGACCTCATGGGGCGAAAAAACACAACAGGAAGAAAAGAGATAGCAAAAAATATCCAAATGCCTAAAGCAAGCCCTAAAGAGGTGGGCAGGAGTAAAGAGCCATCTCGGCTACAAAAATAACTATCAATGCTCCAGAATAGTGCTCCCTCCAAGCTCTAGAAGGGTGGGGTGCTCCCTCATCTCTTACCAAAATAGAAAAGGATGAAGAAAACAAAATAAAAACATAACAGATCCAGTAAATACATAAGTCTTGTATCAAACTCATGTAATATAAATCACTATTGGGTGGCTGCTCATACAAAAACATAGAAAATGAAACGATCAAACAAACCATAAGATCTGATGGGAACAAAAAAAGCCACAAGAGATAGGAGAAAAAACTTCCACGCGTGAGGATGGAAGATGCATACTTTTACGGTGTGAAGGAACTACTCCTCTAAAGGGATAAAAATGTGAAAATAACGAAGATAGAGAAGTGGAAAATGAATTTTGTTGTTTATTAGTCTTGTTATTGTATATGTACGCTAGTACATGTTCTTAAACTATAATGATTAAGTTTTGACGGGTATAACTGCCACTTAGCATTTTTTTTTTTTCTCTTTGTTTTGAAAAAGCCACTTAGCATTAATTAAGTACTTCACTAATGTTTAATTAGGACTATGCCCAATAAGTAATCAGGGACGGAACTAGCTTGTCCTTGAGTTTTCCTTCTTTGCACTTATATCCTCAAACTTTTCATTTTTGACACTTATAGCCCCCCCAAACTTTTCATTCTTTACACTTATACCTCCAAACTTTTCATTCTTTACACATATATGTGTGTGTGTATGTATCAATATATGTATATGTAGTATTTTAGTGTTTTAGTATTTTTGTCTCCAACCCAGGGACGTAGTTAAGGGGGGCCTCCCTGGACCTGCTGCCTTGAATTTTTTTTTTGTCCGTTTTTATGTGGAAAAAATATGAAAAAAATAATTATATATATTTTTAATGGAAAAAAATAGTTGAGCTAGGGCGAAAAATTTGGACTAGGGGTAACTATCCGGGCTGGCTACACCCCTGCTCCAACCCAAATTATTGATCAATAACATTTATTGTAAATCAGACAAGTCCATGATTATTACCTTTAAGTTTGAATAAACTATTGTGGATCTTGATATTTATATCATACTATAAAAATTATGGAGTATACATCTTGATTGGAATTTAGTTATGTATTTTGAAATATTTAATTTAACTACGAATATTGATGCAATTTTTTGATATAATGATAATATATTTAAATATAATTTATCATATATATATATATATATATATATATATATAGAGTTGATAATTCATTATTTAACTGCTAGCGCTCGACTATCTGTACCGAAAATTTGTGATATTAATACTAATTATACTCATCTCAAACCCTATTAAGATATCATATATACTACTCGTATCCTAAACCTGGAAAAAGTTACCCGTACCATCCCATTAGGATCCGAACATGTGTGAGTACTCGTGTCTACCGATCCTTATTACCCAAGTTGGCCCCCCTCAGTCGTAAGTCCTGGGTCCGCCCCTGTAAGTAATTATGATAATCTGACCTTGAACATTTGATATGCTAATAATTAACACATAATATCATTAAATTAACGAATTAAATGTGATTAAGTAAGGAAATAGAAATCAACGATTACATAATGCTCAATTTACTTCAAATATAATAATTAATTATCAGAGAAAGCCGAAATGGACGGCGGCGGTGGATCAGTAAATTTCCAAAGTTTACCGAAACTATATAAATTCTTGGGTTGACTAATCAACATTAATTTATTATATATTCCACTTGACTAATTAATTAAATATTATTAGAGTGATTTAAAATTTAAACATGTTCACCTACTAATCTAAAATGTCCAAAAGTCATCTCACTCTCACCCACCAGGCGCTTCCAGATTATTGCCAAAAAAAAAAAAAGATTTGTTTAAGTAGTTTATTAATCATATCAGTGTCATTTGAAATAATTTTATCACGTGCTAGAAAAAAGAATATACAACCATAATTGATTGTGGGTTATTTCAGTAGGACACGATGACTTATGATTTATGAACAAAGAATAGGACATAAGTATTAAAAAATATTCCTGTTTTGTCCAACATAATCCGAGAGAAATTAAGTTAATGTTTGATGCAAAGTCGACATCACTAAGTCAATTTTTTTTATGTATATTTATGTCGACAGATTATATATATTATGAGGAAGGTATTGAAGAGCAACGTGGGGCGGTGTCCACCTTATCCATGGTTTGTGTGTGTATGTGTATATATATATAGGTAGATAGATAAACAATGTTCACAAGGACAAAAAATTCATTTAACATGTACAAATAATAAATTTGAGCATAAAAGCTTTTAAAAAAAAAACAAAAAAAAAATTGAGCGATCAACGAAAATCTACATTAAAGCATCGGTCTTTCAAACTCTTTTAAATACTTCTTTTCTCCCTAATTAAGGTAACGATAATTCGTAATCCTAGCTATATTTTAAATTATGATTTATTTCTTCTAACATGCATTATTAAAATATGTTAACTATATATTAATAATGTCATTAACACACTTGGAATTTAATAAAATAAATTTAACCTTATCCTCTTAAGTTCAACCATTCCTCCTTCAAAGAAAAACATAATTTTATGCTTGATGCACCGTATGAATTTTTAATTTAAGTTAAACTATTCTTTAATGAGTTTAACGTCTAATTCTAAATTAATTAACTAAAATCCCTTTCTAGTTAAAACTCCAATATTGTATTAGTGCTCTATGAATTCCTTTATTAGGTCAAGTTAATCCAATCCTTCATACAAAACTAAATGTCATACATAATGTTGTAATTTGTTGCCCCAAATTATTAAATTATTACCAGTAATCTGAACGACTGATGTTGTACTTGATGTTACAACACCAGTTTTGACACCTATATTTCTGCACAGCGGAAATTAAAGAAAACAATGATTATAACGTGGTTCGGATGAATCAATCCTACACACGAGGCCACGCCCAGTGAAAAATAATTTCACTAATAATAAAGGTTCCAGAGTACAATAATTGGACTTAAACAATTTAAAGACTCCTTCTTTGAATCGTCGCCGTTCTTGAACTCCCTTTATTTTCGCTGAAATTATTCTTACAAAAATCCGCTGCAATGAATTTCCTTCACTGTTGAATGCCTCTAAATCGCGGACCGTTTTCTCCCGAAAACTCACCTTCTTCCTCCCGAAGAATGTATATGCGTACGTAGACTGCTCTTCAAATAAATCTCTTTAAACTCAAATATAACTGCTGAATATTCTCTATGAAAGCGTAAGCCAATACTATGTACATTACGAACAAATTGACCTAACTCATCTTGCATTGTTGTTACCCAAAATTCATCTAATAATGCTTCTTTAACATTTTTAGGTTCAATAGGAGAAGTATAGCAAACATACCTAACCATCTCTCTATAATTCAACTTAGGCTTTCCTCTTGTCTTTATCCCATCTGTCAGATTCCCAAGTACCTGTTCTTTCGGATGATTCTTTTGAATTCTCGCCGGTACATCATCCCTTGTCGAATCCGACTCATCAGAACTTGATGTCGGATCTGAGGTTGGATCGATGTTGCAACATCGTTATCGACATTGCCGGAACTCGGTTTCATCTTCGTTGTGACCTGTATCAGATGTGTCTGCTGATTTTTCAGAGTTCCCAGGTTCATCAAAGAGATTGTCAATGTCTTCTTCCTTGGAAATATCTTTAAAATCAGCAAAATCATCTACGATTACATTAATAGATTCCACAATAGAATGAGTACGATTATTCCACACACGATAGGCACGGCTATTCGTGGAATACCCTAGAAAAATACCTTCATCACTTTTAGAGTCAAATTTACCAAGATGGACAGAATCAATAAGAATATAACATTTGGCTCCAAAAACATGAAAATATTTAACATTAGGCTTCTTACCTTTCCAAATCTCATATAGAGTCTTTTCTGTACCTTTTCTTAGATGAACTCGATTGGAAATATAACATGCAATACCTACAGCCTCTGCCCACAACCTTTTTGGCAACTTCTTCGAGTTTAGCATGATTTGAGCTATTTCTTGTAGAGTACGGTTCTTCCTTTCGGCAACTCCATTTTGTTGTGGGGTCCTCGGGGCTGAAAACTGATGAAATATACCATGTTTTTCACAATAATTAGCAAAAATAGTGTTTTCAAATTCTTTCCCATGATCACTTCTAATCCTAGAAATATGAATATTTTCACTATCTTTCTCAACTTTGAGTCTAGAACAGAGTTTCTTAAAAACATGAAAGGTGTCCGACTTTTCTCTAATGAAATCCACCCAAGTGAATCTAGAGAAATCGTCGACACAAACAAAGACATATTTCTTACCTCCCACGCTTTCAACCTTCATAGGTCCCATTAAATCCATGTGGAGTAATTCTAGAATCCGTGTCGTAGTTCCATGTTGCAACACGGGATGCGACATGTGTTTCTGTTTGCCCTTTTGGCAAGGACCACAAATGCCATCCTTTTTCTTGTTGAGCTTCGGAACCCCTAGAACAGCACCTGTACTTACAAGTTTCATGAGACTCTTGTAGTTCAAATGTCCAAGTTTTTGGTGCCAAATATCCACCTCGTCCAGACTCGTGTTGAAGCAAGTCGTTGGAAGTTCCAACCTATAACAATTATCTGACGATCTATTTCCTTGCAAAACGCACTTGTTAGATTCATCAAATACTTCACATAAATCTTTCGTAAATTTCACAAAAAGATTTTGATCGCACAATTGACTGATACTAATCAAGTTGGTTTTTAGACCATCAACAAACAATACATTCTTAAGTCTAGGTAATCCCTTAACATCTAAGGTTCCTTTACCGACAACTTTCCCATTCCCACCATCTCCAAACGTCACAAGACCTCCTTCAAATTCATGAAAATTAGACAAATTATTTCTATCACAAGTCATGTGTCTAGAACAACCACTATCAAAATACCATGAAGGGTTGGTTGTGGCTTTAAGAGATGTATTTGCAACAACACACTTAAGATCAGATTTTTTTACCCACATCCTACGAGAATAATTAGACTTTAAATCAATTTTAAACTTAGGATTTTGTCTAGGTGCAAACTTGGGACCATGTTGGAAGTTCCTAGCAAAAGATGTTCGAACATGCTTACCATACCAAAGATCATTATGCAACTTATAGAAATTAGGACGAATGTGACCAACAATATTGCAGTAATGACATACAGGTACAAACCTTTTTTTCCTTGAAGTTTTAACACTTAAGTTCTTACCGGAGGGCTGAATTGGAGCCTTTGAGCTGTCATCTTTGACGAATAGAATGTCATCTTTGGGATCCCTTTTTGTGTTGGAACATTCACCTATATAACCTAAACCTTTACGGTTTCCTCCCATCTTACCAATGGAGAGAATCTCGTTAAGTTTGGTTTTACCAATGTTCATTTTTGACAAGGAAGCCTTAACAACCTCTAGTTCTGCCAATGTAGATTCAAGTGTCTTGTCTTTCTCAATAATTTATTCTCTACAGTGTTGGATCTCATGTTCCAACTTTGATTTCTGACACAATAATTCAACATTTTTTTCTTCAAGTGATTTGTTCAAATTGCAGATTTCAAGAAACTTTTCGAACATCTGTTTATACATAGTTCGAATATCCTCATCACTTGGTTCATCATTATCACTACTACAGTCTGACAATGACTCAGTAAGTTTGTCAACAACAAATTTCCCTTTATCTTTCGATGCATTGACACAATTGATGTCAGTTTTCATCGATGTCGCAACAGATGTTGCAACATGATTTGCGACATGACATTTTCCAGAAAGGGCAGCATACTTGTGGTCCAGAAAAGCATTGAGAGCAGCATGATTGCTTACTGGTTCATCTTTCTCGTCCTGTGAATCATTTGATTCAACATCACTCCATGTGGTATTGAAGGATTTTCCTTGCTTTTTGAGAGTGTTGGCACATTCGATTTGTATGTGACCATATCCTCCACATTCCCTACATTGAATCCATTTTTCTTTCCTGTCCATAGATGAATCAGAGGGATTAGAAGCACTTTTATTTTTGGAAGAGGATGAATTCTTACCTGATTTTGACTTCTGGTCCTTTTTGTTTATCTTTTTCATGAATTTCGCAAATTTTTTTGCTAGAAGGTTCACAGTTTCACCCATGTCGAATTCTGATGTTGCAACATCAGAAACAGGCTGCTGAATGTCTGCTTGCAGTGCAATCCTTTTGTCTTTTGAGCATTTATTTGGACAGTGGTTCAACTCAAATGTTTGCAGAGATCCTATTAGTTCATCAAGGCGCATGGTGGTAATATCTTTGGCCTCTTCAATTGCTGTAACTTTGGTTGTAAATCTGCCAGGTAAAGATCTCAAAGTCTTTTTCACCAATTTTGTGTTATCATACTTTTCACCTAATGCAAATGCTTCGTTTGCAATATCACAAAGCTTGGCGTTGAAGTCAGCAATCGTTTCGTTCTCCTCCATCTTGAGTGTCTCAAACTGAGTTGCAAGCATCTACAGTTTCGAAAGTCGTACTTGAGGTGTTCCTTCATGGGCAACCTCAAGAATATCCCAAGCTTCTTTGGCTGTTTCACAATTTGCAATGAGCTTTGAATTGGTTAGCATCTACGGCACTAAAGATCGCATTCAAGGCTTTGGAATTGGCATGGGCCAATTCGTTATCATCGGTCGTCCAAAGAGATCTTAATTTTGGGACAATCTCTTTCTTCTCGTTTTCAATAATCGGATGTTTCCATCCATTCACAATTGATTCCCAAGCTTTTTCATCGACTGATTTGATAAAGGCACGCATACGAGCTTTCCAATATGAGAAATTTGAACCTTCCAACAACGGTGGGCGAGTAACCGAACCGTCTTCACATAGTAGGCTCATCTTCACAATAGTGGCAACAATCTAACCCAAGATCAAAACCAAGTACGTCTGGTAACCCTCTCTGATACCACTTGTTGTAATTTGTTGCCCCAAATTATTAAATTATTACCGGTAATCTGAATGACTGATGTCGTACTTGATGTTACAACACCAGTTTTGACACCTATATTTCTGCACAGCGGAAATTAAAGAAAACAATGATTATAACGTGGTTCGGATTAATCAATCTTACCCACGAGGCCACGCCCAGTGAAAAATAATTTCACTAATAATAAAGGTTCCAGAGTACAATAATTGGACTTAAACAATTTAAAGACTCCTTCTTTGAATCGTCGCCGTTCTTGAACTCCCTTTATTTTTGTCGAAATTATTCTTCCAAAAATCCGCTGCAATGAATTCCCTTCACTGTTGGATGCCTCCAAATCGCGGACCGTTTTCTCCCGAAAACTCACCTTCTTCCTCCCGAAGAATGTATATGCGTACGTAGACTGTTCTTCAAATAAATCTTTTAAAACTCAAATATAACTGAGGAATATTCTCTATGAAAGCGTAAGCCAATACTATGTACATTACTACATATATATAGGCTAACATTATGCATATTCCTATTCTAATTAGGACTCCTAAACTTATTACAATTGTTGTTTGATTGGTCTATCAAATCTCTTCATTCCCGTGGATAAGTATCCTTATTTGATACAAACTCTACTTTTATCTTCTTGTGGGCCAAGATTCCTTTATCATCAAGAAGTCCTCAAGTCATAGGAATACACATGACACCAACCTGCTCATTATCACCACTAAACAAAATAATTAGTTTGACAAAAATTGACAGTCAACTCACGTCCAAAAAATATGGACTTAACACATAATTTGAGAATACTCACAAACTCACCCCGTCTACGCTAGAGATTACAGTTATTATCTCACTACTTGTTATTACACTTCTTATTCCATGGTTGACACGTGTAAATACATTTAAGAAATCAACATTGTGGAATATAAATTAGAATAGACAAAGTGAAATAAAAATATCTCATGCCTTTATGCTAGCCCCACACTATTTGAAAGAATTAAAGATTTCACCTTAATTTTAATATTTATCACGTCTCTTCCTCTCTCTACATTTATATATGGAAATCCATGTATAAGAGAGTCTCTTTATCAATAATAAAGTCGAATTGAATGAGACAATAGACATCATATTCAAGTCAAGTACATTGCATCTTACATCAGTTACACCCCACTACGTGAACTGTCATAAACCCACACACATGTAATTGCCATAATCCCAATATTTCATTTGTTTAATGATGTTCCAGGTTCTTCCTCTGTAAACCCATAAGGCAAGAACCAAAATTTGAGCACCAAAAAAAATAAAAATAAAGCCAAAAATTGCATCCTAGTTGCATCAAAGCATTGCGTATGCAGTTAATTCAGCCTCGCTTGCTCTTTCAATAAAACATGGCCATCTCATCCGTTCTGACGAGGAACCTTTTAGCCCCGACTTGAATATTGATCAATAACCATCGCCTCCAAATCGATCATGTATGGGTAGCCTCATCATAAGTTGCAAGCTGATTGGTCCAAATGAATGTACTTGACAACAATGTCCATTTCGACCGCCATGTACATTCGCTCTTCTGTCGCGCGTTCACACATATTTGAAATACGCGCGCGTGTCTAGATTAATACAAATATATCTCTATTCCATTCTCTCTCGGACAAAAACTGGTAGACCACCTCTAACCGTAGTAGTCAAACCAGGCGCGAACTTAGGACCCTGACCCGACCCGGATACTTGAATATCAAACCGTCTGATCAAAGACAAGGCCACGGTTTTCATCTCCACCACAGCCATTTCCTTCCCCAAACAAACCCTAGGCCCGGCCTGAAAAACTGGATACTTAAATGGATTCACCTGTTTAAAAACCCCACTCTGCAACCATCTCTCGGGCTTAAATTCAAGACAATCCTCGCCCCAAATTCTCTCCATTCTCCCCATCGCATACGGATGGTAAGTGACACGTGTCCCCTTACCAACAAATGTACCATCAGGGAGAACATCGTCTTCTTCACAGAATTTCGAATCGAATTGCACAGGAGGAAATAATCGCATGCTCTCGTGAACCGCCGCCTGTAAGTAATGCATTTCTCTCAACTGAGAAAACTCGACCGGTTTTTCATTTTCCCGGCCCATCACCCGGTCCGATTCTTCGCGGATTAGTTTGACGACTCTCGGGTTTTCGCTTAGTAGCCAGAAGAAACTGGTTAGGCCCGAGGAGACAGTGTCCCGCCCCGCTAACAAAAAGCTTATGACGATATCACGGACGAAAACGTCGTCGTTTATTGTGGTCATGAATCGGGACAAAAGATCCTCGTGAGATGATGATACGACGCCGTTTTCTCTTTTATGTCTTATGACCCCTTCTGCTAGCTCGTTAACGGATTTGATCGCCTCTCTGAGTTTCTTTTCGGAACCCAAATTGAAAAATCGTTTGATTTTCCATACCAATGGGGACGTAGAAATCGCTCTTTCGGCTGACAACTTTGACGCGAGATCAAAAGCTAAAGCGAATTCAGAAACAGGGAGTGAAAGGCTCAAGCATCCAGGGTCTAATCCGAAGGAAAATCTACAAATACTATCGAACGAAAATCGCCGAAAAATGTCCTGTAAATCGACAGATTCAGAAACACGATTTACACTAACGTTGGCAAACGACGAAATTAACGGAATGAGCCTGGATTGGATTTCCGAAGTAACGATTTCAAAAGCGTAAGATCTAACAGAGATGCTACCGAGTTCTAAACACGACATTTTTCGCTGAAATTTCCATAAATCGCCGTCGACGTTGAAAATCCCTTTACCCAAAAGATCGCCCAAAATTGCAGAAAATGGCTTTCCTTTCGGGTAATTATCGAACCGGGTTTTCAAGATGTACTCGACGTTTTCCGGGTTTGCTGTGATCACGTTACCGAGAACGTGAACGTGGATTGTCCCCGTGGGGGATTTCCGGAGGAGATGAGAGTACCAATCGCAGAGATTGTTGTACTCTGAAGACCAGCTTGAAGTTAGAAAGCTTTGGCAGATTTCGCAGCTACACCATGGTTTTAGCCTCAGAATGAAAATTAAGACTGAGAAAATGAAGAAAATGAATGTGAAAGTGAAGAAGATGAAACTGAAGCTTAATTGCAACAGCCCTGTAAAAGAAGAAGAAGCTTCGAAAGCCATTAATTGCAGAGAATATAAGGAAGGGAATAAAAAATGGACAGAGAGAGGAAATTAGAGAATGAATGAGGATGAGAAGAAACAATAGAGGGGAGTGATTTTATATATATATTGCTGGATTGTAGTGTTGAAGTAGTTTTGTTGGGTATATATATGAGGTGCGGAAATTTGTGGGCTCTGGATTTTGGAGAATTCCCAGTTGGGATTTTGATATTGACAGCTAGGGAAAATAGGGTAGTGGGCTAATTGTTAACAAGAAAAAGCAAGAGGGGAAAGTAGGCATAAATAGCGCGTGCGCCAAATAAACACACAAACGACACTGGATTGCTTTCCAATACGTCTCCTTTTGGAAAAAAAGTTACTATTTATGTTCACATCACTTTTATATTCTTTCGATTGACTTTTTTTTTTTTTTTTTATGTTCCTACATATTTTTTTGTTAATTTTACATTCTTTTGATTTCTTCCTTTATTCTTTTATATGTTATTTTTGTTGTTTCGATATTATTTATATTTGTTTCTATGTTATTTCGATGTTTCAATACAAAATTTACTTATTTTTTACGCATTTTTTTGTTCATGTGTTGTTTTATATATTGTTTATTGATTGTTTTCTATAATGTTTTTAATGTTGTTAAGATGTTTGTTTGTTGTTTTTATGTAGTTTTCAATATCTCAATGCGAGCTTTTACCTATTTTTTAATATTTTTTTACTGATGTTGTATTTTCTATATTGTTTATGTTGTTTCTGGGTTTTTTCTATACTGTTTTTAATGTTGTTATGGTGTTTCTTACTTGTTTCAATGTAGTTTTTGATGTTTCAATGCAGTTGTTAACCAATTTTTAAGCTATTTTTGTTCATGTAGTGTTTTATTATTGTTTCTGTTATTTTTGGTTGTTTCTATATTAGTTTCAAAATTGTTATGTTGTTTTTAGTTGTTTGTTTTGACGTTTTCAATACATTGGAACAAAAATTAAATTTTTTTTTTGTTTTTTATGTATGTGTTGTTTTTATATTATTTTCAATGTATTTTTTCCAATATGTGGATATATGGGATATAAATTATTTTTTCATTGAAATTTTATTAGATGAAATATGTATGAAATATGTTTGAAACAATATAGAAACAACAATGTAAAAAATCCGAAAAATTTGGTCGGATTGTAAAAATGTCAAAAAAAAGATGGGAGCGTAAAAACATAAGAAAAAAGCCCAGGAGCGTAAACATGTGTCTTTTTTTTTTTGGAAAGTTAGGCAATTGTGTCCAAAGCCCTTTTATTAATGTTTAGAGTTGACAATGGGTTGGACCGGCCCAAACTGAGTCTAGCAAGGCAAGTTATAAATTTAGGCTGGGTTGGACGCCCCAGAATTTCATTGGGTCGCATTTCATGTGGCCTAACCCAGTTCAACAAGTGTATTTATTTATCAGGTTTGTCGGGATGTTTGGACCATGCCGAAGAAAATTTGGTCTTTCGTCGAGCCTCTAAAAATGAAGCATAGACCACCCCTACGGCCCAATTTTGTGAGTTGTTATTGTTGAAGTTATGTTGTATGATTAGAGCTGGAAGTGGGTTAGATTGGCTAGGCCTGAACAATGCCCATCGGGCCAAGTCATAAATTTGGCCAGATTGGATCGTCCCGAAATTTCATCAGGTAGTCATTTCTTGTTGCCTAGTTTAGCCCAACAACACTATTTATGTGTATTTTTAGTTAGGCCAAAAGGCATTAAGTTTATCGAAGCAGGCATACGATAAGTTTGGTCCTTTTTGGGCCCCTAAAAATGAAGCCACCCCAACCCAACCCTAATGCTATCCGTTCGGCCCTGCCCTTTGGGTGATAATTTTGCCAAAATTTTGCCTGCTGGAATGATAATTAAAACTCCATTTCTTTTAGTTTATTTAAATCAAATAAAATTCCATGTATGCAACAATAACATAATTTTATATGATGTATAGAAAGAAAAGTGCATGAGTTATATAAGGTTTCATTTGAAGAAACCATGAAGAAACCAAGCTAACAAGCATAAACAGCATGAAGCAAAAAATGGAGGGAAAAACTCAATTCATTTCTTAGCTGATAGAATGGAAAAACTTACTGTTCACGTGTACATGCAGTCAATTTATAAGGCTAAGGAAAAACATGAATGAAAATTAACAACTAATAACAAGTAACAAATTTAATAGCAAATGAACTAACTAACACCAATTAGTCAATATAACCAACATCCCCCCTCAAGTTGGGTCATGGTGAAGATCCCTCATGCCCAACTTGGAAGTAAGAGAACTAAAAACAGCAGCACCCAACGCCTTAGTGAAGATATCGGCCGGCTGGAGATGAGAGGACACTTTCTTGGGGAGAACAAAACCAGCCTTGAACTGGTTACGAACAAGATGACAATCTATTTCTAAGTGCTTCGTATGCTCATGAAATACTGGTTAGCCACAATATAAAGAGCCACTTGATTATCACAAAAAAGAGGAATAGGGGTAGGTATAGGAAGCTGGAAATCAGAGGCAATGTAGGAAATCCACTGAAGCTCACACAGTCATACTCAATTCTCTGTACCTGCCTCTGTCGATGATCTAGAGACAGTGCCTTGTTACTTAGTCTACCATGAGACGAGAGAACCACCCAAAAAATGCAATACCCTATAACAGATTTCTAGTGTCTAGACAAGTGGCCCAGTCTGCATCACAATAAGCAACCAAAGAGGAATCACCACCAGCACTATAATAAAGCCCCTAGGAAGAACAACCCTTCAAATATCTCAACACATGGACAACTGCATCCCAATGACCGGAGTAAGGAGAATTAACAAATTGGCTCAGTTGTTGAACAATGAAGGTGATGTCAGGCCTTGTCAAATTCAAGTAGAACAATATCCCTACTAACCTCATGTATCTATCATGATCAAGGAGAGGAACCCCTGCCTTCCCAACAAGCTTCAATCCTTGGGGAAAGGGAGTGGAGGTTTACAATCCAACATGCCCACATCAGTCAATATGTCTAAGATATACTTTCTCTGATTAAGATAAGTACCGGTTTCATCCCTTGCCAACTCCAAACCAAGGAAATACCTTGCAAAGCTCAGGTCTTTGATGGTGAACAAACCATCCAAGTAAGATTTTAATGCAACAATGTCATCGTGGTCCAAAACTTGAAGAACAAAACATCATCAACATAGATTAGTAAACAAGTAAAATGAATGTCTGACTGCTTGTAAAAGAAACAATGATCATATGAAGACTGAATAAAACCAAAGTCATGAAGTTTGCCACAAAACTCTGTGTTCCACTGTCTTGAGGCCTGTTTAAGCCCATAAAGACTATTCTTAAGGTGACAAACATGTCCAGAATTAGCTGCGTTATAACATTCAGGAGGTAACATATAGATATACTCATCCAAGAAACCATGTAGAAAGACATTGTTAATGTCGAATTGATGCAAAGCCCAACCCTTAAGTGTAGCCAGAGCAATAAGTATCCTAACAGACATAAGTTTTGCCAAAGGGGAGAAGCTATCCAAATAATCAACCCCGAACACTTGATGATAGCCTTTGGCAGCTAACCTTGCCTTATACCTATCCACAGTCCCATCTGGCTTCATTTTTATCTTAAACACACATTTATTGCTAATTACCTTTTTTCCATGTGGCAAGTTTGTGAGTTCCCAGGTATGAATCTTCTCCAAAGCCAATAACTCCTAATTCATAGCTTCCACCCACTGTGGATCCTTACTAGCTTGGGCATAGGTAGTTGGTTCAAGTAAACAAACACATTAGCCAGAAAAAACACATAGTGCTAATGCAAGTGAGGTGACACAGAAAAGGGAAATGTGGAAATTGGATAAGAGCAACCTAGAGAAGAAACCTGGGAGAGTGTGGCTGCTGGAAAGGGCACCTGGTCCGTGCAGCTGTAAGTCATAAAGTCATTAAGCCAAGCAGGTTTAGCAGTAGCTCAGGAACTTCTTCTCAAAGGCTGGGAAATAGAATAAAGTCTGCGGTAGAAGGAGTGAGTTGAAGAGGGAGTAGGAAGGAGTAGGAAGGACAGGTTCAACAATAGAAACCTGAGGGAGAGGAGTAGTAGTATCTGGGGGAGTTTCTGTGTGATAGAGAACGAAAGACTCAACAAAATGGACTTACCCGGACACTAAGAGATGATTATATCCAGGTTATATAACTCGTAACCTTTCTTTCCCATCTCATAACCAAGAAAGACACATATATGAGCTCTAGGGGAAAATTTATCTTTACGAGGGAGAATATTAGTGCCATAAGCCAGGCAACCAAAAAGCTTCAAGTGGGAATAATCACGGGCATAACCAAACAATAACTCAAAGGGAGTTTTCCAATGTAAAACTGAATTGGGAAGTCTATTAATGAGAAATGTAGCAGTAAGAATGGAGAAAGGCCAGAAGTGAATAGGAACTTTAGATTAGAAGAGTAAAACCCTTGCAATATCAAGCAAATGCCTGTGTTTCCTTTCTACTTCCCCATTCTATTGGGGAGTATAAGCACAACTTCTTTGATGAAGGATTCCAAGTGATTGAAAAAGAGCAGTTCAAGTATGATTAACAAACTCAGTGTCATTGTCGTTCTAATGACCTTAGGAGTTTTCTGGAATTGATTAGAGATCATATATATGAAGCAATAAACCAGCAACTGGTGATCCTAATGTTGATGGAGGTTTGAAGAATATTATACAACAGGAAATTGCTAAGTACTTGGCTACCCAAGGAACACCAGGAGGAGGAAATCAGGATGCCCATAAGATAGGTCCAAGTACATCTTGTGTGGTCATCCACAAGAGTAAGAACATAAGGTATCTTGCAAAACTCTTACCCAGTGTAGAGACCCCAAACATCCACATGGATTAGATCAAAAGAAGTTGAAGCATATGAAGTACTTAAAGGGAAAGGTTGCCTATGTTTCTTAGAAACATGACATACATCACAGTTTTGTAAAATGCCTTTTTCCATTATTGACATACAAAAGCTTCAAATAGGACAAATGTTCAAGTACTTAAGTTGATGCATGGCCTAGCCTTGTATGCCATAACAGAAGCTTATTATTACAAGAGGAAATGGAATTAGAAGAAATAATAAAAAGTGAAGGAACATCCACAGTAGTACAATGTGAAGCTGCAGATATTGATTTGTCTTAATGAAGAATGAACAAAGAGAATTGTGTGAGTTGAGCAATAGACAATAGATTATATTTGAAAGAATGAACAAAGAGAACATCTGTGAGAGTGAGTGTGCTAGGGATTTGTCTTGTGCCAGTGTGTGTTACTAGTTTAGAGGAACCATCAGGTAGATAGACTGTGATTTCAGAAGTGGTTAGGGAAATAATAGTGAGAAGAGAATTGTTAGCACACATGTGCCTACTAGCTCCTGTGTCTAATATCCAAGTACCAACACCTATAGTGTCAAAGGTGCTCAAAGCAAAATTTGGTGCAACTTTGGTACTTGTACCTGCATAATCTGCAAAGTGAGCCAGATTCATATGAGCATCCTGATTTCCTCCTCCTGGTGTTCCTTGGGTAGCCAAGTACTTAGCAATTTCCTGTTGTATAATATTCTTCAAACCTCCATCAACATTAGGATCACCAGTTGCTGGTTTATTGCTTACTACAGTGTTGGGATTTGGTCCAGCATCCTGTCTTCAATGGGCTTTAAAAGAGGCGCGAAGTATGGCCCATGATTCGAACTCATGAGCGTTGGATTGTACAGTTAAAGGAGAGCTTAAAGGATTTAATATGGACTACCTATACTAACAAATGCATCTTCTTTTCTGATGCCCATTACATAGAAACTCTGAGGTTAAGCATGCTTGGCCTGGAGTAGACAAGGGATGGGTGACCCGCTGGAAAGTTTTCCAAGGTGCGCGTGAGTGAGGACAAAGCGCATTAGAAATGACTCATGTTGGTTTGTGTGGACAGTCGTCAATCTGGTAAAGCGCTTGAGGTCTAACAACTGGTATCAGAGTAGGTCACGAGTTCGAATTCCCTTGGAAGCACGCTGCAGTGGAGGTTGCCAGGAGCGGTGGGCGAGATGCGATGTAGCGGAGGTAAACGGACTAGAATCGAAGGGTAGGTTGCCAGGTGGCCGGAACTGAGGTAAACGGACTAGAATCGAAGGTGTAGGTTGTTAGGTGGCGAAATTGAGATCTTTGGTGTGACGCGATGCTTGAACTAAAGAAGTTGGCATTAGAAGCGAGGAAGTTTGGCGGCGGAGGTTGCCAAATCTTGGAGCCGAGATCTTTGGCAGTCTTGGGGAGGATTGTTGGGATTTGGTCCAGCATCCTACCTGCAATGGGCTTTAAAAGAGGCGTGGCGCGACCCGCGATTCGAACTCGTGAGCACTGGATTGCATAATTAAAGGAGAGCTTAAAGGATTTGATGTGGACTACCTATACTAACAGATGCATCTTCTTTTCTGGTGCCCATTACATAAAAACTATATGGTAAGCGTGTTTGGCCTGGAGTAGACATGGGACGGGTGACCCCTTGGGAAGTTTTCTAGGGTACGCGTGAGTGAGGACAAAACGCCCTAGAAATGACTCGTGTTGGTTTGTGGGGACAATCGTTAATCCGGTAAAGCACTTGAGGTCCAACATAGAGATTCAGCCATATTTACCACATGCCTTCTCTGAGTGCCTTTTGCCTGCTCCTTGAATTGCTTGTACCACTCAGGATAGTCGTGCAACTTAAAACTCTCATGCATCTCATTTCCTGGTACCTTGCAATAATCACAAATCAATTTGGAGTTCTCCTCCTTAGTTTTCCTTGGAAATCCTCTGCCTCTTCCCCCTTGCCAACTAGTGTGACATGGTCCATTAATCCCACATCCCTTGCCACAATTTCCCCTTCCAAAGTTGGAAGTATTAGTAACAGCTGCAGCTCCTTCAATAACCTCAGGAAAAGCCAAATGCACACTCCTTTCTTTCTCTACACGCAAAGCCATAGAATATGTTTTGTTCACATTTGACAAAGGATCCATGAGCAAAATTTGATTACACACATTATCATATGTATCATTAAGCCCCATGAGAAACTGTATCAATTTGGTATTGATATCATTCTCTACTAACAACTTGCTAGCACCACAATTACACACAGGCAAAGGCACCAAACAATTATACTCATCCCATAGGTTATTAAGTCTAGTGAAGTAAACAACCACAGAAGAATTACCTTGACTAATATTTGCAATCTCCTTTTGTAAATGAAACAACTGAGGATCGTTTCACTCTCCCAACCTCTGTGCCAAATCCTCCCATAGCTCTTTCGCGGAATTTGCATAGATGAAAGCATCTACTATATCACGTGTTAGAATTAAGAATCCAACTAATCACCATATAGTCAGCCTTCTTCCACATATCAAACTGAGGCGAAGACTCATCTGGTACTTCGATTTTCCCATTAATAAATCCGAGCCTCATTTTCGCTCTTAATGTGATTATCATCGATCGTCGCCAAGGTAAATAGTTATTTCCAGTTAGGAGATTGGACACCAGTACCATACCAGGATGCTTAGATCCATGAAGTTGAAGTGGATCGTCTTCTTTAATCACCACTTGATTTGCAAGTTGATTACCGTGTTGCTTCTTATCATCAAGGAGCAGAGTATTCCACTGATTTCGTCCCGTCACCATGATCAATTAAGATCTTGCTCTAGATACCATAAAGAAACCAAGCTAACAAGCATAAACAACATGAAGCAAAAAATGGAAGGAAAAACTGTTAGTCCAAGTGGCTACGATAATCTAGAGGGGGGGTGAATAGATTATGCCGATTTTTCGCAAATCGCCCTCTTTTTCGAATGATCAAATAAATAACAAGAATGTAAGTGCGGAAATTAAACAACACTCGTCGATTTAAAGAGGTTCAACCCACCTAGGGCCTAATTCTCTACCACCCCAAAGTATCTAAAGGGATGGATTTCTAAAAGAAAAAAAGATTTTATTAATTTCCAAAATTAATACAACACCTTGAGGATTACCACAATCCTCTTACAACACCTTCAAGAAGATTACCACAATCTTCCTTCACCACCTTTGAAGAGTACCACACTCTCCAAACACCTATCACCTAGATCACCCAAGTGTATTCTTACCACAAGAATACTCACAAGGATGTCTTGTGTTGAATGATGGACAAAATTCAAGATTACAACTCTATGAAACCAATACAAAGATTGAGTGCAAGTGTAATCAAGAATTAAAAATCCTAGACCTCAAAGATGTGCAAGTGAAAGTATTTAGGCTATTACAACAAGAATGTAAAAATGAAAGCTTGAACAATTTGCAGATTTCTTGTTGTGTATTTTGCTTGTATGTGTTGTATGTTGTGTCTTCAATTCATCCTCTATTTATAGGGAAGTCTTCACCAACATAGCCGCCAACATAGGCTCTTCTTCTTCACTTTTGTCTACAAAAAGAGGATCACAAGATGTAGAAATATTGTACAAAAATGAAAAGTAAATCTTCTTGATAATGTTTTCAAGCGGCACAATTTTCTTTGTCAAAAATTACATAGCCGACGGGTACCCTGTTCAAGATTTGAGCGTTTGAAAAAAGATAGTGCGATCCAGGCCAAAGTCGAAGGGGGTCGGCCAGGTCGACAGAAGTGCGACGGTTGGCCCCTGCTTGACCGGTCGCCCTCTTCGTTTTTATGAGTTCAGAACGTTCTGTTTCAAATCTCTTTGCTTCAGGTACCAGTTGACGCTTTGGGCGACCGGTCGACCTCCAATATTAAATGTTGTCCGATTTTTATCGAAAATAAACTTCAAGAAATACTCCAATAAATTAGTAAAAACATTTTAAATCACTTGGGAGTAAATACAACATTTATAAACATAGTTTTGGTGCAAAAACCAATTTAAACAAAACCATCAAAAGTGTTGTCCATTTTTATCGAAAAATAAATTCTAAGAAATACTCCAAAATTAGCAAAAACATTTTAAATCATTTGGCAATATTTGGACAACGTTTATAAACATAGAAACCAATTTAAACAAAACCATCAAAAGTATTGTCCATTTTTATCGAAAAATAAATTCTAAGAAATACTCCAAAAATTAGCAAAAACATTTTAAATCATTTAGGAGTATTTGGACAACATTGTTTTGGTATAAAAACTCGTTTAAGCATAATCATCAAAATCTTGATAAAAACATTTATCTAACAAACTCCCTCTTTTTGATGATTACAAACCAAAATAATTTTAGGAAGTCGATTTTAAAACAAAACCAATTTTCCGGTCTAAAACAACAAACCATTACAAGCAAGATTTATCATAAGTACAAACACACAAGGATAGGAGCAAAGATTTTTCAAAATCATTTTTGCACAAGCTCCCCCTATCAATAAGCATCATTAGTCAAGTATAAAAGTCCATAATACATCACATGGACCAAGTATAATCCATAGCCTATGGCTTTTAAGAGCTTTAGCTTATAACTTTTCTTGCGAGCTTATTTACGCTTCTTTGAGCTTATGAGCGTTTTTCTTGTTTCTCCCCGAATCATCAAAAATAATATTAGCACGATAAAAACATCATACAATTATATCAAAGTGCACAATTTTATAGATTTATCGAGCATATTGAGCATTTAAGCTTAAATTCCGAATAAAAGGGAAAAATTGCTCATTTGATTTGTAAAGGCTCATTTGATTGATAAAACATGATCTCTATAAACTTATAAGACTTTTCAAATCAAGAGAATCATGTAGGTGATGAGTTTTTCATTGAAATATTTTGTCGAACACTTGTCGTGCATTGAATAAAACAAGAAAAATATATCGCCTTTGTGATTCGTTTAAGCCAAAAAAATTCATCACCAATTGCAATACAACAATATTCATACATCATCAATCATCATAAACATCATATTAATACAAGAATTTCAACAAGATATCAATATACAAGCACATTCTCAAGGGTTCAACCCAATTGAGATTAAAAAGAGAAATTCTTACCATTTAATCGGCAAAGATGAACAATGATGATGATAATCGAGCCTCATGAAGTCCAAAATATAAAATGTATGCAATAAAACAAATTTGAAGTGAAATTTGTGTCAAAATTCGAAGGGAACGAAAAATGAACATAAAAGGCCAAAATGGTATGAATGAAAATGAAGCGATTTTAACCAAAAAAAAAGCTAAGGGGGACCGGTTGGGGGGGGGTGGGCGACCGGTCGACGTCATGGGCGACCGGTCGGCCTTCCCCCAATCAGCCCAGTGGTTCTTTCTGTTTTTCCAAAATCCGAGTTTTTAACCAAAAATCTGATTTTTCGCCCCTAAGTTTTAAAAACGTGCAAAATGCAATCATAGACCTCATTCAATATGCATTATGCCTAACCGAACTCGTATTGACGCAAAAGTCTCGGAAGATAGCGATTTTGTAAAAATGTCCGCTAATTGATCTTGAGATGATACAAAAGATATCTCAATTTTTCGTTTTGAAACACAATCCCTTAGAAAATGATTTTGAATCTCAATATGTTTAATACGGTTATGATGAACCAGGTTTTGAGCAATATTTATAGCGGATATGTTATCACAAAAGATAGGAACACTTTCAAAAGAACATTTATAATCTGCTAAAGTTTATTTCATCCAAAGCAATTGAGTACAACAAAAAGCCGCGGAAATATATTTGGCTTGGGCCGTTGAAAGTGAAACACAATTTTGTTTCTTTGAAAACCAAGAAACTAAGTAATCGCCTAAAAATTGACATGATCCGGAAATACTTTTCCGATCATCAATATTTCCCGCATAATCCGAATCACTATAACCTTTAAGAGAAAAATTTTCATTCTTTGGATAGAATAAACCATATTGAATAGTGCCTTTCAAATATCTAAAAATCCTTTTAACGGCACTCATATGAGATTCTTTGGGATTGCTTTGAAAACGAGCACATATGCATACGACATGAAGAATATCCGGTCTACTTGCGGTTAAATAAAGTAAACCACCAATCATACCTCGATATTTGGATTCATCAACCGACTTGCCTTTTTCATCTTTGTCAATCTTGACGTTTGTTGGCATTGGGGTAGAGACGGTTCTTCCTTCTTCAATGCCAAATTTCTTCAAAAGCTCCTTTGTATATTCTGATTGAGAAATATAAATTCCTTCTTGGCATTGCTTAATTTGAAGTCCAAGGAAGAAGTTGAGCTCCCCCATCATACTCATTTCAAAGTCACCTTGCATTAACTTAAAAAATTTCTTGCACAAGGATTCATTAGTAGCACCAAAAATAATATCATCAACATAAATTTGCACTAATAAGCAATCTTGCCCTTTTTCAAAAACAAAGAGAGTAGTATCAACTTTACCTCTTGTAAAACCATTTTGCAAAAGAAAAGAGCTAACTCTATCATACCATGCACGGGGTGCTTGTTTCAAACCATACAAGGCCTTTTTAAGTCTAAAAACATCATTAGGCCTAGAAAAATTTTCAAACCCCGGAGGTTGTTTTACATAGACTTCTTCTTGAATAATACCATTTAAAAATGCGGATTTTACATCCATTTGGTAAAGCTTAAAATTTTTAAAACAAGATTAGGCAAGTAAAATACGAATAGCTTCTAAACGTGCTACGGGTGCAAATGTTTCATCATAATCAATACCTTCTTCTTGACAATAACCTTGAGCTACTAACCTTGCTTTGTTTCGAACAATATTGGCTTGGTCATCGAGTTTGTTCCGAAATATCCATTTTGTACCAATAATAGTTTGAGATGGAGGACAAGGTACTAATTCCCATACATCATTCCTTTCAAATTGATTCAACTCCTCTTGCATTTCTAAAAACTAATCCTCATCTTCAATGGCTTCCTTAGCATTTTTAGGCTCTTTTTGAGATATAAGAGCTTTCTCGGCAAATTTTCCTCGAGTCATTACTTTATCAAGGGGATCACCAATAATAAGATCTTTTGGGTGATCTCCCTTAAATTTCAATGCTACGGGACGATTTGAAGTATCACCTTTATCTTCTTGAGGAATATTTGAGCTTGAAGGTTGATCATTTTGAGTATCATCTTGAACAATGGGTTCAACAATATCCTCTTCATCACTTTCATCATTGGGTATCCTTTCAACACCCGAAGCTTCATTGAATTTGACATGGATGGATTCTTCAACAACCCCACTAGTCTTATTGTAAACCCGATATGCTTTGCTCTTGGTTGAATACCCCATAAATATTCCTTCATCGACCTTAGGATCAAGTTTGTCTAATTGATCCTTAGTATTCAAAATAAAACATTTACATCCAAATATTTTGAAATAACTAATATTTGGAGTTCTTCCTTTCCAAAGCTCATATGGAGTTTTATTTATTTTAGGACGAATATAAACTCGATTAATGACATAGCAAGCGGTACTTACGACTTCGGCCCAAAAATATTTTGGAAGTGAAAATTCATTGAGCATGGACCGACTCATTTCTTGAAGTGTCCGATTCTTCCTTTCGGCTACTCCATTTTGTTGAGGTGTCCATGGAGCCGAAGAATTGTGACTATATCCCTTGGTTTCACAAAAGACTCTAAATTCTCCATCAAATTCTCTACCTCGATCACTTCGAATAGACTTAATAGTATCTTCATTTTCATTCTAAATAAGTCTACACAACTTAACAAACTCATTAACGACATCGCTTTTATTAGTAAGAAATAGAGCCCAAGTATATCTAGAAAAATCATCGACTATAACAAAAGTGTAATGTTTTCCACTTAGACTTGCCGTACCAATATCCCCATAAAAATCAAGATGAAGCATTTGTAGGGGTTTGGTAGTGGAAATTTCATTTTTGGGCTTAAAACTACTCTTAACTAATTTGTTCTTTTGACAAGTGTCACATAAGCCAACATTTTCAAAATTCAATTTGGGTAGTCCTTTTACATGTTGGTTTTTGTAAATAGTTTGCAAATTTTTGTATCCAACATGTCCAAGTCGCCTATTCCATAAACTAGTTAAATCATTATTGGCGACAAGACAAGAAACATTTTGACTAACCAAATCACTTGTACAAATTTTGTAAAGATTGCCTTTTCTAATTGCTTCACAAATAATTTTATCATTTTTGGAAATAAGGCATTTTTCTTTTATTAAAAACAACATTATAATTTGAATCACAAAGTTGGCTAACACTTATCAAATTGAACTTAAGCCCTTCTACTAAAAGAACATTACTAAGAGAAAGAAGAGTTACCAATTTCTCCATTTCCAAGAATTTTTCCTTTGCCATTGCGAACATGACCATACCCTCTTCTTGGAGCTTGATGTTGGTAAAAAGTTCTCTCTTTCGGTCATATGGCGTGAACATCCGTGTCCACGAGCCATTTTGAATCTTCCATTGTTGTTATAGCCCCTATAACCTACAAAGGAATTGTTTTTAGGTACCCTATAATTTTGGGGTCCATGGGGGTTAGCCATTAGACCTTTAGGTCTCCAATAATAGCTAAAAATATTCTTCAATTTACAATTGCTAGCATAGTGTCCATTCTTACCACAATAAAAACAAGTAATAACACGAGGACTACTAGCACGTACAAAGGTTGGACCTTGGTCTTTTTTCTTAAAAGCATTTTGAAAAGATTTGTAACCAAATCCTAATTTAGAATGCTCACCTCTTTGTGCATCTAAAATTTTTGTGACTTTATCCGTACTTAAATTGAATCGATGCACATCCTTTTTCAAATTTCAATATCATTTGTGAGCGTTTGTTTTTCGGTTTCCGCATTTGAAACAAGAATTGTCTCTAGGCTTTCTTGCTTTATTTTTGTTTTCAAATTTTGCAAATTTTCTAACAAGAGCCGCCGTTTCTTCATCATCCTCATCACTAGCATAATAAACATTATTAGAAGAAGATGCTAAGCCTTTAATAATATTTTTGCACCCGGTTTTAGAGGTGGATGGTTGAGAATTTTTCTCTCCTTGAGATATACGTCATAAATGAGGAGGTTCCCAATAAGCTCATCAAACTTGAGTGTCTCAAGATTTTGAGCTTCTGTGATTGCCGTCACCTTTTCGGACCATGAGCCGGGAAGGGCGTTCAATACCTTGGTCACCTTGTCTTCTTCGGAGATGACCTTTCCAAGAGCCACAAGAGGATTGACAATGTTGTCAAGCCTTTCCACCATTTTTGATATGCTTTCACCATCATGCATATTGAAATTTTCAAAGTCTTTCACAAACATTGTTTTTCTTGCTTGCTTCACTTTCTTTGTGCCATCATAGATGGTTTCTAATTTTTCCCAAACTTCATGTGCCGACCGTATTCCTCTTATGCGATTATATTCGGTGGCGGTAAGAGAGAAATGTGAAATGTTTAAGGCCTTACCGTTTAGACAGAAAGCCTTTTTGTCATTTTCATCATACTCCTTGAACGGCTTGGGAGTCGTGGTACCATACTCCAATTTTGTTGTTGGTTGAGCAACTCCTTCAATGACCACATTCCAAATATCAAATCCACACCCTTGTAGAAAGCACTCCATGCGGTCTTTCCAAAATGCGTAGTTGTTGGCGTCGAATAGTGGTGGCTTGTTGGTGGAGGCGCCGGTGGTGAGATAAGCTTCATTCGTAGCCATGGATCTTTCCTCTTTACTCGGAACGAGCTAGCCAAAGAGTTTGGCTCTGATACCACTTGTTAGTCCAAGTGGCTACGATAATCTAGAGGTGAGGTGAATAGATTATGCCGATTTTTCGCAAATCGCCCTCTTTTTCGAATGATCAAATAAATAACAAGAATGTAAGTGCGGAAATTAAACAACACTCGTCGATTTAAAGAGGTTCAACCCACCTAGGGCCTAATTCTCTACCACCCCAGTATCTCCGGGATGGATTTCTAAAAGAAAAAAAGATTTTATTAATTTCCAAAATTAATACAACACCTTGAGGATTACCACAATCCTCTTACAACACCTTCAAGAAGATTACCACAATCTTCCTTCACCACCTTTGAAGAGTACCACACTCTCCAAACACCTATCACCTAGATCACCCAAGTGTATTCTTACCACAAGAATACTCACAAGGATGTCTTGTGTTGAATGATGGACAAAATTCAAGATTACAACTCTATGAAACCAATACAAAGATTGAGTGCAAGTGTAATCAAGAATTAAAAATCCTAGACCTCAAAGATGTGCAAGTGAAAGTATTTAGGCTATTACAACAAGAATGTAAACATGAAAGCTTGAACAATTTGCAGATTTCTTGTTGTGTATTTTGCTTGTATGTGTTGTATGTTGTGTCTTCAATTCATCCTCTATTTATAGGGAAGTCTTCACCAACATAGGCTGCCAACATAGGCTCCTTCTTCTTCACTTTTGTCTACAAAAAGAGGATCACAAGATGTAGAAATATTGTACAAAAATGAAAAGTAAATCTTGCTGATAATGTTTTCAAACGGCACAATTTTTGCTGTCAAAAATTACATAGGCCGACCGGGTACCCTGTTCAAGATTTGAGCGTTTGAAAAAGATAGTGCGATCCGGGGACGGTCGAAGGGTCGGCCGGTCGACCGGAAGTGCGCCGGTTGGCCCCCTGCTTGACCGGTCGCCCTCTTCGTTTTTATGAGTTCAGAACGTTCTGTTTCAATTCTCTTTGCTTCAGGTACTGGTCGACGCTTTGGGCGACCGGTCGACCTCCAATATTAAATGTTGTCCGATTTTTATCAAAAATAAACTTCAAGAAATACTCCAATAAATTAGTAAAAATATTTTAAATCACTTTGGAGTATTTGGACAACATTTGTAAACATAGTTTTGGTGCAAAAACCAATTTAAACAAAACCATCAAAAGTGTTGTCCATTTTTATCGAAAACTAAATTATAAGAAATACTCCAAAAATTAGCAAAAACATTTTAAATCATTTGGGAGTATTTGGACAACATTTATAAACATAGTTTTTGTGCAAAAACCAATTTAAACAAAACCAACAAAAGTGTTTGTTGGCAAATTATTTTTAGATTTTGATGAATGCCATGTAAAACTTAGAATAGAAAGTTGGCACTCCATTTTTGTTATAAATTGCATTGTAATAGATAGGGCTGGTCGAGCTGAGTCAAGTCAGCTATGCCTGGAAATGCAAGAAGACAACTGGAGACTAGAAGGAAGACTCCGATCGAGGCGTTTGAGTGTGGCAAAGAAGAGAAGACAGGGAACTCTATGAAGATGCACGGTGAGATTCAATTTGAGTGAAATATCGTCAAGTCAACTCAAGAAGATGACCAAGTCTTAAGTTGAAGTGAAAGAGTCATCCGATGATTGGAAGGTCGACTCAAAGTCACCTGGGGAAGTCAAGAAAATGCGATCAAGTCGAGATAACTCGAAAGAGATCCGTTTACGAAGTCAAGAAAATTACTTAAATAAGTAATACTTCCATCTTGCCTTTCTTAAAGTGCTCAATCCTAGAAACACGCAAAAGGAATAAACCAATGGGAAGCACTTTTTTGTGTCGAACTACGAAAAGTGAAGAATCATTCATACGAGGAAATGTCAATTCCAAGGATCGCAACAAGACAAGCCAACGACCACAAGTGTCTTTTAAAAATTAGCATATCTCTTCAACGGGCAGATTTTTGAAAGATCACTATAAAAGGCTGAGGAATCACTTTGAGAGAAGGTTACCTGAACCACGAACATTCAAGCTAATATTCGAACTGTAACCAAAAATTACTCTCAAGTTATTCAAGTTCAATCCTCAAGCCTACATTACGAAGGAAATCAATCCAACACTCATTGTGAAGGAAAGACAACTTCAATCAGTTGAAGAGGAAACATTTGAAGAATCAAGGGGTCTACATTCCACGGAGGATTGTAAGAAGGTTCAAGGTCGAACCGAGTCTCAAGTTTTTGAAGGACTTCGTGATCAAATCCAAGAAAGCTTGAGCAAGTGGGCATGTAGTAGCAAGGCGGTACGCCTGTGAAGAAAGCTCCGAGTCGTCACGAGAAGCACGGTGTGTGACCAAGGCATCTCGGTGAGTCCCAAAGGATCAAGTCACTTTGTGTGATCAAGACTTGTATCCGGATTGTTAACCACTTTGTATATTGATCAATACTTAGTGGATTCCTCCGGGAGTTGGAGAAAGAGAGGAGTAGAAGAATTACCCCATCTTCGAACCTCTATAAAAACTTATTGTGTCATTTACATTTCAAAGCATTTTAATTTATGCATATTACTTTAATATCTGCTGATAAATTTGCTATCCAGTTGATAATCAACAAAGTGCTAAAACCAAGTATTAAAACAAACTTAACCAAATTCAAGGGTGTTAAGTCTTATTTGAAAAACATATCACGATCGAGTTAAGTCTTTAGTCAAAGCAATTTTGAGTTATTCTATCAACGGCTCGGTCAGTGCGTTGAGTGTCTAACTCTTTGATTAACTAACTTAGTCATCCATCAAGGACTCGGTGTGAAGTATTAACTCTGAACGTTTTAAAAAGACTAAATCGAAAAGTTGGTAAGGTTTATTCAACCCTCCCCCCCTTCTAAACCTTACACTCACACCCCTTGGGACCTACAGTGTTGTCCATTTTTATCGAAAAATAAATTCTAAGAAATACTCCAAAAATTAACAAAAATATTTTAAATCATTTAGGAGTATTTGGACAACATTGTTTTGGGATAAAAACTCATTTAAGCATAATCATCAAAATCTTGATAAAAACATTTATCTAACAAAAACTCAATTCATTTCTTAGCTGATAGAATGGAAAAACTTACTGTTCACGTGTACATGCAGTCAATTTATAAGGCTAAGGAAAAACGTGAATGAAAAGTAACAACTAATAACAAGTAACAACTTTAATAACTAATGAACTAACTAACACCAATCAGTCAATATAACCAACATCATTGGCAAAATGCACAAGTACTCTTTCATTCTATTTTTTTTAACTTTAAGATATCTCTAATTAAACTTGCAATTTGTGTTAGAAGAAAATACATAAAAAAGAACTTCGATATAAACGTTTTTCATTAAATAGCTTGTGAAAATGTTTCTCCATAACAAAACTCATTCCTTAGGAATAAAATAAATATATCAAAAAAAAACTAAAAATCTCGATTTGTTTTTCAAATCATTAATATTTTGTAAAATTTTGCCCGGGTAACCTTTTGGGCCTCTTAGATTTTTTTTCTTTTTTGAGTGTGAGGTTTGATCTCAAGTCAACGGTCTGATTTACGATGCTCAACTTACTGAGCTACAATCAATTCCCTTTTGGCCTCTTAGATTTATATTTTGGTGAAATGAAACAGTTTTCCTTAAGTTTGTTTTAGATTGGTTATTCTTTTTCAATAACTTAAATTAAATAGTTTATGCTAAATGAGATATATATTTTTCTTTTCAATTTACGCAAACACACACACTAATCCCTTACCTCTCCCGCAAAAGAGGGAGGTGATACCATCAGGCTCTTAGATAGCAATTTGCCATAAGTTCCAGACTCTTCTAGTTTCAGTGTAGCATTCAAATAATACAAAAATGATACCAATTAACTTGTCTTATCAAACACTTTTTTTACATGGTAAATTAAATCAATAAGGATCCACAAATTAAGGATTATCCATTCTCTGACTTTGAGTCGAACGTTATACCATAATTTATTATATTTTTCTTGAACCTCAAGGAAGAAGAAATCAAAACCAACTATTGATATGGAATTGTCCTATATATGGCGATTGGTTACCATGTATATGGTCCAAAAAAGGAGGTTGGCTTTGAATTATGGAGGTCGATAATAATTATGAATGCCGAAATCAAAAAGATTAATTACTTGACAACTACATCATTTCTAGAAAAAGTACTAAAAATAAGAGGAGGGGGGGTTGTCAAACTCAAGCCTTTGAAGATCATGTACATAATGCTTCAGTCTTCCTCACATGCAATTACTTGACTAGAAAATGGAAGTTCAAATTTTAGCACTGCATGCGTATCTTTTGAATTAAAACGTTATACTATATCATAATTAAAATGATCATGCTCTTTATAAATGTCAAACATACTTTTTCCCCTGTAAATCAATTGTTAATATATCTTCTTTAGGAACGCCTTATATATATATTGAATTGGTGAGGAATCATATGTATTTGGTGAGTGTTTTTAGAAGATTGTATATCCCACATAGGAAACCAAAAGAAATTTTATCCTCTTTATTAATGAGTAATCCTTATGCGCTTAGTAAATAATGGGCCAAGAGATGAGGAGCCCTCTGCCACATAAAAAACAAATTTGCGGTTTTAAGTGTAAAATCGCAGATTTGCCCCCTGCGGGCGGGTAATATGGGCTCAACCAAGTTTGTTTTGCCACTTTAAATTAATTTTTTGACTTGGCATTTTGGCCTTAACCGAGTTTGACCAATTTTCTTCCTTATCTTCAAAATCAAAATTCGGTCCTTATATTTTGTTAAGTGGAAGACTACTCCAAAGGTTGTTCCTATTTTTATGGATTATTCTAATCAATTCAAATGAACTTTTATCTTGTTAATTGAATTAGTCAAGCCTTTATCAAAATTAAAAACGTTCCACTACCTTATCTGATTTAAACTTGCAGCCCAATTTTTCTGAGTTTGGTTGAAACGTGAATCCTACTTTTGGGCTTGTAGCCATTAGTTTCAGCTACTATATTAATCTGCCTCTGTTTGCTGAAAACACACACAGAAGTCTGCAACTTTAAAACAATCGATAGCTTTCATCTCTACTGGATTACAAATACAATTTTGCTATTCATTTTCCTGTTGAATCCTAGGGGATTGGCGAAATAAAATCCTTAAGGCCAGTGCACGCCTCAGGAATCCCTCTGTTTTTTTTATTTCTGTTCTTTCAGAATTTGTACCTCTGTTTCGGACTGCTGCAACTTTTATACAACAATCTTAAGGATTTTATCTAATGGCGTCCAAACAAACTAATGATGTTGCCCCCCGGTTCTGGTGCTATCGAGACCAACTTTGTTGTTGCCACAAAAATACAAACGCCACCAGTCCCAATTGTCCATCCTCCTTCCTTTCCTTACGCGAAACCATTTCCGAATATCTCCAAAATTGAGATGTTCGGGGGCCAGAATTATAAACGCTGGCAGGAGAGAATATTCTCGATCCTTGACATGCACGGCGTTGCTTTTGCACTCACTCAAAAGAAGCCCGAATCTTTTTGATAATCCAAAGGAAATAGAGACTTGGATTTATGCCAATAAAGTATGTCGATACGATCATTAGCACTCTTACTAATGATCTGTTTGATGTTTACTGCTCCTACAAGGAAGCCATGGACATTTGGGAGTTCCTTAATCTCAAATACACCTCTGAAGATGCTGGAAAGCAAAAGTTTATAATTGGGAACTACTACCGCTGGGAGATGACATATGATAAGGATATCAAGATTCCGATCAATGAGTACCACAAGCTATTGGAGGATCTTAAAGCTGAAAAGATAGTACTGCAAGAAGAATTTGTTGCTGGGATTTTGATCGAGAAGCGAACTGAAACTTGGAGTGACTATAAACAACTCAAGCATAAACACAAGCAATTGTCGCTTGCGGACCTGATAACACATATCATTATCGAGGACACAAACCGGAGGGAACTTAAAGCCACAAAGGCGATGGATATAGCTTAAAAGGAAAATATAGAGCAAGGTAAGCCTTCTACCAAGCCTGTTAAGAAATATCAACCTGATAACAAGCCTAAAGTGAATAACCCCAAAACTTTCAAGAAAAAAGGAAACTGTTATATTTTTGGAAAACCAAGTCACCATGCACCGCAATGTAAACAAAGAAAGAAACCTACATATTCCCCAAAGCCAAATGCAAATTTGGTTGAAGGGGATGATGTAGTTGCGGCGGTACTTAGTCAAATTAATCTCGTGGCCAGTGTGAAAGAATGGTGGTAGGCTCTGGGACTACTAGGCATATATGTGCAAATAAAGATGTTTTCGCATCCTAAAATCTTGTGGGATGGAGACGAACATGTGTATCTCGGGGATTCTCGAACGACACAAGTTCTTGGCAAAGGCAAAGTTCTGTTGAAGCTCACATCTGGCAAGACCTTGGCTTTTAATGAAGTTCTTGATGTGCCTAATATTAGGGCACACTTAGTTCCATTTCTCTATTAGGAAAGGCTGGGGTTAGGGTGTCATTTGAATCTGACATGATTGTAATGACAAAAAAAAAGTCCTTGTTGGCAAAGGTTATTGTAATCCGGGTCTTTTTGTACTGAATGTTTCGGATGTTATTAATAAAATCGTTGCATCTTCTGCTTACTCGATTGATTCTATTGATGTAAGGCATGCTAGATTAGGACATGTTAGTGCTTCATATATATGTAAAATGCAAACTCTTGGTGTAATTCTGGTATTAATAACACTAACCTAAATAAATGTGAAATTTGTTGTGAAGCTAAATTAACCAAGAAATCATGCTTTTCTGTTCAACGAGAATCTGAATTGCTTAGTCTAATTCATACTGAGTTAGGTGATTTAAAACAAACCATGACTAGAGGTGGTAAAAATTATTATGTGACATTCTTGCACGCTTTCGGGAATTCCTCTTTTTTTTTTGTTCTTTGTAATTTGTACCTCTGTTTGATCTGCTGCAACTTTTATACAACAATCTTAAGGATTTTATCTAATGGCGTCGAACAAACTAATCTTCTTGCCCCAGGTTAAGTGCTATCGAGACCAACTTTTCTTTCTTTGCCACACATAAATACAAACGCCAACAGTCCCAATTGTCCATCCTCATTCCTTTCCTTACGCGAAACCATTTCCGGATATCTCCAAAATTGAGATGTTCGGGGGCCAGAATTATAAACGCTGGCAGGAGAGAATATTTTTGATCCTTGTCATGCACGGCGTTGCTTTTGTACTCACTCAAAAGAAGCCCGAATCTTCTGATAATTCAAAGGAAATAGAGACTTGGATTTATGCCAATAAAGTATGTCGATACGATCATTAGCACTCTTACTAATGATCTGTTTGATGTTTACTGCTCCTACAAGGAAGCCATGGACATTTGGGAGTTCATTAATCTCAAATACACCTCTGAAGATGCTGGAAAGCAAAACTTTATAATTGGGAACTACTACCGATGGGATATGACAGATGATAAGGATATCAAGATGCCGATCAACGAGTACCACAAGCTATTGGAGGATCTTAAAGCTGAAAAGATAGTACTGGTAGAAGAATTTGTTGCTGGGATTTTGATCGAGAAGCGACCTGAAACTTGGAGTGACTATAAACAACAACTCAAGCATAAACACAACAAAGCAACTGCTGCCGGATGGACGATAACACATATCATTATCGAGGACACAAACCGGAGGGAACTTAAAGCCACAAAGGCGAAGGAGATAGCTTCAAAGGCAAATACAGTGCAAGGTAAGCCTTCTACCAAGCATGTTAAGAAATATCAACCTGATAACAAGCCTAAAGTGAATAACCCCAAAACTTTCAAGAAAAAAGGAAACTGTTATAGAAAACCAAGTCACCATGCACCACAATGTAAACAAAGAAAGAAACCTAGATATTCCCCAAAGCCAAATGCAAATTTGGTTGAAGGGGATGATGTAGTTGCGGCGGTACTTAGTCAAATTAATCTCGTGGCCAGTGTGAAAGAATGGGTGGTAGGCTCTGGGACTACCAGGCACATCTGTGCAAATAAAGAGGTTTTCGCATCCTAAAATCTTGTGGGATGGAGAAGAACATGTGTATCTCGGGGATTCTCGAACGGCACAAGTTCTTGGCAAAGGCAAAGTTCTGTTGAAGCTCACATCTGGGAAGACCTTGGCTTTTAATGAAGTTCTTGATGTGCCTAATATTAGGGCACACTTAGTTTCCGATTCTCTGTTAGGAAAGGCTGGGGTTAGGGTGTCATTTGAATCTGACAAGATTGTAATGACAAAAAAAAAGTCCTTATAGGCAAATGTTATTGTAATCCGGGTCTTTTTGTACTGAATGTTTCTGATGTTATTAATAAAATCGTTGCTTCTTCTGCCTACTTGATTGATTCTATTGATGTATGGCATGCTAGATTAGGACATGTTAGTACTTCATATATATGTAAAATGCAAACTCTTGGTGTAATTCTGGTATTAATAACACTAGCCTAAATAAATGTGAAATTTGTTGTGAAGCTAAATTAACCAAGAAATCATGCTTTTCTGTTCAACGAGAATCTAAATTGCTTAGTCTAATTCATACTGAGTTAGGTGATTTAAAACAAACCATGACTAGAGGTGGTAAAAATTATTATGTGACATTCTTGCACGCCTCAGGAATCCCCTCATTTTTTATTTTTTTCTTTTAATTTGTACCTCTGTTTTGGATCTTTGCACTTTTTTATACAACAATGTTAAGGATTTTATCTAATGGCGTCCGAACAAACTAATGTTGCTGCCCCCCGGTTCTGGTGCTATCGAGACCAACTTTGCTGCTGCCACATAAATACAAACGCCACCAGTCCCAATTGTCCATCCTCCTTCCTTTCCTTACGCAAAACCATTTCCGGATATCTCCAAAATTGAGATGTTAGGGGGCCAGAATTATAAACGCTGGCAGGAGATAATATTTTCGATCCTTGACATGCACGGCGTTGCTTTTGCACTCACTCAAAAGAAGCCCGAATCTTTTGATAATCCAAAGGAAATAGAGACTTGGATTTATGCCAATAAAGTATGTCGATACGATCATTAGCACTCTTACTAATGATCTGTTTGATGTTTACTGCTCCTACAAGGAAGCCATGGACATTTGGGAGTTCATTAATCTCAAATACACCTCTGAAGATGCTGGAAAGCAAAAGTTTATAATTTGGAACTACTACCAATGGGATATGACAGATGATAACGATATCAAGATGCCGATCAACGAATACCACAAGCTATTGGAGGATCTTAAAGCTGAAAAGATAGTACTACTAGAAGAATTTTTGCTGGGATTTTGATCGAGAAGAGACCTGAAACTTGGAGTGACTATAAACAACAACTCAAGCATAAACACAAGCAATTGTCGCTTGCGGACCTGATAACACATATCATTATCGAGGACACAAACCGGAGGGAACTTAAAGCCACAAAGGCGAAGGAGATAGCTTCAAAGGCAAATACAGTGCAAGGTAAGCCTTCTACCAAGCATGTTAAGAAATATCAACCTGATAACAAGCCTAAAGTGAATAACCCCAAAACTTTCAAGAAAAAAGGAAACTGTTATATTTTTGGAAAACCAAGTCACCATGCACCGCAATGTAAACAAAGAAAGAAACCTAGATATTCCCCAAAGCCAAATGCAAATTTGGTTGAAGGGGATGATGTAGTTGCGGCGGTACTTAGTCAAATTAATCTCGTGGCCAGTGTGAAAGAATGGGTGGTAGGCTCTGGGACTACCAGGCACATCTATGCAAATAAAGAGGTTTTCGCATCCTAAAATCTTGTGGGATGGAGAAGAACAAGTGTATCTCGGGGATTCTCGAACGGCACAAGTTCTTGGGAAAGGCAAAGTTCTGTTGAAGCTCACATCTGGCAAGACCTTGGCTTTTAATGAAGTTCTTGATGTGCCTAATATTAGGGCACACTTAGTTTCCATTTCTCTGTTAGGAAAGGCTGGGGTTAGGGTGTCATTTGAATCTGACAAGATTGTAATGACAAAAAAAAAGTCCTTGTAGGCAAAGGTTATTGTAATCCGGGTCTTTTTGTACTGAATGTTTCTGATGTTATTAATAAAATCGTTGCTTTTTCTGCTTACTTGATTGATTCTTTTGATGTATGGCATTCTAGATTAGGACATGTTAGTGCTTCATATATATGTAAAATGCAAACTCTTGGTGTAATTTCTGGTATTAATAACACTAGCCTAAATAAATGTGAAATTTGTTGTGAAGTAAATTAACCAAGAAATCATGCTTTTCTGTTCAACGAGAATCTGAATTGCTTAGTCTAATTCATACTGAGTTAGGTGATTTAAAACAAACCATGACTAGAGGTGGTAAAAATTATTATGTGACATTCTTGCACGCCTCAGGAATCCCTCTGTTTTTTTATTTCTGTTCTTTCAGAATTTGTACCTCTGTTTCGGACTGCTGCAACTTTTATACAACAATCTTAAGGATTTTATCTAATGGCGTCCGAACAAACTAATGGTCTTTGCCGGTTGCTCAGTGCTATTGAGACCAACTTTGCTGCTGCGACATAAATACAAACGCCACCAGTCCCAATTGTCCATCCTTCTTCCTTTCCTTACGCGAAACCATTTCCGGATATCTCCAAAATTGAGATGTTCGGGGGCCAGAATTATAAACGGTGGCAGGAGAGAATATTTTCGATCCTTGACATGCACGGCGTTACTTTTGCACTCACTCAAAAGAAGCCCGAATCTTCTGATAATCCAAAGGAAATAGAGACTTGGATTTATGCCAATAAAGTATATCGATACGATCATTAGCACTCTTACTAATGATCTGTTTGATGTTTACTTCTCCTACAAGGAAGCCATGGACATTTGGGAGTTCATTAATCTCAAATACACCTCTGAAGATGCTGGAAAGCAAAAGTTTATAATTGGGAACTACTACCGATGGGATATGATAGATGATAAGGATATCAAGATGCCGATCAACGAGTACCACAAGCTATTGGAGGATCTTAAAGCTGAAAAGATAGTACTGCAAGAAGAATTTGTTGCTGGGATTTTGATCGAGAAGCGACCTGAAACTTGGAGTGACTATAAACAACAACTCAAGCATAAACACAAGCAATTGTCGCTTGCGGACCTGATAACACATATCATTATCGAGGACACAAACCGGAGGGAACTTAAAGCCACAAAAGCGAAGGAGATAGCTTCAAAGGCAAATACAGTGCAAGGAAAGCCTTCTACCAAGCATGTTAAGAAATATCAACCTGATAACAAGCCTAAAGTGAATAACCCCAAAACTTTCAAGAAAAAAGGAAACTGTTATATTTTTGGAAAACCAAGTCACCATGCACCACAATGTAAACAAAGAAAGAAACCTAGATATTCCCTAAAGCCAAATGCAAATTTGGTTGAAGGGGATGATGTAGTTGCGGCGGTACTTAGTCAAATTAATCTCGTGGCCAGTGTGAAAGAATGGGTGGTAGGCTCTGGGACTACCAGGCACATCTGTGCAAATAAAGAGGTTTTCGCATCCTAAAATCTTGTGGGATGGAGAAGAACATGTGTATCTCGGGGATTCTCGAACATCACAAGTTCTTGGCAAAGGCAAAGTTCTGTTGAAGCTCACATCTGGGAAGACCTTGGCTTTTAATGAAGTTCTTGATGTGCCTAATATTAGGGCACACTTAGTTTCCGATTCTCTGTTAGGAAAGGCTGGGGTTAGGGTGTCATTTGAATCTGGCAAGATTGTAATGACAAAAAAAAAGTCCTTATAGGCAAAGGTTATTGTAATCCGGGTCTTTTTTATCTTGAATGTTTCGATGTTATTAATAAAATCGTTGCTTCTTTACGCTTACTCGATTGATTCTATTGATGTAAGGCATGCTAGATTAGGACATGTTAGTGCTTCATATATATGTAAAATGCAAACTCTTGGTGTAATTCTCGTATTAATAACACTAGCTTTAAATAAATGTGAAATTTGTTGTGAAACTAAATTAACCAAGAAATCATGCTTTTCGAGTTCAACGAGAATCTGAATTGCTTAGTCTAATTCATACTGATTTAGGTGATTTAAAACAAACCATGACTAGAGGTGGTAAAAATTATTATGTGACATTCTTGCACGCCTCAGGAATCCCTCTGTTTTTGTTATTTCTGTTCTTTCAGAATTTGTACCTCTGTTTCGGACTGTTGCAACTTTTATACAACAATCTTAAGGATTTTATCTAATGGCGTCTGAACAAACTAATGCTTTGCCCCGGTTCCGTGCTATCGAGACCAACTTTGCTGCTGCCACATAAATACAAACGCCACCAGTCCCAATTGTCCATCCTCCTTCCTTTGTTTACGCGAAACCATTTCCGGATATCTCCAAAATTGAGATGTTCGGGGGCAACAATTATAAACGCTGGCAGGAGAGAATATTTTCGATCCTTGACATGCACGGCGTTGCTTTTTGCACTCACTCAAAAGAAGCCCGAATCTTCTGATAATCCAAAGGAAATAGAGACTTGGATTTATGCCAATAAAGTATGTCGATACAATCATTAGCACTCTTACTAATGATCTGTTTGATGTTTACTGCTCCTACAAGGAAGCCATGGACATTTGGGAGTTCATTAATCTCAAATACACCTCTGAAGATGCTGGAAAGCAAAAGTTTATAATTGGGAACTACTACCGATGGGATATGACAGATGATAAGGATATCAAGATGCCGATCAATGAGTACCACAAGCTATTGGAGGATCTTAAAGCTGAAAAGATAGTACTGCAAGAAGAATTTGTTGTTGGGATTTTGATCGAGAAGCGACCTGAAACTTGGATTTACTATAAACAACAACTCAAGCATAAACACAAGCAATTGTTTCTTGTGGACCTGATAACACATATCATTATCGAGGACACAAACCGGAGGGAACTTAAAGCCACAAAGGCGAAGGAGATAGCTTCAAAGGCAAATATAGTGCAAGGTAAGCCTTCTACCAAGCCTGTTAAGAAATATCAACCTAATAACAAGCCTAAAGTGAATAACCCCAATACTTTCAAGAAAAAATGAAACTGTTATATTTTTGGAAAATCAAGTCACCATGCACCGCAATGTAAACAAAGAAAGAAACCTACATATTCCCCAAAGCCAAATGCAAATTTGGTTGAAGGGGATGATGTAGTTGCGGCGGTACTTAGTCAAATTAATCTCGTGGCCAGTGTGAAAGAATGGTGGTAGGCTCTGGGACTACCAGGCACATCTGTGCAAATAAAGAGGTTTTCGCATCCTAAAATCTTGTGGGATGGAGAAGAACATGTGTATCTCGGGGATTCTCGAACGGCACAAGTTCTTGGCAAAGGCAAAGTTATGTTGAAGCTCACATCTGGCAAGACCTTGGCTTTTAATGAAGTTCTTGATGTGCCTAATATTAGGGCACACTTAGTTCCATTTCTCTGTTAGGAAAGGCTGGGGTTAGGGTGTCATTTGAATCTGACAAGATTGTAATGACAAAAAAAAAAGTCCCTGTAGGCAAAGGTTATTCTAATCCGGGTCTTTTTGTACTGAATGTTTCTGATGTTATTAATGAAATCGTTGCTTCTTCTGCTTACTTGATTGATTCTATTGATGTATGGCATGCTAGATTAGGACATGTTAGTGCTTCATATATATGTAAAATGCAAACTCTTGGTGTAATTTCTGGTATTAATAACACTAGCCTAAATAAATGTGAAATTTGTTGTGAAGCTAAATTAACCAAGAAATCATGCTTTTCAGTTCAACGAGAATCTGAATTGCTTAGTTTAATTCATACTGATTTAGGTGATTTAAAACAAACCATGACTAGAGGTGAACAAATAATTATGTGGCATTCTTGCACGCCTCAGGAATCCCTCTGTTTTTTTTATTTATGTTCTTTCAGAATTTGTACCTCTGTTTCGGACTGCTGCAACTTTTATACAACAATCTTAAGGATTTTATCTAATGGCATCCGAACAAACTAATGCTGTTGCCCCCCGGTTCTGGTGCTATCGAGACCAACTTTGCTCCTGCCACATAAATACAAATGCCACCAGTCCCAATTGTCCATCCTCCTTCCTTTCCTTACGCGAAACCATTTTCGGATATCTCCAAAATTGAGATGTTCGGGGGCCAAAATTATAAACGCTGGCAGGAGAGAATATTTTCGATCATTGACATGCACGGCGTTGCTTTTGCACTCACTAAAAAGAAGCCCGAATCTTATGATAATCCAAAGGAAATAGAGACTTGGATTTATGCCAATAAAGTATGTCGATACAATCATTATCACTCTTACTAATGATCTGTTTGATGTTTACTGCTCCTACAAGGAAGCCATGGACACTTGGGAGTTCATTAATCTCAAATACACCTCTGAAGATGCTGGAAAGCTAAAGTTTATAATTGGGAACTACTACCGATGGGATATGACAGATGATAAGGATATCAAGATGCCGATCAACGAGTACCACAAGCTAATGGAGGATCTTAAAGCTGAAAAGATAGTACTGCAAGAAGAATTTGTTGCTGGGATTTTGATCGAGAAGCGACCTGAAACTTGGAGTGACTATAAACAACAACTCAAGCATAAACACAAGCAATTGTCTCTTGCAGACCTGATAACACATATCATTATTGAGGACACAAACCGGAGGGAACTTGAAGCCACAAATGCGAAGGAGATAGCTTCAAAGGCAAATATAGTGCAAGGTAAGCCTTCTACCAAGCCTGTTAAGAAATATCAACCTGATAACAAGCCTAAAGTGAATAACCCCAATACTTTCAAGAAAAAATGAAACTGTTATATTTTTGGAAAACCAAGTCACCATGCACCGCAATGTAAACAAAGAAAGAAACCTACATATTCCCCAAAGCCAAATGCAAATTTGGTTGAAGGGGATGATGTAGTTGCGGCGGTACTTAGTCAAATTAATCTCGTGGCCAGTGTGAAAGAATGGGTGGTATGCTCTGGGACTACCAGGCACATCTGTACAAATAAAGAGGTTTTCGCATCCTAAAATCTTGTGGGATGGAGAAGAACATGTGTATCTCGGGGATTCTCGAACGGCACAAGTTCTTGGCAAAGGCAAAGTTCTGTTGAAGCTCACATCTGGCAAGACCTTGGCTTTTAATGAAGTTCTTGATGTGCCTAATATTAGGGCACACTTAGTTTCCGTTTCTCTGTTAGGAAAGGCTGGGGTTAGGGTGTCATTGGAATCTGACAAGATTGTAATGACAAAAAAAAAGGTCCTTGTAGGCAAAGGTTATTGTAATCCGGGTCTTTTTGTACTGAATGTTTCTGATGTTATTAATAAAATCGTTGCTTCTTCTGCTTACTTGATTGATTCTATTGATGTATGGCATGCTAGATTAGGACATGTTAGTGCTTCATATATATGTAAAATGCAAACTTTTGGTGTAATTTCTGGTATTAATAACACTAGCCTAAATAAATGTGAAATTTGTTGTGAAGCTAAATTAACCAAGAAATTATTCTTTTCAGTTCAACGAGAATCTGAATTGCTTAGTCTAATTCATACTGATTTAGGTGATTTAAAACAAACCATGACTAGAGGTGGTAAAAATTATTATGTGACATTCTTGCACGACGACGGAATCCTCTTTTTTTTATTTTTCTTTCCGAGAATTTGTACCTCTGCTTTTGATTTCCGCAACTTTTATACAACAATCTTAAGGATTTTATCTAATGGCGTCCGAACAAACTAATGTTGCTGCCCCTGGTTCTGGTGCTATCGAGACCAACTTTGCTGCTGCCACATAAATACAAACACCACCAATCCCAATTGTCCATCCTCGTTCATTTCCTTACGCGAAACCATTTCCAGATATCTCCAAAATTGAGATGTTCGGGGGCAACAATTATAAACGCTGGCAGGAGAGAATATTTTCGATCCTTGACATGCACAGCGTTGCTTTTGCACTCACTCAAAAGAAGCCCGAATCTTCTGATAATCCAAAGGAAATAGAGACTAGGATTTATGCCAATAAAGTATGTCGATACAATCATTAGCACTCTTACTAATGATCTGTTTGATGTTTACTGCTCCTACAAGGAAGCCATGGACATTTGGGAGTTCATTAATCTCAAATACACCTCTGAAGATGCTGGAAAGCAACAGTTTATAATTGGGAACTACTACCGATGGGATATGACAGATGATAAGGATATCAAGATGCCGATCAATGAGTACCACAAGCTATTGGAGGATCTTAAAAGCGAAAAAAGATAATCTTGCAAGAAGAATTTGTTGCTGGGATTTTGATCGAGAAGCGACCTGAAACTTGGAGTTACTATAAACAACAACTCAAGCATAAACACAAGCAATTGTCTCTTGCGGACCTGATAACACATATCATTATCGAGGACACAAACCGGAGAGAACTTAAAGCCACAAAGGCGAAGGAGATAGCTCCAAAGGCAAATATAGTGCAAGGTAAGCCTTCTACCAAGCCTGTTAAGAAATATCAACCTGATAACAAGCCTAAAGTGAATAACCCCAATACTTTCAAGAAAAAATGAAACTGTTATATTTTTGGAAAACCAAGTCACCATGCACCGCAATGTAAACAAAGAAAGAAACCTACATATTCCCCAAAGCCAAATGCAAATTTGGTTGAAGGGGATGATGTAGTTGCGGCGGTACTTAGTCAAATTAATCTCGTGGCCAGTGTGAAAGAATGGTGGTAGGCTCTGGGACTATCAGGCACATCTGTGCAAATAAAGAGGTTTTCGCATCCTAAAATCTTGTGGGATGGAGAAGAACATGTGTATCTCGGGGATTCTCGAACGGCACAAGTTCTTGACAAAGGCAAAGATCTGTTGAAGCTCACATCTGGCAAGACCTTGGCTTTTAATGAAGTTCTTGATGTGCCTAATATTAGGGCACACTTAGTTCCATTTCTTTGTTAGGAAAGGCTGGGGTTAGGGTGTTATTTGAATCTGACAAGATTGTAATGACAAAAAAAAAGTCCCTGTAGGCAAAGGTTATTCTAATCCGGGTCTTTTTGTACTGAATGTTTCTGATGTTATTAATAAAATCGTTGCTTCTTCTGCTTACTTGATTGATTCTATTGATGTATGGCATGCTAGATTAGGACATGTTAGTGCTTCATATATATGTAAAATGCAAACTCTTGGTGTAATTTCTGGTATTAATAACACTAGCCTAAATAAATGTGAAATTTGTTGTGAAGCTAAATTAACCAAGAAATCATGCTTTTCAGTTCAACGAGAATCTGAATTGCTTAGTCTAATTCATACTGATTTAGGTGATTTAAAACAAATCATGACTAGAGGTGAAAAAATAATTATGTGGCATTCTTGAACGCATCAGGAATCCCTCTGTTTTTTTTTATTTATGTTCTTTCAGAATTTGTACCTCTGTTTCGGACTGCTGCAACTTTTATACAACAATCTTAAGGATTTTATCTAATGGCATCCGAACAAACTAATGCTGCTGCCCCCCGGTTCTGGTGCTATCGAGACCAACTTTGCTGCTGCCACATAAATACAAATGCCACCAGTCCCAATTGTCCATCCTCCTTCCTTTCCTTACGCGAAACCATTTCCGGATATCTCCAAAATTGAGATGTTCGGGGGCCAGAATTATAAACGCTGGCAGGAGAGAATATTTTCGATCCTTGACATGCACGGCGTTGCTTTTGCACTCACTCAAAAGAAGCCCGAATCTTCTGATAATCCAAAGGAAATAGAGACTTGGATTTATGCCAATAAAGTATGTCGATACGATCATTAGCACTCTTACTAATGATCTGTTTGATGTTTACTGCTCCTACAAGGAAGCCATGGACATTTGGGAGTTCATTAATCTCAAATACACCTCTGAAGATGCTGGAAAGCAAAAGTTTATAATTGGGAACTACTACCAATGGGATATGACAGATGATAAGGATATCAAGATGCCGATCAACGAGTACCACAAGCTATTGGAGGATCTTAAAGCTGAAAAGATAGTACTGCAAGAAGAATTTGTTGTTGGGATTTTGATCGAGAAGCGACCTGAAACTTGGAGTGACTATAAACAACAACTCAAGCATAAACACAAGCAATTGTCTCTTGCGGACCTGATAACACATATCATTATCGAGGACACAAACCGGAGGGAACTTAAAGCCACAAAGGCGAAGGAGATTGCTTCAAAGGCAAATATAGTGCAAGGTAAGCCTTCTACCAAGCCTGTTAAAAAAATATCAATCTGATAACAAGCCTAAAGTGAATAACCCCAATATTTTCAAGAAAAAAGGAAACTGTTATATTTTTGGAAAACCAAATCACCATGCACCGCAATGTAAACAAAGAAAGAAACCTACATATTCCCCAAAGCCAAATGCAAATTTGGTTGAAGGGGATGATGTAATTCGCGTACTTAGTCAAATTAATCTCGTGGCCGAGTGTGAAAGAATGGGTGGTAGGCTCGGGACTACGGACACATCCGTGCAAATAAAGAGGTTTTCGCATCCTAAAATCTTGTGGGATGGAGAAGAACATGTGTATCTCAGGGATTCTTGAACGGCACAAGTTCTTGGCAAAGGCAAAGTTCTGTTGAAGCTCACATCTGGCAAGACCTTGGCTTTTAATGAAGTTCTTGACGTGCCTAATATTAGGGCGCACTTAGTTTCCATTTCTCTGTTAGGAAAGGCTGGGGTTAGGGTGTCATTTGAATCTGACAAGATTGTAATGACAAAAAAAAAGTCCTTGTAGGCAAAGGTTATTGTAATCCGGGTCTTTTTGTACTGAATGTTTCTGATGTTATTAATAAAATTGTTGCTTCTTCTGCTTACTTGATTGATTCTATTGATGTATGGCATGCTAGATTAGGTCATGTTAGTGCTTCATATATATGTAAAATGCAAACTCTTGGTGTAATTTCTGGTATTAATAACACTAGCCTAAATAAATGAGAAATTTGTTGTGAAGCTAAATTAACCAAGAAATCATGCTTTTCTGTTCAACGAGAATCTGAATTGCTTAGTCTAATTCATATTGATTTAGGTGATTTAAAACAAACCATAACTAGAGGTGGTAAAAATTATTATGTGACATTTATAGATGATTATTCTAGATATGCTAAGGTATATTTACTTAGAAATAAAGATGAAGCCTTTAGCATGTTTCATTTATATAAGCCTGAAGTTGAAAATCAGTTGAATAAGAAGATTAAAAGAGTTAGATCAGATAGAGGTGGCGAATACACATTATTTAATGATTTTTGGGAACAACAAGGATCAATTCATGAAATTACCCCTCCGTATTCGCCTCAATCAAATGGTGTAGCAGAAAGGAAAAATAGGACTTTAAAAAAATAATGAATGCGATGCTCATTAGCTCAGGTGCTGCTAATAATTTCTGGGGTGAAGCTATTTTATCTGCATGTCACTTACAAAATAGAATATTGTTGGAAATTTGGTTTTGATAAAGTGGGTGTCGACCGACTTTGACCAAATTTTTGGTGGCTAAGAATTTAATTCGGAGGAATTGAATTGTAAATTATTAATCTACTTTTCGAGTAGATATTCGTAGTATTTTTTATTTCTGAAATCCGAATTTCGATGATGAGTGATAAATTAATACACGAAGTTGGCCACGCGAATGGCCACAGTTTATCCTAGTATAAATACTAGAAGGTGTTATTGGTTGTATATACTATAACACAGGTGTATGATCACAAATGGGTCTTGGACCGGACCGACCCTTTGGGCCCGGGTTCAGGTTCAGTTAGTTTTGTAACTTGAAAATGGGCTTGGCCTAAATTCAAGTAACTATTGGGCCTGATGAATCTAGACTTTGGATGTGTCTAGATTCATGTGTCTATGAATCTGGACATTGGAGGTGTCCAGGTTCATGTGTCTTTTGGAGTTTGTAACTCCACAAGTGGTGGTCATAATAAGTGTTGGGATTTGGTCCAGCATCCTGCCTGCAATGGGCTTTAAAAGAGGCGCGAGGCGCGGCCCGCAATTCGAACTCGTGAGCTGGATTGCATAGTTAAAGGATAGCTTAAGGATATGATTTGGACTACCTATACCAACGGATGCATCTTCTTTTCTCGGTGCCCATTACATAGAAACTACGAGGTTAAGCGTGCTTGGCCGGAGTAGACATGGGATGGGTGACCCCATGGGAAGTTTTCGAGTGCGCGTGTGTGAGGACAAAGCGCGCTAGAAAAAGACTTGTGTTGGTTTGTGGGGACGGCCCAATCCGAGTAGCGCCAGAGGTCCAACAACCAGGCGCGGCCCGCATTCGAACTCGTCGAGGCTGGATTGCATAGTTCAAGGATAGCTTAAAGGATATGATTTGGACTACCTATACCAACAGATGCATCTTCTTTTCTCGTGCCCATTACATAGAAACTACGAGGTTATGTGTGCTTGGCCTCGGAGTAGACATGGGATGGGTGACCCCGGGAAGTTTTCGAGTGCGCGTGAGTGAGGACAAAGCGTGCTAGAAAAGACTCGTGTTGGTTTGTGGGGACGATCGTCAATCCGAGTAAGCGGTAGAGGTCCAACAACTGAGTATCGAGCAGTCACGAGTTCGAATTCCCTTGGAAGCACTTATTTGTAGTGGAGGTTGCCGGGAGCGGTGGAACTTAGATCTTTGGCGCGCGAGTAAACGGACGTAATCGAAGGCTAGGTTGCAGGTGGCCGGAACTCATGTAAAAATGGATGGAATCGGAAGGTGTAGGTTCGCCGGGTGGTGAATCGAAGGGTAGGTTACCAGGTAGCTTGAGCGAGGTAAAAACATCGTCAATCCGAGTAGCGCGTGAGTGAGGACAAAGCGCGTTAGATAAATGTTTTTATCATGATTTTGATGATTTTGTTCGATTTTGTTCAAATGAGTTTTTAAACCAAAACAATATCCCTAAATGTTGTCTAAATACTTCCGATCGACTCAAAATGTTTTTACTATTTTTCGGAGTATTTTTGGAGTTTATTTTCGATAAAACATTGGACAACACATTTGTTTCAGGCTCGACCGGTCGCCTATAGGGCAACCCATACTTGAGTTGAGTTTTGAAACAGAAAATGGGACGTAAGAAAAAAGGGGGAGGGCGACCGGTCGACCACCTAGGTGACCGGGTCGACCCCGGGCGACTTCGGCACGGTGACTCGGGAGTTGCTCTTTTAGTTCGATCTTCTCTGTTTCGTATTTTTATCAACCTCAACCGGTCATAGTAAAGGGCGACCGATCGCACCCCCCTCCGACCGGTCCCCCTGTGTAAAATTCGCTGAAATTAAATTTCAATCTTATCTTTGCGCGACCGGTCGCACCCCTTGTTTATCAGAAACTATCCGTTGCATTTTAGATGACTTTTCCCTATTTTGTGGGATTGATTTCTAACAGCTCTATTGATGATTTTAAATGGTTTCTTTTGCAGCAAATCACTCCCCAAGGAGGAGCCTATGTCTGGAAATGAAAGCCAAGTCCTCTCCTATAAATAGAGGCTTCGTTCAAGCAACAAGATACAACACTCTACACAAGCAAAGAGCAATCAAGCAAATACTTTCATATATCTTGTTATACTAGCCTTAGCACTTTCACTTGCACAAATTTTGAGGTCTAGGCTTTCAATTCTTGATTACACTTGTACCATATTGTATCAATCATTATTGAGTTGTAATCTTGATTTTGGTCATCATTCAACACAAGACATCCTTGTGAGTATTCTTGTGGTAAGAATACACTTAGGTGATCTAGGTGATAGTTGTTTGAAGGTTGTGGTAATCTTCAAAGGTGTGGTAAGAGGATTGTGGTAATTCTCAAGGTGGTATAAGAGGGTTGTGGTAATCCTCAAGGTGTTGTATTAATTTTTGGTAAATTAATAAAATATTTTTTTCTTTTTGAAATCCATCCGGATATCTTTGGGGTGGCGATGGAGATTAGGCCCTAGGTGGGTTGAACTACTATAAATCGACGTGTGCTATTTACTTTCCGCACTTAGCATTTCATCTTTGCTTGAGTTTTACGAAAAAGAGGGCAAAATCTAAAAAATCGGGATAATCTATTCACCCCCTTCTAGATTATCGTAGCCGTTTGGACTTACAAGTGGTATCAAAGCCAAACTATTTGGCTATCTAATTCCGAGTTAAGATGAAAGATCCATGGCTACATATGATGCTCATCTCACCACCGGCGCCTCCACCAACAAGCCACCACTATTCGACGCCAACAACTACACATTTTGGAAAGACCGTATGGAGTGTTTTCTACAAGGGTGTGGGTTCGACATTTGGAATGTGGTCATTGAAGAAGTTGATCAACCAACCAAGAAATCGCAGGATGGCACCTCGACTCCTAAACCTTTCAAGGAGTTCGATGAAAATGACAAAAAGGTTTTCTCTCTAAACGGTAAGGCGTTAAATATTTTGCATTGTTCTCTTACAGCTACCGAGTATAATCGCATAAGAGGCATAAGGTCGGCACATGAGGTTTGGGAAAAATTGGAGACAACTTATGAAGGGACTAAGAAGGTCAAGCAAGCAAGAAAGACCATGCTTGTTAAAGACTTTGAAAACTTTAACATGCATGATGGTGAAAGCATCTCCAAGATGGTGGAAAGGCTTGATAATATTGTCAATCCTCTTGTGGCCCTCGGTAAAGTCATCTCAGAAGAAGACAAGGTGACTAAGGTATTGAATGCTCTTCGGCTCATGGTCCGAAAAAGTGACGGCAATCACGGAGGCACAAAACCTTGAGACACTCAAGTTTGACGAGCTTATTGAAACCTCCTCATCTATGAAGTCTATCTCAAGGAGAGGAAAAAATCCAAACCATCCATAAATCAATCGGGTATGCAAATTATTCCTAAAGGTCTTGATTCTTCTTCTAATCATGCATACTATGATAATGATGATGATGAGGAGGAGACGCCGCACTTGTTCAAAAATTTGCAAAATTTGTGAATAAAAATAAAGCAAGAAAACCAAGAGATAATGCTTGCTTTAAATGCAGAAAATCCGGGCACTTCATTGCCGATTGCCCAAATCTCGATGAAGAGGAGCAAAAGAAAAGGAAGCCTTTCACGAAAAGGAAGGCTCTAAATGCGTAAGTCAAAATATGGGATGAACTACTCGAAACAACCGATGAGGAAGGAGAAACCGAACACGGTCTCATGGCCATAGACGATGAAAACAACGAGGTATGCTCTAATTCTTCTACTTCCTCCATAGTTGATGACTTGCAATGTGATTTTGATGAATTGCAAATTGAGTTTCAAAATTTAATTGTTAAATACAAAAATTTGAAAAATGAGCATAGGGAGCTTAAGGTTGAAAAAGAAAAATTATTTACCTCTTATGAATCTCTAGACAAAGCTCATGCTCTTACTCTTACTAGAGTTCACTCTCTTGAAACCGAAAAGGAATCGCTCACAAAAGATATTGAATGTTTGAAAATGATGTGCATCGTTTCAACATAAGCACGGATAAAGTCACAAAAATTTTAGATGCACAAAGAGGTGAGCATTCCAAATTGGGACTTGGTTATAAGCCATTTCAAAGTGTTTTTAAGAAAAATAACCAAGGTCCGACTTTTGTACGTGCTAATAGTTATAATACTCCTACTTGTTTTTATTGTGGCAAAGTTGGACATTATGCTAATAATAGCAAATTGAGAAATAGCTCTAGATATGTTTGGAGACCCAAAGATCTCAAGACTAACCCCCACGGACCCCAAAATTATAGGGTACCTAAAAGAAATTCTTTTGTAGGTAATAGGGGCTATAACAACAATGGAAGATTCATAATGGCTCGTGGACAGTCGAAGTGTTCACGCCATATGACCGGGAGGAGAGAACTTTTTACCAACATCAAGCTCCAAGAAGAAGGTATGGTCATGTTCGGCAATGGCAAAGGAAGAATTCTTGGAAATGGAGAAATTGGTAACTCTTCTTTCTCTCTTAGTAATGTTCTTTTAGTAGAAGGGCTTAAGTTTAATTTGATAAGTGTTAGCCAACTTTGTGATTCAAGTTATAATGTTTCCTTCAATAAAGAAAAATGCCTTATACTTAAAAATGGTGAAATTATTTGTGAAGCAAATATAAAAGGCAATCTTTACAAAATTTGTACAAGTGATTTGGTTAGTCAAAATGTTTCTTGTTTAGTCGCCAATAATGATTTAACTAGTTTATGGCATAGGCGACTTGGACATGTTGGATACAAGAATTTGAAAAAAATTTACAAAAACCAACATGTGAAAGGACTACCCAAATTGAATTTTGAAAATCTTAGCTTATGTGACACTTGTCAAAAGAACAAATTAGTTAAAAATAGTTTTAAGCCCAAAAATGAAATTTCCACAACCAAACTCCTACATTTGCTTCACCTTGATTTGTATGGGGATATTGGTACGACAAGTCTAAGTGGAAAACATTACACTTTTGTTATTGTCGATGATTTTTCTAGATATACTTGGGGCTCTTTTTCTTACCAATAAAAGCGATGCCGTTAATGAGTTTGTTAAGTTGTGTAGACTCATTGAAAATGAAAATGAAGACACTATTAAGTCTATTCGAAGAGATCGAGGTGGAGAATTTGATGGTGAGTTTAGAGTCTTTTGTGAAACCAAAGGATATGCTCATAATTTTTCGGCTCCAAGGACACCTCAACAAAATGGAGTAGCCGAAAGGAAAAATCGGACACTACAAGAGATGAGTCGGTCCATGCTCAAGGAATTTTCAATTCCAAAATATTTTTGGGCCGAAGCCGTAAGTACCGTTTTCTATGTCATTAATCGAGTTTATATTCGTCCTAAAATGAATAAAACTCCATATGAGCTTTGGAAAGGTAGAACTCCAAATATTAGTTATTTCAAGATATTTGGTTGTAAATGCTTTATTTTGAATACCAAGGATCAATTGGACAAACTTGATCCTAAGGCTGATAAAGGGATATTTATGGGATATTCAACAAAAAACAAAGCATATCGGGTTTACAATAAGACTAGTGGAGTTGTTGAAGAATCTATCCATGTCAAATTTAATGAAGCTTCGGGTGTTGAAAGAATACCTAATGATGAAAGTGATGAAGAGGATATTATTGAACAAATTGTTCAAGTTGATGATCAACCGTCTACATCAAATGATCAATCGTCCACTTCAAATGGTCCTCAAGAAGATAGAGGTGATACCTCGGATCTTCCCGTTGCATTGAAATTTAAGGGTGATCACCCAAAAGATCTTATTATTGGTGATCCTCTTGACAAAGTGATGACCCGGAGAAAATTTTCCGAGAAAGCTCTTATTTCTCAAAAGGAGCCTAAAAATGCTAAGGAGGCCATTGAGGATGAGGATTGGTTCTTTGAGATGCAAGAGGAGTTAAATCAATTTAAAAGAAATGATGTATGGGAATTGGTACCTTGTCCTCCATCTCAAACTATTATTAGTACAAAATGGGTATTCTGGAACAAACTTGATGATCAAGGCAACATTGTTCGAAATAAGGCAAGGTTAGTAGCTCAAGGGTATTGTCAAGAAGAAGGCATTGACTATGATGAAACTTTTGCACCCGTAGCACGTTTAGAAGCTATTCGTATTTTACTTGCCTCTTCTTGTTTTAAAAATTTCAAACTTTATCAAATGGATGTTAAATCCGCTTTCTTAAATGGTATTATTCAAGAAGAAATCTATGTAAAACAACCTATGGGGTTTGAAAATTTTTCTAGGCCTAATGATGTTTATAAACTTAAAAAGGCCTTGTATGGTTTAAAGCAAGCACCCCGTGCATGGTACGATAGACTTAGCTCTTTTCTTTTGCAAACTGGCTTTATAAGGGGTAAAGTTGATACAACTCTCTTTGTTTTTGAAAAAGGGCAAGATTGCTTACTTGTGCAAATTTATGTTGATGATATTATCTTTGGTGCTACTAATGATTCTTTGTGCAAGAAATTCTCTAAATTGATGCAAGGAGAATTTGAAATGAGTATGATGGGGGAGCTCAACTTCTTTCTTGGACTCCAAATTAAGCAATGCCAAGAAGGCATATACATTTCGCAATCAAAATATACAAAAGAACTTTTGAAAAATTTCGGCATTGAAGAAGGAATAACCGTTTCTACTCCCATGGAAACAAATGTCAAAATTGACAAAGATGAAAAAGACAAGTCCATGGATGAATCAAAGTATCGAGGTATGATTGGTAGTTTACTTTATTTAACCGCTAGTAGACCGGACATTCTTCATGTCGTATGCCTATGCGCTCGTTTTCAAAGCAATCCCAAAGAATCTCATATGAGTGCCGTTAAAAGGATTTTTCGATATTTGAAAGGCACTATTCAATATGGTCTATTTTATCCAAAGAATGAAAATTTTTCTCTTAAAGGTTATAGTGATTCGGATTATGCAGGAAATATTGATGATCGGAAAAGTACTTCCGGATCATGTCAATTTTTAGGCGATTGCCTAGTTTCTTGGTTTTCAAATAAGCAAAACTGTGTTTCTCTTTCAACGGCCGAAGCCGAATATATTCCCGCCGCCTTTTGTTGTACACAACTTCTTTGGATGAAACAAACCTTAGCGGATTACAAATGCTCTTTTGGAAATGTACTTATCTTTTGTGATAATATATCCGCTATAAATATTGCTCAAAACCCGGTTCATCATAACCGTACTAAACATATTGAGATTCGACATCATTTTCTAAGGGATTGTGTTTCAAAACGAAAAATTGAGATATCTTTTGTACCATATCAAGATCAATTAGCGGACATTTTTACAAAACCGCTATCTTCCGAGACTTTTGCGTCCATACGAGCTCGGTTAGGCATAATGCATATTGAATGAGGTTTACGTTTACATTTTGCATGTTTTTAAAACTTAGGGGCGAAAAATTAGATTTTTGGTTGAAAATTCGGATTTTGAAAAATTTGACAAAACAGTGGGCTGAAGAGGTTGAGGGCAACTGGTCGCCCTCAACCACGACCGGTCGCCCTAAGCCAAAATTTGGTTTAAAATCGTTCTGTCTTCAGCATTAGTTATTTTCACTTCTTTTTTTCCATTTTTCGTCCCCTTTGCTAAATTCACACAAATTTCACTCAAAATTTGTTTTCATGCATTCAATTCACAACGTGGACCTTATATAGCATGTTTATCATCATCGTGGCTCATCTTTTTCGATCAAATGGTAAGAATTTTTCTTCCTTTGCTCAATTGGGTTGAACCCTTGAGTTTATGACTTTCTTGTATACTTCTTGATATTTTTTGCATATGATCTTGATGAGCTTAGTTATTATGTTGTATTGTATGATGTTTGATGTGAATTGGTGATGAAATTTTTTGGCTTGAATCATTTACAAGGGCTATATACAACTTCTTTTAATTTTCACGCCCACAAAGTGTTCGATGAAATGTCACAATGAAAATTTAACTTCTACATGAGTCTATTGCTTCCAAAAGTCTTCAATACTTATTGAGATCATGTTTTGGCAAATGAACCGAGCGTATGAACTCTTCATGATACATTTCTGCCTTTTTCTTTGGTTTTTAAGCTTAAATTGCTCAATGGTTGATAAACCGTCTCTTTAGCGCACTTTGATGAATTTGTATGATGTTTTTATCATCCTAACATTCTTTTTGATGATTCCAAAGGGGGAGAAACAGGAAATTGGCTCGTTAGCCAAAAGAAGCTAATACAAGCTCGTTATAAAAGCTATAAGTTATGGCTTCCTATAGCCAAGAATATCTAGTCCATGGCTTGTATTATGGACTCAAGTGCAAAAGATTATAAGCATTGTGACAGGGGGAGCTTTTTAGCTTATGATGTTCTTATGCATCTTATATAAGCTTGTTATAGCTTGTGCTTCTAGCTTATGCAATATCTCGTGTTGATATGCTCATAGATAGGGGAGCTTTGTATGAAATGTTTTTAACGGATAGTTCACTCGTAAAACCGGAAAATTTATTTGGTTTCAAAATCGTCCTCGAGAAAATTGTTTTGGTTTGTAATCATCAAAAGGGGGAGTTTGTTAGATAAATATTTTTATCATGATTTTGATGATTTTGTTCGATTTTGTTCAAATGAGTTTTAAACCAAAACAATGTCCCTAAATGTTGTCTAAATACTTCCGATCGACTTAAAATGTTTTTACTATTTTTCGGAGTATTTTTGGAGTTTATTTTCGATAAAAATTGGACAACACATTTGTTTCAGCTCGACTGGGCCGCCTATAGGGCAACCCATACCTGAGTTGAGTTTTGAAACAGAAAATGGGATGTAAGAAAAAAGGAGGAGGGCGACCGGTCGACCCCTGGGCGACCGGTACCTGGGAGTTGCTCTTTTGGTTCAGTCTTCTCTGTTTTGTATTTTTATCAACCTCAACCGGTCATAGTCAAGGGCGACCGGTCGCACCCCCCACCGACCGGTCCCCCTGTGTAAAATTCGCAGAAATTAAATTTCAATCTTATCTCTGCGCGACCGGTCGCACCCCTTGTTTATCAGCAAACTATCCGTTGCATTTTCGCATGACTTTTCCCTATTTTGTGGGATGATTTCTAACACTCTATTGATGATTTTAAATGGTTTCTTTTGCAGCAAATCACTCCCCAAGGAGGAGCCTATGTCTGGAAATGAAAACCAAGTCCTCTCCTATAAATAGAGGTTTCATTCAAGCAACAAGATACAACACTCTACACAAGCAAAGAGCAATCAAGCAAACACTTTCATATATCTTGTTGTACTAGCCTTAGCACTTTCACTTGCACAAATTTGAGGTCTAGGCTTTCAATTCTTGATTACACTTGTACTCATATTGTATCAATCATTATTGAGTTGTAATCTTGATTTTGGTCATCATTCAACACAAGACATCCTTGTGAGTATTCTTGTGGTAAGAATACACTTGGGTGATCTAGGTGATAGTTGTTTGAAGGTTGTGGTAATCTTCAAAGGTGTTGTAAGAGGATTGTGGTAATTCTCAAGGTGGTATAAGAGGGTTGTGGTAATCCTCAAGGTGTTGTATTAATTTTTGGTAAATTAATAAAATCTTTTTTTCTTTTTGAAATTCATCCCGGATATACTGGGGTGGTAGTAGATTAGGCCCTAGGTGGGTTGAACTACTATAAATCGACGTGTGCTATTTACTTTCCGCACTTAGCATTTCATCTTTGCTTGAGTTTTACGAAAAAGAGGGCAAAATCTGAAAAACCGGGATAATCTATTCGCCCCCCTCTAGATTATCGTAGCCGCTTGGACTTACAATAAGGGGTTTGTAACTCATGGGAGTCACATGTGGTTTAATGCCCACTCTCTTTATCTTTAATTCCCTTCATGTGTTGGAAATGATGGCCTATATAAGTCTAGGCGTTTTGCTGCTTTGAGGGGGTTAGAAGGAAGAGATGAAGCCAGTAAACACAGAAAAATAGCATATCTCTGCATATTCTTCAAGTGTCGGTACAACTGTCGTAACTTTTCGAAGAACATTTTCAAGAACATTTCCTTCTGCACTCGTGTCTAGCAGCCAGTTCTCGCTCCTTCGAGTTCAAAAGGTGCCTTTGTGTCAGTGGTGCTACTATACACAAAGGAGGTTAAGCCGTTTTATCTTAATTTGGGGACATTACATCGTACCGTGAGCACTAGCCGAGACGTATTTGTTTTGCGGAAAGAGGTCTTCCTCGACTCGGCTTGTAAAGTTCTGTCAGATTCATGCTTCTGGAGTTTGGATTACATTCAAGAATTGTAATAGTTAGGTTTTACTATTCTTATAATTTTTTGTTTCTGTTTTATAAGCCATCTTGAAGGCTTTTCCGTTTATGTAACCATTGTAATTTCTAACAAATACCTTATAAGAAAACTAGTAAGACACCTTATGAATTATGGAAACGCTATCAACCTAGCCTAAAATATTTAAAAGTGTGGGGGTGTCTTGCTAAAGTTATGTAGCCTGATCCTAAGAAGAGAAAAATCGGTTCTAAAACCTCTGATTATCTATTTATTGGTTATGATGATCATAGTGCTGCATATAGATTTCTTGTTTTGAAAAGTGATGTGCTAAATGTTAATATGATTGTTGAAACAAAAAATGTTGAATTTTTTGAGCATATTTTTCCTTTGAAAACTGAGTCAATTTCTCGTGCACCTGTTGAATCTACTTCTTATGCTCCTATTGAACATGATAATGAGAATTCTTTTGAGGAATTGAGAAGGAGAAAGAGACAAAGAAAAGAAACTTCCTTTGGAAATTATTTTTATACATATCTTGTAGAAAATGACCCTTTAACATTTTCCGAAGTTGTTTCATTTCCTGATTCTTTATACTAGAAAGAAGCCATCAAAACTGAAATTGATTCTATTGAACAAAATAAAACTTGGACTTTAGTTGATTTGCCACCTAGAGCTAGACCTATAGGTTGCAAATGGATTTTTAAGAAGAAATATGTTCCTGATGGAACTATTGAAAAATATAAAGCCAGATTGGTTGCAAAAGGTTTTACTCAAAAACAAAATGTGGATTATTTTGATACTTTGCACCAGTAACTATAATTTCTTCTATCCGAGTTTTGATTGTTTTTGCTTCTATCCATGAACTTTTTATTCACCAAATGGATGTAAAACCTGCTTTTTTAAATGGTGATTTGGAAGAAGAGATTTATATGGTGCAACCAGAAGGGTGTGTTATTTCTGGAAAAGAAAACAAAGTTTGTAAATTACTTAAATTATAATATGGTTTAAAACAAGCACCTAAGCAGTGGCATGAGAAATTTAATCAAGTTTTGTTATATGATAGTTTTACTTCTGTTGAAGTTGATAGATATGTTTATACAAAACTTGTTGAAAATGAGTGTGTGATTATTTCTTTATATGTGGATGACATGTTCATGTTTGGTAGCAACCTTGATTTAATTTATAAAACCAAAGAGTTTCTTACTTCAAACTTTGATATGAAAGATATGGTTGAAGCAAGTGTGATATTGGGTATTAAAATCGTAAGGAAAGATAATAACATTATGTTAACGCAAGAACATTATGTTGAGAAGCTTCTTAAGAAGTTTGGACATTTCGATGTCAAACCTGTGAGTACTCCTTATGATGCTAACACCCAATTAAAGAAAAATCTTGGTGATCCTGTGGCTCAATCTGAGTATGCACATATTATTGGGAGTCTGTTGCATTTAATGAATTTTTCATGACCTGACGTAGCCTATGTTGTGTGTCGATTGAGCAGATATATACATAATCCCAACTGTGATCATTGGACTGCTTTAGTCAGGCTAATGAAATATTTGAGAGGTACCATGAATTATGGTATTCTTTATAGTGGATTTCCTCCGTCTTAGAGGGATTTAGTGATGCTAACTGGATCTCTGATTCAGATGAGATTAAATCCACTAGTGGTTATATATTCACCCTTGGTGGGGGTGCAATTACTTGGAAGTCAGCTAAACAAACTATCATAGCAAAATCTACTATGGAGTCAGAGTTTGTTGCATTAGAGTTAGCTAGCAATGAGGCTGAGTGGTTGAAAAACTTCTTAGTAGATATTCCGTTGGGTTTAAAACCACCACCTTCAGTGTATATACATTGTGATTGTCAATCAGCAATCGCAATTGCAAAGAATAAAATCTTTAATGGTAAAAACAGACATATTCGTCAGAGACATGATGTGGTTAAACAACTGTTAAAAGATGAAGTAATATCCATTGATTATGTGAAGTCAGAAGTGAATTTGGTCGATCCTCTGACTAAACCTTTGGGAAGAAAATTAATTATTAAGACATCAATGGGAATGGGACTTAAGCCAATTGATAGATTAACAGCGACAGAAACCCAACCTTTGTGGTTGTAGATCCCATGAATAAGGTTCATATGGGTAATAACAAGTCACTTGTTAATTCTGTTAGCGCTAAAATTAATTGTCCCTTCCTATGGTGTGAGAAGTGCTAAATTGCAATTATGTAAGGATGAGTTACTAAAACTCTTAATGAATTTTATATCCTTTAAAGGTGGTATATTTAATTGCAAAATATACTTGATGAAATTCACCTATATGAGTGTGGAGTGGGGCCGCTCCTATGAGACTTTGGCATGTTTCTAGAGTACTCATGAATACCAGGCACGTGCATGGCCTATAGCGCAACACTGCATTGAATGGCAAAATTTTGAGATTGTGTAATGTGATTGTAAGATTTTAACTTACAATAAAGAGTTTTTGGTTCACAGAAGCTACAAACTTCACCAAAACTCTGATTTTAAATATTATCTTTCTAGGTCTGGTTCATAGTCCAAAACACACCAAATTCGATGCATTCTACACTTATTTTGCAATCCAGCAGATCATTCCTTCTTATTCTTCCAAAATCTTTTAAAAACATGAAGGGGATTGTTGTATTTGGTGAGTGTTTTTAAAAGATTGTATATCCCACATAGGAAACCAAAAGAAGTTTTATCCTCTTTATTAATGAGTGACCTTTATGGGCTTAGTAAATAATGGGCCAAGAGATAAGCATCCCTCGCGCACATAAAGAACAAATTTGCGGTTTTAAGTGTAAAATCGCAGATTTGCCCCCGGCAATACGGGCTCAACCCTGTTTGTTTTGCAACTTTAAATTAATTTTTTGACTTGGCATTTTGGCCTCAACCGAGTTTGACCAGTTTTCTTCCTTATCTTCAAAATCAAAATTCGGTCCTTATATTTTGTCAAGTGGAAAACTACTCCAAAGGTTGTTCCTATTTTTATGGATTATTCTGATCAATTCAAATGAACTTTTATCTTGTTAATTGATTTAGTCATGCCTTTATCAAAATTAAAAATGTTCCACTACCTTATCTGATTTAAACTTGCAGTCCAAATTTTCTAAGTTTGGTTGAAACGTGAATCCTACTTTTGGGCTTGTAGCCGTTAGTTTTAGCTCCTATATTAATCTGCCTCTGTTTACTGAAAACACAGACAGAAGTCTGCAACTTTAAAACAATCGATAGCTTTCATCTCTGCTGGATTACAAATACAATTTTGCTATTCATTTTCCTGTTGAATCCTGGGGGATTGGCGAAATAAAATCCTTAAGGACAGTGCCTTCTTGCACGCCTCAGGAATCCCTCTATTTTCATTATTTCTGTTCTTTCGGAATTTGTACCTCTGTTTTGGACTTCCGCAAGTTTTATACAATATTTATGAGATACATGTGGAAGTTTCACTGTCATATATATACAATTGATTTCCCATAGGCCATACGAGCTATCTCCATGTAGCACATGATCGTATGGACCTACTTGTCCCATCAAGTAACTCGGTCAATTCGATATCACTTACGAATCGAGAACAACGATTAAAGGCCAAGCTAGTGTTGGCCGATTTCTAGCCGAGTTCACACGAATAGTTGAGGTCCACATCGAGCACGCACAATTTTGGTACCTTTATGTCGATGCATCTTCAACCACTGGCAAAGTGGGGCCAGGGTGATACTTATCAGTTCAGAGTAAATATTTAGTACGAAGCAATTCTAGCAGGACTGGAGATGTCAACATTAATGGGGCTTAAATGGCTCCTCATCCACAGTGACTCTCAACTCATGGTGAATCAAATCATTGGCGGGCACGAAATCAAAGACCCCAAGTTGGCTCTATATTTGCAGTTATGCAAATCCAAGCTCTCAAAATTTGAGGTCATGGTCATACAGATACCAAGCATAGAAATTGTACAGGCAGATGCCCTAGCCCGACCAACCTCCAATGTTGGGGCCGAGCACATGGATAGTGTGAGTATTCGACATTATTCCTCTTCAGCTTTGGAACGTGCCGAGGTTAATATAATAGAGAAGACATATCAACAGAGTCGGCCCATTATATTTAAGTTTCCTAGGTTTTTAGCACTTTGTTTTCTTTTTAATTTGGGTTTATTTAGGGTTTTTAGTCCCTATTAAATACTTTTTAGACCTTTAATTCGAGTTGTTGAATCACAATTTCGTATTATCAATAAAAATTCTCTTTTTTTCGAAGATTATTAATCTTTCAATTATCCGTCCCGTATCAACATGCTATCATTCTGCGAATAAATTCAATTCAACAATAGGAAAGAGCGCATTAAAATTTTAAATTACATAAAATCCCTCGGACATGAAATTCTAGGTTTGTGAGATTTAATTGTTATTATCCTTTCCTCTTTGCAACTTGCATAGGTGGTCAACGTTTATGGTCATTATGGGGTGGTGACAAACAAGTTGTGTCCTTATCAAAACAAAAAAAGCTTATTAGGACAAGAAACAAGTAGTGACTTTGAATGTGATATTTCATAACTGGAATTTAACTGGCAAAATAACAGTGTCTTCTACGCGTTATATTGCTTATACTGTATGTATTTTCGTCTTTTTCCTTCTTTTTTCCCCCTGATTTTATTTTCCTATGTTTTGTTTTTGTCGACAGTCGACTACTAATATGGAATTTTTGGCACGTGGTCCCTCTATCTAACACGTTTTAAATGAGAAATCCATGAAGATTAATTAAACCCCACGAATGATGTTTTGAGAGATTCAGGTACGATGATGTCAGAAGATCTCTGTCTAGGCCGCAATCTTGGAAAGAGGTTACCTATATTTCTCTTTATTGGACAGATGTTGATTGTACATGAATATCTTTTCACTTATGTCGACCTTGAATTTCTTTTTTTATTTTATTTTTAGTGTCGACCTTGAATTTCGTTTCAAGATTTTAGTAGAAATGTGAATTCGAATTGAATAGAAGACATATATAACTGTGTAAATTTAATTTATTAGACAAAAGAAAGTATTTAGATTTAAAAAAATATATATGTGTTTGATTTAATTGTTAGTCGAATCTAGACTGAATGAATTTAATTAGAATGAACATTAATCAAGTTTGGTGTGCTTTTTTTTGGGTACAAATTTCATGTGTGCATTGAAGATATAATTCAATATAATTGGTGTATAATGATAATTTTAGAATATGTTATGAATCACTATTTAAAATTAAAAAATATTCACTTGATAAAAACACATGTAATTCATGTAATTTAAGCGTAAAAATTACTAGGAGCAATAAACACGACTCACCTAATATACAGAGGCATGGTAGAATATTCAAATAAAGATTTTCTTTTAATATTTAATAAAGGAATTTAAATATCTACAGCCGATTTTTCAAAATTGTGGCTCCATTTTATATTTAATAAATTTCAACATTTTTCACATGCATGTATAATAATTTCAACACTAGGAACAAACAATTTCCTATGTTTCAATACTCTATTGATACAAAGACAATCAGCTCTATGCAAAAATTGATAAATAGTGTTATATATTTATAGTTTAGAAACGAAAGTAAATTAAATTCATCAAATCGGATAATATAATATGATGAAATCGGATACGTACGTACTTTTTAATTTTTATGGATTATGGATTAAGTTTCTTTTTTTTTTTTTTGCCAGAATGGCTTAATTTTTATAATTTTGAAAATATTGCAACTGTAAACTATATAAATCGAGATGAAAAGGACTTTTTTTGGATGCTAGCGGTCGTTCATTTTGCTTGTGGACCTGCCAAAAAGGCTATTAATTAAGGGCTTATGATAGAAATAGCCACATTTTTTAAGTCAATGTCAGCTTTTTACGCTTTCCAATGCAATTTCACCTAAATTTACGCTTTCCGGTGCAATTTTACCTAAATTTACCCTCCCCGCTCTTTTTTTACACAACAATACGCTCCAACAAAAAATCCCGAAAACTTTTACGCTTTGTTTCAACAACTAGTAATCCACCCGTGCGATGCACGGTTTATATATTAAAAAAATAATTTTAAATTTTTAGTGAATGTTGAATTTTTAATTTTTTTTAGTGTAAATTCAAACAATTACAAAAGAATTATGGGTAGCGCTATTTACACCCCCAAATCCTATAAATATACCCCATCTCTTTTATTACATAATTTTAATCAATTTAAAAGACTACAATGCCCTTAATACCCTACTAAAATTCTAATATATACCCACCAAACCTCTAAATACACCCCTTTATTTTAAATCTTATAATTTTTTTTTCTTCTTCTCCATTAAAATTGCTAACATTTTTTTCTTGAACGCTAATCTTTCAAAAGAATAATTTCAAAGAATCACATATCAGAGTCTGTTATCTCAAAGACCAATTTACTCATAAATGATAAAATTAAACCTAGAAAACCTAAGAAATATTATCTATCAGTAGCAAATGGTTTGAAGCAAAAAAAGAAGAAAAGAAGAAGAACTGCATATCCAACCTTGAGATTTAAAAATCAAAAGGAAATCAAGAACCAGCCTCAAGTTGGGCTGAACTCCATCTAAATTTTTTCCTACTCACGTGTGGCTAATGAAAAAGAGGAAATGTAACAGTTACTCATGGCACGATCTTTCTGTAATTTTTTATTTGTTTCTATGGATTATGAAAAGGGTGTTTTAGGAATAAAAGGGATTAGGCCTAGTAAAAAAAAAATAACAAAATTAATATGGGGGTGTATTCAGAGGAAATGGAGGTGTGAATAGCCTCACCCAAGAATTATGGAGGAGAAATGTAGTTTGAACCCTTAACCTCATCTCTAATAGGTGAGACTAATTTCCTAAAGAAAAAAAAAATTGAGGCTAGGAAACATCTCTCAATTATATGATAGTGGGTTTCGTACTCCTTATTTCCATAAATAATTATAATTAAAATACAAAATGTCATAATAGGAAGTTGCCTAAGCCCTAAAGGCATGAATAAAACACTAATACTACCACAAAAAAAAAAAAAAAGTATGATGGAACTTGGACATTTTTTAAGAATTGAATATGCTCAATTGACTTAAATATAGGATAACTCTGATCCAACAAAAACGAATTCGTATTAAGCCAACAAATATTGGCCAAAATGATAAATAAATAATTAAATAACAAAAAGAGGTATTGTTAAATACCCAATGAAGGCTGACCCAACTAAATTTCTTGGGGTCGTGTGAATAATAATAACTAACCGAAAATGCATAAAAAAATAATTTTGTTTTACCTGGGAAACCGAATCGTATCCATATATTTTCTCTCTCAACAAAAAATTAACTCTCAAATATTTTTTCTCTAAAATTTATTCCTTCTTTGTAATTTTATTATATCTTCACGCCTTTTTTATTGATTGTCCAACTAAAACTTAAAATTTTCGATTGAATCCCCCATCAAATTTATTTTCGATAAATCAAGACAAATAATAAATTTCTTGTAAAATGTAATGATTGATTATCCGGGAAAAAATTGCAACAAATAACATATCACATCATTATAAAGCTATGTATGCGAAAAAGAATATTAACTTTAAAAATGAAAATATCATACATTTGTGATATCACACTAATGAAAATTTATCAGTGTAACACCGACATATAGTGTTGGATATAACATGTTTTTCCATATAACTTTGAATGCTACAATACTGAACCAATTTAAATAAAATGGGGGAATTAAACAAACACATATAGAATAGATTAAAAATAAAATAGCCAACAATTAAAAAAAACTGAACTGTAATTCGGGCCTTATCTAGACTTGCCCAAGTAAATATAACTACTTATACGGCCTGGCTCATAAGAATAAAAAAACAATTGAAATCATGTGTACTGTGAAATAAGCAAAACACAAGAATTAAGAGAAATAAATAAATAATTGAAATAGACTTCACAAAATTGATGAGTACATTTTCTTATTTAGAAACAAAATATAAAATTCCTCAACTAAAAAGCACGCCACTGTAGAAAAAACCTAGCAAAACTTTTAGGTATTTCCGCCGTTTCATTCTCCCATCCAATTTGTCTTCTTCTCGGCCGATTTCCTGATCAGTATACAAAATGAAATTCATCGCACAGGTGAAGAAGTTACCCAAACAAAATCTATTGTGAACTCGGCCCATTAACAAAAAAATTCGCACCTTTTCATTCCTCATTTCATCTTCACTTTCCTTTCCAGCGGATGTGAACTCGTCCGTAAAAGAGATATTATCGAAAACTGAATCTTGCCCTATTTTCTGATGAATGAAACTGTAGGAAAAAGACAAAAAATAAAACTAAGACGTATGGCCACATATAAAAATGAAAATTAAAAAACTATACCTCATGAGTCATGAATCTGTTCAAGTTCTTTTCCCTTTTAACTACGAAAAGAATTATATTCTTGACTAAAATCATTTGAGTTATTGCCATATGCAGGTACACTGCGAATATGAACAAATTGCATTCTGCCGTGTACATTTCCATCGGATATGGTCCTTAAGCAATGTAATTATGTACCTCTTCTGTAGAATATTTTGTATGTGGTTGCACCGAAATAGTATGTTTTTGCATGGGCGTATCCTTGCATTCAAATAGAGGGGCTTTAGCGCCCCCAAAATTTTTGAAAATTTTGTTATTTATATGTATATTTTATTTTAAAATATTTATTTTTAGTACTAAATATTTATTGTTTTATTGATTTAGCCCCCAAAATTATTTACCCCCCAAAGATACGGGTCTGCCCATTAAATTTGAAAATGATTTTAGCTTTCCAAAAAATGTATATTCAATTGTAGTTACTCAGATCACACTAATGTAATGGGCAGACCAATGAATGTAGCTTTTTTCTGTGCCCAACAAAGACAGCAGACCAATTTCACATTTTATGCAATTTTCGGTGCCCAAAAAAAGGTAACTGGCCAACTTTTTCGGTGCCCAAGAAAGGCAACTGCCAGAAATTAATTTTTTTACACCTTTATTTCAAATTTTGAATGTCATTACTTTGGATCCCAAAGACAAACAGCTGCTTGACGCGTAATACATTTAGTGAACACGACTTACCAAATATGGCATACTGTGTTTTGGCGGGATTTTACCAAAAAAGGCATACTATCTTGCTTTTATATATAATATATATAGATATAAATATATATAGATTATTAAACAAAACACAAGAAAATAGTGTTTTTCTAAGACAATAAAGAGAGACTCCTATTACATAAAAATATTAATACCCAACTGAATATACATAAATATATATATAAATATATGCATATTTTTTGGGCTAAAATTGAATATATGATCATATTTTTTGAATATACAATCCAAAATATAATCATAAAAAATTATTTAAATTAAGACACTAAAAGTTCAAAATGCCCAAAAGTCCAATGGGTATTTGAATATTTCCAAGACTATATAAGGCCCAACTGAATTGATTGGAAGATCATACAAAGTAGGAAATAATTTATATTTGAGCCAACAATTATTGGACCAACGGATTAACAATTAATAAAAAAAATAAACAACAAAACAAAAATAAATTGGTCTGCAAATTTTTTGGACGATAACAAATTCGCAACTGGTCGTTACTCTCTCACAAAATTCTCTATCTTCGCTCAAAACACTATTCATTCCTCGTCAAATGTTTAGCATAATCATCCGATTTCCTCAGCTCCCATACAAATGTATTTTTGAATATTCAATATTAAAAATACGGGAATTTCTCAACAAATCTGAAGATTTAAAACCTATTTTGACTCGGATCTGTAGGAGGCAAACCATCATTTTTCAGATAATGATCGGTAATGATTTAATTTATTTATTTTCATGCTTAGATCTATATTTTTTATTTTCTTCTTCTTTTACATATTATGTTCCTATTTTCTAAGATTTCTTAAAGAAAAATTCAAATACTTCAGTTTCCGTGTTTTAAATAGAAAACAAATACTTATATTTTTCCATAAATCCATTCGAATGGTACTCGAAAAAAAAAACATAATCCATTCAAATGTAGTTTTCTTGGATTTTTATTATGGATTTTATACTTATTTCAAAAAAATATAATACTGTTAGACGAACTAATTATGTTAAATTCAAAACCCTGAAATAGTTTTCTCAAAAAAAAAAAAAAAAACCCTGAAACAGATGTATTTCTATTTGAAAATCATTAGCTATTTCTTTATTTAAATCATAAAAAATAGAATTGATTATATTTAAAAACATAAATAAAAAGACAACATTTATGCACAACTTGGATAGACATTCAACAACTAAATAGTTTAGGAGATAAACATCTAATTCTTTTACCTTCTTAGTATCAATCTCAAAACTCATTTCCGTTGCAGTTGTTTTGTACTTCACGAAATCAATCACTTAGATCCGGCACTGGTTGGAGTTTCCTGTAAAATTGGTTGGAATTTTCAACCTGCTGTCTTCGGATTGTAGCGAGAACTTCGTACCCTAATGAAAACAATGAGAAAAAAAAGTTATCAATTTCAGTTGCAGCTGTACGAACGAATAGTTAACTAAATTAAACAAACATACCGTTGTGTCATGGAAGATGCATCCTAGTCTTTAAAACATTCCTGGTATTCCTAAAGTAATAATTTAATTATATGCACAAACCAATCTCATTCTCATTGCCTAGTATGTAGAACTTTTTTTCTTCTTCTAAACATAATTGCAGGAATTGTGTTTGTAAATGGGATGACACTATTTATAACAGTATATCAGTGACGGGCCAAAAAAAAGAGGATTTCAAAACCTTTTTAGATGCCCTATATATGTATATTAGCTAGATTTGATGTGTATGGTGTTAAGCAAGCTTTAGTATATAGATATTTTCAAAAACAGCTTTTTATAATCTCGAAACGACTTTTCATAATCTCGACTGTATTCAATATTCATCATAACATTTTTAAAATTTGAATTATGCTTTTTGATTGCTAATGCAATATAGCTGGCAGTTGGATCTCTTTCCCAGCAAACTTAAAATATATTAAATTATGCCTCGCGGATCAATGTATATTAATTATGTGTCGTAGATCAATGTATAATAAATTAGTTTTTTATTGTTTTCTGTCATAATGAATGCAGCACTTTAAGAAAAGTTGTGTTACAATTTTTATTTATAACTATCAGATTTTAATGAGTAGGCTGCAGATATATGAAAAAAATTTAATATCTTTAAATTTTTATTATGTCTTTTTAATTTTTATTATTTTTCAAGACTTTCCTGATTTAGAAACTCAATTTTGGCGGGAACTTTCTATTTTTAGAGACTTTCTTGTTTTTATATATATATAGATATAGATATTGTTTCAAACATGTTTCAAACATGTTTCTGTATTTCAACATTGTTTCAAACATGTCTAACATGTTTGTAACATGTTTCTTTTAATAAAAATAGGTAAAAAAAATTGTATTTAAACATCGAAAACTTCATTGAAACTACAAAGAAATATCAGAATAACATTAAAAAGGGTATGGAAACAACCCAGAAACAACGTAAAAAATATTTAAAACACAACATGAATAAAAAGATCTTAAAAATAGGTAAAAAATTGTATTTACACATTGAATACTACATGAAAACAACAAAAAAAAATTATTAGAACAACATTAAAAATATTATAAAACAACACCGAAATAATAGAAACAATGTACAAAATAATATATGAATTTAAAACAGCATAAAAAATAGGTTAAAGTTATTTTGAAACATCGAAACAACAAAGAAACAACATAGAAACAATAAAGAAACAAATTTAAACAACCTCGAAACAACTTATATAACATATAAAACAATGCAGGAACAAAAAAAACGAAAAAAAATAAAAAAAATGAAAAAATAGCAAGGAGCGTAAAAAAAATTAGGTACAAAAGTAAAAAAATAGGCACAAGAGTAATTGGAGCGTATTGTGTGGTAATGGTACAAAAATCAACGTATTCTGTGTAATTTCCCCATTAATTAACTTGAATGAGCATTTCCATAGATGGGTCTAATGAGAATGGGATGTACGTCGAATGTGATGTCATAAGTCATAACACAGCCCGAATCACGGTTCATAAATATTTTGTGATAGACAAGATTACAATTATAATTTATAATTATATATATACTAGAACAACATCTCTGTGTTACACAAGATTTGTCCAAAAATAAAATTTTATTGTCACGAATTTGTTTCTAGAAGTTATAGGAGATCCAAAATACTAATTACAAATATTAAAAAAAAATTCGAAATTTGAAAAAGTATCATACAAATAGTCCACTTCAAATTATGAAATTTTACCTTAATCTTCCATGTTTCTTTCGCAGGAGCGATATCGTATATAGTGTTCATTTTGGTAGTCATTTCCTGCAATATTGGAATCTTTTGAGTCAGATATCCAATTAGCATCACTGTATCCTTCTAATACAGCTGGATATCTCGAGTAATGTAATCCATAATTCAAGGTGAGTCTTAGATACCTAAGAACCCTTATCAATGCCTTCCAGTGGTCATTTCCAGGATTACTCGTAAATCTACTCAGTTTATTGACTGTGTAGGCAATATCCGAACGTGTGTAGTTTGTTACATACATTAGACTGCCAATAATCCGAGAATATTCTAGTTGAGATACAGGCTCACCTTGATTTTTAGCTAAGTGTAAGCTTAAATCAAGGGCGTTTTAGGCGGGAGGATGTCATACGCATTGAACTTTCAAATCTTGTCTCAATATAATGAGGCGTGATAAAACAAGTCCATCGGATGTTTTAGAGATCTTAATTCCCGAATAACATCTCCTATACCCATATCTTTCATATCAAAATGTTTGATTAACATTTTCTTAGTATTCATGATTATTTCATGATTACTACCCATAATTAACATGTCGTCAACATAAAGACAGACAATTACATAAGCATTAGGTGTGTCTTTAATGTAAAAACATTTATCACACTCATTAATTTTGAAACCATTTGACAAAGATAGTTTCGCCAAATTTTTTGCCATTGTTTCGGAGCTTGCTTAAGGCCATACAATGATTTAACGAGTTTGCACACCTTCTTCTCCTGTCCAGGAGCAACAAACCCTTCGGGTTGTTCCATGTAGATTTCCTCTTCTAATTCACCATTTAGAAAAGCCGTTTTCACATCCATTTGGTGTATCTCAAGGTTATGCAATCTTTGCAATAGCAATGAGAACTCTAATATATGTGATTCTTGTCACAGGTGAATACGTATCAAAGAAATCAAGGCCTTCCCTTTGTTTAAATCCCTTAGCTACTAACCTGGCCTTGTATTTATCAATAGTCCCATCAGCTTTATATTTCCTTTTAAGGATCCACTTGCATCTTAAAGGCTTATTTCCTGGTGGGAGATCTACCAACTCCCAAGTATGATTTTGCATAATGGAATCTGTAACACCCTAGTTTTGAAAAATGCAATTACGCATAATAATACTAACGGAAACGAGTCAACCATTTTTTTTAAGAATAAAATATCTAAGTTAAATAAAAATTTCATCATTCATCGATTAAAATAAAACCAGTACACTGTATGCTTTATAAATTCGAAAAGATTAAGAGACCAACATCGTTCATGAAATTCTACTACTAATAAAATTCGACAAAAGAGATCAATTCACCCACCACGCGCCACGTCAGACTTCTCAACCTGAAAGGGGTAAAATTATTGGGGTGAGTTATCGTCAACTCAGTGGGGAAGCAATTGTTCAAGTCAAATACACATGCATAACAGTTAGCACAAACTTTCACGGAAAAATATCATAGTCTCAAGTACAATTAAGTACAAATAGTCTCAAAGTCTCATGTACATTTAAGTACCAGTAGTCTCAAAGTCTCGCGTACAATTAAGTACCAATAGTCTCAACATCACGCATCATATTTATCATGAACATGCAACTAACAGTTAAAACAGGGCATTTAAATTAAACAAAAGCAATAAACCCCACCTCAAATAAAGTGCAGAAAAATACCAAATGCGTGCTCGCTTGAAAATTCAGACCTCGTAAGAATGATTTCCTACAATTAAATAAAATAAATAATTTAAATAATAGTTTTTAGAAAGATTTTGGCAAAGAAAATAAATAAAGAAATGGTGGCTTGAATAATTGGTAAATCGTATACAAGATTTAACTAAATTGTTGGGTCAACTATGAATTGGGAGGTCAAGAATTGGAAGAAAAGGTGAAATATCAAGTCTGTTTTGTAGTATAAATGAGGGCAGAAAGGATTTAATATAAATAGGGATTTAGAATTCCACATAGCCCAACATGAAGCCCATTTCACTCCATCTCCTCCAATTTCACTTTTGTACAGGCGCTCTCTCTCTCTCTCTCACGCCATATCTCTCTCCCAGTCTCTCTCGCCTTCCTCTCTCAAATCTCCTTCAATCTCAGACCCAAAATTTCAGTCTCGCTCTGCTCTCTGTCTCACCCTAGTCTCTCTCCCTCTCAATCTCGATTTCTCACAACCTCTCACTCCAAATTGCAGCGGGCAATGCCGGGAGAAGCGGGGCGGGAGGCAGCGGGTTCGGGTATGTTTCTATTTTTTTTTCAACTGGGTTTTCGAGTTTTCTGGTTTTCGGGCCTATGATTCGGGTTCGGGCCTTGGGAATTTTCTGGGTTTAGGGTATTACGATGGGATTCGAAATCTTTCCGATGGTTTTCGAAGAGTTTCGAAGTTTTCTGGAATTTTGTGGAAAAAATTGACTTTGGGACTTTCCGGCGACATGGTTCGGGCCTACGGGTTTGAGATTTCTGGGTTTGTTTCTCGGAGATTTGCTGGGTTTCTTACCTTGAGGAAGCTTTGAACTTGATGGTGGAGGCGTGAAGAAATTTTTTTTTTTTTTTTAAGAGGAGACGTGAATTTGCAGAGGATAGGAAATTGTTCTGGTTTTTCTTGAAAAGGTATGTTTGTAGTCGACAAAGTGGAACTGAATTTTAAGGGATTTTTGAGATACCAAAAACGTATGTAACGTATGTAACGTAAGTAACGTATGATTGTGAGAGTTCATAACTGTTGAGGAAATCGTGGGTTTAGAAACATCTGATATAAACCTTCAGTTAGAAAAAAATAAAAAAATTTGTTTTATCTGATATAATATGTAAAGATAAAGGCAAGTAAAATTTAAAATTTCGAATTTAAATAAAAATAATAATAATTTTGCAAAATTTTAAATCTTCTAGAAACTGGATATGGGCTCTTAAAAAAAAATATATCTAAATTTATAAATGGGCCTGTCAATATTATCAAGACTGGGATTTTACTAAAATTCTATCATTGGGCAGTAAATTAAAATCCTAAAAGTCCGAAAAAATACTAAAACCCAAATTGGTAAAAGTTGGGGTATTACAATCTACCACACTCAATTAAAAATTTCGTCCTCGAAATTTTGGTTTATACCTTGATCAAAGAAGACGGGATACTTGGATTTGATTTCCTCTTCTCTTTCCCATATTTCCTCATTTTTCCCGTGTCTACTCCATTGTACCTTGATAAAAACCACATCTCTGTTTATAAGCCCATGCACTTTACGATCCAAAATAGCTATAGGCATCTCTTCGCACGACAAATTCTTTCCTATGTGTAGGTCCTTGTAATTAACAATGTGATCAGGGTCAAACACATATTTCCTCAAAGATTGACACGTGAAACACATTATGTACCGACAAGTCCGGTGGTAATGCCGACGATACGCCAAATCCCCAACTCTTTCTAGTATCTCAAATGGTCCAATATAACGAGGTCGTAATTTTCCTTTTACCAAATCTTATAATTCCTTTCATTGGAGCCACTTTCAAAAACACATTGTCGCCAACTTCAAATCAGTATGTCCTTTCGCATTTATCCACATAGGATTTCGTCTATCTTGAGCAACCTTTATTCAGGATCTCGAAATCTTTTCCACTGTTTGTTCAATCAACTCCGGTCCCAAAATTTTCCTTTCTCCAACTTCACTCCAATATAAAGGGGACCTACACTTCCTCCCGTATAATGCTTCATACGGAGCCATCTTAATCGTTGCTTGCAATGTTATTGTACGCGAATTCCACCAATGGCAACATCGTCTCCCAACTTTCCCCCGTATCCAATACACATGCTCTCAACAAGTCCTCTAATGTCTTAATAGTTCTCTCGGATTGCCCATCAGTCTGCGGATGATAGGCTGTACTGAATCTCAATTTCGTTCCCAATGCTTCTTGCAAACTCCTCCAGAACTTTGATGTAAACCGCGGATCTCTGTCTGACACGATTGAAACTGGCACCCCGTGTAACCTTACAATTTCCTTAATATAGATTCTGGCATATTGATCCATGCTAAAAGTCATTCGTACCGGCAGAAAATGTGCTGACTTGGTTAATCGATCCACTATGACCCAGACTGCGTTATTCTTCCTTAGTGTTTGTGGTAGTCCAACCACAAAATCCATAGTTATATGTTCCCACTTCCACTCCGGGATCTCCAATGGCTTGAGCAAACCCGACGGTCGCTGGTGCTGTGCTTTAACTTGCTGGCAGACCAAACACTTCTCTACAAAATCCCCAATATCTCTCTTCATGCTCCTCCACCAGAAAAGCCTCCTCAAGTCGTGGTACATCTTTGTACCTCCCGGGTGAGCTGTGTAGGGAGTATTATGTGCCTCCTCCAGAATTTCCTTCCGGAGTGCCTCATCCTTAGGGACACAAATCCTTCCTTCATATGTCAGAAGATCATCACCAGTTACCTTGAATCCCTCGATGTTTCCAGCTTGTACATGTTCCCTCATCTTGCACAAAAACTTATCGCGGGGTTGGGCCTCCTTAATCTTATCTCTTAAGGTGGGTTGCACCACCACCGATGCCAAAATGGCTTCCGTACCATTTGGTGGCTCAACAACTTCAATCTCCAGTTTGTGAAACTCTCTTGCCAACGCTGCTCTTGCTCCGTGAGCATGCAAGCTAATTCCCCTCGGTCCTTCTACTCAAGGCATCGGCTACTACGTTAGCTTTGCCGGATGATGGTACTTGAATGGTGCAATCACGCAGTCTTTCACCGATTCTAACCATCTCCTTTGCCTCATATTCAATTCCTTCGAGTGAAAAGATATTTAAGGCTTTTGTGATCCGTGAATATTTCACACTTCCTCCATATAGGTAGTGTCGCCATATCTTTAATCGTGCACCACGGCGCCAACTCCCAGGTCATGTGTGGGGTAATTCAACTCATGCGTCTTTAGTTGTCTCGGCGTAAGCCACAACCTTGCCGTGTTGCATCAAAACACAACCAAGCCTTGCTTCGATGCGTCACTATAGATGACAAATCCCTCTGTAGGATTTGGAATTGTCAATATAGGGGCAGAAGTTAATTTACCTTTCAACTCCTGAAAACTCTCCTCGCACTTCTCAGTCCATTCGAACTTTTCCCCTTTTCTCGTTAACCGAGTCATAGGCATGGCTATTCTAGAAAATCCTCGATAAACCTTCGTAATAGCAGCTAGACCTAGAAAACTCCGTACCTCACTTGCATTCTTAGGTACATTCAATCGCATCGCTTCAACCTTACCAGGGTCAACTTCAATTCCTTGTGATGTGACCACGTGTCCGAGAAACACGACTCGGTCCAACCAGAATTCACATTTCTTAAACTTTGCATATAACTTCTCCTTGCGAAGTGTCTCGATCAAAGATAATCCTTAAATGCTCCTTGTGTTGCACCTTATCCTTTGAATATACCAATATGTCATCTATGAAGACTATGACGAATTGATCTAGGTAAGGGTGAAAACTCGTTCATCAAATCCATAAAGGCCGCTTTGGTGCATTAGACAAACCAAATGGCATCACGACAAACTCATAGTGCCCGTGAACGGGTTCTAATTGCCGTTTTTGGAATATCACACTCCTTTACCTTGATTGATGATACCCGATCTCAAATCGATCTTGGAGAACACACTAGCTCCTCGAAGTTGATCGAATAAATCTTCGATCCTCGGCAAGCGGATACTTATTCTTTCATCAGTAAATCGATTCAACTCTCTGTAATCGATGCACATTCAAGTGATCCGTCTTTCTTCTTTACAAATAGATCGCACGCCCAAGGTGACACACTTGGGCGAATAAATCCCATCTCCAACAGATTCTTGTATTTGAACCTTTAGCTCTGCAGTTCCTTCGGCGCCATCCGATAGGGTGCTCTAGATATCGGTGCGCTCACGGGTACCAAATCGATGGAGAACTCAACTTGTCGATTTGGTGGTACTCCTGGTAACTCTTCGGGAAAGACATCCACAAATTCCCGGACTGTAGGAACGTCATTTGGTGTTAACTCAGTTATTGGAGTTCCAACAATATTCACCAAATACCCTTGACACTTTCCTTTTTAGCAAGGTCAAAGCATTCATTCTTTGATATAACTTTAGACACGGTCCTTGTCTTAGTCCCGTAAAACTTTATTACTTCTCCTCCTGGCAATTGTAGTGTCACTTCCTTTTCCCGACCTTCGGATGTCACCGATATCTACTAAGCCATCCATACCAAATATTATATCGAAATCCTTCATATTAATTACGTACAAATTGGCTTTTAGCTCCTTTCCCCTATGTCAATGTCACGCCCTTAATGATTGAATCGGTGAAAATTGTCTTACCGAAAGGCAAACTAATCTCGCGGGTTCATCGATCCTAGTATCGCTATGTCCAATCATATTATAAAATCTCAAGACATAAATGAATGTGTGGCACCCGTATCAAATAATGCTAAAGTAGGTATTCCAAGTACATTTAACATACGACATCGTGCGGGTTCGATCGGTTTCCCCCCGGGTCATAGCATATACTCGTGCCCGTCCTCCGGATCCTTGCCCTTTTCTTCCTGTTTCGAGTGGGGCAATCCCATGACGAATGTCCCGGCATCTTACACCAAAGTAGCACTTATTATGTCCCATCAAACACTCCCCATTATGATTTTTCCGCATTTCGCATACGGTTTACCAATTTGAGGTTTAGGCCCGGTCTCGCGTCGATCCTCGCTTTGTTTATTCGATTTTGATTCATGTCCTGGTTTCCATTCGATTCTTTTTCCCAAATTCCCGGTTTGTTGCGGTCTAACTCCCGACTTGCAAAGCAATCTCCGAGCACGGAACACGTGGTTCTGCGTGCGATAGAACCCGTGACTTGCCACAATATGGCGTATCCGGTCGTAAACCCGCTCGGAACCTTAGCGCTTGTTTACGGTCCGTATTCACCATATATTCCACGAAGAAGCTCATTTGGTTGAACTTCCCGTACATCGCTCTGTCACGGACATTCCCTCTTGTTTTAAATCCCAAAACTCCCGCTCCATCTTCCCGATAATGTTGGGGACGAGACTTCTCCATCACTATTTCTTTGAACCCATCCCAAGTTAGAGGTGCTCGTTCCTCGGCTCAGGCCTTAGTCTCCGATAGCTCATCCACCAACGCCCCGCATCTTGTACCCGGTGCATCGAGCACAAAGGATGTGTTGTGTCTCGACACCCGATTAACTCGAAGGTGCGTTCCAATGACACAAACCACTCGTCTACGTAGGCAGGTCCTTCTTGCCCATTAAAGATCAGCGGTGAGAAGCGGCGAAACTGCTCTACCACTTGTGCTTGAGTTAATGTCGGGGCTTGGTTGACTGCGTGATCATTCTCGTTATTCCCTCGCTTCCATGTCGGAAATGGGTTTGCCTCATTATTTCGATTCGCATGGTTAGTAGTAGTAGCACCACCTCGGGTCCTCACTCTACGTCCTCGAATCATTTTCCTATAGCCAAAGTATAACCACAACTTAGTAAAACTCGTCTGAGATATGCGTTCTAAGTCAACATACAGTTTATAAATCAACTCATCATAAGAAAAGATATCGCTACATAAGACATCCATAAAGAAATGCAAAATATTTCCATTATCATCAATTTAAACCTTCAAGAGGTACAATATGCAAATCTGAAAACAACTGAAAATGGGAAAACAAAATCTTTGAACTAAGAACGAAATCCTAACTACTACACTAAATCACTAAGCATTGCGGGAGTTCTCATCCCATGGTTCTTCTTCAGATCTTCCTCCATCCGATCTTTCGTCTCGTTATATGCTTGACTACATCCCATACAAAGAGGCAGCGAAGTCAGCAAAGCTGATGATGGGAGCATCTGCATTGTAGGTGAAGGTCGTTTCTCGAAGAAAGAGGGCTCTCACACGAGGTTCCCACTCCGGGGGCATAGTGTCCATCAGTTTTACAGCCGCCACATAGTCTGAGACGCCATCTCGCTTCACTGCGGCCCACATCCTTCCCATAGTAAGAATGTGGCTTCCTAAATCATGATCGGCCAACATCTCATAATTCTTAAATTCTCTAATACGCCTCCTTTTCAGGACTGCGGGACAAATGACAGACTTTCTAGCGGTCTCTTGAGGCCCAGCCATTCTAACTATACATATATCAGGGCCATGAAAATTTTTAAATATCATGAAATTTCTTAAGTTCGAAGCATAGTAAAATGAAGACATATCATTTATCAACATTAAAATATGCATTTTTCGCAATAAATGATATTAACATAAGGCTCAAGTCTCATAAGATAACATGTTCGCATAATACATGACATAAAGCTCAAATTTCATAATGCAACATTTAGTAACAAAAATATAAGTATTACCTCGAAGTCCTCGTGGTGCGGCGAAGGTGATTGATCATGAATTATTTTAACAAAAATCGACTTTTTTTTTTCAAGTCTACAGAAACGTAAGCCTGCTCTGATACCACTAATGTAACACCCTAGTTTTGAAAAATGCAATTACGCATAATAATACTAACGGAAACGAGTCAACCATTTTTTTTAGAGGAGACGTGAATTTGCAGAGGATAGAAAATTGTTCTGGTTTTTCTTGAAAAGGTATGTTTGTAGTCGACAAAGTGAATGAATTTTAAGGGATTTTTGAGATACCAAAAACGTATGTAACGTATGTAACGTAAGTAACGTATGATTGTGGGAGTTCATAATCTGTTGAGGAAATCGTGGGTTTAGAAACATCGATATAAACCTTCAGTTAGAAAAAAATAAAAAATTTGTTTTATCGATATAATATGTAAAGATAAAGGCAAGTAAAATTTAAAATTTCGAATTTAAATAAAAATAATAATAATTTTGTAAAATTTTAAATCTTCTAGAAATCGGATATGGGCTCTTAAAAAAAATATATCTAAATTTATAAATGGGCCTCCAATATTATCAAGATCGGGCTTTTACTAAAATTCTATCTTGGGCCGTAAATTAAAATCCTAAAAGTCTGAAAAAAATACTAAAACCCAAATTGGTATCAGAGCAGGCTTACGTTTCTGTAGACTTGAAAAAAAAAAGTCGATTTTTTTTAAAATAATTCATGATCAATCACCTTCGCCGCACCACGAGGACTTCGAGGTAATACTTATATTTTTGTTACTAAATGTTGCATTATGAAATTTGAGCTTTATGTCATGTATTATGCGAACATGTTATCTTATGAAACTTGAGCCTTATGTTAATATCATTTATTGCGAAAAATGCATATTTTAATGTTGATAAATGATATGTCTTCATTTTACTATGCTTCGAACTTAAGAAATTTCATGATATTCTAATGTAACACCCTAGTTTTGAAAAATGCAATTACGCATAATAATACTAACGGAAACGAGTCAACCATTTTTTTTAAGAATAAAATATCTAAGTTAAATAAAAATTTCATCATTCATCGATTAAAATAAAACCAGTACACTGTATGCTTTATAAATTCGAAAAGATTAAGAGACCAACATCGTTCATGAAATTCTACTACTAATAAAATTCGACAAAAGAGATCAATTCACCCGCCACGCGCCACGTCAGACTTCTCAACCTGAAATGGGTAAAATTATTGGGGTGAGTTATCGTCAACTCAGTGGTGAAGTAATTGTTCAAGTCAAATACACATGCATAACAGTTAGCACAAACTTTCACGGAAAAATATCATAGTCTCAAGTACAATTAAGTACAAATAGTCTCAAAGTCTCATGTACAATTAAGTACCAATAGTCTCAAAGTCTCGCGTACAATTAAGTACCAATAGTCTCAACATCACGCATCATATTTATCATGAACATGCAACTAACAGTTAAAACAGGGCATTTAAATTAAACAAAAGCAATAAACCCCACCTCAAATAAAGTGCAGAAAAATACCAAATGCGTGCTCGCTTGAAAATTCAGACCTCGTAAGAATGATTTCCTACAATTAAATAAAATAAATAATTTAAATAATAGTTTTTAGAAAGATTTTGGCAAAGAAAATAAATAAAGAAATGGTGGCTTGAATAATTGGTAAATCGTATACAAGATTTAACTAAATTGTTGGGTCAACTATGAATTGGGAGGTCAAGAATTGGAAGAAAAGGAGAAATATCAAGTCTGTTTTGTAGTATAAATGAGGGCAGAAAGGATTTAATATAAATAGGGATTTAGAATTCCACATGGCCCAACATGAAGCCCATTTCACTCCATCTCCCCCAATTTCACTTTTGTACAGGCGCTCTCTCTCTCTCACGCCATATCTCTCTCCCAGTCTCTCTCGCCTTCCTCTCTCAAATCTCCTTCAATCTCAGACCCAAAATTTCAGTCTCGCTCTGCTCTCTGTCTCACCCTAGTCTCTCTCCGTCTCAATCTCGATGTCTCACAACCTCTCACTCCAAATCACAGTGGGCAACGCCGGGAGAAGCGGGGCGGGAGGCAGCTGGTTCGGGTATGTTTCTTTTTTTTTTTCAACTCGGGTTTTCTAGTTTTCTGGTTTTCGGGCCTATGATTCGGGTTCGGGCCTTGGGAAATTTCGGGTTTAGGGTATTACGATGGGATTCAAATCTTTCCGATGGTTTTCAAGAGTTTCAAGTTTTTCGAATTTTGTGGAAAAAATTGACTTTGGGACTTTCCGGCGACATGGTTCGGGCCTACGGGTTTGAGATTTCTGGGTTTGTTTCTCGGAGATTTGCTGGGTTTCTCACCTTGAGGAAGCTTTGAACTTGGATGGTGGAGGCGTGAAGAAATTTTTTTTTTTTTTGAGAGGAGACGTGAATTTGCAGAGGATAGGAAATTGTTCTGGTTTTTCTTGAAAAGGTATGTTTGTAGTCGACAAAGTGGAACTGAATTTTAAGGGATTTTTGAGATACCAAAAACGTATGTAACGTATGTAACGTATGTAACGTAAGTAACGTAGGTAACGTATGATTGTGGGAGTTCATAACTATTGAGGAAATCGTGGGTTTAGAAACATCTGATATAAACCTTCAGTTAGAAAAAAATAAAAAATTTGTTTTATCTGATATAATATGTAAAGATAAAGGCAAGTAAAATTTAAAATTTCGAATTTAAATAAAAATAATAATCATTTTGCAAAATTTTAAATCTTCTAGAAACTGGATATGGGCTCTTAAAAAAAAAATATCTAAATTTATAAATGGGCCTGTCAATATTATCAAGACTGGGCTTTTACTAAAATTCTATACTGGGCCAGAAATTAAAATCCTAAAGTCTGAAAAAAATACTAAAACCCAAATTGGTAAAAGTTGGGGTATTACAAAATCTATCTCATGTTAATAGCTTCTTTCCGAATGGAGCTTCGGATCGACAATGCTTCACCAATTGTCTTGGTTCATTTTCTAACACATAAGTTAGAAAAACGGACCAAAAGACTTAGTTGTTTTGGCCCTCTTTATCGTCGCTCCTGGTTCTTCATCACTTTGATGATCACCATCGGTGAGATCACGTGTTCTTTTGCTAGAACTAACTAGCTTCTTTCCTTTCTTGACAAGGAAACACGTCTTGAAAAATACAAAGATTCCTCGACTCAATAATTGTACCTTCTTGTACATCCGGAATTGCCGATTTGTGCACTAAAAATCGATATGCACTCAAGTTATTTGCATATCCAATGAAAATACAATCGATTGTTTTAGGCCCTATCTTTACTTGTTTTGGCTTAGGTATTTCTACTTTAGCCAAGTACCCCCACACTTTCAGGTATTTGTAGGAAGGTTTTCGACCTTTCCATAACTCATGCGGAGTTTTATCTTTATTTTTGTGTGGCATTTTGTTAAGAATGTGGTTAGCCGAGAGAATTGCTTTCCCCCACAAATTCTGAGGTAAACCAGAATTTATCAACAAAGCATTCATCATCTCTTTTAGAGTTCGGTTTTTGCGTTCAGTAATACCGTTTGATTGTGGTGAATAAGGAGCTGTCGTTTGATGAATAATACCAGAATCTGAGCAAAATTCATCAAAAGGAGCTCCATATTCTCCACCTCTATCACTTCGAATTATCTTAAAATTCGTTTTCTTAGTTGATTTTCAACCTCATTCTTATAGCTTTTAAAAGCTTCTAAGGCCTCATTTTTACTTCTTAAAAGATATACATAACAGTATTTTGTGCAATCATCGATAAAAGTAATAAAATACTTTTTCCCACCTTTAGTTTGCACAAACTTTAAATCACATATATCACTGTGAATTAACTTTAGAGGTTCTGTTTCTCTTTCCACCGAATGGAATGGTGTTTTGGCCATTTTTGCCTCAACACAGATTTCACACTTGTGATGTGAATCTATTTTAAAGTTAGGTAGTAATTCCAAGTTTACTAAATTTTATTGCTTTCAAAGTTTCGAGTACATTCATTACATTCATCTTGAAGTATCCATTATCTAAGTACCCCTTCCCTATGAACTCATGAATGTCCATTTTTCATAAGTACAAACCTTTGAGCCTTAAATACTAATATAAACCTGCGCTTGACCAACAACGATCCCCGACACTAAGTTCTTCCGAATATCCGGAACATGAAGGACATCAACGAGGGTCGCCTCCGCCCGAGGTCATCTTGCACCACCTTGCCGAGACCGCAATTTCGGACGTTGCATGATTCCCCATGTATAGCTTCCTTCCGTTGATAGGAGTATACGTTGAGAACATGTCTTTGTCGAGCATATGTGGCGTGTAAAGACTGTGTCCACCCACCATTCTCTCGAGTTCTCTACCATGTAGCACTTGTTGTCTTCATACACAACAGTGAGAGATCAAGCTCGGACATATCAATTGGGTCGATTTGTCCTCGGTCACATGCACCTAGTTTCGATTGGCCTTTTTAGGAAGACGACAATCTTTAGCCTTGTGATTCGGCTTTCCACGATTGAAGCAGTTCCATTTGAACTTTTTAGCCTTCCCATGTTTCGATTATTCCCGGTGCTTTTCTCTTCTTGCTAGCATTGGGCTCCACCATGTTTGCCTTTGCCTCCATAAGAAGCTTGCCAGACTTAATCTCAGACTTGCGATTATCTTCTTCAATTCGCAACGACAATTAAGTCTTCAAGCCCCATCTCCTTCCGCTTATGCTTCGGGTAATTTTAAAATCCTTCCACAGAGGCGGTAGCTTCTCGATTATAGCAAAGAACTTGAAAGGATTCACTCACCACCATTCCTTCGCAATTATATCGCGTGTAATTAATCGATCTCTTGAACCTGGCCGATCACCATCTTGGTGTCAACCATCTTGAACTCAGGAATTTGCCGACAACAAATTTCTTTGTGCCAGCATCTTCCGTTTTATACTTCTTCTCTAAAGAGCTCCACAACTCTTTAGCAGTCTTTACCGAACAATACACATTATACAATGTGTTGTCCAGTCCGTTGAGAATGTCGTTCCGGCACAGGAAGTCGCTTTGACTCAAAGCATCGAACGCCATCCTCTTCTCCTTATCTGTCTCCTCTTCCCCCACAATTGGGGCATCCTCCGTAAGAAAACGAGCAAAGTTCAGAGTCGTAAGATAGAACAACATTTTCTGTTGCCATCTTTTGAAGTCTGAACCCCCAAACTTTTCGGGTTTCTCTCCGGTGTCTTTGGTCTTTGGTCTTTGAAACAAATGAGAAGACGTCGAAGCCATTTGATATACACGAGGATTTCGTCTTAAATTTTTAGAAAAGGTGATGGTGTATACCGAATGGCCAAAGAAAAATCAAGCAGAGTAACAGAAAGTCGAGGAAAGAGTTGGACTCTTTGTCTTTAAGACGAAATTGCCCCGCTCACGGTGTTAACTAAATCGCAATCGCCTCCCAAGATACAACGACTTACGTCTTGCGATAGCAACACTACAAATCACAAGACACTTCGAACTTTTAGTGTTTTGAACTCTCAAGACTTTTTATGTTGAATGCTATGTGAATTTCGAAATTTTTCGATGCATGAAATGATTTGGGGCTGGTTTATATAGAGCTCCCTGGTGCCTCTTCTTGATCGGGTGCAACCCTGGTTCGGATCGTCTTTGACCGTCGATCGCGCCTGTGTTTAACAACGCGATCCGATGGTCTGATCGCATTTGTCAAAGTGCGCCTCGAAAGCGCCAATGCGACTATGTGCGTGTGTCCGGTCCGGCTCCGCCGGCCGGCTGGACGGTGCTCCGCCCCTGTTTTTGAGCTAGCCAAAGGCTAGTCAAAATTGACTTGGTCCACTAAGGTGTACCATAAGGAGTTCCACTTGATTACTCCTTATTAGTGGTGAAGCTCTTTATTAACTAGTCAAACATTTAATATGTTTCTTATGTGGGATATGGCTTTCTATATTCCCACCCTTTTATATTCCATATATAAAAGCATTTTAAGTTGCCAACTTTATGCATTTATTTTTCATTAACCCGATATTGGTTTTGAGAAATTCAAAATACTAAACTCATCTACCCGCGGCGTAGATGACGTTTATCTCATTTATTTCATACTTTGAATAAATGACCCCACTTAAATAATTGGTCAAAATCGGGTCAAAACCCAATTTAGTAAAACCAATTCCAACACTCATAACGCTGGACTGTACCAACACAAGGAGGTGGATCAACGGGGATGTTTTATACTGAGGTATTTGACATAACTATAGCTGAGGCCAGTGCTTGCCGAGAGCAGGGGATGCAGTTAGCAAGGAACAACAGATGGGGAAACATACATATGGAAACTGACACTCAAGTTCTTCTTTCAAAAATCTCCAGTGCCTCCATCGGACTGTCATATTTAGGAAACATAGTTTCTGATATAAGGGAGTTGAGTGCTTCTTTTGATTATTAAGTTTAGTTTTATTAAAAGGGCAGGAAACCATGTGGCCCATTTACTTGCTCATCACGCTTTTTCAAGCAATTTTGCTTCTATCTCTGAGGCTGAAACTTGTATTGGTGTCTGATATGGAAATTATCATCCTAACCTCGCTTGGATTATAATTACCATTTTAGCCTCGCCTCACCAGAAATTACTAAAATGCCTTCAGGATCCGCGGCCACTACAAGAAAATATTGAAATTCCAACGGAAAAATCCGTTGGAATTTGACCAATTTCCGTTGGAATTATCGATTCCAACGGAAATTCCAATGGAAAATGAGTCGTTGGTAAAATGGTCGTTGGAATGCCAAAATTCCAAAAGAAATTCCAATGGAAAAATATTCCAACGGTAATTCCAACGGTATTTGACCGTTGGAATATTCAATTGTTGGAAAAAATCCAACGAATATTCCAACAGTAATTCCAATAGAATTATACCGTTGGAATTTTAGTCCAACGATGAATCCAATGGTATTAATCCGTTGGAATATATAATCGTTGGAATGAACTCCAACGATTATTCCAACGCTATTTCCAACAACATTATATTGTTGGAATTAATTCCAGTGATAATTCCAACAGTATATTTCCATTGGAAGTTAAGAAAAAATTCCAACATTTTTTTTGTTGGAAAACATTCCAACAACAATTCCAACAGATTTTTTCCGTTGGAATTAAAAACATTCCAATTGTTGGAATGCTTCCATAGATACTTTCTACCCTCTAAAATAATTAATCTATTAGCGACAATGTGCAAATATAATATCATAAAAAGTCGATATCAAATATTTCCAAATGTACGATAATCTAGAGTACCACACATAGTCCGCCTGCACGACCAACCAAAATCTAAAATTTTAAGTTCACCCTGAAAATTGGAAACACTAGTACAGTGAGAAAGGCTGCAGCATTTCCCTTAACAACAGATGAAACTTGAGAAGCAAAAGCTTACAATTACCTCTGCTCCAACCAACAGATTCTCTGGTTTAATATCTCTATGTATTACGTGCTTTCCATGACAATATATGAGTGATCGATCCAATGATGCAATGTACTGTTACATGTCCCATAAACACACACAGAAACAAGTCTCTTGTCAGCCAGAAGCTAAAATGTGCAAGTTAACTGATCATTCCAATAGGAAACTTGTAGAGAAACTCAAGATGCATTGCATAATTCAAGCTGTTTGAAAAGAAAAGGACATTCAAAGAGAGGAAATGACAAGGTGGCTGCAGTGGGGATAAAAGAAAAAGGCTCATCGTAGCAGCACGTCTTTCACTGAAATATTTGCAATTCTGCAACTCTTTATAGAGTTCTCCCTTGGCAGCATATTCCAGAATCAAGTATACTCGTTTCTGTAGCTAATGAGATACAGATAAGTCTCTAAAAATATTATCATCAACTCATAAGGTAATTGAAAGCCTTCATGCCTGATCATAAAAGTAACCATAGAGCCGTAAAATGTTAGGATGTCGAAGGTGGCTCTGTATTTCGACTTCACGGCGAAGCTGATGCTCAACCTGAGACTGTTTCAGCTGGCTCTTGAACAAAACTTTTAGTGCCACAATGTGTTTGCTCTGCTTAAAAGAAGAAAATACATTTTAGTTTCATCTCTACATTAAAGGTACCAAATAATCCTCACCACCAATCCTTTTTCCTTCCACTTGGAAAATACTAATCTAATGTAGCATAGTTAGTCTCCAAAACCACTCATCAACTAAAACCTCAAAGACTCAAATTGAAATATTAATTTTGGAAATGCACATGAAACAGTAGCTAACTAATTCGTAAAAAAGAAAATTTATTCCATGTGATATACTTCATGTCTAATGCAATTCAACGTTTTCGCCTCAGATTAAGTTATTATTCTTGATAAAAGCACATCATTAATGTTCAATTGATGAGTAAAACACTGATCTGACCAGCACTGACCATCTTTTCCCTAGCGAGATATACATGTCCAAACTTTCCTTTACCAAGAGGCTTTCCTATGTCGAAGTCATTAAGAGTCCACCGCTTTTTCTCTGCTGCTGTGCTCTCAGAAGAAACCTATGAAAAAGCAAAAGTTATAATTATATATCCTAGCAAATCGGAAATAGAAGCCATAAAAAGGGAGCAACTCCTCATAAGTTCAAACTATACATGTGTGTGTGTATATATATTCTACTGGGCAAGAGACTATACAAATAATAATGCGAGACTAGTCATGATAGGAAGGAAGTAAAAGCACTAAATGCAACATTTGGCTAAAATATAACTATATAAGTGTCTAGAAGTTAATAGAACAACAAATTCCCCGATACAAGGACCCATTTTCATGGCCCCCAACCATCATAATAATGTGATCTATCAATTTCACTTATACTGATATACGCTAGCTATTGCATCCAATTAACCCTAGCTATTGAATCCAATTAATAGCAATCTTCGCAAGTAGTCCCTACGCAGATAATTCTATCACTGAAAATGGTCGCTAAACCCTAATCCCCTAGAATAAAATCTATACATGCCAAAGGATGGAATTACAAATTCATAATTCAATCTCTCTGTTTCCCATACCTATAAATCAACTGGAAGGACAATTTTTTAATCACTAAATTTCTACAAACATAACGCATCGGCTCCTCTAACCTGGCGCTCATCTTGAGTCTCCGTCTCGATCCCCATTTCCGCTCAGGGTGCGAAGAGGAAAATACAGAAAGGGAGAGGGTGTCGAATTTGCAGGAATGGAAAGAAAAATAATTCTGTGATTTGATTTGAAATGGAAGGAATTGAAATAAAGAAAAACTGGAGCACCAAGAAATAGTAAGAAAAACTGGAGTACCAACGGATAATATGATGGTGCGAGCAGGGCGACAGAAATCTCGAGCTGATACGGGCGGAGTGACGGGCGGCGATGGGCGGAATCGGGCGGCGATGGGTTGTGTGACCGAAATGAGAAACGGGTTTGAGAAAATGAATTTCATTTTGGGAATTTTCTGCAACAATATATTTTACAACAAAAAACCTGTTGGAATAAACGATATGTAGAAAAAACCTGACTTCAGAAATTCTTTGCAAAACAGAAGCAGAAGTTGTTTGCAAAATCACTTTTTTTGGGAGAGAGCCAGTCTCTGTTTTTTTGTCTGTCAATGTGTTTGCAAACCTAGAAAAAAGGACTTTAGTTTTTTTAACTAAAGATGTTGATGCTTTCTAACTTTGCTATTGAAGTAGTTGCTATTGAACCTAATTTTAGTTAAAAAAAATATATATATAATTCGTTTATTCGGTTTGATTAACCGAAATTTTAGAGGGGAACCGAACCGAATAATCGAAATTATAAATAAAAAACCAACCAAAATTTTCATCTCGGTTTCAGTTTGAACCGATTTTTCGATTTTGGTTCGGTTTGGCCGGTTAACCGAAATGTGCACAACCCTATTTATTCCAACGATTTTGTTTAAATTAGTGTTGCAAATTTTCCAACGATTTATTGTGATATTGGAATTTCTGTTGGAATTTAATATTCCAACGAAAATTCCAATCCTTTATTCCAATAGTCTTGTCTACTGTTGGAATTTTTCCAACGATATGCTGCAGCGTTGGAATCTCCATTGAAATTGTAAAAATTCCAATATTATTTCCAATGGTTTATTCCAACTATTTTGTTTACCATTGGAATTACTATTGGAATTTTCCAACGGTTTATTTTGGTGTTGGAATTTTTGTTGGAATTTTAATTCCAACGGACATTCCAATAGTTTATTCCAATGGTTTTGTATACCGTTGGAATAATTGCTGGAATTTTCCAACAATTTGTTGTGGTGTTGGAATTTTCGTTGGAATTTCTAAAATTCCAACAGTTTTTTATTTCGTTGGAATTATTCCGTTGGAATTTGATTGTTTTCTTGTAGTGGGCCTTTTTATACGGGTCGCGACCCAACCCAAAGGTCCGGGTCAGGTGGCCTGCGAGATCTCCATCGTCGATGGAACGCCACGTGTACGACGATCCACATTTCACGGTGAACAATACTATAAATACGATATGGAAATCAAGATAAAAGGTAATTTGTCATTATTCTGAATTACCTCGCTCTTTAGCTTTCTAAGTACCTCAACTACCTGATTCTGACTTAAGTTTCGGAGGGCCTTAGCTGGGGGATACCCCGACTAGCCTAACGTGTGCTCTGCTTCAGGTACCCTCGAACAAAGTACCTCACATCGCTTTCTGAAATCCTAGATCAGGTCACCCCGTGCAAAATACCTCAACTCGCTTTCTAGAACTCTAGGTCAGGTACATCTGATTTACCTTCTTAAACCGGTGTCATACCCGAACATATTCAACTTTGTATTGCACAGGAGGAACTTCATGTAGTTTGTTAAATGCATTTCCAGTTTCATCTCAAAAAACAAAAATCATTATCATTTGGTATATTTGGTAGATGATCTAAATCAAAAGACGTAAAAAATCATAAATATAAATATATTTTAAATCTATACAATACTTGCATCAGTCAATAACCTTTTGGTAATGGGTTTTATCTGAATTTTCTGCAATCAAATAACAAAAGAAAAAAATAATTAAATAAACAATCCTCTAGATCAATAGATAAATGATACAATTATTAAATCCACGATCATACATTTTTCAAATCAGATAATGATCAAGGGTTTTATTTGGATTCTTAATTCACGTAGTATGAGTTTCGTTATTAAACGTGTGCAATCCAAGAAACTAAACCAAATATTGTCTGAAAAGCAAGAATATCCATGCACATTCTTCAACTTCTTCTACTCTAGCGTCTAAAAAGCGTATTTCACCACACCAGCGATATGAGTATACATGAAATAATCATCCCACTTTATGCATTTTGGATCAAAGAAAAACATATCATTCTCAATGCCAGAGCTCTCCTCCAATGCCCTTCTCAATTTTTCAGTGTTCATGTCGTCAAAACTGCGCCGACACAATCAGAGAAAACACGATTTTAAAGATGAGCCAAAAAATAAAAAAGAAAGAAAGCGTGTAAGTGGCCAGATAATAAAAAAATCGGGAAAATAATTTTTTGCAACTTAAACTTTCCATTTTTACACTTTGCAACCTAAACTATTTGTTTTTGCAAATTAACAACCTAAACTTTGCTAGTTTTTCACTTTGCAACCTCTGACCAGCCGGAATTGGAATAATCCAGGAATATTCACCCATGTGACCCGGAATATTCCAACTCCGGCTGACCGAAGGTCGCAAAGTGAAAAACTAGCAAAGTTTAGGTTGTTAATTGTAAACAATAATAGTTTAAGCTGCATAGTGTAAAAATTGGCAAATTTCAGGCTGCAAACTATTGTTTTCTCTCTAAAAAAGTTTACAGACTTACACTCCCTTGAAGAAGACATAGGGGCTAAATAGTTCTACCAACCGCATCAAGAACTTGACCTTTCGAGCAAGATCAAGATAGGTCCCTTGAAAATAATGGCAGCTTGCTCTGTTTAGAAGGCTTAGTATCTACGCAAGAGAATAATGACACAAATTATTGTTAGCATCGATTTACAATATCGTTAGTATATATATATATATATATATATATATGGTTCATCAATTTTGATCATGTATATATTCTATTCTTTTAATTGGTATTTCATCTCATATTTTAATAATATCAATATATGCCGAATATAAGTTAATAATGTCATTTTTATACACTTGATACGCACGTACAAAGGATGGAACACCGTTTGTATATATCAAAAATTAAAATAGATTATACAGTATTTGTCGAATCACTACCTATTTCCTGTTTTTCAGTAGTCATAGCTACCATTTCAAAATTATAGAAACCTTTCAACGGTATGATTTCATCTTAATTTTTTACCCTATAACTAACGACATCAAATATTTTACAATTATGTCCATCAATTTTTCTAATTATTATAAATAGCCCAAACTTTTCGTCTTACATTTTACAATCACATCCTTCAATTTTTTAAATATTACAAATAGCCCGCAAATTTTTTAAATATTACAGATAACCCTCAAATGTTTTAAATATTATAAATTGTCAGACGAAAAGTTAATGATACTTGTAATGTTTAGAAAAATTGAGGGATGTATATGTAAAATATTTGATGAAGTCATCAAATACAGTCACGCTCAATCGATTGGAGGCAAAATGTAAGACGGAATTAAACCTCAAGTGGGTTTCTGTAATTTTAAAACTTATCTGGGTTTTTTCTATAAATGTCTCAAACCTCAAGGATGCTTTTGTAATTACCCGTAAAGAAATTAAGGAAAATTTGGTATCATAATTAAAGAACAAATTACCTTAAGTGGAATCAAGTAATGGATTTCCATGTATCTTCGGACTGTACCCACAGTCCCTAATTCAGTGCCCTTTCTAACAATGACAGGCTTGCCATCCTTGTTAATCCATGGCCGCTCTGTGAAGAAACGAAGGCCGTATTCTTGACAACGACGATAGAGTACTGGATTCGACATGGATGAGCCCACATGGTATATTGTCTCTGTTGGTTCATCTGCGTTTTCCGCCATTGATACCATCATAGCATTCACCACCATGTCCGCTGGAATCTGCATAATCATTCATTATGGATCATTACAAAAACACCCCTCAAGTTTGAGCTAATTACAAAAAAAAAAAACCTGCGATGTTTCAAATTACAAAAAAGACCCTCAGATTAGATTCCGTTCTAAATTTAGTGGTGTAATTGTCGTCATGAGGGGATGTTTGAAGTAATTTTTTTATGATGGTAGAAAATGTAAGACGGATCAAACCTCAAGGAGTTTTTGCAATTTTAGAAAATCTTTGGTTTCTTTGTGATTAGCTGAATCTCAGGGGTGTTTTTGTGATTTTCTCTAATCATTAATGTTTAACTTTTCATGGTTTGTCTTGAAAAATTATACGGTAACTTACAAAACTACCCTACAAAAACTGGGATGAGATCTCATGTTCCACTCCCTATTTCACTATATTGGATAAAAGACACATGTACAATTATAGCATCATCTTGTACACGTGTCATTCATCCGATGCAATGTAATATAGAATGGAACATGAATATGGAACAAGAAATCTTAAACCACAAAAACTACCCCTAAAGTACGCTACCCATTTCAATTTATTTTTTTCTTTTAATGTTTTACGTTTTCAGTTCTTGTGTTCGAAGCACAACATGAAATCGCGCAGCGCCTCCCATTGGTTTTGTTTTTCTAGTTGCGCTTCCACTTATAATGACATCTCCTATTTTTCCCAATGTGCTCCTCGAATTAATATTCGTTTTTGCCAACTATATGAAAGATAATTATTAGTGTTTCTTTTGCTTTTGGTAAATGAGACCATATATGATATATGCACACATTTCTTTCCATTCAAAAAAATGTATAGAATAATGTAACTCACCAAGTCTGTGATGCTTAGAGGATCGCCAGGAAAGCATGTCAATTTGCCTTTCCCATATCCAACTATAAAGCTGTCAATGTTTCTGTATATGCATCCACAATTGTGAAATTAATTCAAAAATGAAAACTTGTGAGTGATATTATTTATTTATAATTTTTTTTAGTAACATGACTTATGCACATATGTGATATATATATGTAACAACAAAATTTGAAGTTCAATTGAATTACCTGACCCCTTCAAGCCAACCAGGGAAGGGTTCTTTGTATGTACTAGTAATAATGGTGGGCCGAATTATTACCAGAGGCATTTTCTCTTTTAAACGCCCTAACAACATCTCTCCCATTGCCTTTGTGAAAACATAAGTATTTGGCCATCCATATTTCCTTGCCCTGCGCATGGAATCAACATCAATAATCTTTTTTTTATTAAGTTATTATTATTATTATGGATATATATAATTATACAAAGCCCCCTGAGGTTTGAAGTAATTACAAAAAACCCATAGAAGTTTCACAATCACAAGGTTTGATTTTTTTCCTACATTTTGCCGCAACCGATATTTGACCTGACGGAATTTTCCATTGTCATTGCATCCATATTTTACAATTACATCTCTCAATTTTTCTAAATATTGCAAATTACCCCAACTTTTTGTCTATTTAATTTAGAAAAATTGAGGGATGTAAATGTAAAATGAAAGATGAAAATTTGGGTTATACATAATATTTAGAAAATGTGAGAGATATAAATGTAAAATGTTTGATCACATTAACAACTAACGATTTTGTGTAAAAATATAAGACAAAATCAAACTTCGCGAGGGCATTTGTAACTTTGAAACTTCTTTGTTTTCTTTTGTAGCTAGTTATAATAACACTACAAGAAAAAATCAGGTTACCTATAGAAAATCCGTAAATATTAAGATAATTGTAAAATGTAGGTAAAATTATTGTAGGTAAAACCATTGTAGATAAATATTTACCTAAATAATCTAAAACTCGTTGGAAAATAGCTATTGTATTTATGTCATAAATTTAAAAATTATTGGTGATCCGGGTAATTTGTCCGTATAATTTGGAGAAAACAATATTTTTTATTATATAGATATTATGTATGTAAGTAGGAAACTGTAAAATTTAATAACATGATCATTTTCTGCCGGAAATTTTTGTCCGCAAACTGAAAATCGCCAAACCTCAGGGTTATATGTATAATTATCCTTGGTATTGTTTTATTTTATTTTGGACAATTCAGATATATGAAAAGCAGTTAACCAAGTGAATTTGAAAATTAGATATAAGAGGACAGCTTCTAAAAACTTTAGAATATTCTGTAAGATATTTTAAAGAGATTATATATTCAAGAGAGTATATCATATTGATATATAGTGGACAAACCTTTGAAGGCCTAAATCCTTCATTACTGATGTAACATGTTTTTCTGAGTCTGCTCGAAGCTCTTTCAATATTTCCTCCACAACTTGTTTTTCGGAATCAATGTCGAGTCCAGATGTCCCATTAAGCGTCTCACCAAATTTAAATGGCGTCTCCAGAACGAGACCCTCTTTCTCTCCACACACATATGCTGAAATATTCAAAATTTTAATATATTCGACTCGATTGGATTTATTTACAACTTTTTAATTTACACTATCTGTAGTAAAACAAAGTACAATGTTCAATTTAATGTGTCAAGCAATTTCATGTGTATGTTATCATCACTTTAGTATTTATTTTCTAAACATTTTTCTTAGACCATCACCAAGAGACTCTTTAAATAAAAATTGCTCTTTATTTTAAAGAGTCATCCACAAAAAAATCATCTCCAACAAACTCTTATTTTAACATTTAAATTTAGAGAATAATGTTTCACTCTCCAAATTTGGAGAGCCAAAACAACTCTTTGAAATTAATTGCATTAGATTTCTTGTAATTTGAGTTACCTTTTTGAATGACAGTTTCTATAAGTAACACAAATTTTGAAAAATAATTTAAATTACTTCCAATGTTCCATGTGTAATAAATTAATATTGAGAAAAGAGAATATAAATAATCAAATACAAAGAAACTGTTGGAAGATGTCAAAAATACCACTCTTTAGATTTAAAAATACTGTTTATTTTGCATGATATGCTCTTTAAATTTAAAGAGTCTCTTGAAAATGCTCTTAGTTTAGTATTTTTTTTTTTGCTCATGAACGAGAGGTTAAACCCCCTAGATCTGAAAATTATGAAAAGAAAAGAAAAATAAAAATAGTTACATATTGTTGAAAAAAATTAGAAGGAAGAACTGAGTTCTGCAAAACTCTGTACAAATTGGCAGGAAACTAGTTTGCTGCAAACACTCAATTTTATTTGGGAGAATTTTATAATAGGATCCAAATTTAAGAAAATCTATCATTTCAAGATCCACAATTTCAACCTTTTCAAATCAAGACCCATTTTTTTTACCCTCAAATTGGGCTCTCCCCAAATTTTGGGTTCTCACTTCATTACCTAAAATTTCAACATTCTCAAATCAAAACCCAATTTTTTTTTCAATTCAGGTTTTAATTAACAAAAAGAGAAATATTAATGTAATCTATCACACCGGCCACAAAAATTAACTTTCTCTCTTTTTATTTTATTTTTTTGCTTATTCTTTTTTTTCCTAATCGATACTTGTTTTAAACTGTAAAATTCAATCATAATTTGGATATCTTATATTTTTTTTACTAACTAAAAAATATTTTACTACTTCTTTTCATTCATAATTTGGTATTTCTTATTTTTTTAGTAACCGATAAATATTTTACGACTTTTTTCATCTTGTTAGCTACATACATTTATATTTATAGATCTTGGTTTCTACACGTTAAATAAAATTGATAATAAGTATGGATCAGGTAAAAAAGAATGAGCAAAAAAACGAAAAGAGGAAGAAAAATAATTTTTGTGGTTGACGTGATAGATTACACCAATATTTCACTTTTTGTTAAATTCTAAAACTTAAAGGAGAACCCAAAATTTGGGGGAGGGCCATGTTTGAGAAAAAATAAAAATTGGGTCTTGATCTAAGAAGGTTGAAATTTCGGGTCTTGAAGTGAGAACCCAAAATTTGAGGGAAGCCCAATTTGAGAAAAAAAATAAAAACTAGATCTTGATTTTAGAAGGTTGAAATTTTGGGTCTTAAAATGATAGGTTTTCTTAAATTTGGACCATATTATGAAATTCACCCATTTTATTTCTCAAAATCTTCTCTGTTTTTCTCTCTACATAATCATAAATATATTCACCTATTTATACTTAAACGAGGATATATGAAGTAATTAGTTGAACATTTCCAAACAATCCATTTGTTTCCCGTATGTCAATTAATTCAGTCAAAATTGTTTTGCCAATGAGTCATCAGAACTTTCTAGGCTTTTGATTTGCCTTTTCCAACACCCCCTCAAATCAAAAATTCTCTTCACTCTAAGCAATGATCTCAACTTCTTGAATGTCTCGACTGGATGCACTTTAGTAAAAATATCTGCAACTTGGTCCGATGTGTTGCAATACTCCAATGAAACAGTTTTATGTTTCACATGATCTCTTAAGAAATGAAACTTGAGATCGATATGCTTACTCTTTCCGTGCTGAGCCGAATTCTTGGACAACTAAATTGCTGATTCATTATCCACCAGTAAAATGGTTGAATCTACTTGAGGATAACATATTTCATTCAGCAAATTTCTTAACCAAATTGCTTCATAAACTACCGATGACAGTGCAACATACTCAGCTTCACATGACGATAATGCTACCACATTTTGCTTATTCGGTGTCCATGTGAAGGCTATCGAACCGAGAAAGAATACATAGCTAGATGTACTTTTTTCTTTCATTTTGATCACCTCCCCAATCACTATCGGAATATGCATGTAAAATTGTTTCATCATGGCAACGATAAAATAAGATGAAATCCAAGGTGCCATTAATGTATCATAAAATTTTATTTGCATCAATCCAATGAGATTGCTTTGGATGTTCCATATATCTGCTAAGAAGACTAATACCATATACAATATCAGGCCTCGTAATAGTGAGGTACCGCAAACTTCCAATTACACTCTTAAACAAAGTCGCATACACAGTTTTGCCTTCTCCATCCTGTGTCAAATGCGTTCCAGGAGAGATAGGAACTTCCACAGATTTACAATTCTAAATCTGATTTTTTTTTAAAAAAAATTCACCAGCATATTTCTGTTGCAAAATAAACATACTTGTTTCTTCTAATTCACCTTGATGCCTAAAAAAATAAGACATTACTCCAACATCAGTCATCTCGAATTCTTTGAACATGGCTTGCTTGAATTCCTCGAACATCTTCTCATTATTTCCTGTAAATAATAAGTCATCCACATAAAGACATGCAATTAGCACGTCACCTTGTGCATTCTTCTTCGTATAGACTGCATGCTCATATGGACATTTTATAAATCCATTCTCTTAAAAATATTTATCAATTCGAGAATTCCATGCTCAGGGGGCTTGTTTTAAGCCGTACAAAGCTTTTTTCAACCGATAAACTTGTTTTTCTTGTCCTTCCACAATAAATCCTTTAAACTGATCAACATAGACCACTTCATCAATAGTCCCATTCAAAAATGCCGATTTTACATCTAACTTTTAGATTTTCCAGTTATGATAAGCAACAAGAGAAATCATCATTCTCACAAATGTGAAGCTAAGCTTATTGACAGTGCAAAAACTTCTTCATAATCGCCCGTATTTCTGTTTGTATCCTTTTGCCACGAGCCTCACCTTATATCAATCAATTTACCATCGGCATTCCTTTTGATTTTATAGACCCATTTAACTCCAATAGCTTGTCTGTCCTTTTGGAAGTGAGATTAATTCCCAAGTATCATTTTTTTCAATGGCTCGAGTTTCTTCAATCATCGCCTCTTGCCAAGAGATTTTTCTTGCATTGCTTCTCCAATTGTCATGGGTTCAAAATCACTATAAAGACAATATAAGTTGGTCTCCTCTGTCTCCTCGTAAATTTTCTCAAATCTCACATTTTGATTGGCGCATCGTGAAGAAGAACTTCCCGAACTTTGAGACGATCCATATAGTGGTGATTGAGGAGTTCTCAAATGAGCGGGAGTTGAAACTCCATGTTCGTCTTGCACTTGTCTGGGCGAATCTTCATTTTCTTCTTCAAAATCAAAAAAACTTATCTTTGCTTGAAATGGCGTTCCAGCTCCATGCTTCATCTTCACTAAACACAACATCTCTGTTTATCACCAATTTCTTTGTGATTGGATTGTAAGTTTGTACGCTTTTTTGATCATTTGTGAGCCAACAAATATGCATTTTTCACCACAATCATCCAACTTCGTTCTTTTCTCCTCTGGCACACGAGCATATGCTACACAACCAAATATCTTCAAGTGTCAAAAAGTCGGCTTATATCCACTCCATGTTTCTTGCTTGTCATGTTTTCACCATCTTGGTTGGACATTAGTTGAGTAAATAAGTTGTACATGCAATCGCTTCGGCCCAAAATGATTTAGGCAATCCTTTCTTGTTCAGCATTGTTCTTGTCATATTCATGATGGTGCGGTTCTTTCTTTCGTTGTGTGTACGCAATCAAATTCTTCGCTTAATGACAATAATTTTGAAAATCATTTGAGGTGTATTCACCATCTCTGTCAGATCTCGAAATTTTTATTTTGTTGCCACTTTCTTTTTCAACGGACGCCTTAAAATTCTTAAATATGGTGAATGCGGCAGATTTTTCTTTTGTGAAATACACCCACGACTCTCTACTATAATCGTCAATGAATGAACAAAATATTTGGTACCTCCGAGAAAAAAGTGTCTCGAAAGGTCCACAAATGTCCGTGTGCACTAGATGTAATGGATCGTGAGCCCTCCATGAATTTCCTCTTTGGAAATTTCCTCCATGAGTTTCTGTCTTCTCGATATGTGATAATCCATGCACCATGTTCTCATTCTGCAATAATTTTAGTCCTTCACAGTATAAGTGACCAAATCACAAGTGCCACCTCCATTGATTTGCAACGGAAACATCGACTTTTCGCCATTTGAACTTTCATGAGAAGTTGTCCTTTGGCATTCCTTATGAAAAGCCACTTATTCTCCTTGTGTATTATGTAGCCCTTTTCAAGTAATTGACCAATGCTCAAAATATTGCTTTTCATGCCAGGTACATAGTACACATTAGAGATGTAGTTCGGAGCATTTTTTTTTATAGATTTTAATTTTACCTTTGCCATTCACCGGTAATTCCGTTTGATCGCTCAAGCTCACATTTCCATTAATATTATCCTCCAATTATTCAAATAATTCTTTTCTCCCCCACATGTGATTGCTTGCTCCCCAATCAAGATACCATATATCTCCATGATTATTCGCTCCTTCCTGGACAAGTAGCACTGGTTAATTACTCGTCTCTTCCTTGAATGTTTGTGCAAGATTTGATTGTTCTTCATGATCTCCATTATTATTCCAGCACTCTAATGCATAATATCAAGTTATATGACCAGTAAAGCATTTGACATTTCTTTTACTTCCGAAATTTCCTCGCCCATGATTTGTTCTTCCTCGTCCTCTTCCTCTGCCATATTTATTAAAATTACTTGTGTTTTTCTGTTGAAATTGGTTTTGAACATTACCTCCACCGCGGCCTCGACCTCGATAATTATTGCCACATCCTCCTCCATGTTGGAATCCACCACATCTTGGCATTTGATCATGCAGGCTTAGTTTTGACTCTAAAGCTTGTTAAATTGGGGCTGAATTTGAACCACTCTTCATTCGTTGCTCATGAACTTGGAGTGAACCACTTAACTCTTCTATTGTGAGTGTTTCCAAATTTTTTGATTCTTCTATCGCATCAACAACATTAGTGATATTTATTTAACTGCTTTTGTCCCATTATCCTACTAACCTTAGTGATATTTTCCAACTGGAATCACATTAAAAGCCCTTCCGGTTTGTGAGTTCCGATTATTTTAAACTTAAGGTCCAAATTGGCAATTTTTACAAATTTGGGGCCAATGTGAGAATTTTATAAAAACTCGACCTCAAAACTTTAAAAACCTGAATCTCTGGACAATTTAGAGAATTTAGGAACTGACCTCATAATTTTTCAAGGTCGGGATATTTATTTATTCAATTTTTAACCCCAAAAGTGTTGGTTTTTACAAAATGGGGCTAAATTATAATTTTTCTTTTATAAAGGACCTAACCCAAATTATTTTCTCTTTTACTAAAATAGCCCTGGACCCTCTGACTTGGAAATTTAATTAAAGTATTTATTTTCTCAAAAACCCTTGACTTATCGGACCGATCTGACCGATTAATACCCGATCGTGGGGCAACTTCCTCGTCTTGCGGTTTTGAATCTATAACGGGACTTATGTTCCACCTACTTTTCCAAGATATCGAAGATTGCTTATCTTTCCGATAATCAACTTTATCCAAAAACTCCACCAACGCCAAAATTGCCCTCGCGTTATTTCAAAAATTTTCATGAACTGCTTCCCTGAATCAATAATACTCGACTGCCTGATTGACTGCCTGTACTTGTATTTACTTTCCGCTCGAGTCAACTTGGTGTGTCGAGCTCACGATACCGGAATGGATACGTCGGGGATGGGCAAGGCGGCTTCTACCGCTATTCCACTCTTTAGGCCCCATCGCCCTAATCCGCGAATCGAGGGACAAAGTTTGTCCAAGGGAAGCGGGTCGTAGTACTTGAGGTATAATCATGATTATGACAGATCCGAGCCTTGCAAGCTCCTTTGTGGATTTTGTCTTTGCCTATGGAGCGATAAGGTGACAGGTCTTGACCATCTTGCTCGGGAGTTACAAGGAAGAACAAAGGAAATTGTCATCGATCCACACGATTCCGGAGTTATCGGACCCGTTTGGTTGGCGCTACAAAGCCGTACACAACCGCTACTTGTTTTGCATTGGTTGGCGCTACAAACCGCACGCAACCATTAATTGCCTTGCATGGGATTGGCATTGCATTTCGCACGCAATCCTACCTGTCTTGACTGAATCACATAGTGCCTGTGTGACCATGAACTGTTTTCTTGAACTGTATAAGTATATTATTTAAATATATTTATCACGATGCTTGCGAACTGTGTGTGAATTCATGCATCATACTCACGCGTTTTCATATAACTGTTTTGTCACATTAACTATATATTGCGCCACACTTGCACACGATCACCCTATCCACTGAGATTTATGTCTCATCCCCACCTGTTTTCTAACCTTAGATGAGGATTTCGTTGAAGATGTTGAACCGGCCCTGGATTGAACCCTTGTACTCCGCATGTTGGATTTACCACTTCTTGTTGTTATTGATGGACTCATTTCTTTTGATTGTTGTTGGACTATTTTATTTTCCTTTCATTCGGGTTTGTAACTAAAGGGCGTAGGACCCTTTGACTTTTAAGTTATTATCGTTGGTTGATTTTAGAGGATGTGATGTTGTGGACTGTAAGATGTACTTGTTATTTTATTTCTGCTGCTATTTAGACTCTGTCTCATTGGGTTCTCGTTGATAATTGTCTAGACTATATGGTTATTTGTATTTAAGTTGTGGATCGTCGCCGCGTCCCATTTGGGGCGTGACAATGACAAATAGTTCAATCAAAATATTGTTCCAAAGAGTCATTAGAACTTTCTAGGCTTTTGATTTGCCTTTTTGAACACATATAGTTTAGTAAATTAATATACTTACCGGTTGATACGTGAAGCAACACCCTTAACTTACTGCATTTCTTTGAAAAATTCAAAACATTAGCAGCTCCAATTGTGTTGATTCGGTCTGCAACATCAAATCTGTCAAAATATAAATAAAAATTGAAAAATTTATATACATATATACGAGTGTAGTTAGTCGGCTCGGCTACTCTTACCCCAAATTTGTTTCCCTAGCTCGACTATTTTTCCTCTTAAAAAGAAAGACATAATGTTGTTTTTTAATTTTTTCCCTTAGAAAAAGCGATAAAGAAATTGGTAATTAACAAGGCCATCCCACAAACTACTGGTGTTGTATGTTGCGTCGAAAGAGATGATGTCTCCAATCATGATGTTGTTCTTCCTTGATATTGGATCAGCCCATAATAATCTTGTTAATTGTTCATTTTCATCAATAACGTAGTTGAATCCTAGGTCTGGACAGACCACCATATTTTTTAATAAAATTTGTCGATAACTAATGATAGTAAAGTAGCATGATACATATACTAAATATGCAATATTAAGATTGTAAGTATGCATCATCATCGATAAAAATAATTTCATACTTATATATATAATATTTTATTGAGATAATAATTTTTAACCACCTCAACTTTACCCCTTTTTACACTTCACAACCTAGACTTTTATTTTTAACCTTTTGCATCCTGAACTACGAAAATAATTACTCTTTGCAACTTTTGGACCATTTTGCCCCTAGGATTTTATTCTTTAATAACAATAGTTCTAGTTATCCCTTTAAACTCTAATTTGTGGCAGATTGCTCCATAAGGATAAATATATTGCATTATACAATAATCAAAAAGTTTTCACTCCCTAATCAATTTGTTTTTCGGATTTTTCGAGAAATAAGAACCCAATTTTTCTGTAACTTGTTTTGTTCGTGGCATTGTTACACCTACTTAGATCCAGTCTCTATTCAGAGGTTTTAAATGGATCATGTCAGGTTTCCAGCCTATAAACTCAACAAGACATACTTCTATCAAGATCTTATTTCAAGTATTTATCCGTATACAAATTGGGTCTTTTAGACTGAAAATGAAAATAGTCCATTACGACCATATCAGGCCCAACATGCTTCCGTAAAATTAATAAATCCCTTAAAATTCATACCTCTTTTGACCGAAACAGCACCGGGTTAAGTGGTTCGCAACGCCACCAGTCGGAAGATTACTGCCCCCAGATCGTTTGACGAACAACTCCTCACTGTTCAACCTCACCCTCAGGGAAGATGATCTGCAAGTTATCCGACTCCTTCAGAAACCGCTCAGCACAGCCTTGGTTCGTTTCCTACTCCAAGGCGTAAAAGTAATTCTTCAAAGGGGATTGATCAATAGTACATCATGAACACATGTTGAACAAACAACCTTTATTTTATTAAGAACTTAAAGAAAAATTTATTACATTAGTAATCTCCTTTTGGGAGGAGAATAGTTGTTTAGCCTCTCATGTATGAGGCTTGCACTCGAAAATACATAAAAACTTAAAAACTAAAACACTCAAAATATTACAAATTTTTCACTCAGATTTTATTGTAAGAAAACTAAGGAAAATGTTCGATGTCCCCAGCTTCCTTCAAATCCCCGCAATTTATAGAGGTAAGTCCAGGACTTGAAATTCGGACTTCAAATCTTGTTGAGATGTAAGACGCCATCGCTTACGTCATACTCGAATTATTACTACTTGTTGTCTTCCTTCTCTTTCCGCGTGACTCGGCCCATGTGATGGTTGTCGGGAATCTTTTAAAAGTTGGTCTGCGTGGTCCCCGAGGAAAACGCGTCTTGTGGTGGGCCCTTGTCCTTTCGGTGTATGGTCTGTCGGTCGGGTTTGGGGGAAACCTTTCCCAAACTCGGGTTCCTTCTTGTTCGGGCATGATTGACAGATCCGATCGATCCAACGGCCAACATACGCCATGTTACGAATTTCCGGTAAGTTTCTTTGCTCGCTAGGAATCTTGTTTTCCCAGAAAATTCTCCTTTTGGTTTCAAGAGTTCCTCGGCAAATCTTGTGGTTGATCCAGTCATCGAATTCAAAAGGAAAGATCCATTCGCCGTGCGGAAGAACTTAAATGGATATTTGACTTTGTCCATTTCGATTAGACAAACCCAAAGACCCCATGCTCAAATGGTAGAAGCTTCGTCTTGAGAAAATGCTCCTACTAACATGGTCCTTCTTCCGGTGAAGCCGCTTTAATGTATTTTAAAGCATTTCCATCCGTCTTCTTAGCTTGATGAAATGAAGAGCTTCATTAAAGCCTTTCTTTTTGGTTCGGAGCCGCACCGATAAAATACAGTTCCAAAATATCCCCTCGGCCAAGTGTGGATTATTGGCCCAGGTCTCGTAAATCGCTTCCCCAATCCATTTCGGTAATTTTGAAATTTCGGGAATCTGGTGACACGCGGTATAGATTGAAGCTAAAGCTCCAAAAGTATACCATTCCCGCACTTCATTTGGATGACTTCTGGTTTCATCCAAACTCGGGATACTTTCCGAGATATCAACCATTGTTTTTCCGGGTTAATACCTTGTCTTGTAACTAGTTTCTCCCATTGCCGATATACCGCATAGGAGAAATCTTATTTCGTCATTTGAACCTTAGATTTACTGTCTCGTGGCCCAAGATTCAACTCTCCTCTTTTACCCCCCAGGTCTTTGGGTTGACTTGAAGACTCGGGTTGTGACAGGAGCTTCAACATTAAATTCGATTTGTACACCCGGGGGATGCATCACCGCAACACTTGTGATTATGGTACTTGAATCCATAACCTCGGGTTAGAGCCCCCGTACTCTCTCGGCCCCTTTTTGCACCGTAGGAGATGCGGCTGGAAGAGAGGCCCTTGCAGCGCTAAGAACAATTGTCCTTGAGCGAATCGGCATGCTCGTATTTGACTAGAAACGGATTTCCTCGTCAGCTGTTGAAGTCGTCCAAGAACTTCACGCATTGAGACATAACGCCCCAAAATCTCGTTCTGACTCTCCAGGTTTTCTCGAAAGTCGTTTTACTCGTTTAAGGACCTCGTCAACGAACGCGTCCTTCCATCTCGTGTCAAGAAATCGCAAGAATATTTTCATGAGATTTTATAATGACAATATCATAATCATAATATTGACATTCACTTGCCATCTAAGTAATCGAGCCTTTTCTAGTTTTGATTCAATTTTGTTTTTCGTAAAAGCCTTGACACTTGAATTATCAATTTTTAAAGTAAACTTTTAGCCAAGTAAAAATAGAGGCCATTTTTTAAAAGCCTTTCGATGCGAAGAATTCTTTCTCGTTAATATGCCACCGAGTTGCTTCACTAGGGGTGAATAAACCGCAATATCCGCATGGCACTTCTTCATTTGGTATGACCTTAGTAAGAATCGCCGCCCACCAATCATCAGCGGCATCCGTATATAGAACCGTTCGTCCTCGTCTTGGGAATCGCAAGCTTTGGAAGCTTTTTACAAACTTCTTTAAGTTGCTTAATTCCTTCTTGATGTTCATCTTCCCATTTGAAATCGCATCTTTTTAAGTAATGGGCTAAACACCTTCCTCGTAGTATGCTAGATTGTTAATAAACATTCCAAAGAAATTAACAACTCCTTAAAAACTCAAGTCGCTTCTTGTCTTTTAGTGTATTTGGAAATCCTGTATCTTTTCCACAATATGATTCGTAGAATAATTCCGATTCATCGATTTCAATTCCGAGGAATTCAATCTGTCTTTGTTGCGATTACGCCTTCTTTTCCGAAAGCACTAATCCTTCTTTGTGACAAACATCCAAAATATTTCCAAATGTTTGAGATGCTCCTTCATGTTCTTTGATGCGATTAGAATGTCATCGATATACACGAACATGAAACTAAAATAATCTTTGAAAAGATTATCCATCTTTCTTTGATATATCCGGGGTGCGTTAGCCAATCCCATAGGCATCACGTTCCAAAATAGTGTCCCCGTGGTGTAGAGAAAGTCGTAAACTTCTTACTTTCTTCCTCCATCTTAACTGCGGTAGAATCCGGACTTGCAATCGAACTTTGAGAATATCTTGGCACCTTTGATACGATTAACGGATGTTTCTGCTTGGGATATAGTATCCGTCGAACTCCAAAATGTTATTAATCCCTTTGTAATTAATAACAAGTCTCGCTTTCCTCTTTTGATTTCTCCATGGTTTCGACTAAGAATCTGGATTTCTTTGTATGGAGAAACTCCTGGTGAAATTAACTTAAGGTCAAGATGTTCCTTAAGTATCTTTTGCATATCCTCACGATCTTCCCGATTCATAAGGATTGGTTTGAATCTTACGAACTCGTACTCCTTTCCGGTTTAACCTTTAAGGAAGCTTTAAGCTCGTTCTTATCCCACCAAGCCAAAGGATCTTCATTGTAATTCCTTTGAATCTTCTTCTTGATATCCTCGAGTGATATTTGTTCCTCTATGGTAACATCACTCTGTGGATTCTCCATTAGACTCATCCATAAGTCGCAATGGCTTCCGGAGTGACTCGTTCTTCTCCTTGTACTACGAATGAATACAAGTTATTATCCCATATCTTCTCGATCCTTCCGGATGGAACCAAATTGTCTATAGGATAATAAAGCTTCACCAAATTTCCTTCGATCCGCCATTTTTGGATTGCGAAGTTTGGTCTCATCAAAGATGCTTTCTTTGCGAAAATTAATGGGCATTTTTTCGTAAAATGCTTCCCGCGATCTCGGACAATAATCTTATGATCACATAAGGTTGTGAAAATAAGTCTTCTCATTTCGTTCTCTTGTGTGAACCGCTTGAATGTCTCAGTAGGAAGTTGTTTCCTAGCAAAACATCTCGCACTGTGTATCATGGAAATAGATTGGTGGCGTTTTCACTTTGTACCATGGTGTCGCGCGCCTCCGATCATGATTTCTCGCTTGTTTAATTCCTGTTAAGGATAAGAATCCTTTTAGAGAAATCTCTTCCGCAATAGTCGGTAAATCTTCTCCAATTTCTTTAGGAAAAACATCCGGCTTTAAAGTACATATTTAAGCACTGAATCAATATAAAATAAATACTCGGCTTTGTATTGACATATAACATCCCAATAGAAATGTATATGGAGAATGGACTAGTGGTCATCGATTCGTATCTTTTATTCGCTCATCGTGAACTCCATTCCGTCTTGTAATCTTTCCCAAGGCTTATGATCCTCAAGAAATTCAATTCCCAGTATTAATTGTTCGGGATTTTCCCGCAACTCCTGTGATAGTAAGCTCAATTTCTCCTATCTTGAGGCTTCCTTGATACCTTCCAACGATTGGTTGTTGGAGATAATATAGAACATCACAAGGAAAAATGTTATCCTTTTGAGTGATGTCGAATATTACTTCAACCTCTCCCCGCTTTGTTTTAAAAACATCGGGGATGCTGTTGAATCGCATACTTGGTCTCCTTTCTTCCCAACGGCTACTACTCACCATTCTCGTCTTCTTTGGAAAGACATCCTTCTGTGCTCAACTCGAGACTCGACTTTTGTTGAAGATCGGTTGATCTTGAATTATCATATCAATCTCCTTAATAGTTGGAGATTCAATGATTTCTGGTAACATCACCCTGGCAAAGTCCTCAAAGATTCTTGGGACTTCACTAAATTCTTTTCTCAAGAATACTTGAATGATGGGTATTCGAGAGAGCATAGGAAATCTTGTATGTAATCGAGTAAGGCTGTTTCCTTCTTTCATCAAATCGACTCTTTTGAAATCCTCGATGAAGGGTTAGGACTCTCATCAAGTCTCGATCTCCCAAATTGTATGCAATTCTAGGATGACATTAAATGCCAATTTTCCGCATACAAATTTCTCAGAACCGCTCCAAGGCATGAATCCTTGAGATGCGAGATTCGCTTGTCAAAGATAGCAAGATTGAAAGGCGAATCTATTCCTTCTTTAAATGTTGCTTTAATAATTACTCTTATGGCTCCGATATGAATCAATGAGAGTGTATTTGCAACTTCTCTTTTAACTTTGCTTTTGATCTCTTGTATTTCTCTAATAGGGACCAATCGCATCTCGATCAAGGTTAGGTAAACTCCATAGGAATGGCCAATTCTCCGGTTGTAACCGTGGATAATTTGGTTTTTTTTCATTCTGAAACCCAATTTTATCTAATGCTTTTTCCATAGCTCCAATTGTAAATCCATCATAGACTTGAAGCTTTGGATCTTCCTTCATGATTCTCATAAGAGTTTTATGAGAAACCGTCGTGTGAGAGAGGAATCCCGACATATCCTCCCGACGGTCTGTGAAGAATTTCTTCTTCACCCGATTCTCGAAGCCGAGTCACTTCCATCATCAGAATAGATCTCTTCTTCATAGATGCTTTCATCCGAGGGAATGTCCTCGAATTGATACACTGTATTAAATCCACGATAATAGACATGACTTCTTCGATTTTCGGTGTGGCCTCGAACTGTCGACTCCTCGTTTTTGATTGTCCTGGGCAATCCGTTTGAGATATGCCCTCTTGCTCGCATGTCCGGCAATTACTGATCTTTGAAACTTTCATTAGCTCGTGTGAGCCCTCCGAAAGTTCTTCTCCTGGATTTCTATTTGGTACTTGCTTGATTAGAACCCGATGATGAGACTACTACTCTGTTTGGTCTTTGGTCTTTGCCCCGATTTATAACCGGGCTTTTGTTTTGACCAAAACCTTCTAGGTCTCCATGAAGACCGCTTTTTTATTCGCTTTCTCGGCGGTATGGATGGCTTCTATCCTTCTTCTTCTTATGTCGCCTTGGTTGACCTCCCACAACCGTTGGGATATCATTATCCACGCAACATAGAGGAACTGTTTTGTTAATTCCTCTTAATCTTTTGTAATTCTTGTATAGAGTCGCTTGGTAACACCATTCGGATAACTTGGCCTTTAGAAAAGACATTTTTCTAGCCACGTTTCTACTTGACTCCACCCTTGTATTCCCGATAAGCATTTCTCTCCAGGGGACTCGGAATCTTGGCAAAGAATAGGTATGCAAACTTCTTTTTCCTCAATCTTGGATTTCCACCGGTATTCGGTGAACAACTTGATATATTCGTCAATATGACAAATATCCAAAGAACTCAAGGCCATAGAGGGCTTGTTTATATCTCTTTCTTTTTTCATCCTCTAATCCCTCAAAATAACTTTGTGCCGATGAATTTGGATTTTGAATAGTTTTGCCATACCATCGACAATTCCTTTAAGTGATTCCCCGATGTGACCGAACTTTTTGTACTTGCATCGGTCATATCCCTGCAATCTTCACCGATCCTTCTAGACTCATTTCAAGGAGTAAAATGAATGAATCCTTTGTAAGATCGAGGGTTCTCTTTGAAATTCTCATAGTCAAGCCCATTCATCGATGAGAACTTCTCTGCATTTTTAAAATCAGGATGTCCGATTTAACATCAACCCATACGGATGTATTGGGTCGAGGTGCGATCTTCCATAAGGCGTCCGATAAACATTCGGCCTTCCGGTAGGTTGTGCAGTTCCCGCAAGAGGGTTTCAACCTCCGTCCCCGAAAGTGGATCACTTCCCGTAATGAAATCCCCAAAGATGTGGCATCCTCTCGTCCCGAGCTCCATGATGCGAACCCGCACTTTCTTCGACGTTAGGATTAGCGGTGGCGGTGGTGGAGGAATTGGTCTACCTTGTGGGTCATAGGTAACCAAAGCCGATTCTCACTGCGTTCATCTTTAAATCTACAATACCTAATCCTGCGAAGGATTTCGCCAGTCATGTAGATCTTTAAGATTCATCTTTTCAATATCCATCTTTTTTAATTTTTGATGGATTTTCCTTTGATTAGGGCAATGAGCTTTTCCTCATCTGTCATCTTTCGTATAACCGGTTGGTTTCCTTTTTGGTGTAAATAGGTACCGCCCCAAAATCAATACGTTTCCTTCCTCAGGATGAACTCGGCTGTCCTCCAGGTTCTTGACTCGTTTCGAATATCATGAAGGAGTTCAAGAGTTTCATTTCGATATTTCACCATCGTCTCCATCACAGTTCTCGATCGATGAACTTGTCTTTGGTAGATGAATATGGCGGTTGCCATAGTCGCACCGTCTTCGATTTCTCTAAGATCTCGGAGATCTTAGATTTGTCTGGGAAGTATCTCGTTCCACTCAGGTACTCCATCGGGAATCATTGTTCGATGGGAATTTTCATGAACCGTTTCTTGAAGGTTCATCAAGTGAACATATAGGGCCTGGTTAAGCATCCGGAATCGCTTATAATATTCTCGCTCGCATTTTGCATTGCCTTAAGGTTTCCCGTCGGCTCTCGCTTGTTCCTTTTCTTCATGTTGGTATTCCCAATATGAAACCTGGTCAAGGTGTTCTTGTGCATACATCGTCAATATTTGACGATATGTCCTGTAAGGGGTACATCTCGGACATCGGTCCGGATCCATAATCTCGGAGTAATTTCTCCTCACCAATTGTTAATTACATAAAAATAATAAATTTAACTGAAAGTTCTTAATAAACCTAGGCTCTGATACCATTTTCAAGGATCGCAAGACCTTTGGGAGTAATCAAAGAAAATGCAATGAAATTTATCGTCCAGGTTGCAAAGTGTAACAACTTTAAAGTTTAGAGTGTAAACTACAAACCAACTTTCCTGAAACCAGGGGTAAAACCGGAATTTTATGCAAAGTGTAAAATTTTGTAAAGTTTAGGTTGCAATCAGTAACTTTTCAAAGTTCGGGTTGCAAAGTGTAAAAACCCGTATAGTTTGGGTTGATTAAAAACGTTATCCCTATTTTATTTTTGTGTTCGTGCTTAGACTTTTTTATATGATGTATGATTCAGTAGCAATGCAGTAGAGCTAAGCAATTGTAAATGTTTCATGAGTATTCACAGTTTTTGTTAAAAATCATAAATATTAAAAATATTTGCAAAAGCAATAATTCCATTATAATTAAGCAATACATTAATGCGTAACATGCAAATCACATTTTTGCAAGCATTAGTAGTGTTCATGTTAATAATACCTAGATTAGTTTTTAAAAGAATGAATTCAGTTATAACTAAGCAATACAGTGAACTGTAACATGGAACCCTGTTTTGGAACTACCATTGGTGCTCAAGTTTAGAAAATCTGATTTTCTGAAAAGCAGAAGTTCCATTAAAACTAAGCAACATGCCACAGATTTTCAACAACAATTAGTGTTAATGTTCAGATTACCTTGTGCGTACACCATATTCATGCATATTCACAACTTTGTTAAAAAGTCATAAATATTACAAATATTTGTAAAAGCAATAATTCCATTATAACTAAGCAATACATTGAAAATGCAAACCATATTTTTGGCAAGCATTGATGTTCATGTTAATAATATCTTGGTCAATTTTAAAAGGCATGAATTCAGTAATAACTCAGCAATACACTGAACTGTAGCATGCAACCCTGTTTTGTAAATACCATTGGTGCTTATGTTGATAATACCTGATTTTCCGAAAAGCAGAAGTTCCATTTTAACTAAGAAAACACTAAATTATAAGATGCAATATTTTTTCGACAACAATTAGTTTTCATATTAAGATTGTCGTTGATGCCTTTTAAGTTGGTGTTTTAGAGTTACAAAGTGAAAATGAAGATGGTGAATATTTGCAGTATTATTCGAGTTGTTAAGTGGTGATTTTCCTTTCTTATTTTCCATTTTTTCATGATTTGGTTGTGGATGATAAGAGATTATGTAAAATCTGCTCCTAAAATCGTGGGATGTGATTTAATTCATATTAATTGACTTTAAAAATTTGACTCATTTACCCTTTTTATTGGTTAATTAGGAAATATCTCATTTGATGGATGATTAAATATAAGCCATCGAAACTATTTGATGAATGGTTGAGATTTAGTCATACGTACTTAGCCTATGCAATGGTCTCATATAACTCTAACCTACATATATCAAAAAATTATCTAATAGTCAGATTAATATCTAATTTCAAATGCACAACTCTGAAACTTGAATATTAAAATATGGAGGTACGTAACGAATATTTTCTATCAACATGAAAAGTATGTTAATACATAAATATTAATTATCTATACATAAAATATTATTATGGGTATAACATATTAAATAAACCTCAGTTTTCATCTGGCATAAATATATATAAAATGTGATGTATGGATGTATGTGATATATAAAACTTGGATACATATTTTATGATATTTTCTTCCATTAAAATAAGTATTGTTAAATAAATTTAATCAATTTAAATAAATTTTTTTATAATTATTAAGAAATGGGCTAAGCCCATATAATAACTTTAAATATATCAAAAATAACCAAAATACATGAATATACAAATTAATATACAATATCCCAAATATATAATTTTTAAAGCCTATTACAAATTACAAAATAATGAGTAAATATTTATATATATTTTTATTTATTATGTTTTTGTTATTTATATTGTAGGGTGTGAAACTGAAGATCGTAACGTTAAAACATGGATCAAAAAATGAAAAAGATAAATATAATAATTAATGAAGTGTAAATTTTACATAATTATATTTTTATAATATTTTAAAAAGTAATTAGTTAAAGAAAGTTGAATACCAAAAATAATGAAATACCAAATATTTATCATTTCTTATTTTTACACATGATTTTATTACTTTTTATAGTAAACTGCAAAGGGGAGGGGGGAATTCTACTTACTATTTACAGCAACTTCTCTTTATATATATATATATATATATATATATATCGGATTTGGTTCAAATGAGACCACCCTCCCTAGGTGAGACAGTGTGGACTCATCTTACCCATTGATCTTAAAAAATGAAGGGATGTGATTAATTCAGTTTTTTTTAATTACATGATTTCCGCCAATTTAAGGGTAAGGTGGTAATTTTGTAAGTCAAATTAGTGGTCCCAAGTGGGTTTTATGGGTGAGATTGAAACTGCTAGGATTTTGTGGCGGAATTTAAGGAACATGTTTCTTTCCAAATATTTTTATTTTACAGCATAGTTAGGGTTCTTCTATTGCATAATTAGACATCAAATAATGCATATTTAGTTGTTTTATTGGCACTGTTTTACGAAAACAATACATAATTGAATATAACGTATTGCATATTTAGTTATTCTATACTGCATAAATAGGTTCAATATAATGCATATTTAGTTATGAAAATGTGATGTTGCTTTTGGAAATTATGAAAATGAGGTGTTACATAATGTAATCGCATATTTAGTTATTCCACTTCGCATAGATGATTTCTAGATAATGCATAGTTAGTTGATTTTGCATAGTTTATGACGTCTTGCATAGTTGGTTATATCTTGTACTACATATTAGTTTTTTTTTACGCCGCATAGATAGTTTTGGATAATGCATATTTAGTAGATTTTTGTTGCATATTTTCAAATATGTAATATCCTACAGATATATGCATCATTTCATAATTATATATGCAACATTTCATAAGTATTTATACATCATTTCATAAGTATTATGCATCGTCTTATTCGTGAAAATTACAGTTTTTTAAGAGTTTATTTTAATGGTCAGTTTCGAGTTCTCCATTGATGTCTACACAGATGCATCGTCTTATTCATGGTTGTTTCATTTGGAATAGAAATCATCTTCTTCTTCACAATTTTTTTTCTCTATAAAATCAGTTTATAAAGTGTAGGTTGAATATAAACGAGTTCAGTTATTCGTCGTTGTTTTTTCATTTGAAACATAAATTGCATCTTCTTCACTATTTTTTTTACAGTTCGAGTTCTTCCATTTGCGTTAATGGAGGAACTGAGAAAGAGAGAGAGAGATGGAGAGAGACGTGTGTGTGTGTGTGTGTGAGAGAGAGAGAGAGAGATGGAGAGAGACGTGAGATTTGAGAGATGGATGAGAGAAAGAGATTTGATTCCATTCTTATAACTACCTTGTTATGTTATTTTACCCTATTACCCTTATGTTGATTAAATTAATGTTTTAATATATTTTTTATCTATTAAATCACACCCATTGAATAATAGTGGGGGATGGTTGAGATTAGTCCATTGTGTCTCACCAGAGACATGGTCTCACTTGATCCTCCCCATATATATATATATATATATATATATATATATATATATATATATATATATATATATAAATTAGGCTCGATTCATAATCCCGAATATTAGTCCAAAATCCCCACAATTGACCCAATAAAAATAAGGGATAATTAAAAAAGGTTATTTATTTTTAGTACCCAACCTATAGGCACTATCTTTGGGTTTGGTACGTGACATTTCCGAGTTACTAGTTTAGTACTCATACTTCACATTTTTGTTATAAATTGGTACGTATTCACTTTTAAGGACGAAAATACCCCCAAGATTTGTTTAGTTTTTGTTAGAAAGCTACGTTTTAATTAGAATTATTATATTTAAAATATATATATTTAATTAAGAAATAACTTATAATTTAATTAAATTATTAAATTCTTAATTGTAATAAATAAAAATAAATTAATTATTTTTAAAATTCGACTAAAAGAAACCAATTAAAAATTGATATATTAATAAACAAAATTGCTATAATTTTCTTATTTACAATCTTAATTTTAATTTTTAAATTATTTAATTTTCATTTTAATTTTCATTTTTTTTCTAACTAAACTAGTTAACTAAAATAATATTTCTTTTCAATTAATTAAATTTTAATTTATATTTATTATTTACTAATTTAATGTAATTAATTTTATTTTTTTCTAAAAATTCATTAATATTTTTAGAAATTTCTTTTTGTTTTTATTAATTAAATTAATTAAAATTTTATTCGATTTTATAATTTAAATAAGTATACACAAGAATTCAATTGGAGTATTCATTATACTTATGTTTCTTGGGGGCATTTTCGTTCTTAACAGTGAATATGTACCAATTTATAAAATGATATGAAGTATGGGTACTAAATTGGTAACTCGAAAATGTTAGGTACCAAACTAGCAAAGCACCTATAGGTCATGTACTAAAAAATCATTAACCAAAAAAAAACTAAGTTTTATGCTAATTTAAAAACTCCAGAGATGTTACAAAATTACAAAAAGCCCCCTCAAATTTAACTATGTCTTAAATTATGTGGATAACTGTAATATTTCTATAAATATCGGAGAATATTTGAAATATTTTTTTACTTATAAATGGGGAAAATATAAGACAGAATCAAACATCAAAGGATTTTTTGTAATTTTCAGAAACATCTTTGTTTTTTCTGTAATTAGTCCGAACAGGGTATTTGTAATTATCCCTAAAAATAAACTACTTTGCATTCCCACATCCTAAACGAGATCTAATCTAACGATAAAAACGTGTGTTTGTGACTTTGCGTGTTGGGGTCCATTTTCTATCCTTGATGGCTTTATCAATAGGCAATCAAATCAATGCTTCAAAAAGGAAAAGACTTATTGCAAATGGCTTTTTTGGGCCATTTATGGAAAAACGAAAAAGGGAAAAAGTACATAAAGTCTAAAGAATGAATAAATTTGGATACATATTTTATGATATTTTATTCCATTAAAATAAGTAGTTGCAGCTAAATTGAGGATACTTGTATGGATATATGTGATATATAAATTTGGATACATATTTTATGATACTTTATTCTATTAAAATAAGTTTTTTTAATGCATTTAAAAATTTAAATACATTTTTTTTATAATTATTAAGAAATGGGCTAGGCCCATATAATAACTTTAAATATATCAAAAATTGCCAAAATACATGAATATACAAATTAATAAACAATAGCCCGAATATATAATTTTTAAAGTCCATTACAAATTACAAAATAATGAGTGAATATTTATATATATTTTTATTTATTATATTTTTGTTATTTATATTGTAATATGCACGTCAAAATGAAGATCGTAAAAAAATAATTAATTTGGTATATTATACGTCAAAAATTAGATCAAAAAATAAAAAAGATAAATATAATAATTAATGCAGTGCAAATTTTACATAATTCTGTTTTTATATTATTTTAAAAGTAATTAGTTTAAAAAAGTTGAATACCAAAAATAATGAAATATCAAATAGTTATCATTTTTATTTTTACACATAATTTTATTGCTTTTTATAGTAAACTGCAAAGGGGAGGGAGGAATTCAACATACTATTTCCAGTGACTTCTATTTATATATATATATATATATATATATATAATTAGGGCTCAGTTCATAATCCTTAATAATAGTCCAAAATCCCCACAATTGACCCAATAAAAATAAGGGATAACTAAAAAAAAAGGTTATTGATTTTTTCGTACCCGACCTATAGGCACTATGCTAGTTTGGTACCTAACATTTCCGAGTTACCAATTTAGTATTCATACTTCATATTTTTTTTTTAAATTGGTACATATTCACTTTTAAGGACGAAAATGCCCCCAAAAGTTTTTTAGTTTTTGTTATAAAGTTAAGTTTAAATTATTAAATCTAAAATATATATTTAATTAGAAATAATTTATTATTTAATTAAATTATTACATTCTTAATTGTAAAAATATAATAAAATAAATTAATTATTTTTAAAATTCGATTAAAAGAAACCATTTAAAAATTGATATATTAATAAAAATTGCTATATACTATCTTAATTTTAATTTTTAAATTATTTAGTTTTCATTTTAATTTTTTATAACTAAACTAGTTAACTAAAATAATTTTTATTTTCAATTAATTACATTTTAATTTATATTTATTATTTACTAATTTAATTTTATGTTTTTCTAAAAATTCATTAATATTTTTAGAAATTTCTTTTTGTTTTTATTAATTAAATTAATTAAAATTTTATTTGATTTTATAATTTCAATAAGTATACTCAAGAATTCATTTTGAGTATTCAGTATACTTATGTTTCTTGGTGGCATTTTCGTCCTTAACAGTGAACAAGTACCAATTTGTAAAAAAAATATGAAGTATGGGTACTAAATTGGTAACTTGGAAATGTTAGGTACCCTTATCAAACTAGCAAAGTACCTATAAGTCGATACTAAAAATCAATAACCAAAAAAAAAACTAAATTTTGGGCTAATTTAAAAATTTGAGAGATGTTTCAAAAGTACAAAAAGCCCTCAAATTTAACTCTGTCTTAAATTTCATGGATAATCGTAATATTTCTATAAATATCGGGGAATATTTGAAATATTTTTTACTTATGAATGAGAAAAATGTAAGACACAATCAAATATCAAAGGATTTTTTTGTAATTTTCAGAAACATTTTGTTTTTCTGTAATTAGTCCGAACAGGGTTTTTTGTAATTATCCCTAAAAATAAATTACTTTGCATTCCCACATCCCAAACGAGATCTAACGATAAAAACGTGTGTTTGTGACTTTGTGTTTTGGGGTACATTTTCTATCCTTGATGGCTCTTTTTTTTTTTTAATTGATGGCTTTATCAATAGGTAATCAAATCAATGCTTCAAAAAGGAAAAGACTTATTGCCTGGCTTTTTTGGGCCATTTATCGAAAAAAGAAAATGGGAAAAAGTACATAAAGTCTAAAGAAAGAATAAATTCATACCTTTCATCAAAATTAGTAGTTGCTGCTAAATTGAGGACAATTTCCACTTCTTGATAAAGCTCTTCCAAAGTGGAGCCTTCTAATCCCAAGCAATCACGCGCAATATCGCCAGCTACTATAGTAATCTTTTCCTGGATAATGGAGTTCAATTTTGCCCCATATTTCTCCTTTACAACCATGAACAAGTCCTTGGCCATCACCTTTAAGATTACAAGTAATTGCAATAATACTATTACCTTTACGACGTATCCTTTTCTATGAATTTTAAATACTAAAATGTATGTATATATATATATATATTAATCTTAATATGCATGTTTGACAGATTCATATGTAGTCAAGTGGTCAAATGATATATTATTTGCGAAAGATCCAAGTTCGACTCTGATCTTCTTCCAACATAAATCTGTCAAATGGGTGGGGACGAGCTAATGCTGTCTTGTCGGGCCAAAGAGAAAAATTGGGTTGATCCGAGCTAAAATTTCATCGGACAACTATTTTTTAGACTCACGCCTAACCCGTTCCATGGAAATACACTAGAAATATCGGGTTGATCGGGCCGGCCAACTTTTCGAGCCAAATGGATCGGGCCAAATATGTACAGTTATGGGTCTCCAAAATTGTAGCCCAACACAACCTTTTCACCGAGTCAGTCGAGTCGGACCCATTTTGACACATCTACTCCCTAGACATCTCATTTTCCCTTTCTCTCCTAAAAAATCAAACAAATAAATGCATGTTGAAATTTGAACGTGAAATTAAAGTTCTATGAATATCAAAAAGCTTAGTTACAAAAATCCCATAAACTATGCGAATTTTTGCATTTTGTCCACTTAATTTTTTTCGTGACACTTTTTCCTCTCAACTTAATATTTTACTTACACTTTACTACATCTATAGGGGTATGGTGTAAGAAAATTCGGGAGGTAAAGTATTTAAAAAAACAATATTAGAGGGTAATGTGCAAAAATAATTAGCTTACTTCGGGAGGCGCTGTGTTTTAGCGATCAATGAGTACAGGTTGATCCATCTCAAAATTCTATGTAGTTCAAGAAAATTCCAATTATCGGTAATACATCTACCTATGTAATTTTTTAATGAAATGATAGTGATTTACGGACTTATCATTTGGATATAAATTTATCAACTTTTAGTACGAAATTATATATTTATTTATTTATTGAAAAAAACAACATATTGAAATAAACCTCCACAAGAATTATACCAACCGAAAGAATTAAGCATCAAACGGTGATGAGTGATGACACACACTTTTGGGGCTGCTGACATCCTCCTTAGTTATCGGTGGCGCAACCCATTAAATAATTTGTGATGTCACTCATCTAAATCCCAATTTTATATAAAAGCTATCTTCCATATATACTTCCAAAAGGCTCATCTTAAAATGTAGACATTTAAACTTAACTTCTGAAAGTTGTACTGCAATTTTTCTACACTTGATCTACTTTATTATTATATATTATTTATTATTACTGTATTATTATATAATTATTATATTATTATTATTATTATTATTATTATTATTATAAACGATCTTCATGTTTTTTCTAATTAAACTTAATTTAAACAATAAACAAAAATTGGTCCTTGACTGGAACCGATAGTTAATTGGACCTGAAACAACCCTAGATCACCCTTTAACAATTAAGGTTTTTTTTTTTTTTTTTGTGAGTACAGGGAATGGAAATATGGAATGATGCTAGGTATACAATCTCATACATTAGATCAAGGCTTGAAAGTGTTAATCACTCGATCACTGTTCAATTCTCCATCCTTGAACCACCGGCATATCGGATCTTCTATTTTAATATGATATCGTACTTCTTATTGCATTTAATAATAAATGCAAGTATATGTATTTACACCAAACGTTCTAGTCCATCAAACACGTAAGGAAATTAAATTAAATGATTAACAATAAGAAAAATTAATAAAAAAACAAAGTCAAAAGCTTTAATCAATCATTTGTTGGAAGAAGCTTGAGAATATTTTATGTATATGAAGTCATACCTCAGTATTGAAACGATGTAAAGCTGACTCATAATCTGCTGCCCTCAACACAAGATAGAGCTTCTTCACATTTGGTTGAACCCTCAGTATTTTCTCAATAAAAACTGCATATAATATATATAGAAAGAGAGAGTTAAAGTCACTAATCTTTTTTAATTCACAAATTTTCCTTGTACAAAACTCCAAATAATTCATCAACAATACTGTCACCCTAAGGGTTTTTTTTTTCCAAAAAAGTATCTATTTTGTAAGTGAATTTATCTGTAGAGTATATATGATAATGGGAGAAATAGAGAAAAGAAAGAGAATTAATTAGAATACCCTTTGCAAGAAAGCCAGTGGCACCAATTACAAGAATGCTTCTGTTTTCAAGAAACTTGAGAATGCTATACAACTCCATTGGTGAGGTGATAACTGTGGACTTAAGAATTGGAATTAGTACAATTGAAGTGATGAAGTGTTAAAGAGTTTGATCAATATATAGCTGTGTCCGGCTAGAGGAAGCACAGTATTTATGAGGGGTAGAATCGACTTTTAATTATTAGCCATTTACTTAATTATTTAATCACAAAATTATTTATTTATCCATAATTGTAGGTTATTGGGTTATATTAATTAATATCAATATCTTCATGAGACTCAAACCATTACCCAAAAACGAGGCTGTCAAAACCAACTCAGCCCGATCGACCCGGTGTACGTTAGGTTCAGGATGCACTGTGATTTCGTAAGACTGAAAAGAGCCAGCCAATTTGGCCCTGCCCGAGCGACCTGAAATGTCGGGATGCACGATGTATTTTGCATGATTTGTTTTATAGCATGGATCAGGCTTGGGCTCCATAATAGCGGCCCGATGGAATTTGCCCTACCCTATTTTTTCATTTGGCCTGCTGGGTAGACACCGGTACAACCTACCCATTTGACATCTCTACTCAAAACCCATAAAACCTATGAAGAATTTGAGAGAATTTTGAATCTAAATTTTATTTCTGCTAAAACTCAAAATTACAGAGAAGGAGCAACAACTCTATTAATAGTGAAGGAAACAAAATAACTGCTAAGTTGCTAGAAGGAAAAAGAAAAGAGCAAAAAACTTGTTTGACATTAATGAAAGAAAAGAACACAGCTAAGGCCTCGGAAGTGAGTGAGCTGTCAAGTATATATTCCAACATCCCCCCCTCAAGTTGGGAGACTATGAAGATCTTTCATACCCAACTTAACAAGGAGATCCAAGAACCGGGGCTTGCCAAGGGACTTAGTAAAAATATCAGCCAATTGGAGAGCAGAGGACACCTTTAGAGGAGTGATAAAACCAGCCTTAAACGATTTGAACAATATATGATCGATTTTCAAGTGCTTAGTCCGCTCGTGAAAAACAGGTTTAGCAACGATGTGGAGAGCGGCCTGGTTGTCACACCGAGGAGGAAATGGGGGTAGGAATAGAGATATTAAAATCAAGAGCAAGGTGAGCCAACCACTATAACTCATGAGACAATGGTGCTTAAGGCACGATTATTCCGCATTTGAAGATTTGGAAACCGTGGACTGCTTCTTGGTCTTCCAAGAAATGAGGGAGGATCCCAAGAAAGCACAGAATCCAGTGAGAGACCTCCGAGTGTCATGGCAAGAAGCCCAGTCCGCATCACTGTACCCAGTAAGCTCAAATACACCACCAGCGGGATAGAATAAACCTGTAGAAGGACAACCCTTCAAGTACCGTAGCACACACATAGTTGCATCCCAATGCGAGTTATAGGGATCATTTACAAATTGACTCAGCTGCTGAACACAATATGTAATATCCGCCCTGGTATGATTGAGATATAACAAACGTCCAACTAAACGCCTGTACTGTTCCGGATTGGTTAGAGGAGTACCAGACTTCCCACTCAACTTAAGACCTTGTGAGAAGGGCAAGGAAGCAGGTTTACAGTCAATCATCCCCGTGTCCTTGAGAATATCCAAAATATATTTACGTTGATTAAGATAAACTCCATCAGTACCACGAGCAATTTTAATCCCAAGGAAATATTTTGCGGAGCCCAAATCCTTGATTGTAAACATCTTGTCTAGATACAACTTTAGAGCTGTAATGTCCTCTGCAACTGAACCAGTCACAAGGGTGTCATCCACATAAATGAGAAGAGCAAGATAGGAGGTAGCTGTCTTCCGGAAGAACAAACAATGATCATGCTGAGACTGTGAGAGCCCATGTTCCACCAGCTTCTTGCATAATTCGTCATTCCATTGTCTAGACGCCTGTTTAAGGCCATACAAACTCCATTTCAGCTTGCAAAACTGCCCAGTTGCAGCCTTATCATACCCATCCGGAGGAATCATATATATCTCTTCATCCAAAAACCCATGGAGGAAAGCACTGTTAATGTCCAACTGCTGCAAATCCGATCCTCTATACACTGCCATGGCAATAAACATCCTAACAGTCACTAGCTTCGCCACTGGAGAAAAGCTATCCAAATAATCCAACCCATACACTTGATGATACCCTTTGGCAACCAACCGAGCCTTGTATCGATTAATAATGCCATCAGGATGTAATTTCACCTTATAAACCCACTTGCTACCAACTGCCTTCTTTCCATGTGGCAAGGGTGTTAATTCCCAGGTTTCATTCTTCTCAAGAGCTTCGAATTCCTGATGCATAACAATAATCCAATTTGCATCCTTGCAAGCCTCAAAATAACTATGTGGTTCCTAAACTCCAGGAGATATTGGCTATAAAAGCCACATAGCTAGAGCAAAGAGCGGGGAAATAAGCTAGTAGGGAAAGTTTGAAGAGGATAGGAAGTACCTGTAAGACTGATCTGTGGAGGTATTTCAGTGGTGTGGGTCAGAAGTGTTGTACAAGAGTTGCTGACATAATCTTTCATCCAAACCGGAGGATGAACAATTCTGGTACTTCTTCTGAGAGTAGAAACTGAAGAATCAGATGGGAGAGGAGTAGGATTATGTGGTATAGAATCAGTGAGATCAGTGTCAATAGTAGAGATGAGAGGCAGTGGTTTGGAAGGAAAGGAAGAATCTGGTATTTGAATAAAAGGAAACGAACGTTCAAAGAATTTCACATCCCTGGAGAGAAGGTACTGAGAAGTATCAAGATTGTATAACTTGTATCCTGTTACCCTGGATGAAATCCCAAAAATACACATTTAAGTGCTCTAGTATCAAACTTATGCTTATGTGGGCTGGTATTGGTGGCATAAGATAAACACCCAAATGGCTTCAAATTAGTGTAACTGGGGTTTTCCATAAAGTATCTCATAAGGGCTTTCCCACCCCAAAACAAAGATTAGGCGATCTGTTAACAATGTAAGTAGCATACATCAGGGTCTAAGTCCAAAACTTAACAGGCATCCCAGATTGAAACATCAATGCTCTTCCAAGATTAAGCAAGGTTCTATGTTTCCTCTCCACAACCCCATTCTGTTGTGGAGTGTACACACAAGATCTCTGATGCAAAATTCCCAAAGAGTGAAACAAGGTCTGCAGCTCATTATTTACAAACTCTCCCCCATTATCACTTCTAACCTCCTTAATCTTCTGTGAAAATTGTGTCTGCACATACTAGAAGAAAATTTTAAGAGTCTATGGTACTTGATTTTTATGAGCAAGAAAATATGTCCATGTTGCTCTAGAATGATCATCAACAACAGTCAACATGTAGGGAGTATGTGAGGCTCCCTCATGTGTGAAAGGTCCCCAAACATCAACATATATAAGATCAAAGCAACTTGCAGCCTTAGTAGTGCTAATAGGAAATGACACCCTTGGTTGTTTAGATTTATGACACACTTCACATTCATCAACCAGCCTTTTATTAACAGAGGTACAAAAAGGCTTCAAACAAGAGATATGTTCTAAAACAAAAATGGATGGATGACCAAGTGTCACATGCCAATCCATCAACACATTATTACAACAATTAGAAGAAAAATAGCTGAAACTGTCATGACAACCAAATGAAGAAGTAGAAGGGATGGAATTTGGTTGGAGGATATACAACCTACCTTGTGCCTTGCCCACTGCCAACACCTCATCAGTCTTCAGGTCTTGTAAGACACAGTGTGGGAAAGAAAACAAACTTGAGGTTAGAGGATTCAGTCAACTGAGCAACAGACAACAAATTGTAAGAAAATGAAAGAACAAGCAACACATCATCAAGGGTTAATGATCCTGTAATTTGAGCTTTCCCTGTGTAGGTGAACTGTTTGGTGGAACCATCGGGTAAATAGATGGTAGTTTTAGTCTTTGGTGGTACGCAAATCTGTGAGCAATTTTTTATTGTAGCACATATGCTTGCTTGCACCAAAGTATCAATTATCCAATTGTGTTTGTTACCTCCATCAAAAGTAGACAAAGCACAGTGTGTGTCGTGCATCAAGCTCTTACCAACATAATCCACAAAGTGAGCATAGTTCATGTTTACATTACTCCCTCCAGATTTGTCAGTTCCCCCTGAACCAGCCATATATTTGGCAATTTCTTGTTGAATGAGAGCAGACATATCTCCCTGTGAGTGCACATCTTTCCTGGAATGTGATGGTGTCATCTCCTCTTGATTCACATTACTATTTGTGGTAAATTTTGTTGCATTCCTTATCCTTTGTTCCTTAAGAGCCTTAAACCAATCTGGATAACCGTGTAGTTTAAAACATTTTGATATCTCATGACCAGGAGCTCTACAATGTTCACATGTAAGCTTAGCCTTCTCCTCTTTCGTTCTGTGGAATCCTCTTCCTCTAGACTGCCAATTAGTATTTGTATTATTGTTCCATCTAGGTGCCTGTCCCGTTCCTGTGACTGCAGGTATAGTAGGTGTATTTTTGTCCAACAAAGTCGTTCCATCCAGGCTCTCTGTAGAACTCACAGTGACACTCCTATGCCTTTCTACTCTTTGAATCATCGAATATGCCTTATTTACATTAGGCAATGGATCCATAATAAGGATCTGACTACTGATGTGATCATAGGACTCATTCGCCCCATTAGAAATTGATTCAGCCTAGTGATGTTCTCCAGATCCAATGAGGCTTTAGCATTACCACATGTGCATGATCCAACAGGTGCTAAACTAGTGTACTCGTCCCAAAGCTTCTTCAGCTTGGTGAAATAAACCGCTATAGAATTAAATCCTCGAGTTTGATTCACAATATCTCTCTACAATTGGTACAAAACCGTTCCATTACACTCTCCAAAACGCTGAGAAATGTCTTCCCAAAGCTCATGTGCAGACTCAACATATAAGAAGGCATCAACAATGTCCTTAGCAATAGTATTCAATATCCAGCTAGTGACCATCAGATCGACTCTTCTCCATTGCTCATACTCAGTTGAATCAGCTGCAGGTGTAGGAATACTACCATTGACAAATCCGAATTTAGTTTTCGCTCCTAATGCAATTCTCATCGATCGACTCCAGGATTGATAATTATTTCCTGTGAGCTGAATCGAAACCGAAGCAAGCCTAGATGATCGGAGCCATGGAGTAGAAATGTATCTTCTACCTTCATAGTCATCTGATTCGCGAATTGAAGTTGACCTTGATTATTGTTGTTCCGTCCTGCTCCAGCAATGATGTTATTCCAAGCTCCTCGTCGATTAGCCATAAGGTCCAAAACCTAAGGCTCTGGATACCATGAAGAATTTGAGAGAATTTTGAATCTAAATTTTATTCCTGCTAAAACTCAAAATTACAGAGAAGGAGCAACAACTCTATTTATAGTGAAGGAAACAAAATAGCTGGTAAGTTGCTAGAAGGAAAAAGGAAAGAGCAAAAAACGTGTTTGACATTAATGAAAGAAAAGAACACAGCTATGGCCTGGGAAGTGAGTGAGCTGTCAAGTATATATTCCAACAACCTAAAGTTCTAGGTATACATAGTTTTGTAAATTAATCACACATTTATCGCTAAGTTCTATTACGCTTTGGATTAATCTCATATCTCGCACTAACTTAAGCATAGAAGGATTTTCCTAAAAACAATCCTATGATCTTATTTGTTCGTGAAGTACATTGACTTTAATATTTGGACCAACTCGTTCAGCAGGAGAGATGTGCAATTTGGTAGCATCAAGTATGAAACTATACAAATTCCAAACATAGTGTACAATGTCGGATGTAGAGGGGCCACTACGCCCCCCCCCCATTTTTGAAAAAAAACATTTACACTACAAATGTTTGAGAAAAAAAAATTAATTATAATTTATATGATTTTTGTGTATCGCCCACCCTGTTTTCGTGTATCGGCCCACCCCATTATTATTCCTGGCTCCGCCCTTGATAGTGTAAATTTTAGAATAGAATTCATTTTCTAGAAAAAATTTAATGTTCTTTTTTTTTAGAGAAAAAATAAATTAATGTACGTTCTAAGGGAAAAAATTTTACACTGCTTATCACGTTCTCAATTCATTCTTTTAGATTACATCAAAACATATCATGTTTTTTTGGGATGATTACAAAAATACCCTGAAGTTTGGACTAATTACAAAAAAATATCCAGAGATATTTTAAAATTATAAGAAAATTCTTTAAATTAATTGTCTGAAATTTAGGAAATAACCGTAATATTTGTATAAATATTAGGGGTATTTTTGAAATATTTTTTACTTATGAAGGGCACAATGTAAGACGAAACATACCTCAAAAGTTTTTTTTAAAACAATATTAAATTCCGGATTTTTTTGTAATTAATCAGAACCTCATGGTTTTTTTTTTCTTTTTTTTGTAATTATCCCTATCTGTTTTTATGTATTTTGTCTACTACATCATACTTATCAATAAATTTATTTTTTGTATTCATGATTCTCATAATATTTTTCCCCATATACATTTAAACATTCTCTATGAATGGGGACTACTGCAAATTATTTATCGTCAATCAAGACTATTGTTTCTACGGATGGGATATTCTTAGAGATATTAAATGGGTCGCAACCTCACATACAAACTCATTCAAACAATAAAAAAATTAAGGGTCAAATTAATAGTGTAGCCCGAAGTCCATTAGCCCGTCGTTTTTTAAATATTATCATAATTCTAATATTCTATGTCTATTTTTTGTTATCTTTTACTAGCTTAATAAATATTTTTTTAAATTCACATCTCCCTCATATTTAAATTTTTAATTTTTCAAACAAGTTATGTTTCTTAACAAAGTTTTTTTTTTATTTGTTTTATCCGTTACTTAATCTAGCTTTCGATTTTTGTCCTAAATAAAAAATAGCGCAAAGTTTAATTTAATTAGAGTTTTAGGATACAAATTATACTTATAGATATTATGTTAAATCTATAATTTAAGAGTTAATAAGAGTTAGTTTTTGGGTATGTAATGCCTCACTTTTATTGTTATAGTTTCATTTTTAAAATTTAGACTTAAACTATTTGAAATTTATAATCTTTTTAATGAAATTTAATTATAAAATATGCTTAACATTGCTTTATAATCAATACTTCCACTTTAAATGTTTAATTTAATCGTTATACATGTTCCAATATATAATAAATTTTAGATTTAAATATATAATTTTGAAAATTTTGACTAATAGGCAGATAGTTATACGTTTAGCCCCAAACTTGATAAAGTTTGGGTTAAATTAACAATATTGGCAATCTCTTTTAAATTGACATGTTATCACTACGAACAACACGTTTAACATCTCTAGGATTTATATTTCCCACGTCCCATAAGCTATATGGAAAGTAGGTAGCAATATCAATATATGTAAACAATTGTTTCCCACGTATATCTCATGTAGGTGTGTAAACGAGTCGAGTCAAGCCGAACATAGAACTGTCCATGTTTGTTTGAATTTTAATCGAACTTCAGAAGTTGTGTTTTGAACTTAGTTTGATTATTAATCGAATCCAGCTTGAATGAGCTTTAGTCAAGCCGAGCAAGAATCGAGCTCGAGTAGCTTGATATTATTACATATATTTTATTCTTTTTACTAATCGGGTCGAGCTTAGCCGAGCTTTAAATATTATAAAAATGGAAAATAAGTTCAAGTTTGGTTCGTTATGTTAACAAACTTAACTCAAACGAGTTTTTAATGATCGATCTCAAATCAAGTATCGAATAATTTGGTTTGTTTTTATTGAGTCCTAATCCCATTATCAATGTAAAAAGTAGGTAGCAACATCAATATTCGCAAACAGTTTAATGAATGTAGAAGAAGATTTAAAAATCCTCCTCATGTATCATGTTCAGTTTGGGGTTATTTAATTGTGGCACTTGTAACAAACAATTATAAAAATGTGATGTAATTCAAGTAGACTAGTACTCGCAGGACCGTTTATATATTTTAATAAGTAGTACTTGCAAGACAATTTATTTTAATAAGCTATCAGGCAAGTATCGCTTAATATTTTATTTACTTAATTTCATAAGTAGGGGTGGCTGTGGTTCCATAACTGTTGGTTCCGATTCCAAAACTGTCAATTCTGCTCCTTAAAATTGAGAAACCCAAATAAAAATTTTTGTCTCACGATTCTGGTTCCAAAATTCAAAATTGGAGGTTCTTGTTCCAAATCCAAACTCGGTTCCAGTTCCGGTTTAACCAGAACTATTTTTTCCTGTTTTGGTAAGTTTTTGAATTTTTTTTAAAAAATAAGTTTTCAATTTCAATTATAAAATAAAAGAAAAAATGAAAAAAAAAATAAACTTAATATTAATAATAATATTAAACTGCCTATGTATCCTTTGGGTTTAGAGGAATCAGCGTCCACGTAGTTCGCTTATAATATTTGGTTTAATATGTGTCTCGTGTGTTTGCTACAATAAAATATCATAATAAATATGTAACATTTCTTCTAGCATATTTTTACAATAAAATGTGAGTTTTAACTTTGAAATTAGTGGTTTTAACAGTCGGTTCAACGATTTTTGACACTAAGGAATTGTAACTGAAATCTCTATTCGGTTTTGATTCTAATTTTGGAATCGGGTTCCAGTCAATGGTTCCTAGAATCGTTTACCATGGTTCCACGAGAGAGAGAGAGAGAGAGAGAGAGAGAGAGAGAGAGAGAGAGAGAGAGAGAGAGAGAGAGAGAGAGAGAGAGAGAGGGGTTGCGATTGGATATGGAAATATGTCCATTTTCGTTGTGTTGGAAATTTTTTTTGACCAAACATACAATTGTTTATAAAAACTTTCAGAAAATATATTATTCTCTCACTTTCATTTTTTCCCATTTTTTTCTCTTATCAATCACATCTACACATTTTTTCCCAAAACACTAGTCATTATTACACATTAATTCTCCCATAAATTTCACTATTCGCTCAGTCATACATTTCTAACTACCAATCATATCCAATTAGAGGTGCAAATGAACCAAGCCGCTCGTGAGCTATTCGGGTCTCGGTTCGGAAAAATATTCGTTTGAGATCATTCGCCGGGCTTAACGAGCCTAACTCGAGCCTAAAATTCCAGCTCGAACTTTTAAACGAGCCGAACTCGAGATTACAGATATTCGGCTCGAAAGTTCGTGAACATGTTCGTTTACAGGCTCACGAGCCTATATTCGAACTTGGCTCGCGAACTTGAACTCGAACTCGAACTCGATCTTTAACGAACTCAAATTTGCTTTCACGAGCTATTCGAGCATATAACGTGCCTTTTACGAGCCGAATTCGAGCTTAGCTCGTTAAAGCTTAAACGAGACTTTTGCGAGCCGAGCTCGAGCTAAGCTCGTTAAAGCTTAAATGAGACTTTTGCGAACCAAACTCGAGCTAAGTTCATTGAAGCTTAAACGAGCCTTTTACGAGCCGAACTCGAGCTAAGCTCGTTGAATATATTAAACGAGCTTATTACGAGCCGAACTCGAACTGTTCGCGAACCTAATGATTTTTAAACGAGCCGAGCTCGAACTTAATTATAAAAGCTCGAATCGAACTCGAGTCGAACTCGAGCCGATCGAAAAACTAAATGAATCGAACTTGAGCCTGTTCCTATTCGGCTCGGTTCGGCTCGTTTGCAACTCTATATCCAATTATTATTTTATTACTTTTAAATCAAATCAGTTTTATCATTATTTTTTCATCTCATCTCCAATCACTATCTCAAAATTCATCTTTATTCTTCTAAAAATGTTTTTACCACTATTCTCTAGGAAAAGAAAAAAATTTGAAATGAAAACATATCCAATTGCACTAAAGTTTTGCGTGCTTGTATTCCATTCCATAATTTTAATTTTTGAAAAGAATATTTGTGAGATGTATGATTGTTTGTGGAAAAAATAAGATATTTGTTTCAAAAAAATCTCATTTTTCTTCAAAAATTAACTCACTTTTCTCTTTCTCTTTCATATATCCCAATACCTAATAATACTATTTATTTTTCTCTCTTTATTGTATTCACATAAAGAATTCGTTAATTTCTTTAATTTATCAACAAATTTATTATTTTTAGTTTAGCTTTTTTATTTCTTGTTCAATTTCCTTAGATTATATTTTAAACTATTATTTTCACAAAGAATTTCACAAACAATCATTATCTTTTAAAGATTCTCAATCACAGTAACACAATAATTAATTTTTTTTCTACACATCCAACTTTCATTTTCAAAAATAATTTCATCACTATTCACTTGGAAAACAAGCACTTATTTTTGTCGTAAGTATACATTTCAGTTACTTTGTTAACTAGGACCTATCACAAGGAAGGAAATGTCTCATAGAAATAAGTGTTTGTTTACAAACACTTTTTAAATGGACTTTTCAAAGTAGTGATGGCAATGAGGCGAGGCGGGGGATATCTCAATACCTTGACCGCTCTCTCCACCCCACGAGCCGCACGGGATGACCTATGTTGAATATAATTTTATTATTTTAAATTTTTATCTTGTATTTTATATTATTAATAATTTTTTATCTTATATTTTGCATTATAAATGCATATTACTTTTAACAACAAATATCATTATATATGTTAAATATAATATTAAAATATAAAACTAATTTTCTCAAATAATATACATGTAAAATATATATTAATATATTTTAAAAAATACTACACGGGAGGGTACTCGTGGGGCAGAGGTGATACCCAGACCCACCATGTCCCACTACGGGTCATTTGGGGGGGCCCAAACGAGGTGTGCCTGGGCTGGTCTCGAATGGGGAGGGTCAAATTACTATCCCCACTTTTGAGTGTAAAAATCTATTTTTCATAAAAATAGATGTTTTATGGTTAATGTTAGTATGCCATTGTTACCATAATAATAGATGTTCTATAGTTAATGTTAGGTATGTGTTAGGAATTTTATTGTTTAGATTTTGATGAATGCCATGTAAAACTTAGAATAGAAAGTTGGCACCCCAATTCTTGTTGTAAAATGCATTGTAATGAATAGAGTGGCCAAGGAAGTCGAAATGACTACGCCCTAACATGCAAGAAGACAATCAAGATGGAAGGAAGACTCTGTGAGGCAATTTGAGTATGGCAAAGAAGAGTAGACGGAACTCTATCTTGAAGAAGCGGTGAGATGCACGGTGAGTGGAGCATCGATCAAGTCAACTCAAGAAAAGCCAAGTCTCAAGTTGAAGTGATGGAAGAGTCATCCGATGATTGGAAGCGACTCTAAGTCACCTGGGGAAAGCAAGGAAATGCGGTCAAGTCGAGATAATCGTAAAAGAACCGTTGTACGTAAATCAAGAGATTTACTTAAACAAGTAATATCTCCATACCACCTTTCTTGGAGTGCTCGGTCCCGAAGCGTGCAAAAGGAATGAACCAATGGGAAGCACTACACCGTGTCGAACTCGAAAAGGTGAAACAATAATTCATACGAGGAAACAACAATTCCAAGAAGCGCAAGCCAACGATCGCAAAGTGACTTTCAAAAATAAGCCTATCTCTTCAACGGGCAAATTTTTGAAAGTTCACTATAAAAGGCCGAGGAGTTTGTTTGAGAGAGGAGGATGCATGAATGACACACACGTGAGATATACAAGCACATTAGAAAATCGAAACAATCTCAATCCTCAAGCCTACATTACGAAGTACATCAATCCAACACTCTTTGTGAAGGAAAGAGAACTTCAATCAGTTGAAGAGGAAACTCTTGAAGAAAAGGGTCTACTTTCCGGGAAGGATTGTAGAAAGGTTCAAGGTTGAACCAAGTCTTAAGCTTTTGGAGGGCTTCGTGATCAAATCCAAAGAGCTTGAGCAAGTGAGTCTGTAGTAACAAAGCTTTTGCCCTGTGAAGAAGCCGAGTCGCACGAGAAGCCGGTGAGTGATCAAGGCATCTCGGACGAGTCCCTAAGGATCAAGTCATTTGTTGTGATCAAGACTTGTATCCGGATTCACCGCTTTGTAAACCGATCATTACTTAGTGGATTCCTCCGGGAGTTGGAGAAGAGAGGAGTAGAAGAATTACCCCATCTTGAACCTCTATAAAAACTTTTTGTGTCATTTACATTTCAAACATTTAAATTCTCGCACTTTTAATCGCTTATATCTTTGATAAATTTGCTATCCATTTGATAATTTACAAGTACTAAATCAAGCTCTAATATCTTGCTTAATCAAACTTAAGGGTGTTAAGTCTTCCGCTGAAAAATAAAACCACGGTGAGTTAAATTGTAGTGGTGAGTTACTCCATCAACAACTCGGTGAGTCTGTTGAGAGATTAACTCTCTTGAGTGACTAATTCGATTGTCCATCAAGGACACAATGTGTAGAATTAACTCTGTAGATTTAAAAGGACTAAATCGAAAATTTGGTAAGGTTTATTCAACCCCCTTCTAAACCTTACACTTACACCCCTTGGGACCTACAAGTGGTATCAGAGCGGTTGGTTCATTGAACCCTCCGACCCAGTTCTTGAACTAGATCTCCAAACTTTTCAAAGTCTGCTTTAGTACTTAAACTTTCAAAACTCTTTTTATTTAAAGTCATTATCATGGAAGCAAATTTGACACGCATCCCTATGTTCACTATTGAAGAATTTGATGATTGGAAAATTCGTATGCAGGCTCATCTATCAGCGTTACATGATGAGATGTGGATAGTGATAGAAGATGGGACTCTACAAATATTAAAGGTGAACACAATTTTGTGCGAAGAGTTGCGGTGAAGGAGAAGAAGATCTTTGCTCCCGGACACGTCATGGTTGAAAAACCAAGAAGCGAGTGGACAAATGAATGAGAAAAAGATACAACCTGGACAATGTAGCCAAGGACATCCTCTACAAAACCTTGGACAAAGCCATGTTCAACAAAGTCAAATCATGCAAAACGGCTAAAGAAATCTGGGATAAGCTGACATTGATTTGTGAAGGCTCAGAGCAAATCAAAGAAAACAAATTATCAGTGGCGGTACAAAAATTTGAAAACTTTAAAATGATCTCAGGAGAAAACCTGGATCAACTAGACGCTCGTTTACGTAAATCATAAATGAGTTTGTCTACACTTGGAAAGGAATATACACGAGAAGGAAATGTGTATGAAAATCCTAAAAAGTCTTCGGTGAATGGGAAATGAAGGTCATGGCATCGAGACACTCCATGGACCTATCAAAGACATCCAATCATGAATTATTCTCGGACCTCAAAGCCTACGAGTTTGAGTGAGAAGAAAAGACGAGGAAGAGACAATTTGTACCCAAAACAAATTTGCTCTAATTGTTAAAGATGGGAAGAAAGTCGAGGTCAAAGAGGCAATTGACCCGAAGAAAAATAGCCCGATGGTTAAAAGATTTAACAAGTTCTTTAACAAGAACTACAAGAAAGGAAAGGGTGAATCTTCCGGAAGACACTCGGCTCCTCCAAATCAAGGGAAGACAGGCCAACCAAGAGAACAGATCATCAAAAAGTTGAGTATTAAAGGGTCGACAACTCAAGAGTAGAAAGAGTCGATCAAAAGGTGAATATCTATGTTGGAATTGTAGACAACCAGGTCACTATGCCATTGATTGCTCATATCCTGTAGTCAACAAGTACGGGAATGAAGAAGAAAGAAAAATCTTGAGAGAAAGAAGACAAGAAAGGAAAAAGGCAATGATGGCGAAGCTTGAGAGCTTGACTAAGTCGCTAAGGAGGAGGTGATTTGCTTGATGAAGTGACTACTCAAGTGACTCACGAAGAAGAAGCCCGATCCGCTTGATGGCCAAAGAACAAAATCAACTCGATCAAGAAGATGAGGTACAATCTAACTCAACAAACTCGACATTGGTGATAGTGATCGTGACACAAACACTTCATCACCCAATGATCTTTATGATTCATTAGGCAAAATGATGAAAGATTTTGAACACATTAATCCTCACACACACTATTGAATGAGGAAAACAGCCTACTCTAAAAGTCAAAACTCAAAGTGACTAAGGAGCCGAGTACTCTAAGTCAAATAGCTGTTGAGAATGAAAGGTTAAAAAGTGAAAATGCTAAATTAATAGCGAGAAATTGCTGCTATAGAAAAGAGGAGAATGACCTCAAGAATGTTATTGCTTCATTCACTAAGGCATCTAAATCATTGGATGATCTTATTATGAGTCAAAGAGAATGTGGAGACAAGACAGCTTAGGATTTAATTCCTCGTGCCATGTCAAACCTCAAGAGTAATTTTGGAAAAAGGATCTTCAAGTCATGAAGAGTCCGAAAAATCCAAAACTCTAAATGTTGCACACACATTCACTCCAAAGCACAATACTAAGCAAAGCGGCCTTGGTTACAAAGGAAAAGGAAAACGACCGAGTTGAGTGTCTTTGAAAAAACAGTGAGAAGAGATTCAACCGAGTCCTTGACAAACTCCAAAAGAAAATACTCAGTAAAGAAGAAACAGAGCTACCAAAAATCCCAGAAAATCCATAAAAGAAATACATATGATGGGAATGGTAGAAAATATCCAAGCCAAGCCGATTGGAATAATGTGAACTATCAAAGATAGACTTATGGAATATAAGCCCAAATGGCAAAGGCCAGAACTCAAGAAAGGCCATTCCAAAAGCATAAGAGCTTTCATCAACACACATATGCACCTAGGCACTACACTCAAAAACACCAAAATTACCCCAAGGAAGGCAATTGCTAAAACACATATGCGGGCATACGGACAAAAGAGACAATTTGTATGAACCTAGAATCCCCAAGCAATTTGCCAGGATTAATTATGATTATGGCACTCGATAGATGGCAACCTCTTAGAGTCAAATCATTTGGCTATAGGTTGGTTGGATCATCTTACAATTCTAACCCCTCGGGACCCGGACAAGTATGGGTACCTAAAACTTAATTTCCTTGATTGCGGGTTCAAGGAGCAGTGAGTGCCAAGGAACCTGGTACATGGATAGCGGTCATTCCGGACATATGACAGGAAATAAGAGAAATCTGTCAAAATTCAAGGAAGTCAAAGGAGCCAAAGTCATATTTGGAGGAAATGAAGCTCTGGTGAAATAAGAGGCATTGGATCCATCAAGAAGAATGGATTAGAAATCACGGATGTTGCATATGTTGAAGGACTCAACTTCAACTTATCGAGTATCATCGGCTACCTGCGTGACAAGGGCTACAATGTTGGATTCAACATGGGTATATGCCAAATCAAGGATATTGAATCAAATGAAGTTGTCTTTGCAAGGATGTAGACGCAGAGAAGAATATGTATGTAGTGGATTGGTCAACCGCAACACCCAAAGACTGTCTACTAGCAAAGAGCACATCTCGAATCAAGTTGGTGTGGCACAAAAAGCCGAGTCACTGAATTTCAAAACAATTAACAAGGGCAAGAAGCCATCTTGTAGAAGGACTTCCGGACTCAATTATACAAGAAGGAGAGTATATGTGATGCATGTCGAAGGAAAACAAATCAAGTCGTCATTCAAAGAAAAGACATGCCCATCCTCAACAAGGATATTGCGATCCGCTTCATATGGATCTATTTGGCCCAAAGTGGAACCGGCCAAAGATAAGTGGAAAGAAATACACCTTGGTGGTAGTAGATGACTACTCAAGATATACATGGACAATATTCATGTGCAAGAAGAAAGAAACTCTACAAAAACTACCACGGTGATGAAGAGGATTCAAAATGAGAAGAGTCAAACCATTATCAAAATAAGATCGGATAGAGAACCGAGTTTGTCAATGGAATAATAACTCGATCTTGTATTGAGAATGGTATTGGTCATGAACTATCGCAGCAAAGGACTCCACAAAATGAGAATGGAGTTGCGAAAGAAGAAGCAGAACCCTCAAAGAAGCGGAAGGACCATGTTAGCCAAGCGGGGGTTACAAAAAGATTTTGGGTCAAGCAATCAACACGACTTGCTACACCCAAAACAGATGTATGATAAGCAGACGGTGACAAAGACTCCTATGAGATCCGGATCGGAAGAAAACCAAATGTTGCATATTTCGAATATTTGGATGTAAATGCTTCATTCACAACAATGGCAAAGACAACCTAAAGGCTTTTGATGCTAAAGTCGATGAGGGTATCTTCTTAGGATACTCGGTGAAAGCAAAGCCTGAGAATACTCAACAAAAGAACTATGGTTATAGAGGAATCCATTCATGTAGTATTCGATGAGCCAAATGTAAACGGAGAAGACATTGAAGAGTCGGTGATAAGTTGAATCATCCAACCATACGTAAGAGTCCCTATCTTTGAAGCTGAAGCCTGGGATTATCAATTCGAAGAAGATGAGATAGCTGAATCTCAAAAACAGTGGAAAATTTGCGGCTAAGTGATAACGAGAGAGTGACCCAAAGAACACAGTTGCAAGTCGATGAATCGCCTAACTTACTCCAACCTCGATGTAAGATGGGAGAGACCATCCACCGAACTTGTCATTGGAGATATGAGAGAAGGTGTCAAAACAAGATCCGAACTCAACAAGAAGCAATGTTCACATGCTTCATTTCGCAAATAGAGCCCAAAGATATGTCACAAGCATTGGACGACACACATTGGATTCAAGCTATGCAAGAAGAGTGAATCGGTTTGAGAGAAATAAAGTATGGGAACTCTCGCAAAGACCCATACATCAAAATGTTATTGGAACCAAATGGGTATTCGAAATAAGATGAACGAGGAAGGCTTTGTGGTAAGAAACAAAACAAGACTGGTAGCCAAAGGATATTGCCAAGAAGAAGGGATAGATTTTGATGAAACATTTGCCCTCGTAGCAAGATTGGAAGCTATAAGGATGTTTCTTGCCTATGCGACTCACAAGAATTTCATTGTATATCGATGGATGTAAAAAGTGCATTCCTAAATGGTTTATTGGAAGAAGAAGTATATGTTGAACAACCTCCAGGATTTGAGCGAAGACTCTTGGAGACAAGGTATACAAACTCAAGAAAGCCTGTATGGATTGAAACAGCACCCAGAGCATGGTATGACACCTGTCACAATTCCCTGAAAATGGATTCACAAAAGGAAAAGTGGATAGAACACTTTTCGTAATTCAAGACAAGAAGAGTATCTTTGCTTGTTCAAATATATGTGGATGACATCATTTTTGGATCCACTAACAAAGAGTCGTGTGAAAAATTCTCAAACCTCATGCAAAGTAAATTTGAAATGAGCATGATGGGAGAGTCGACATTCTTCCTGGACTCCAAGTAAAACAGTGAAGGATGGAACCTTCATAAGTCAAACAAAATATACTAGAGATTTAATGAAGAAGTTTGGTATGGAAGAGAAGTCTTCTCGTAAAAATACCAATGAACACATCACCAAAATGGACATGGATGCGGATGGCAAGCCTCGTAGATCAAACAAGATCTGAGCACTTATTGGATCATTGCTCTATCTCACAAAGCGGGCGGACATCACCTTTCTTTGTAGGTGTATGTGCAAGATTTCAATCTGCTCCAAAAAAGAGAGCCATATGACAAATAAGCCTAAGAGAATATTGAGATACTTGAAAGGAAGCCAAGAAGTAGGCCTATGGTATCCAAAGGAAGGTGGATTCAAGCTAATTGGCTATTGATTCCTCGACTATCTTTGGATGCAGTGGACAGGAAGAGCACTTGAGGCACATGTCAAATGCTAGGAAACAGACTAATTTCCTGGTTTAGCAAGAAGCAAAACTCAATAGCCACCTCTACTGGTGAGGCAAAATACATAGGCTGCGGGCATTTGTTGTGCCCAAGTCCTATGGATGAGACAAAGGTGAGAGACTATGAAGTTGAAGAAAAAGAAATTCCAATCATGTGTGATAACACAAGTGCCATTGCAATCACTCAAAATCCTGTGTTGCACTCAAGAACAAAACATATTGATGTCGATATCATTTCATAAGAGATCATGTTGAAAAGAAGGACATTATCTTGGAATATATCTCAACCGATAAACAACTAGCCGACATCTTCACAAAACCATTATGTGAGTCAATATTTGAAGAACTCAACCATGAGTTGAGGTTAATTGAGTGAGTGACACTCGGACGAATCAAAGAAGAGTAGTAGAACAGAAAATGAGTGGAAAAGAGTCGAAAACAAAAATCGGCTCGATGAATCACCAGATCGGAAAGACAACTACACTAAGTCAATCGGTGATAATGAGTCACTAAGAGAATCGCGAGGAGTAGAGTTAAAAACCCAAGAGATAAGTTGAATAACTTATGAGCAAAGTGACAAAAACGCAATCGTTTTGACTTAGCGGGAATGTTTTAAGGAACACGTCAAAGATAATGATGATGTGTACTGGACATAAAGCCGCACACCAAGCTTATGATTGGATATAAATGCTTTGCCGCATTAAATATGAGGCGTGAAATGCTCAATAGGCGCGTGCGAAATCCAAGCCGTTGATTTCGATCACAATTCAAAAACCGTCGCACGCCCTTTCATAAACCATATTTAAACCATTTTCGTCCGTTTCTCTCTCACACTTCTAAAACTGTTCATCTCTTTCTCTCAAAAGCAAAGGCAAAATACTCGAAACCCTATCAACCTTCAAATCAATTTACGAGTTTTTCCTTGATACAATCCCGAGAAATGGCACCAACTTATGACTTTAACAAGTTAGGAAAGCAAATCCACACCGGTCGACGGTGGATTTCAACGGAATGGTGAAGCAGGGTCCGACGACACCCTGGTGAAGAAAAATTGGGAAGTTGGAAACGCCCGGCTTAAAACCGTTTCTAACGCTAGAATATCCGATGACCTACGTGGAGGAGGTCGCACAATTCTACGTGAATGCCGAGATTCACGATGAAGGAATGAAGTCATCATTCACGGAAAGCGGTGACTATCACCGCCAAGGATTTGGTGAATATTGCTCAATACCAAAGCAGAAGGAGCAATCGAGATTAAGGAAGCGATGTAAACTTGGTCGACACATGGAAAGAGATAGCCAAGTCCGACTTTGCCGATAAAATTATATACACACAAACAAGAGACTCGAAGGAGGATTATCACAAATTGTTGGACATAGTTGCCAAATGTATCGACATCAAATTTGGCGACCTCGACCAAATCAAAGGCAAAGCTGATTGTGATGGCTGCAATCATCGAAGAAAAAAAGATAAACTGGCTGAGTTTATCTACAAAGCAGACTCGCTTAACGTGGGGAACAAGTCCTTCAAAGAAAATGGCACATTTGGAGGATCCCCGGGATATGGCCTGGTGATTGGCCGGCTATTGGAGGTGAAAGGAGTCCCTCTTAGACATGGGAAGGCCTTCCATGTTAACAAGAGGATGTTGAGCTAACCTCTCCGGGTGCTCGTGAAGCGAGCTTACGCCAAGAGAGCGACACCGGTGAGGGGGAATCAGTGACCCGAAGATACAAACTGCCTTCCTCTCCTAAGAAGAAAAGCGCCTTTGCCTTGCACGCTTAAGAAGATCGCGCCCCTGCAAAGAAAGAAAACCAAACATGCTCCTCGCCGCAGCAGAGTCACCGCCCAAAGCCCGGCCGTGTCACCCGCCCCGCAGCAGCCGTGGTCGAGAATGACTCACAAATGCCTTCTCCGATCGTCAAAAGGAGGAGAATCGACAAGCCAAGACGGCGGCTCCTCGTAAACAAACACCAAGACGGCCCCACCGCCAAGACTCGAGAGGACACCGCCCGAACTGTAAATTCCCCTGGTACAAACCAGAGACGAAGAAGACTCGTCAAGCGGCCCGAACAGAGAAACCAACGAGTCGATTACTCGGCCTAAAGCACAAACACAGGAGACTATTGGAGAGGTAGAGTCTCCGGATGTAGTCGATGAAACGAGCCCAAGTCTCTGGTCAAGGCGATCAGCAGAGGCAACCCAAGACACAAACAGTAGCTCACACTGGTGAAACACAAGAAGAACCAGCCCAAGCGGATAGTGATGTAATGATCCTATCTCCACCTTACCCGAGACATCCAAAATCGTCTGCGTGAGTGGAGAAAATGGAAGTTGAGCAAGTCAAGGGAACAGTTCCAACGGCCCGAGTTCATAGAAGAAGAAGAGGAATCGCTAAATTTCCTGGACTAACTATCGTGCTCCCAAAGACTTGATGAAGACAATCGCTAGACATCCTGCAGATCTACAAGGACATGGAGAGAGAAAAGCAAGTCAAGAAGCCGAAGCACGTGAGAAGGCAAGCATCCGCCCTATCTCGGCACTACGTAACACACACATCCTCTCCTTGATATCTTCTCCGAAAGTGACGAGGAACAGGAGAATGTCACGCCCAGAAGAGTTGCAAATGCAGCAAGCATTGCACGAATCAAGAATCCTTCACGAGCAAAGATCGATGGAGGGACCAGGAGAGTCCTCGAACACACCGAAATCGATCCAATGGGAGTGGTTCAAACAAATAGCCACTGATGTTGCCGCTACCACTTCCCACTCACTCGGAAGAAGGCAATAAGGAAATGGCGATGAAACCGGGATAGTGGGGACCCCGGTCGAGCCAACCCCTATTGAAGGTGTCTACCACCGCCCCAACGGCTGAACCATTAATCGAAACAGCCGGGAGTTTGGAGACGAGTGACCCCACTCCAAGTCACTCGGTGGTGCGCCACCGAGGGGAAACTCCCTCCACCGCAGCAAGGTCGGAGGATCTGCAGATGACTCCACAAAGAAGCAAGGAGGCGAAGAAGAGAAAATACAATCACAAGAAGAACAACAAGTTGTCATCAACGAAGCTCGCAGGCAGATTGAGACTGTCTCGGTGAGGTGCCAACCGCTCAAGGCCAATGACGCCGCGATGTAGTCGAGGCACAAGAAGGGGAGCCACTGGGAGTTAACACTGGCGATGAAAGTGCAATCCATGGGGTTGAGACTCCAATGGATGCCTGTAAAAGACCCTAAGACAGTGACATGTCGAAAGGGAGGACAATGCCTCGCAGCAGAGAGACCGCCGGAGGTAATGAAGGCCCACGGGAGGTTGAGACTTCCTGGGGTAAAGAAGAAGCTGCAGAGAGAACATCCCTCCCGCTATCATCGACCCATCCGAGAAGGAGAGCGCACTTCATGATTCCCAGGACAACCCCGATGTCACTTTTCCGGGATCGAAGAAGGCGAAAGAAGAAGCCGAGTCATCCCCATGCCAAATCCAAAAGACTCACATTTGCGGGTGTTCCAAGCACGAGTAAGTCGATCCCAAGACTACTCGTCAAACTTTTAACTTTGATGATGAGCCACCAATGGAAATCTCATCATCGTCCGATGACGCTATTCGATAAGGCCGAGGACGTCATCGAAATGGAAAAACCGGTGAGACCAACGGGTTATTAAGACAGTTTGAGGCTCAGCAAGCCGGGTCTACTTCACAACAAGACCCACTCAACAAGAGACCATCGCGCAGCTCCTCAAGCTGCAGCAGGATCGATTCCCAAAAGAACTTCACGCGCACCGCTCATCATCGAACAGATCCGATCGGCGGTGATGAATCTTTTGTAGAATCTTTCCCTTTCTCACCGGAGATACTTAACTCCACGAAGAGTCGAAAATGAGCAAGCACGCTATCACAGACCACCTCCTGTTTTTCACTCGGGCACCATTTTTCCAGCCGATTTTGATTTCGACAACAGATGGCCATCACCGCAATGTGAAGAATCGGTGAAGTTCGGGAAGTGTTCAAGGCACTCTTTCTTTCGAGGTTGAACGGATGGAGAGGCATCGGCCTCTTTAGACATGCGCCCGGACAACAGAGATGCCAACCTTACCGACTTGAGAGGCATCACGGTCGGGATAAGGGAATGGTGGCAACAAAGAAGAATCAATGCGTGTGGAACAGTGAGATACTTAACTTTATTCAACAAGTCTTTGGTGTGGAGAGTGAAAATGTTGATGCAAAAACGAAGTGAGAGAACACATTGAGCATATGCATGAAGCTCACACTTTGCCGAAATCAGTCTGCTGCGTGAGCAAAATACAAATGATATACATCGTTTGGAAGAACACATGACTAGAAAATTCAGCCTTCTCATGGCCGAGATGAAGCGATTTCAGCAGAATCCAACGCTACTAGATCTCGAATTCGTCCGCATACAACGCAGCAGACTTGAAGCAGAACTCAACCATCGAAGACTCGACTTCATGCTTGCCAAAGATGTTCCCTGGGGTTCCTCTATCCTTTGATGATGCCAAAAGGGGAAAGAGGAATACCTTAAAGCGAAAAATCAAGTTTGAAAAGAAAGGAGCGGTGAGAAGGGAACAAATTTGAGAAGGGAAAATCACCGAGGAAATTTTGAAATCAAGAAAGGAAAATCTTTGAGGGGGAAGGATCAAAAGATATGACCTTGATGATTGCACAAACCCCCAACAGGTCCTGTCGGTGACATTATAAGCATGCAAACTCCCGTGACTCGCCACTCCAACACTCTGCTTTGTATCTATGGCCGAGAAGAGAAAAGCAATTGAAGCAGGGATGAAGGAAGTGGAAGGAAGAATGGATGCCAGGGTGATGAACATCTTGAAAGAACATGGAGGCATTCCGGTTGACAGAGACACGTATGCCATTTCGGATGTCGGGACAGAGCCACGTCGTTGACGAATTCAAAACGCTCGAATCGAAGGATATTTTGCAAATATGTCCATGGCTCAAGCTTGGGACTTGTACCGGGAAAAGGGTTTCGCCTTATGTGAAGAAGCCGACAGCAAAGCAGACTTCCGATACCATCTACTGGTCACTCCGCTGGTCACTCACTGGAAAGAAGAAGCCCCAAAGACTGAAGATACGCCCGCAGGTAGAGGTAGAGGAAGAAGCGAGAGTGGAGGAAGAAGCTTGGACCCAGGCCTCTTCCCAAGAATATTGAATACGTAGATCCGGGAAAGAAAGGAGGGATCTCTGGGGCAAGGGCTTGACCAGGTGGCAAATTTAAAAGTGGCTAAATCTAACGCTGAGTATGCAAAGAGATTAGAAGAAGAAAACAAGAGACAAACTCGGCTATGGCGGGAGAGAGACAGGAAAGATTAAGAAAAGATGAAGCCGCCAGAAAGCATATGAGAAGAAAAAGAAGGCAATTGATTTACGAGAAGAAAGAAGAAAGAAGAAGAGATTGAACAAGATGAAAGAAGGAGACAAAAGGAGATGAAGTGTTCTTTGCCCAACCCTTCGTGTATTTTATTATGTAAATACATACAATGTAAGTCTTTCGTAATAAAGTTATAATTTTTTTTTGTGAAGACAATTATATACTCGATACACTCGTAAGTGATTGTGTTAAGTACAAGAATGATATGATCAATAAAAAGATTGATTCTCGCGCATACATTCTATGTCAATACACTATCGTATGTATCTTTGTTATTTGCATCTTTGTATGGTTTAAGTTTTGGCATCATCAAAAAGGGGGAAATTGTTAGGAATTTTATTGTTTAGATTTTGATGAATGCCATGTAAAACTTAGAATAGAAAGTTGGCACCCCAATTCTTGTTGTAAAATGCATTGTAATGAATAGAGTGGCCAAGCTGAAGAGTCAAGACTACGCCCTAACATGCAAGAAGACAATCAAGATGGAAGGAAGACTCTTTGTGAGACATTTGAGTATGGCAAAAAAGAAGAGTAGACGGGAACTCTATCAAGAAGCGGTGAGATGCACTGAGTGGAGCATCGTCAAGTCAACTCAAGAAAAGCCAAGTCTCAAGTTGAAGTGATGAAGAGTCATCCAATGATTGGAAGTCGACTCTAAGTCACCGGGGGGAAAGCAAGGAAATGCAGTCAAGTCGAGATAATCGTAAAAGAACCGTTACGTAAATCAAGAGATTTACTTAAACAAGTAATATCTCCATACCACCTTTCTTGGAGTGCTCACCCCGAAGCGTGCAAAAGGAATGAACCAATGGGAAGCACTACACCGTGTCGAACTCGAAAAGGTGAAACAACAATTCATACGAGGAAACAAAGAATTCCAAGAAGCGCAAGCCAACGATCGCAAAGTGACTTTCAAAAATAAGCCTATCTCTTCAACGGGCAAATTTTTGAAAGTTCACTATAAAAGGCCGAGGAGTTTGTTTGAGAGAGGAGGATGCATGAATGACACACACGTGAGATATACAAGCACATTAGAAAATCGAAACAATCTCAATCCTCAAGCCTACATTACGAAGTACATCAATCCAACACTCACCGTGAAGGAAAGAGAACTTCAATCGGTTGAAGAGGAAACTCTTGAAGAAAAGGGTCTACTTTCTAGGAAGGATTGTAGAAAGGTTCAAGGTTGAACCAAGTCTTAAGCTTTTGGAGGGCTTCGTGATCAAATCCAAAGAGCTTGAGCAAGTGAGTCGTAGTAACAAAAGGCAAATGCCCTGTGAAGAAGTCGAGTCGCACGAGAAGCCACCGAGTGAGTGATCAAGGCATCTCGAGTCCCTAAGGATCAAGTCATTTGTTGTGATCAAGACTTGTATCCGGACTCATTACGCTTTGTAAACCGATCATTACTTAGTGGATTCCTCCGGGAGTTGGAGAAGAGAGGAGTAGAAGAATTACCCCATCTTCGAACCTCTATAAAAACTTTCTTTTGTGTCATTTACATTTCAAAGATTTAAATTCTCGCACTTTTAACTCGCTTATATCTCACGATAAATTTGCTATCCATTTGATAATTTACAAGTACTAAATCAAGCTCTAATATCTTGCTTAATCAAACTTAAGGGTGTTAAGTCTTCCAATGAAAATAAAACCACGGTGAGTTAAATTGTAGCCAACGGTGAGTTACTCCATCAAACGGCTTTGAGTCTGTTGAGAGATTAACTCTCTTGAGTGACTAATTCGATTGTCCATCAAGGACACAATGTGTAGAATTAACTCTGTAGATTTAAAAGGACTAAATCGAAAATTTGGTAAGGTTTATTCAACCCCCCTCTTCTAAACCTTACACTTACACCCCTTGGGACCTACAGTATGTCATTGTATCCTTTCACCTTAAGCAATTTAAGGTTGCAGGTATGTCATTGTTACCAAGATAACCTCGATTTCAATGCAACGGACTTCTTTAGTTGTCTCTTAATCCTTCAGCTACTTTACCCCTATGACTTAGGCTTGAGTCTTCTTCTAATGGACTTTGTTATCAGTCTTCTAAAAGACTTGGTTGAGAGTCTTCTGATGAAAACTCAGTTGCGAGTCTTCTGATGATTTCTTTAGTAAGTCTTCTGCAATTCTACTTAGCTGCTTTTTAACTCAGATTAACTCCTATCTGTTATAATGTAGAAATTATATTGAATATTGGGTGCCAACTTCCTAATACAATGTTTTCTAAGCATAATCAAAATCTACACAACAAATTTTGTAATAATTTCCCCCTTTTTATGATGCAAAACCTTTTACAACATATGTGTCTTGAATTTAAATAATTAAAATAAAATATTGAAATTTTATTCATGTGAATTCAAGCACTTACATTATATTGTGTATTTACAAAGGATTGCAAAATTACAACAACATTTGTGTCTTTCCCCCATCTTCGTTGATTTCTTTGTCTTTCAACTCCTTCCCTTTCAACTTGCCTCTCCCATTCAGCTGCTCTCTTTTCATATCCTTCTCTCTTAGCTTCATGAAGGCCAAACCAATAGGGAATATCTCTTTTCAGGGGATTCACCAACACGATTCCACTACAATGGTGGGGAGCTTCTGCTAGAATGACTTTGAGATCTGTTTTTCCCGCCAGAAGATGATTCTCTTCATCTACGTACATTTTCCTACGACTTGGCTGTCACTCCTTGTTACTTGACTGCTGGATATCTGCTGACAAGTCAAAGATGAACTCTGCTGACCCTTAGTCTTCTGACTCGGAGTTGGCAGTTATTTTGCCTTCTCGATGTCCTCTAGATCTTTTTCCCAGCAAGCATCAGCAGTGTCATCCCCTTATAGTACCCTTCAGATAAAAGAGTGTCCAACTTTTCATTAGTTCGTTCCTTGGATATTGACCCTGCTGGTGACCCATCATATTATTTCCTTAGCTGATCTATTTCTTATCAAGTGCGAGGAATCTCTTCCTTGATTTTTGTAGAGTGGGGTCAGCTTTTTCATCGGCTGACAAGGAAGATGGGATTTGTGACAAAATAGATGAGCTTGTGCCTTTGCTTTTTGTAGATGTTGTAGGAGGATTTACTTTTCCTTCCCTGTTTTGGCATCAGCACTGGATGGAGGTTGAATGTTAAAATTGTGTTATTTTTAGTAGATTGAGTCAAAATTATTGTTAAAATTGTATATCTAGTTGTAATATGTATTAAGGTATCAAAGAGTCAAGAAGCAGACAAAAAATAGTGAAAAATAAGCTACTCCAATGAAAGAACTGAAGAAAAATCTATTAGTCCAAGTGGCTACGATAATCTAGAGGGGGGTAAATAGATTATCCCGAATTTCCAAATTTTGCTCTCTTTTTCGAATGTGAAGATGATAGCAAGAATGTAAGTGCGGGAAAATAAACAACACACTTTCATTTAAAGAGGCTCAACCCACCTAGGGCCTAATCCTCTACCACACCAGTATATTCGAAGTGAATTTCGAAAAAGAAAAATAAATTTATTAATAATTACCAAAATTATTACACCTTCACCTTGAAGAGTACCCCACTCTTCTTACAACACGGCCAAAGATATTACCACAATCTTCCTTCACCTATGAAGAGTACCACACTCTTCAATATCTAAGATCACCCAAGTGTGTTCTTACCACAAGAACACTAACAAGGCTATCTTGTTTTGAATGATTGACAAATTCAAGATTATAACTCAATAATGAAGTATACAACTTTGAAGTGCAAGTGTAATCAAGGATAAGAGTCTAGACCTCAAGATGTGCAAGTGATATACTTAGGCTATTTCAATAAGAATGTAAAATATGAAAGCTTAGAGAAATTTGTAGATTTTCTTGTTGTGTTGTTTGCTTGTGTTGTTCTATTGTTCCTTCAAAGCCTTCATATATTTATAGGAGAGTCTTCAAGATTGGATCTCTAACATAGGCTCCTCCATCTTCACTTTTGTCTATAAAAAGAAGATCACAAGATCCACAAATAATGTACAAAATGATAAAATAAATCTTGTCGATAATGGCTTGTTAACGGTTTGAATTTGCTGTCAAAAACAACATAGGTCGATCGGTCGACCTTAAGAAATTTTCGAACGTTTAAAAGTAAATCAGAGATTCAGACACGGGATGAACCAGGGGTTGGACCGGTCGAAGGGGGGTTGGACCGGTCGAAGACATGTTCGACCGGTCACCCTATCCTTAGACCGGTCCAACAAGGCCTTTGAGAGACAGAAAGATTTTTTACAAAAATGCATGTCTTAGATACCGGTCGACCACACCAGTCGACCTCCTGGTCAATCGGTCGACCTCCTCAGAAATCCTTCCAAGTTTGTTTCTGTTTCAAGTTTCGACTTTCAGGCACGGGTTGCCCTCTAGGGCGACCGATTGATCTCAAAATAGAAGTATTATCCAATTTTTGTCAAAAATAAACTTCAAGAAATACTCCGAAAAATTAGTAAAAATATTTCAAATCGATTAGGAGTATTTGGACAACATTTAGGAACATTGTTTTGGTGTAAAAACTCAGTTAAACAAAATCATCAAAATCATGATAAAACCATTTATCTAACAAACTCCCCTTTTGGATGATTGCAAACCAAAACAATTTTTACGAGATCGATTATTTAAACAAAACACATTTTTCCGGTCTAAATCAACAAACTGTTTTAAGCAACACTAAACATGGTAAACACACAAGGATAGGAACAAAGATTTTTCAAAAACATTTTATATAAGCTCCCCCTATCAACATGCTCAACAAGAGTAAGTATAGAAGCAAACAACTAAAAGCTAAAAGCTTAGCTTTTACAATATAAGCTTGAATTTCATGAGCTTAGAAGCTCCCCCTGTCAAAATTATATCATTAGCCATAATAAAAGTCCATTATTCATCCATTGGACTAATTTACATCCTGACTTTTGCTTTTTCAATAATGACTTATAGCTTTTTTCTCATGAGCTTTTTCTAGCTTCTTTGAGCTAATGAACTTGTTTCATGTTTCTCCCCCTTTGGAATCATCAAAAATAGTGTTAGCACGATAAAAACATCATGTAATCATATCAAAGTGCGCATTTCCATCGAATTATCGAGCTTTTGTTCAAGGAGCTTAAAATTCCAAATAATAAGGGAGAATTCGATAGGATGATTTGTAAAAGCTCATTTGATTAACAAAACATGATCTCTATAAACGTATAAGACTTTTGAAATTGAGAGAGTCATGTAGTTGGTGAAATTTTCATTGAAATATTTTATCGAACACTTGGCGTGCGCAGAGTAAAATCGAAGATGTATATAAACTTCGTAAATGTAATCAAGCCCAAATATTCATCACCAAATGCAATTTTATGAATATCATCCAACAACAATTATCATACCCACACAATTATACAAGAAGTTCATCAAAATATCAAAATATAAGCACTTTCTCAAGGGTTCAACCCAATTGAGATTAAAAAGGAATTAAACTTACCAATTAATCGGAGAAGTCGGGTAATAATGATGAAATACGAGTAGTAAAAACTCAAAAATATAGAATTTACAAGAAAAAAATTATTTTAAGTGAATTTGAGCATGAAATTTGTAAAGGGGTCGAAAAATGGAAGAAAAACCGTTCAAAAGCTAAGTCTGGGGACAAAATACATTTAAACCAAAAAATTTGCTCGTTCGACCGATTGAGGCTGAGGTCGACCGGTCGACCTCACTTCATCCGGTCACTGGAGCAGTCTATTCTTTTTCTGTCCGAATTTTGATCCAAAAATCCGATTTTTCACTCCTAAGTTTTAAAAACGCGCAAAATACAAACATAGACCTTATTCAATATGCATTATGCCTAATCGTGCTCGTATAGAAGCAAAAGACTTGGCAGTTGGCGGTTTTGTAAAAATATCCGCGAGTTGATCTTGAGATGGAACGAAACACATCTCAATTTTTCTTTTTGAAACGCAATCCCTTAGAAAATGATGACGAACCTCAATATTTGTAGTACGGTTATGATGAACCGGGTTTTGAGCAATATTTATAACAGACATGTTATCACAAAAGATAGGAACATTTTCAAAAAAACATTTGTAATCCGCTAAGGTTTGTTTCATCCAAAGCAATTGAGTACAATAAAAAGCCGCGGAAATATATTCGGCTTCGGCCGTTGATAAAGATACACAATTTTGTTTCTATGAAAACCAAGATACTAGGCAATCGCCTAAGAATTGACATGATTTGGAAGTACTTTTACGATCATCAATATTTTCCACATTGTCCGAATCACTATATTCTTTAAGAGAAAAATTTTCATTCTTTAGATAAAACAGGCCATAAGAAACATGTTTGATACATGTTTTTATCTTAATTTTGATGATTTTATTTTGTCACCAAAACAATGTTTTTAAAGGTTGTCCAAATACTCCTAAATGATTTAAAATGGTTTTAATATTTTCCGGAGTATTTCCTCAAGTTTATTTTTGATAATAATGGACAACACTTTTAATGATTTTATGTCAATGGGTTTTTACTCCTAAAACAAGATTTCTAAATGTTGTCTAAATACTCCCGATTGGTTTAAAATGTTTTTACTAAATTTTCGGAGTATTTCTTGAGTTTTATTTTCAACAAAAATGGACAATATTTATGTCTCGTGGTCGAAATGTCGCCCTATAGGGCAACCCGTACCTTAAGATGTTTTTGAAAAGAAAATGAGACGGAAGTAAAATCGGCAGTCGGACGGCCGCTCTGGCGTCGACCGTCGGTCGGCCGACCGGCCGCCCAGTGGGTCGGCACTGCATGTTTAGTTTTGAAATGAACATTTCTTCTTCGACTTTTCATTAAGGATGACCGGTTGAGACAGGGTCGACCGGCCGAAGCCTATGTCGACCGGTCGCCCTGTTGAAATTTTCAAAGTGTTCGTAATTCTCTTATTTCTGTGCGACCGGTCGCCCTGTGTATTGACAACAAAAATATGACCGTTTGACAGCAGACACATTTCCTTAAATTGTGGGATTGATTTCTAACAACTATATTCTTAATTTTAATTGTATTTTTCTGTAGATTTTCAATCCCCAAGAGGAGCCTATGATTGATCAATCATCTCCTATAAATAGAGGAAGTTTTGGAGCAACCAACACAACAATTGAGATACAACACAACAAGATACACTTCAAGCAAATACTTGGTCTTTCATTGTTATTATTCTTGTTGTAAATTTGCCTAGCTTATCACTTTCACATCCTTGAGGTCTAGGCTATTCTTGATTACACTTTGCACTCAAATTGTAATATTCATTATTGAGTTGTAATCTTGATTTTTGGTTATCATTCAAACACAAGATATCCTTGTGAGTGTTTCTTGTGGTAAGAACACACTTGGATGATCTAGGTGATAGGTGCAAGAAGATTGTGGTGATCTTCTTATTGAGGTGTTGAAGAATTTGGTATTCTTCAAGGTTGAAGATTGTGGTAATCTTCACAAGGTGCCGTTGGAGATTGTGGTAATCTTCAAGAAGAGATTGTGGTAATCTCAAAGGTGGTGTTGAAGAAGAGTGTGGTGCTCTTCAAGGTGTTGTAAGTTGAATTTGTATTAATTTTGGTAATTAATAAAATTCTTTTTCTTTTTGAAATCCATCCCAGATATACTGGGGTGGTAGAGATTAGGCCCTAGGTGGGTTGAACCTCTTTAAATCGACGTGTGTTGTTTACATTCTGCACCTTTATTATTGTGTTTGAGCATTCGGTTATAAAAAGAGGGCGAAATCGAAAAGATGGAGATAATCTATTCACCCCCCCTCTAGATTATCGTAGCCGCTTGGACTTACAAAACAGTGCCTTTCAAATATCGAAAAATCCTTTTAACGGCACTCATATGAGATTCTTTGGGATTGCTTTGAAAACGAGCACATAGGCATATGACATGAAGAATATTTGGTCTAGTTGCGGTTAAATAAAGTAAACTACCAATCATACCTCGATTCTTTGATTCATCAACCAACTTGCCTTTTTCATCTTTGTCTAGCTTGATATTTGTTGCCATTGGAGTAGTGACGGTTTTTCCTTCTTCAATGCCGAACTTCTTTAAGAGTTCTTTTGTGTACTTTGATTGTGAAATATAAATACCTTCTTGGCATTGCTTAATTTTAAGTCCAAGGAAGAAATTGAGCTCACCCATCATACTCATCTCGAATTCACCTTGCATCAACTTAGAAAATTTCTTGCACAAAGATTCATTAGTAGCACCAAATATAATATCATCAACATAAGTTTGAACTAGCAAGCAATCTTGCCCTTTTTCAAAAACAAAGAGAGTGGTGTCAACTTTACCTCTTGTAAATTCATTTTGCAAAAGAAAAGAGCCATGTCTATCATACCATGCTCGGGGTGCTTGTTTTAAACCATATAAGGCCTTTTTAAGTTTATAAACATCATTTGGCCTTGAAAAATTTTCAAACCCCGGAGGTTGTTTTACATAGACATATTCCTGGAATAAAGCCATTTAAAAATGCTGATTTAGCATCCATTTGGTAAAGCTTGAAATTTTTAAAATAAGAATAGGGAAGTAAAATACGAATAGCTTCTAAACGTGCTACGGGTGCAAAAGTTTCATCATAATCAATACCTTCTTCTTGACAATACCTTTGAGCTACTAACCTTGCTTTGTTTCGAACAATATTGCCTTGATCATCGAGTTTATTCCGGAATACCCATTTTGTACCAATAATTGTTTGGGATGGAGGACAAGGTACTAATTCCCAAACATCATTCCTTTCAAATTGATTCAACTCGTCTTGCATCTCTAAAAACCAATCCTCATCTTCAATTGCTTCCTTAGCATTTTTAGGCTCTTTTGAGAAATAAGAGCTTTTTCGCTAAATTTTCTTCTAGTCATCAGTTTATCAAGGGGATCACCAATAACGAGATATTTTGGATGATCTCCCTTAAATTTCAATGCCACGGGAAGATCCGAATTATCACCTTTGTCTTCTTGAGGATTATTTGAGGTTGATGGTTGATCATTTGAAGTAGAAGGTTGATCATTTTGAGCATCATCTTGAACAATTGGTTCAACAACATCCTTCTTCATCACTTTTATCATTGGGTATCCTTTCAACACCCGAGGCCTCATTGAATTTGACATGGATAGATTCTTCAACCACCATACTAGTCTTATTGTAAATCCAATATGTTTTGCTCTTGGTTGAGTACCCCATAAATATTCCTTCATCGGCCTTACGATCAAGTTTGTCCAATTGATCCTTAGTATTCAAAATAAAACACTTACACCCAAATATTTTGAAGTAGCTAATATTTGGAGTTCTTCCTTTCCAAAGCTCATAAGGTGTTTTATTCAACTTAGGACGAAGATAAACACGATTAATAACATAACATGCGGTACTTACGGCTTCGACCCAAAAATATTTTGGAAGTGAAATTCATTGAGCATGGACCGACTCATTTCATGAAGTTTCCGATTCTTCCTTTTGGCTACTCCATTTTGTTGAGGTGTTCTTGAAGCCAAAACATTATGAGCATATCCCTTGGTTTCACATAAAATTCTAAGTTCACCATCGAATTCTCCACCTCGATCACTTCGAATAGACTAAATGGTATCTTCTTTTTCATTCTCAACAAGTCTACACAACTTAGCAAACTCATTAACGGCATCACTTTTATTAGCAAGAAAAATAGCACAAGTATATCTAGAATAATCATCAACTATAACGAAGTTATAATATTTTCCACTTAAACTAGTCGTACCAATATCCCCATACAAATCAAGATGAAGTAATTGTAGAGGTTTGGTTGTGGAAATTTCATTTTTTTTGGCTTAAAACTACTTTTAACTAATTTGTTCTTTTGACAAGTGTCACATAAGCCAAGATTTTCAAAATTCAATTTGGATAGTCCTTTTACACGTTGGTTTTTGTAAATAGTTTGCAAATTTTTGTATCCAATATGTCCAAGTCGCCTATGCCATAGATAAGTTAAATCATTATTGACGACAAAACAAGAAACATTTTGATTAACCAAATCACTTGTGCAAATTTTGTAAAGATTGCCTTTTCTATTTGCTTCACAAATAATTTCATCATTTTTAACAATAAGGCATTTTTCTTTATTGAAAATAACATTATAGTTTGAATCACAAAGTTGGCTTACACTTATCAAATTGAACTTAAGCCCTTCAACATAAAGAACATTACTAAGAGAGAAAGAAGAGTTACCAATTTCTCCATTTCCAAGAATTATTCCTTTGCCATTCCCGAACATGACCATACCCTCTTATTGGATCTTGATGTTGGTAAAACGTTCTCCCCTTCTGGTCATATGGCGTGAACATCCACTGTCCACGAGCCATTTTGGATATTCCATTGTTGTTATAGCCCCTATTACCTATAAATGAATTATTTTTAGGTACCCTATAATTTTGCCGTCCATGGGGTTAGCCTTGAGACCTTTGGGTCTCCAATAATAGCTAAAATTGTTTTTCAATTTACAATTACTAGCATAATGTCCAATTTTACCACAATAAAAGAAAATAAGATTATTGGAACTACTAACACGTATGAAGGTCGGACCTTGGTCATTTTTCTTAGAAGCATTTTGAAAAGATTTATAACCAAGTCCTAATTTTGAATGCTCACCTCTTTGTGCATCTAGAATTTTTGTAACTTTATCCGTGCTTAAATTAAATCAATGCACATCCTTTTTCAAATTTTCAATATCATTTGTGAGAATTTGTTTTTTGGATTCAAGAGTACGAACCTTTGTAAGAGTACTAGCATGAGCATGATCAAGTGATTCATAAGAAGTAAATAATTTATCCTTTTCTAATTTAAGCTTTTTATGCTCCTTTTTCAAAGTCATGTATTTAAAATCAAATTTTGAAACTCATTTTGTAATTCATCAAAATCACATTGCAATTCATCGACTAAAGAAGAAGTTGAAGAATTAAAGCGTACCTTGTTATTTTCGTCGTCTATGGCCATTAGACCATGTTCGGTTTCTCATTCTTTGTTGGATGTGGCAAGGAGTTCATCCCAAGTCTTGACATCCGCATTTAGAGCCTTCTTTTTCGGAAAAGGCTTTTTCTTCTTTTGTTCCTCCTCCGCTAGTTTCGGGCAATCGGCTATGTACTACCCGGATTTTCCACATTTGAAACATGAATTGTCTCTCGGCTTTCTTGCCTTATTTTTATTAACAAACTTTGTAAATTTTCGGACAAGAGCCATTGTTTCCTCGTCATCTTCATCACTAGCATAATATGAAATATTTGAATAAGATGCTAAGCCTTTAGGAATATTTTGCATACCCGGTTTAGACGTGGATGGTTGAGAATTTTTCCTCTCCTTAAGATATACTTCATAGATGAGGAGATTTCCAACTAGCTCATCGAACTTGAGAGTCTCGAGATTTTGAGCTGTCGTGATTGCCGTCACTTTTTACGACCATGAACTAGGAAGAGCATTTAGGACCTTAGTGACCTTATATTCTTCGGATATAACTTTCCCAAGTGTCATAAGAGGATTGACAATGTTGTCAAGCCTTTCAACCATTTTTGAAATATTTTCATCATCAAGCATAATAAAGTTTTCAAAATCTTTAACAAGCATAGTTTTTCTAGCTTGTTTAACTTTCTTTGTACCTTCATTAATAGTTTCTAATTTTTCCCAAACTTCATGTGCCAACCATATGCCTATTATGCGATTATATTCGGTGGCGGTAAGAGAACAATGAAAAATATTTAATGCCTTATCATTTACAAAGAATGACTTCTTGTCGTTTTCATCAAATTCCTTGAGACTTTTGTGAGCCAAGGTGCCATCTTCTAGTTTCTTGGTTGGTTGATCTATTCCTTCAGTGACCACATTTCAAATATCAAACCCGCATCCTTGTAAGAAGCACCCCATTCAGTTTTTCAAAAGGCATAGTTGATGGCATCGAAAAGTGGTGGCTTGTTGGTGGAGGTGCCGGTGGTGAGGTAGCTATTGCCATGGATCTTTTTCTCTTTACTCGCGGTGCGGAACGAGCTTGCCAAAGAGTTTGGCATTGATACCACTTGTTAGTCCAAGTGGCTACGATAATCTAGAGGGGGTGAATAGATTATCCCGATATTCTGGATTTTGCCCTCTTTTTCGAATTGAAGATGATAGCAAGAATGTGAGTACGAGAAAATAAACAACACACTTTGATTTAAAGAGGTTCAACCCACCTAGGGCCTAATCCTCTACCACCCCGGTATATCCGAAGTGAATTTCAAAAAAGAAAAAGAAATTTATTAATAATTACCAAAATTATTACACCTTCACCTTGAAGTTTACCACACTCTTCTTAAAACACCACCAAGGAAATTACCACAATCTTCATTCACCTATGAGGAGTACTACACTCTTCAATACCTAAGATCACCCAAGTGTGTTCTTACCACAAGAACACTAACAAAGATAACTTGTTTTGAATGATTGACAAATTAAAGATTACAACTCGATAATGAAGTATACAACTTTGAAGTGCAAATGTAATCAAGAATAAAAGCCTAGACCTCAAGATGTCTAAGTGATAGACTTAGGCTATTTCAACAAGAATGTAAAATATGAAAGCTTAGAGAAATTTGCAGATTTTCTTGTTGTGTTGTTTGCTTGTTTTGTTTTATTGTTCCTTCAAAGCCTTCATTTATTTATAGGAGAGTCTTCAAGATTGGATCTCCAACATAGGCTCCTCCATCTTCACTTTTATCTACAAAAAAAAGATCACAAGATCCACAAATAATGTACAAAATGATAAAGTAAATCTTGCTGATAATGGCTTGTTAACGGTTTGAATTTGATGTCAAAAATAACATAGGTCGACCGGTCGACCTTAAGAAATTTCGAACATTTAAAAGTAAATCAGAGATTCAGACACGGGATGAACCAAGGGTTGGACCGGTCGAAGAGGGGTTGGACCGGTCAAAGGCATGTTCAACCGGTCACCCTCTCCTTGGACCGATCCAACTAGGCCTTTTGAGAGGCAGAAAGATTTTTTACAAAAATGCATGTCTCAGATACCGGTCGACCACACCGATCGACCTCCTCAGAAATCCTTCCAGGTTCGTTTCTATTTCAAGTTTCTACCTTTAGGCACGGGTTGCCCTCTAGGGCGACCAGTTGACCTCAAAATAGAAGTGTTGTCCATTTTTTGTCGAAAATAAACTTCAAGAAATACTCCGAAAAAATAGAAAAAATATTTCAAATCAATTAGGAGTATTTGGACAACATTTGAGGACATTGTTTTGGTGTAAAAACTCAGTTAAACAAAATCATCAAAATCATGATAAAAACATTTATCTAACAAAATCAAGAGAAACATGTATTGCAAAATGTACAACGGTACAAAACAATCTTGTACCTAGGTATACCACACAAAATGTCACTTGTGCTACGGTACACAGTGATTTTTACTATGTATTCCGGTGCAATGCTTTCGTGTCGCGTTTCAACCTCAATTTCACCTGCTTTTTACTACGATACATTTATTACATACCATGGTACCTCTCAAATATCCTTCAGCAATAACTCAACTACACGCGAGAAACCACATAAAGATTATTTAACACCAGAGATACATTATCTAGCCAAAAAATGAGAAGAAAACAAGAAGTACACATCAAAAGAAGATATAATAGGAAACATCTAATAATGGACAATAAGCTCCATTTGTATCATATGTGGTTTTTCCTACTATAAATTACCATCAATTCTGCAGTCCAGGGGCACCTCTCTCACAACTGAATACCTTCAGTTCTCAGCAATATTTCCTTCAATTTTTATAATTATAAGTTTTTCTACGATTTGCACGGTTCTGCACATTTGCTCAGTAGCAGTTGATAGGAAGGGTAGCAAGGAGCAGGAGCACAACAAGAAACTTGAGAAATTTCCAATTTGGAAACAGACAAGTTTCTTTTTTCTCTCTCATTAATTCTCGCTCTGTAAATTGTAGGAAAACATGTTTTATTATTTGTTGTTGAATTTTATGGATATCATCATGAGCTAAATTTCTATTTCTAAAGGATGATGTAACTTAATCGAATCTTATACTTTGATGCTTCAATCTATCATGTTTCAGTAGTTAATTTGTTTATATTATTTGTTTTAATTCCTTTAAATTACTTGATCAATAATTTGGATTATTTGGTGTATACAATTATAATTCGAAAGAATTAATTATTTAACTGGCCTAAAAATGGTATAACTTAGAATTTCATATAGTTGAGAAACCTATGATTTCTTTGAAATCCTTCTTATGAATCGACTAATCTTTTGTAAAAGCTATTTTTGTAATTTTTATAAAGATGTTGAAATCCAAACTTAGATCTTTAAATCATTTACTTATCGATAGATAAAATTGATTATTTTTCTGGAATTCATAATTCATAAATTACTAATGAATAATTGATAGATTACGTTGAATAATATAAGTTATGATAAGTGAATCATTCCTCTAGAATTTTATTATTATTGCATATTTGATAAATTGTTCAAGCCAATAAATTAATCAAACTTTGTGTTTAATTGTATTGTTATTACTTAGTATTTTCTAAAAATAAATAAACTCATTATTCGATTTTCTAGATAAAATGAAGCTATTTTAATTACAATACATAATACTTATTTATTTATCATTCCATGTGTGTCACGCCCCAAACGGGACGTGACAATGATCAACAACTTAAACAGAAATAAACCAAAGAGTCTAAACAGATATAACGAGATCCCATATGAAACAGAGTCTAAAGTAGCGGAAAATAAACTACAAGTACGGTACAATTACAAATACATCCCAACAACAACCAAATAACTTACAATCCAGAACTATCCGAATTAACTTACAGTCCAACGAAAGAAACAAAGTACATCACATTACAAGCTTAAGTGTCAAAGGGTCCTACGCCCTTAAGTTACAGTCCAAAATGGAAGACGGAATAAAATAAAGTCCAACATCAGCAAAAGTAAAAGAAACAAGTCCAACAACATCAACAACAGGAAGCAAGTCCAATAGGCGGAGCTCGGGAAATCAATCAGTGGCGGTTTCGGCATCTTCAACGTACTCCTCATCTAGCCGTTAGTAAATAGGAGGGCATGAGACAAAAATTCTCAGTGGATGGGGTGATCGTGTACAAGTGTGGTGATATATAGTTAATGCAAGAAAACTATTGTATGAAAAATGTGTGAGTCATGATGCGTGGTTTCATATACAGTTCACAAGCATCATGATAAATATACTTAAAATAATATACTTATACAGTTTTGATGAAATAGTTCGTGTTCATACAAGCACTATGTGATTCAAACAAGACATATAGGATTGCGTACGGAATGTAACGCCAATCCATGCAAGACGAATAGTGGTTGCGTCCGGATTTGTAGCGCCAACCAATGTAATACAAGTAGCGGTTGTGCACGGATTTGTAGCACCAACCAAATAGGTCCGGTTAACTCGAGAATCATGTGGATCAGACAGTGATTCATTCGTTCTTTCTTGTAACTCCCCGAGTAAGATGGTCCAAGACCTGTCACCTTATCGCTCAATTGGCAAACACAAATCCACAATAGAGCTAGCTAGGCCCGGATTGTCATAATCATGATTATACCTCAAGTATTATGACCCGCTTCCCTTGGACAAACTCTGTCCCTCAGTTGAAGGATTAGGACGATGGGGCCGGAGAGTGGAATAGCAGCCGAGCTGGTTGGTTCCATCCTCGACGTATCCATCCCAACTGTGAGCTCGACACACCAAGTTGACTCAGGCAGGAAAATAATTACAATTACAGGATGTCAACCAGGCAGTCGAGTATATTCATTCAGGGAAGCAGTTTAGGAAAAGTTTTTGAAATTGCGTGTGGCAATTATTGGCATTGGTGGAGTAATTTGGATGAAGATAATTATCAAAAGGATAAGTAATCTTTGATGTCTTGAAGAATTAGGTGGGACTTAAGTCGCGTTATAGATTCGGAACCGCAAGACGAGAAAGTCGCCCCGCGTATTAATCGGTTAAGATGATCCGATAAGTCAAGAAATTTTTGAGAAAATAAAATATTTTAAATAATTATTATAAGTAAGAGGGTCCAGGGCTGTTCTTAAAAGAAAATAATTTGAGTTAGGACCTTGTTTAAAAGAAAATTTTCAATTAGCCCCATTTTGTAAAAACTAATACTTTTGGGGTTAAAAATTGAATAAATAAATGTCCCGACCTCAGAAAATTATGAGGTCAGTTCATAAATCTCTAAATTATTCAGAGATTCAGGTTTTTAAAGTTTTGAGGTCGAGGTTTCGTAAAATTCTCACATTGACCCTAAATTTGTTAAAATTGTCATTTCAGGTCCTAAGTTTAAAATAATTGGATCTCACAAACCGGAAGGCCTTTAAATGGGATTCCAGTTGTAAAATGTCACTAAGGTCAGTGGGATATTAGGACAAAATAGTTTTAAAAAGAATACTTAGGTCCTTGAACTTTTAAAAATCTCATTTTTGTCTCATTTTAAAATAATTGCCTTTCAGGCTTTTAGGGGTCCAATTGTTATGAAATATGAACCTTGGGTTCAAAATATCATAAAGTTATTGTTAAATTAGTATTTCCAGGATCATGGACTGTATAAGTCCTGAAAATTTCATTTGGGTCCTCAAGTTTAATCTTTTATAATTTGGTCCCTCAATTTTTATAAAATTACTTTTCAAGCTCTAAACACTTGGATTTTTGGAATACTCTTAAAATATGTTATTCCCAGTCCCTTAGGGGTTAAAATTTAAAATTTTAAAGTAGGGGCCTGGTATATTTTCGAAAATTTCAATTTAGCCCTTAAAATTCTAAAATTTTACAATCTAGTCCTTGGACTTTTAAGGGTTGATTTTATTTATCTCAAAACTTTTAATATCTTATAAAAATGTCCAAATATCATTTTTGAACCTGAGTACAATCCCAAATTAGAAAATTACAGAGGGGTCCCTTAAGTTTTATTTTCTTGCAATTAAGTCCACCAACTTACCATTTTTGCATTTTAAGTCCAAAAATTCAAATTTAATCAATTATGCTCAACTTGTCCAGGTTATAAGTCATATCAAACATGGATTTCAAGGATCATAAACAGGCATGTCCATTTCATACAATAATTCATCAAATACAACATTAAAATGTACATGCATGCACCTAAATTTCAATAAATAGCATTTTTGGGCAACACTTGAGAATTTTTACAACTTCATACATGAAATCAACATGCAATACATAATATATATATTTATATATATATATATATATGTCTCAAGTGCTCAAGTATAAAATATTACATGCATTTAAAGAAAAACACCTAGGAGTTGAAAGGATTTTTCCACCCACCTTGTAAAGTGATTTGTTGGGAAAAAAAGGATATATTACACTTGGTTAAGAAGTTACTTAAGTCAACCCCTAAGTCAAGATATACCAAAAAAATAGGAGTTAGAAAAATGAGGTTAAAATTAAGAAGAAAAAGATGAAGGTGAAGAAAAGGGCAAAAAACTACACTTACCTTGTGTAGTAGGCAAAGTGTTAAGTAGAGCTTCTAAAAAAAATGGTGTTTAAGATCACTCTTGTAAATACTCCTAAGGTCAGCCCCTACTCCTCCAAATTTAAGAATGGAGAAGTCAGTTTTTGAAGAAAATAAGAAGAAGAGGGAAAGGTACCAAAAATCCAACTCTTACCTTGTAGCCCGATTTCTCTCAACTTGAGGTATTCCTCAAGATGATGTCAAAGCTCTTAATATCTTCAAGGTCTTCTAAGTATATCTCAAAATAAAAAATCAAACTTAAATTAAAAAGTGAAAAGAGATAGCTAGATGATATCAAGATGAATTGAAGAAAAAAATTCTTACCTTGTAGTAGGAGGGTATTCGAACTTTTTTGATGAAAGTAGAAGGAGAATTCTTCAAATTTTGGTTAAGTGTTTGAAGAAATGAAGAAAAATATGAACATATGCATAGAGAGATGTTGGATGAATTTAGAGAGAAGGGAGAGAATTTGCTAATGAGAGAGATGAAGTGTTGGGTGCAAAAATGAATTTTTTTTTTTTTGATAAATTAGGCCATATGGCCGTGTGATAGGGAGAGAGAGGAAGATAAATTTATTCCAAGCTTGAACTTGGTCTGTTGCATGGAGACAACTTGGTAGTCAAAGGTATGGGTCAAATTGGAAGAATGGAATATTGATAGGAATAAGAAGAATGTTGGGAAGAGTAGAATATGTTGGGGAATTTTAATAATTAAAAATTAAGGTATAAGATAAGGATTAGAAGGCTTGAAATGTGGTATAATTATACACAAGATGTATAATATACGGTGTATGTGTAAAAGAATTTTGAGGTATTTCTACACAAAATCCACTTCTTGGCCATCCACTATAGGGGCAATTGTGGTATCCATATTTTTTTTGTCCCAATATTGATGATAATAGATGAACAATATCAATCTCCAAAATAAATAGTGATTTCCTTAATCACTTATAAGTCTCATGATCACTTATTCTAAATCAAATTCTTAATTCTATAAGGTATAATTCTCTAAAATAAATAGTCGCTTAAAATTCTAAGGTGACTAATAAATACACAAATAATAATAATGATCAATCAAGCGATCATTAATGTGAAATAAAATTAATAAATGATCATGATCACAAGTAATAAATTAAATTAAATTAAATTCGAAAATATATTTGTTATTAATATTTATTCATCAAAGTGACGTGGTAAAATAGTCAAATAGTAAATAAACGATAAGTGAAATAAATAAATGTTCGAATAAAAATCGAGGGCTTCACATCATCCCCTCCTTAAAAGAATTTGGTCCCCAAATTCTCTTCAGAATAGGTCTGGATATTGATTCCTCATGTCTTCTTCCATCTCCCACGTTGCGTTTTCATCTCGGTTGTGGTTCTGCCACACCACTTTGGCCATCAGAATCTCTCTCTTACGCAACTGATGTGCCTGCCGATCAATAATCCGGATCGGCTTCTCAGTGTAGGATAAATTCTCCATCAGAGGAGGAGTATCATGAGTGATGATATGCTCGGGATCTGGTCGATACTTCTTCAATCTCAAGACGTGGAATTCGTCATGCATTCCCGCATACTGTGCTGGTAACTTGAATCCGTAGGCTAACTTCCTGATCCTTTGTAAAATCTTGTAAGGTCCAACATATCTCAGACTCAACTTTCCTTCTTTCTTCGGATTGATCAATCCTTTCCGTGGCGAGAGTCTGAGAAATACTTCATCTCCGACTTCAAATTCCAAATCCTTTCTCCTCTTGTCCGCGTAACTCTTTTGGCAGCTCTGAGCCGTGCGGACCCACTCTTTGATCAGTTTGACCTTCTCCATGGCCTCCTGAACTAGGTCAACCTTTGGAATCGAGGGAGGCTTTCATTTCCCTTTTGGAGTCCATTGGTCATCAATCTCCCAGTGTAGTGGGGATCTACACTTTTGCCCATGTAGTACCTCGTAGGGTGCCTTCCCAATCGTGGCCTGATAGCTGTTATTATAGGAAAACTCGGCCAACGGTAAGTGTGAATCCCAACTTTCTTTGAATTCCAACGTGTAGGCTCGCAACATATCTTCCAGGGTTTGAATCGTTTGCTCAGACTGCCCATCAGTTTGTGGGTGTCTTTGTCAGAATCTTAGCGAGGTACCCAACTCCTTGTGCAAGCACTTCCAAAACCGAGACAAACCTCGTGTCTTTGTCTCGATACTATTTTGATCGGTACTCCATGCAAATCGAATGATCTCTCGGATATAAGTCTATGCATGTTTCTGCAAGCTGTCAGTTTTACTCATTGACAAGTTAAACATCTCTAGATGAACTCCGCTACCTGGTTCTTCATGTTTACCCACCAATAATTTCGTTTCAAGTCCTTATACATCTTGTTTCCTCCAGGATGTATAGTGTACATCGAGCGGTGTGCCTCTCGCTGCATTCTATTTCTTATCTCGTCCAACCCAGACACAAACTCGATTTTGGAATCTGATAATCTCATCTTCGGGTACCAAAAATTCTGGTCTCTCTCCTTTAAGCATCTTCTCTTTCAGCTTCTGAAGATGTACATTTGCCTCATGTGCTGCCTTGATCTCATTCAGCAGATCGGGTTTAACCAAAATGTTAGCACAGGAAATCTGAGTATTGGTTCTCATCGGTTTCCAATTGCTCAGCTCTTCTAATGATTTCCACTCTCGAATCATTTTTCTGGCTAAACTCGCTTTTCTGCTCAAGGCATTGGCTACTACGTTAGCTTTCCCGGGATGGTATTGAATATCAAAGTGATAGTCCTCGATTAACTCCATCCATCTTTGTTGCCTCAAATTGAGATCTTTATGAGAGAATAGATACTTTAGACTCTTGTGATTTGTGAAAACCATGAATGTTGCTCCGTAGAGATAGTGCCTCCATTTCTTTAATGCGAATACTATCGCTGCTAATTCCAAGTCATACGTCGGGTAATTGGCCTCACACAGTTTGAGCTTCTGTGATGCATAAGCAATGATATTTCCTTCCTGCATGAGCACTGCTCCTAGTCCTTTCTTTGATGCATCACTGTAAACGACAAAGCCTTATGTCCCTTTGGAAGGGCTAAGACCAGAGTTGTAGTAAGTCGTTTCTTCAATTCTTGGAAACTAGTCTCGCACTTGTCGTTCCACTCGAACTTGACTTGCTTCTGGGTTAGTCGAGCGAGTGGTCCGGCTGTCTTGGAGAAATCCTTGATAAATCTTTGATAATATTCATCTAATCCTAAGAAACTCATGATCTCTGTTACTGACTCGGGTTGTTTCCATTCAACCATTGTTTGTACCTTCGATGGATCTACTGTGATCCCATTGCCAGATACTATGTGTCCCAAGAATGCGACTTCGCTAAGCCAAAATTCACACTTGATGAACTTGGCATACAGCTTATGCTCTTGTAGTGTCTCTAAGATGATTTTCAGATGACGTCCGTGCTCTTCTATAAACTTAGAGTATACAAGTATGTCATCAATGAATATCACTACGAAGTGATCCAAATAGAGGCAAAAAACTCGATGCATCAGATCCATAAATGCTACAGGTGCGTTAGTCAGACCGAAAGATATCACTACAAACTCATAGTGTCCATACCTAGTCTGGAATGCGGTCTTAGAAACATCCTCTTCATGGATCTTTAGTTGGTAATATCCTTGTTGTAAATCAAACTTTGAGTACACCGTCACTCCCTGAAGTTGATCAAACAGTTCGTCTATCCTCGGAAGAGGATATTTGTTCTTGATGGTCACGCTATTAAGACCGCGATAATCTATACATAGTCTTAATGTGCCATCCTTCTTCTTGACAAACAGTACCGGTGCTCCCCATGGAGACGTACTCGGTTGGATAAATCCTACATCCATCAACTTCTGCAATTGAGTCTTCAACTCTTGCAACTCAATAGGAGCCATTCTATACGGCATTCTAGCAATCGGGGCGATTCCTGGTAATACCTCGATGGTAAACTCGACTTTCCTATCTGGAGGGACAGTGGTGAGTTCTTGTGGAAATACATATGTGTATCCCGATACTATAGGCAGTTGGTGAATTCATGTCTCAACCTTGTGTTTGTTAATTACAAACGCCAAGTATACTTGTGCCCCTCTAGTGATCGCCTTCCTTGCTTTTATTGCTGAAATGATTGGGGCAATCTTAACTCGTGCCCTTCCTAAAATTTTCAGTTCGGGCTCTCTGGGTTCGCATAGTTTGATGGACTTGCGATGGCAGTCCATCTGTTTATGGTGTGTAGATAACCAGTCCATTCCCTGTATCACGTCGTATTCGGATATATGTAATAAGATCAGATCCGTAGGGAAATTTATCTCATCAATCTTAACTTCGCATGCATTATAGATAATATTTGTTATCTGGCTTGCACCCATAGGAGTTGATACTTCTAGACATATAGGCAATATGTTCCATGCATGCATGCAGCTTGTACAAAATGCGGTGCGACAAATAAATGCGATGATCTAGGGTCAAACATTACTTTAGCATAGTGGTACTAGAAGCGTACCTTCCACCACGTTTGTTGCCTCCAGAGCCTCATGCTCGGTTAGTGCAAACTCTCGAGCGGGCATCCTCACCTGATTACACTGGCCATTGCTCGGCCTCTGCAGCTGCACCTATTTGGCTCGGTCTTCGTACTTCGGGCAATCCTTCAGCTGGTGTTGGTTACTGCCACAGCGCAAACACCTTCACTGTTTGCGCCAACAGTCATTGGCAGTATGCCTTGGTTTCTGGCAATATGCGTACACATGTCCCGGCTTTCCCTGAACCGGTCATTTCCCTTTATTCGTCCTGGTAACTGATCCCTTCTGAAACTTAGCAGACTGCTTAGATGATTGTCCCACAGCTGTCCTTTTGAGACTAATTGATGGCCTACTCTGTTGGATATGTCCAATGCGGTTCAGTCCCGACTCAATGCGAAGAGCTACCTTTACCGCGGCTGAGTAGGTGGCCAGCTCAATAGTCAAAAGCTATTTCTAAAGTTCCAGTTTCAGTCCCCTGGTGAACTTGTACAACTTATCTTCTTCTGTGCTGATCGTCCCCAGAGCGTACTTGGACAACCGATGGAATTTAGACTTATACTGGGCTACTGACATGTTTCCCTATCTCAATCTGTGGAATTCATCCCAACGTGCCTCCTTTACTACTTGGGGAATGTATTGTTCATTGAAATCAGCCAGGAAATTCTCCCAAGTTCTGGCTACCCTGTCCTGGTCCCATTTCCTCTCAACGGCTCTCCACCAATCCTTAACAGTCGATTCCAGTTGAAATACAGCGAGAGTCACCTTGTGCTCATCTGAGTATTGGAGAGCGTTAAAGATGTTCTCCAGTTTCTCAACCCAATCTTCTGCCTTCAAATCATCTGGCTCTCCTAAGAAAGCCGGTGGGTCGAACCGTTAGAAATGCTCTAAGATGTGATCATTCACCTCTCGGGCGGGTTTGGGGACATGCTGATTAGGCTCTGCTTGTTGCCTCATGAAAACTAGTATTTGTTGTAGGGCCTGCGCAGTAAGATTGTATCCTACAGCTGGTGGAGGAGGTGGTGGTAATTCTGGGGAAGGTACTCGTTCCCTGGGTACATCGTCGTTCCTGCGAGGAACTTGGCAGGGTCTTCCGGGTCCTCGCTGTTCTGCCATTATGTATCTTGAAGTGTTAGTTACAATCCATAATAAATGATTCCATTAAATGCTTGCGTAAAACAAGCCAAAACATAATGGAATGAATAACAATACACAAGACACCGAATAAATACTAAGGAAAGGCATATCCATTAACATAAAATTTGGAGTACACCAAAAGAAGTTCATACATCAATAGTACAAAAATCTAAGATACATCGGAATAGAAATATAAGCGTCTAATACAACACAAGTACAATCTAGGAGATAAACTATCTACTCCGTAAGGGCACCGTCATCATCGCTATCAACCACATCCACGACCAGGACCTGATTGGGCTCGAGCAGTGCCTCGGCATCCGGCCAATCGACAAACTCAAGCCACTGATCGAGTGCCTGAGCATCATTAAGAGGGGCGACCTCAAATGCCTTGGGCTCCCCAGCCTCAGCTGGATCCTTCTCGGGATCCTCATTGGGATCCTCTCCATCATCCGCCTCAGGGTCGGCTACTGGTTTTGCCTCGGGCGGTGACAGTGGTGGCGCATTAGCTGCTAAGGCAGCTTCCAGGGCAGCATCCCGCTGAGATAGGGCCTAGGTGAGGTCCTCAATCATCGTCATCTGCTTAATAATGGTCTCCTCCAAACAGTCAATGGTGTCCCTCGACATGTGGGCATCCATCTCCCACTTCGTGCAGCCATCACTAGCCCGTTTCATCTTATCCCGCATGTTATCCATGCGCTCTTAGATTAACTGGATCTGGTCTTCCCGCGCGCAGATGGTGCTTTCGCGGTCTTTAACGAGGATGGACAAGTTGTTCTTCTCTTCTTGGATCTTCGCCAGGAGATGCTCTAGCTCCCGCGTACAGTGGCACTCCTCCGTCAGTCCAGTGGTGGCCTGGATACACTCTTGGTGCCAATGGATCTTCAGTGCCTTATAGTAGTCTCGCTCCGGGCGAGCCTCAAACACATCCCACCAGGCCGGGGGCGCTGGCTCCATCCTGGTCAAACACAACTAAGATGGACTAGACGAATGTAAATGGAAAGATAAGGAAGAATAAGAAAAGTCAGTCAAGAGTCAACTAAGTCAAAAAAGGTATGACTATGTAATCTCCAACATAAATTCTTAACTTAGTCTATACATCAATAATACGGTTCTATGCCATTTTGAAATCAATTTCATTCTTAATTAATTAAGTCATGGTACTACCTAACACAGATCGAGGGTCCTATCCTGGGTCAGCTCGGTGTAAGTTTCCATCTTACTAGCCGAGCTCTCATACCACTCTAATTGTCACGCCCTGGACGGGACGCGACGATGATCAACAACTTAAATAGAAATAAACTAAATAGTCTAAATAGATATAACAAGATCCCAAATGAAATAGAGTCTAAAACAGCGGAAAATAAACTACAAGTACGGTACAATTACAAATACATTCCAACAACATCCAAATAACTTACAGTCCAAAACTATCCGAATTAACTTACAGTCCAACGAAAGAAACAAAGTACACATCACATCACATCACGCCCTTAAGTTACAGTCCAAAATGGAAGACGGAATAAAAGAAAGTCCAACATCAGCAAAAATAAAAGAAATAAGTCTAACAACATCAACAACAGGAAGCAAGTCCAATAGGCGGAGCACAGGAAATTAATCCATGGCAGGTTCGACATCTTCAACGTACTCCTCATCTAGCCGTTAGAAAATAGGAGGGGATGAGACAAAAATTCTCAATGGATGGGTTGATCGTGTGCAAGTGTGGTGATATATAGTTAATGCAAGAAAACTGTTGTATGAAAATGCGTGAGTCATGATGCGTGGTTTTACATACAGTTCACAAACATCGTGATAAATATACTTAAAATAATATACTTATACATTTTGAAACATTCGTGTTTATACAAGCACTATGTAATTCAAGCAAGACAGATATGATTTCGTACGGAATGTAACGCCAATCCATGCAAGACAAAGAGTTGTTGCATACGGATTTGTAGTGCCAACCAATGCAATACAAGTAGTGGTTGCGTACGGATTTGTAGCGCCAACCAAATGGGTCCGATTAACTCCAGAATCGTGTGGATCAGACAGCGATTCCTTCGTTCTTCCTTGTAACTCCCCGAGCAAGATGGTCCGAGACCTGTCACCTTATTGCTCTATAGGCAAAGACAAATCCACAGAAGAGCTAGCTAGGCCCGGATTGTCATAATCATGATTATACCTCAAGTACTACGACCCACTTCCCTTGGACAAACTCCGTCCCTCAGTTGCGGGATTAGGAAGATGGGGCCGGAGAGTGGAATAGTAGTCGATCTTCCCGGTTCTATCCCCGACGTATCCATTCCGACTGTGAGCTCAACACACCAAGTTGACTCAGGCAGGAAAATAATTACAAGTACAGGATGTCAACCAGGCAGTCAAGTATATTGATTCAGGGAAGCAGTTCAGGAAATGTTTTCGAAATTGCGTGTGGCAATTATTGGCATTGGTGGAGTAATTTTGATGAAAATAATTATCGAAAGGATAAGTAATCTTTGATGACTTGAAGAATTAGATGGGACTTAAGTCCCATTATAGATTCGGAACCGCGAGACAAGGAAGTCGCCCCGCGATTGCATATTAATCGGTCAAGACAATCCGATAAGTCAAGGGATTTTTGAGAAAATAAAATATTTTAAATAATTATTGTAAGTCAAAAGGTCCAGGGTTGTTCTTAAAAGAAAATAATTTGAGTTACGTCCTTGTTTAAAAGAAAATTTTCAATTAGCCCCGTTTTGTAAAAACTAATACTTTTGGGGTTAATAATTCAATAAATAAATGTCCCGACCTCAGAAAATTATGAGGTCAATTACTAAATTCTGTAAATTGTTCAGAAATTCAGGTTTTTAAAGTTTTGAGGTCAAGTTTTTATAAAATTCTCACATCGGCCCTAAATTTGTTAAAATTGTCATTTCGGGCCCTAAGTTTAAAATAATTGGATCTCACAAACCGGAAGGGCTTTTAATGTGATTCAAGTTGTAAAATGTCACTAAGGTCAGTGGGATATTGAGACAAAACAGTTTTAAAAAGAAATAAGTATAGGCCCCCTGAACTTTTAAAAATCTCATTTTTATCCGATTTTAAAATAATTGTCTTTAAGACTTTTAGGGGTCCAATTGTTATGAAATTTGAACCTTGGGTTCAAAATAAAATAAATTTATTGTTACATTAGTATTTCCAGGTTAATGGACAGTATAAGTCCTGGAAATTTCATTTGGGTCCTCAAGTTTAATCTTTTACAATTTGGTCTTTCAATTTTTATAAAATTACTTTCCAAGCTCTAAACACTTGGATTTTTGGAATACTCTTGAAATATGTTATTTACAGTCCCTTAAGAGTTGAAATTTCAAATTTTAAAATAGGGGCCTGGTACAGTTTCGAAAGCTCCAACCTTCCTTGCAAATTCTGACCCAACCCAGAATCGAGTGTATAACTATTGTTCAACATCACCTTAGCAACCATCATGCTATTGGCGGAAATCTTGGGTCTTGTTGGGACTGATCCTTCTGCGACATAATTTGCTTGAACAAGCTCGAATGCCTTCCACGCATTAGGGACTATGTCGTTCTCCACGTCTATGTAAGTAATTGCTGGGGATCGGAGGACTGTCAGGTCTTCTTCTTCATGAACTGTTACCAGATGATCCCAAACAATTTAGCCCTTAAACTTCTAAAATTTTACAATCTAGTCCTTAGACTTTTAAGGGTTGATTTTATTTATCTCAAAACTTTAAAACCTTATTAAATGTCCAAATATTATTTTCGAACCTGAGTACAGTTCCAAAATTCAAAAATTACAGAGGGGTCCCTTAAGTTTTATTTGATTTGTGTTGGAAATAGTCCAGAATATCTCGCTCTTGTCCATTTTATATTGGTGAAGCATTTTTGTTATTTTCACCATTTTCTTCTTCCATTGCAGGTGCCTCAATTTTTCGATGAGCTCAAAAATCTAGATAAAATGAAGCTATTTTAATTACAATACTTAATACTTATTTATTTATCATTCCATGTGGATATGACAATCCAATTTTTATCGCTATATTAAAACTTGAAACCGTACACTTGCGGTAATATTATCACGAACAAAATCTTGGCGTCATTGTTGGGGAATGAATTGATTTTATTACGCTAATAAAATCAATTCATTCCCCAACAATGACGCCAAGATTTTGTTCGTGATAATATTACCGCAAGTGTACGGTTTCAAGTTTTAATATAGCGATAAAAATCGGATTGTCATATCCACATGGAATGATAAATAAATAAGTATTAAGTATTGTAATTAAAATAGCTTCATTTTATCTAGATTTTTTAGCTCATCGAAAAATTGAGGCACCTGCAATGGAAGAAGAAAATGGTGAAAATAACAAAAATGCTTCACCAATATAAAATGGACAAGAGCGAGATATTCTGGACTATTTCCAACACAAATCAAATTATTCGGGTATTTTACGCCAATCTATCAATGAGAATAATTTTGAGTTGAAACTGATCCTCATAAGCATGGTTCAACAAAATCAATTTGGGGGCAGTGCAACAGATGACCCGAATGCTCACTTGGCCACATTTTTGGAGATTTGTGATACCATAAAACTGAATGGTGTCTCTGGCGAAGCAATTCGATTGAGGCTATTTCCATTTTCACTACGGGACAAGGCAAGATAATGGTTATAATCATTTGCCACAAGAATATAAATTGGAATGATCTTAGTCAAAAAATTATGGCAAAATCTTTCCACCAAGTTAGACACTCCAATTAAAAAGTGAAATAGCCCAATTTCGACAAATAGACTTTGAACCTTTGTACGAAGCATGGGAACGATTCAAAGATCTACTCCGAAGATGCCCACAATGTGGGTATGCAAACTGGCAACATGTTCAATTTTTTTACAACAGAATGACCGAGCAAACAAGTACAATTATTGATGTTGTTGCAGGTGGTTCCTTAATGAGAAAAATTCCAACTGAAGCTCTTGCCTCACTTGAAGAGATGGATATAAATAACTATTAATAGCCTTCTGAACGATCTATACCATGTTGGGCTCTGTTTGCTCGAATCTCAGCCCTCACAAATCAACTGGCTATGATAATTTCCAATGGCAAAACACAACCGAAGACAGAGCCAATCTCGAAGGGGTAACATAAGATGCTAATGAGCAAGTAAATTACCTACACAACAGAAAATTTTAATAATCGAGGTAATATATTGCCAATTCATTATCATCCTGGTCTTCGAAATCACCAAAAACATTCTTATAGCAATACTAGAAATGTGTTGCAACCACCTCGGGATTCTAAGATCAAGCAAGTACAAGGTACAAGCCGGGGAGGAAAAAGCCCTCCTTAGAAGATTTACTTGGAACATTCATTGGCAAAACCTGATGCAGGTTGAACACGAGTGATGCTCACTGCAACACAAATTTTTTATTGTTTGCAAATTAACAAACAAGAAAATAGTACAAATTGAATTTATATGAATTAAAATATCAAAAAAGTTACAATCTATAAAATCCTCAGATTCTTTTTTTCAAGAATATAATATGTTGAATTTGAGATTTTGGAGATGAACTATTTAACTTGATCTTCTCCAAACTTGAATTTGAATTTGAATAACGTTAATTCAAGGGCTTGAAAACTTAATATCGAATAAAATGTGGAATATTAAATGATATTTGACTTTTAAACTTAAGACCTTGTTGGTGGGTGTGACTCTTTGATCTTCCTCCAAGATGGATTTGACTTCAATAATATTAACTCGAGGGTTTGAAAGCTTATTCTCAAATCAAAGATCGTGATTTGACAAGATTCCGCGATGAACACCTTGAATTTCGCCTTGAACACTATGGATCTCCCTGAATTTGTTCTTTTTGACTTGAGAGAATTCCCTCCACCGCCTTCTTACTTGGATTTCTTCTCTTTGAATTGTTGGAACTTTGGAGGTTGGATTTGGAATGTCAATAGGGTCAACTATCATAGAGGCCTCAACTATTTCAAGAGTTTCGCCTATTTTCTTATCTATTGTCTCAATAGCAGTGTCTGGAGTAGGCTTAGTTGGGTTCTCATATGTGGTGCTTCTCATATTTTCCTCATCATTTCCAACCAAATTCACCATAATCATTTCACAAGCTTCATTGCCACCATTAGGATTTGCAGGTGATTGAGATTAAGTCGGTGAAAGAGAGCAACTTTGTCTCTCATCTCATCACCAATAATCTAAGTGGTGGATGATGTTACCCCAGGACCAGTCTGTTGTCTTTGCACATTTAATTCTCTTGACTCACGCAAGGTTTGCCTGAACTCAGCAGCTTCCACATCTTCTGACATCTCTTCTTCTTCTCCAACATCGAGGATCAGTTCAGCTGACTGTCCTAAGAGATATTTATGCGTCTCGATTTGTACCTTTCCCTTTCTTCTTCTCCTTGTCCTTCACCTCCATGCACCTTTTATATAACATATTATATACATACTTGTGATCCATGACTTGACGAATGGAACAATCATTCGGGAAGGAGAGAATCAACTCATCCTCTTCAATCATTTCTAACTTGTGAGCTAAATTCTGCTTAAACCCATCTTGCACATGGCCCATTTAGATATCCTTTCCAATTTAAAAGGATATGAGGAAAATGAACTTCTTCTAGCTTGATTATTTGGAGCAACAAAGTCTTCTACCCGTGGCCTGATCTACACAACATTCACCAACCACTTCTGCAGCTGTGTCACCAACTCTCTCAGCAGTTGCCTCTTCTACTTCACCAACAATTGTTTCCTCAACTTTTATAACATCAGTTAATCGACCACATTTTTAGGTCTTTCATGGGTTCTCTTAGACCTTTTCTCAAGAAGAATTTTTACAGGTTCTATTTCCTCTGAATCAGCTCAAACTACAGACTCATCAAGCTCATCACGCTGCCTTCTTTGAGTCTTCTGCTTCTTTAATGTAGTTGGCTTTCTGGGAGCTGTTATCCTCATTTTCTTCGAAACCTTCACAACTAGACAGTTTAAGATGTCTCTCCCTCAGAAGTGCCATTTCTTTTAGTGTGGCCTTTATTCTATGTATCAGATAGGTTGCCCTTAAACAAACGTTTATTCACATGGAATGGCTTCCCAATCCTTAAGAGTAATCCCTTCTTCTCCATATAATAACCTAGGACTAGCCCATTGCCCAAGATGCTCTTGAATTTGCCATCAGCCACTTCCACATTCAACACATTCTGGCATAGCTTGTCATAAACAAATTATGACTAGTTCACCTCCATCTCCTTCATAATAGCAGACATTACATTTATCTTAGCTAATGGTCTTTCAGCTCTGTTTTTATGAAATCAAACTCGTGGTCTTTCAGCTCTCTCATACCACTGTTGGGGAGCTTCAGCACTCAGTCAAGTCTGCTTCAGTGATAATCACTTCTTGGCCATTCACTGAAGAGTGAATACCATCATCGTGAGCTGATGTGTTCACGTAAAATATGGCGACTTCTTCTTGATAAGTTTATGACATCTGCAATGTCAAAAACTCGACTAACTTTGACTTTTCTGGATTTTCCATTATTTTATGAGACCTAGCTTGATCAGTGGAGTGCTTAACCAAGCTAATAATATCGATTAGTGCACTAGAGTACACGTGCAAGGCTCGAAGATGTCTTTGGTGCCATCTTGATTCTTGAGGATTTTAAGAGATTCCAAATGAGAGGTTTTGCAGAGATTTCTTTGGAATACTGAGTATAAATATGAGAGGATGAGGGATGAGAGAGAAATTTTTCGAGATATAGAAGGGATGTGATATGATGTGAGGATAATCATCAATTTTGAAACTTGGTCAACGGTTGAGATTTGATCTAAAATTTGCTTTTAATTCTCACATTAAATGCCCGTAGCATTTATGGCCAATCATATGGTTTTTTTTGTAGGTGTAGTGTTCAACTACAGATGATGTCGACATCATTGCAGAAAACATTCTCGCTTCATAAATATGACCTCATTTTGTCCCCTAGCCAATAAATATGTCTGCTTGTTCATACTTGGCTGCAAAGTGACTCTTCTTCTCTCAAGTCGACTAGTACTACTCATTTGATTAGTTGACTTGACTTGGCCGAGTGTCCGGTCTTGATTTTACCCGCCGCAAGAATAAAACTCTTCTGAAATATAATTTCATTTACTTAAAGCTCTGTTGAATGACTCTTTGTAGCTCATTAACTTAGCACAATTAATCCTAGCTCATTCTCGAACTCTTCAAATCTTGATTCACATAAGGATTTTGTGAATACATCAGCTAACTGCTTCCCAATTGACACATCTTCCAACATGATATCTTTCTTTTCAACATGATCTCTGATAAAATGATATTTGGAATCAATATGCTTTGTCATGGAGTGCAAAACTAGATTTTGAGTGATTGTAATTGCACTTGTGTTGCCATACATAATTGGAATTTCATTTTCCTCAATATCATAGTCTCTCAGTTGTTGTCTCATCCATAGAATTTGGGCACAACAGATGTCTTCAACTATGTATTAAGCCTTAGTTGTTGATGTAGCTAATAAGTTTTGTTTCTTATTGAACCAAAAAATGAACATAGTTCTAGGGGTGTTCATCGAATCGAATTCCGAATTCTTCGACTTCCTCGAATCGAATTTAATCGAATGAACAATTTAAACCTCAATTCGAAATTCGATCCTAATTCGATTAATTCGAATCGAATTTAAACGGATTGGATTTCTCGATTTTCGAATCGAATTCGAGTCAATCCAATTATCCAAATTTATCGATAAAGTGAATAACGTTTGGATTCATAACATAATATTTTTGGACTATACCCAATAAAATTCCAGATTTTTTTTTTCAAAATTACAAATTATCGGCTAACCATTTTTTATTGTTTAATTTAACTAAAGACTATCATAAATTCATAACGAACTCCCTTATATAAATTTAATAAATCATTTTGTGTCAATTTTATACTAGCAGTAGTTACTTGATAAATAACTTTTATACTCAAATATGAGGTATCAAATTGATAAAGTGCTTATAGTTCAAATATTTAAAAATCAACATTTGTGTATGTGTGTAGATAAAGAGATATAGTGTGTGTGTTCATATAATTTATTATTTTATTATGATCTGAAGATAAATATATGTAATATAGTGTACAATATATAATGTATAATGAATATTGTAATAAGAATTTAAAACAAAGGAAAAAAGCCAAAGAATATTGTATAAATGTATAATGTATGTTGTATAGTGTATGTACACAAGTTTTGTACATTTTCATACAATGGACATAACTGGTGAAATATTCTTAGATTATTTCACCACATGCCTCCACGTGAGACCGTAAGAGCGAAACAATTTTTTCCTAAAATATATTTTTTAGCACAAAAAATGATTATTTGAATATGGTCTAAAGATAAAAATTTGAAGCAATATAAAATGTATTTCACATACTATTAAGTATAATAATTTCTAACAAAAACTAAAAAACAAGAAGGAAAGAGCATATATTTATAATTTTACATTTACATTTAAACATTAGTGTTTTATTCATTTATATATATATATATATATTATAAATACATGTGTATAATTTACATATATACATTAAATAATTATGTATAGTGTGAATTATATACATATAAATTTCGAATTGTAATACGAATTCGAATCAAAATACGAATTCGAATTGTAATACGCATTCGAATCAAAATACGAATTCGAATTTAGTCGAATTTCACCTCGAATTAGGATTTTCGAATAGAATTCGAAAAAAAAACCTCAATTCGTTATTCGATTCAAATATTCATATTCGAAATTCGAGTTGATTCGAAATTCGATTCGAAATTCAAAAATCCTAATTCGAAACTAAAATTCGAATTCGAACCGAATCGAATTTCGGATCCATTCGAAAAATGAACACCCCTACCTAGTTCCAAGCAGTTGAAACGTACATGATGTAAACTTCTTTTCAACTTACATCTAGCATAGTCTGAATCTGAATATCCAATCACACTACTGGGAAAATAGTTTTTTGCGACGAAAAAATAATACAAGTCGCTGCAAATGATATTTTTGCCTCAACTTGTTGTGACAAAAGAGTTGCTGCCAATGCCTTGACGCAAAAGGATTATTTGCGACAACACTGTTGCTGCAAATATATTAGCGTCAATTTGTTGCCACCATTAATTGTTCCGGCGCATTTCCTCTGGCGATGTATTTGCGTCAACATTTTGCTGCTAATATGCTAGAGTATTTGTGATGACTCATTGTCGTCGCTAAAATCCCTTTTTAATTTTTTTCTTATTCTAATTCTAGTATTGCTCATCGATCAAACTTTACAACAAATGGAAAAATCTAAGAGAATATACCAGAAATATATTGCCAGAATTCACAACAAAATTTGGACCCCAACCCCCAACAAGCATATATGAGTGACAAACATTATAGAAACCTCCCAACTCATAATTAATATTAGCACAAAATGATTAAACAATATTCACTTCAAACTATCTCATGCTCCTCGAGTTTTTTATCCTCCTAGATCATAGTTCAATAACGTAGTCCTTGTATCCTCCTAGACAACCAAGAAAAGAACTAGAAATCAGAACAAATGACTCAGTTATTCTCTATTACGAGAATTTAAACATTGGTTCAATAATTATTCATATATCTAATGGTTAATTAAAAAAGTACCCCTAAGGTTCATGCTAATTACAGAAAGACTCAGTTATCTTTCAAAATTACAAATACCCCTTGACATCTGTTTCTCTATTACGGATTGCAAAAGTACAAATCTCAAGGGGTTGTTTGTAACACTTTTAAGGGATAGTTGTAATTTTGAAAGATAACTGGAGTTTTTTTGTAATTAAGCTAAACCTCGGGTAATATTTTAATGAGAATTTTTGTAATTTCCCTATATTTTAGTGAGACTTTTATACACTTACAGTATGGAACAATCTTCCAACTTGATTATCACCCTTTTTCCACTCCCGGAGGACAATGGTAGTGCCATCATGAACACCACTATCTTTTCACCACAATTTTCCCTGGATAAAACATGAAATCATAAGAATCACTAGCAATGAGGTAATATCGAATCTGTACAATAACCACAGATCTTAGTCACTTAAAAATAGAACAAGGGGAAATATTCAATCACTAGGCGAATGCGACCAAGAATTACCTCTTATCAATTTTGCAAGTAAGTGTCATGCTAACCATATTTCTCAATTCTGCATCAGTCGTCTTACTACGAGCATAAACAAATATAGTGAAGTGCTGAAACCAATTAGAAATAGTAAAAGAATGATCTTTTTGGTGGAAATTAAAAAAGAAAGGAAAAATGAAACATCATTTTCTTAGTATGTTATAATTGCTCATATTCAGCTAGTTCTTGAACTTTGCCCTGAAACTAATTTTTAAAAATAACTAAAAGATGACAAATATCACTAACCTTCCTCATGAGCTCTCCCCTGAAATGAACAGTCATTGTTTGAGGAATGTGACCTTTAGGGACAAATTCAAAGCTAGTTCTTGAACTTTGCCCGAAAATAATATTAAATCTTACTATAAAGGAACTCCTAGAGCATTTCTTTCGAAATAATCATATTAAATCGCACGTAATGAACCCGAGGTTTTCACAAGGACATAAAGATGTAGTGAATCCAAAACTATGGTCGCTAGATCGAGCTCAAGACTTAATTAATGTAATAATGTCTCCAACTTTTGATTCAATTGCTCTTATATAAAAAAAAGGTGAAGGAATAGCTCGATTTTGGATTCTTTTCTTTGTTTGATAAATCAAAGTATAAGGACTTGGATGAAGAATTTTTATGCAAGTCACAAAATACATTATGGTACATTGGATTATCTGCAGATGCAATTGATTTTTGATTTATTACTTTTACTGCGTGACTTTGTCTTAGGCATAGCTTAAAGAAATGACCCCAGTTTACTATGCAGGTTGGTTTGCAAAGTGGATGTTATGCTCATACAACAAGTTAAATGGAATATTGGGTGATGAGATGGGTCTTCAGAATCGTATAGGTGTGTTAATTCGATTAATATTGATTTGAAAGTTTTTCTCATCCTTCTGAGGAATGACTGTACATTTCTATATTTGTGGAAGTTTATAGATGTATGTGTTAGAGATTGATTATATGTTTGCTTGTGCAGGTTATGTCTTTGATTGCTTACTTGATGGAGTTCAAAGGAAACGATGGTCCATATCTTATTATTGTTCCTAATGTTGTTCTTGTGAACTGGAAGGTGGTGTTTCTTTCTAGCTCCATTCAAAATCCTATGATTATCTTCTCCGTTGACATTTCTATTTTATGTTGTATTCCAGAGTGAGTTACACAATTGGCTTCCAACTGTTTCCTGCATATATTACGTTGGTGGGAAAGACCAAAGGTCGAAAATAATGTTTTCTCAAGTAAGAAGATAAAAATCTTTCCATTTAAATTTTAGCTTCGTAAATCTCCTTCTGTTTTAATCAATTTCCTTTTAGTTTCATCTGATGTGTGTAGGACGTGTTAGCCTTGAACTTTTTTTGCACATGAAGATTGTCCATGTATATCTTGAATAATCATCTACCACCACTAAGGTGTATTTCTTTCCACTTGTGGCCGGGCCGGGTTCAATCGACCAAATAAGTCAATATGCAAATGATGTAATATCCTTGTTGAAGAAGGACTAGGTTTCTCCTTGAATGAAGATTCGATCTGCTTTCCCATCTGGCATGCATCACATACACTTTCCTTCTTGTACACTGAGTCTGGCAATCCTTCCACAAGATGACTCCTTGCAAGCTTGTTGATTGTCTTGAAGTTCGATGACTCTTTCTTGTGCCACACAGCCAACTTGATTCGGGCTGTCTTTCTTTGCTAACAGATAAGTGCTTGGTGTTGCAGTAGACCAATCTACCACATACATATTCTTCTGTCTTGACCCTTGCAGCACTATTTCATTTGATTCAACATCTTTAATCTGGCATACTCCCATATTGAATCCAACATTGTAGCCCTTGTCACAGAGTTGGCTGATGCTTAACAGGTTGAAGTTGAGGCCTTCAATATAAGCAACATCTGTGGTCTCTAATCCATTCTTCTTGATGGATCCAGTGCCTTTTATTTCTCCTAGAGCTTCTTTTCATCCAAATATGACTTTTGCGCCTCTAATCTCCTTGAATCTTGACAGATTTTTCTTGTTTCCTGTCATGTCTGGAACAACCACTATCCATGTACTAGGTTCCTTGGCACTCAGTTGTTCCTTGAACCTGCAATCAAGTAAATTAGTTTTTAGGTACCCATACTTGCCTGGGTCCTGAGGGGTTAGTGCTGTAAGATGATCCAACCAACCTATAGCCAAATGATTTGACTCTAAGAGGTTGCCATCTATCTGTGCCATAATCATAGTTCACTTTTGCAAATTGCTTGGGGGCTTTAGGTACATACAACTGTCTCTTTTGTCTGTATGCCTGTGTGTGTGTTTTAGCAATTGCCTTCTAACTTCTTTGGATAGTTGTGATATTTTTGAGTGTAGTGCCTGGGTGCATATGTGTGTTGATGATAGCTCTTTCGCCTTTGGAATGACCTTTGCTGAGATCTAGGTCTCTGCCATTTAGGCTTGTATTCCATAGGTCTTTGCTGATATTTCACATTATTCCAATCAGCTTGGCTTGGATAATTTCTATCATTCCCATCATATGTGTTCTTTGATAAAACTTCTGGGGTTTTTGGTAGCACTGTTTATTCTTCACAGAGTACTTTCTAGTTGGAGTTTGCTGAGGAACTCTGCTGGATGTCTTCTCAGTTGTCCTCTCAGCATACTCAACTGGCTATTTTCCTTTATATCTAAGGCCAGTTTGTTTGTGGTTGTGCTTTGGAACGAATGTGGGTGCAACCTTTGGTGTTTTAGATTTTTGAGATGCTTTATTACTTGAAGATCCTTTTTCCAAAATCACTCTGGGAGTTTGACTGTGCACAAAGGAATTGAATCCTATGCCTGTCTTATCTCCACATTCTTTTTGACTCATGATAAGGTCATCCAATGATTTAGATGCCTTTGTAAATGAGGCTATCACATTTTTGAGATCATTTTCCTTCTTTTCTATAGCAGCTATCTCTGCTATTAGTTTAGCATTCTCAGCCTTCAACTCTTTGTTCTCATCATCTATGTGACTTAGAGTACTCAAATCCTTAGTCAGCTGTAAGTTTTGGCTTTTGAGCTGGCTGTTTTCCTCATTTAATAGTGTGTGAGGATTTAATGTGCTCAAAGTCTTTCATCATTTTTCCGAATGAATCATAAAGATCAGTGGGTGATGAAGTGTGTGTGTGTGTCACAGTCACTATCACTAGAATCTGAATGAGATGAGTTAGTGTGTACCTCATCTTCTTGGTCTGGTTGATCTTGTTCTTTAGCCATTAGACAGATCATTGCTTCTTCTTCGTAATCACTTGAGTAGTCACTTTCACTACTCTCGAGTCGGGCCGCTTCTTTAGACTTAGTGTCTGAGCCGTCTCAAAGCCAGCCCAACATCTTTCTTCTTTTCTTGTCTTCTTTCTCTCAAGACTTTTCTTTCTTCTTCATCCCTGTACTTATTGACTGGTGGATAGGAACAATTAATTGCAAAATGTCCTGGTTGTCAGCAATTCCAACACATGTTCTCAACTCTTTGATCAGCTCTTTCTATCCTTGGGTTATCATCTCTTTGATACTCAACCCTTTGATGCTCAGCTCTCTTGGGTGGCCTGTCTTCCCTTGACTTGGAGGGAGCTGAATGTCTCCTGGAGGATTCACCCTTGTTTCTTTTATAGGTCTTATTGAAGAACTTGTTGAATCTTTTAACCATCAGGGCAATCTCCTCCTAGTCTATGGCTTCCTTGACCTCACCTCTCTTTCCATCCTTGGCTATAAGTGCATCTGTTTTGGGTACAACTGTCTCTTCTTGATCTTTTCTTCTCAGCTCAAACTCATAAGCTTTGAGATCTGAGAATAGCTCATGATTGGATGTTTTTGATAAGTCCATTGAGTGCCTTAGAGCCATGGTCTTCATTTCCCATTCAGCTGGGAGGCTCCTCAAAATCTTCATACACATCTCTTTTTGTGTGTATTCCTTTCCAATCTGCCGAGAGCTCATTTGTGATTTGGTGAACTGCATCCACCGATCCATTGTTTCACCTGCAAGCATTTTAAAGTTTTCAAACTTTTGAACAACAATAGATAATTTGGTTGAAAATGGTATTGCTAATGAGTTATTTGCAGCAAGAACTCCACAGCAGAATAGAGTAGCTGAAAGAAGGAACAGAACTCTCAAGGAAACTGCAAGGACCATGTTAGTTGTCGGATCGCCTTAAGAGATTTTGGGTCAAGCCATCAACACCGCATGCTATACTTAAAATAGATGCATGATATGAAATTTGGACAGGAAGAAAGCCAAGTGTTGGGTACTTCAGAATATTTGGATGTAAAAGTTTCATCCACAATAATGGCAAGTATAATCTAAAGACTTTTGATGCTAAAGTTGATGAAGGCATCTTTTTGGGATACTCAGCTGAAAGCAAAGCCTATAGAGTGATGAACAAGAGGACTATGGTCACAGAAGAGTCTATTCATGTGGTTTTTTATGAACCTAATGTGAATGGAGAAGACATTGAAGAGTTATCGATAAGTCGAATCACCCAACTATGCGAGAAGAGTCCTTATGTTGAAGTCAAGCAAGAGTAATCAACCAAGATGAAGATGAGATAGTTGAATCTCAAAGACAATTTGGAAAATCTGCAAAATTGAATGATGATAAGAGAGCTCAAGACAACACAGTGCGAGCACCAACCCAACCGATTTGCTTCAACCTGATGTGAGATGGCCGAGAGACCATCCAGAAATGTCATTGGAGATGTGAGAGATGGTGTAAGAACCAGATCCAGAGCTCAGCAAGAAGCAATGTTCACTTGTTTTATTTCCCAAATAGAGCCAAAAGATGTGTTCCAAGCATTGGATGACACACATTGGATTCAAGCTATGCAAGAAGAGTTGAATCAGTTTGAAAGAAAAAAAGTATGGGAATTGGTGCAGAGACCAACTCATCAAAATGTTATTGGCACAAAATGGGTTTCAGAAATAAGATGAATGTGGAGGGATCTGTGGTAAGAAACAAAGCAAGATTGGTAGCCAAAGGGTATTGCCAAGAAGAGGGAATAGATTTAGATGAAACATTTGCACTTGTTGCAAGATTAGAAGCAATAAGGATGTTTCTTGCCTTTGTTGCTCACAAGAACTTCACTGTATATCAAATGGATTTGAAAAGTGCATTTTTAAATGGACTGTTAGAAGAAGAAGTCTTTGTTGAGCAACCTCCAGGCTTTGAGCAGAAGACTCTTGGAGATAAGGTATACAAGCTCGAGAAAGCTCTATATGGACTGAAGCAGGCACCAAGAGCATGGTATGATACATTATCTCAATTTCTAACTGATAATGGATTTACCAAAGGCAAAGTGGACAGAACACTCTTCAGAATTCAAGATGGAGAAAGTATAATGCTTGTTAAAATATATATGGATGATATCATTTTTGGATCCACAAACAAAGAGCTGTGTGATAAGTTCTCAAACCTCATGCAAGTCAAATTTGAAATGAGCATGATGGGAGAGCTGACTTTCTTCCTAGGACTTCAAGTTAAGCAGCTGAAGGATGGAACCTTCATAAGTCAAACAAAATACACCAGAGATTTAATGAAGGAATTTGGTATGGAAGAAAAGTCTTCTTTGAAAATATCAATGAATACATCAGTCAAGATGGACATGGATGCAGATGGCAAACCTGTAGATCAAATAAGATACAGAGCATTGATTGGATCATTGCTCTACTTAACAGCAAGCAGGCCATACATCACCTTTGCAGTAGGTGTACGTGCAATATTTCAATCTGCACCAAAAGAGAGCCACATGACTGCAGCTAAGAGAATCCTAAGATACTTGAAGGGATGCCAAAAAGTTGGCTTATGGAATCCAAAGGAAGGTGAATTCAAGCTTATTGGTTATTCAGACTCTGACTATGCTGGATGTAGAGTTGACAGAAAAAGTACTTCAGGTACATGTCAAATGCCTGGAAACAGATTGATTTCATGGTTTAGCAAGAAGCAAAACTCAATAGCCACATCCACAGCTGAAGCAGAGTACATAGTTGCGGGCAGCTGTTGTGCCCAAGTCTTATGGATGAGACAACAGCTGAGAGATTATGAAGTTGAAGAAAAAGAGATTCCAATTATGTGTGATAACACAAGTGCTATTGCAATCACTCATAATCCTGTGTTGCATTCAAGAACAAAGCACATCGATGTCAGATATCATTTTATAAGAGATCATGTTGAAAAGAAAGACATCACCTTGGAATATATCTCAACTGATAAGCAGTTAGCTGACATATTCACTAAGCCTCTATGTGAATCAAGGTTTAAAGAGCTTAAGCATGAGCTAGGGTTAATTGAGCTGAATTAATCAGAAAAGATGAAAGATGAAAAAGTGAGAATTGAACAAATTCTTCTCATCAGTCAAGTGAAACTGCTATATTGTGAAATCAGTTGTATTGAGTTAGCTGACAGCTGAGTCATCTAATGAAAGGAGAGAAGCTGAGTTAAGTCACTATTGACATGAGCCGAGCCATTTAATAGCTAAGTGACAAAAATGCAGTTGTTTTTAATGAGCGGGAATGTTTTAAGGATGATGTCAGCGAAATAATGACTTGTACAGTCAAAAGCTGCACAGTAAGCATATGATTGGATATAAATGTTGTCGCTTTAAATGCGAGGAATTAAATGCGGTTCGACATGCTAAATCTGAGCCGTTGATCTCGATCAAAATTCAAAAATCGAAAACACGTCCTTTCATAACCCTTATATACTCTTTCTTTCAGTTTTCTCTCTCTCACACTCAAAATTCTCCATCTTCAAAGCAAAAAGATAAGCAAGTTCATTTCTCTCGCAAACCCTACCAGTTCGCAAGCTAGTTTATCAAGTTTTAATCGTTAAAACTCTCTGCAAATGGCACCAAAGTTCGATTTTGTTAAACTTTCAAAGCAAATCCATTCTGGATCGACTGTGGATTTCGAAGGAATGATAAAGCAGGGTTCATATGAAACCCTAGTGAAGAAGATAGCTGGTATGCTAGAAAAGACCTGTCTCAGGCCTTTTCTTACAATGGAGTACTCGCTGACCTATGCTGAAGAGGTGGCGCAGTTCTATGTAAATATGGAGGTACAAGACGAAGGCATCAAGTCTTCTGTCCACTGCAAGGACATTATAATCACTGCTAAGGACCTTGCGAAGCAATGTTTGCTGTCGTCTGAGGCATGACGGAAATATACGGTTGATGTTAACTTGGTCATTGCATTTGCATGGAAAAGTAGCCAAATCGAGTGTGTCTTTGCGAAAGTAGTCTACACACTGACTAAGAAGAAGATTCTTTCAAGGACGACTATCACAAGTTGATGGATGTCGTCGCCAAGTTTGTAGACATGAAGTTTGGTAGCTTCAATCAGCTGTCAAAGACAAAGATGATCGTCATGGTTGCGATCATGCAGGGAAAGAAAGTCAACTGGGCTGAGTTCATGTATAGCAGACTCTGCCAGAACGTTGGGAACAAGACATATAAGAAGGATGGATCCTTTGGAGGATCACTTGGCTATGGCCTGGTAATTGGCCATCTAATGGAAGTGAAGGGCATTCCCCTTCAACATGGAAAGCCCTTCCATGTAAACAAGAAGATATTTAGGGCTAATCTTTCAGGAGCCCAGAAGAGAGCCCATGCGAAAAGGGCGGATACAAGTGAGGGGGAATCAGCTAACCCCAAATACATAGTTGTTTCCTCTCCTCCTAAGAAGAAAGTCGCCCTACAAAGAAAAAGAAAAAGGACGCCTTTTGCCCTGCCGCAGCCCAAGTCACTTTGCCCAGCCGTGTGTCTCGCCCCTGCAGCCGAGGCTGAGAAGAAAGCCCAAATCCCTTCTCCAACCATACAGAAGAAGAGGACTGTCAAACCTAGTAAGGCAGCTCCCTCTAAGAAGGACGCCCTGGCTCCCACCGCCAGAGAATCCGAGGAAGAAACAGAACCAGAAATCCCTCTGGTTAAAACCAAATGAAGAAGGTTAGTCAAGCGTTCAGAGCGTGAATAGACAGCTGAGTCTGCTACTCGCCTAGAGAAGGCTCGAGATCGCCGACCGAGGAAGTGCGGGTCTCGAAATAGTTGACGAAACTGCCAAGTCTGCTGAGGATGATCAGCAGAGGCCCCAAGAAGACCCAGCTATGGAGAGGACAATTGAAGAAAAAGACGCAGCTGAGACAACTGAATCCTCACATGAAAAAGTTGTCTCTCCGCCTGCTACAGATGTTGCTGAAGGGGAAAAGCAGCAGAGCATGCTACCTTCCATCCCAGAAAATGAAGGACAGGAAGAGGAGGATGAGGATGATGATTTCATCATGTACGCTCCTGTATATCCGGACATGCATCGCCGTCTACGTGAATGGAGGGCGTGGAATCTAAGCCACTCAAGGGTGCAGTTTGAACGCCCTGAGTTCATAGAAGAAGAGGAGGAGTTGTTCGAATTTCTTGGCATCACCAAGGTGATTCAGGCCCTTGATGAAGACAAATGCTTGAACATATTACAAATCTTCAAGGAGAAGGATCAAGCCAAAGCATCAGAGGAAGCAGAAGCTCGTGAGAAAGCCAGCATATGTCCTCTTACTGGAACTCTAGATCACACGCATCCTCATCTAGAGGTGCTGTCAGAAAGTGATGAAGACATGGATCCCGTTGCTGCACAAGAGAAGTCAGACATGCAACAAGCTTTAAGGGAATCCAAAATGATGCATGAACAACGCATGTTTGAAGGACTAGGAGAGTCCTCACAATCTCTCCTGCAGATAAACCCGTTGGGAGTAGTGCAGCAGATTGCCACAGTTATTGCTGCAACTACGTCCCCTGTGCAATTGGAAGATGGGTCCAAGGGACTTGGCGATGAGACTGGGAATTTGGGCACCCAAGTTGAGTTAACCCCTACTGAAGGTGTTTCACCACCTTCCCCACGGCTGAGCACTCAACGGAAGTAGTCGGGAGTCTGGAGAAGTGTGACCCCATCGTCAGTCACTCAGCTGGTGTGCCAGCTGAGGAGGAAACTCACTCCACTACAGCAGGGTCGAAGGATGATGCAGACAATTCCACAATGAAAAAAGGAGGTGAAGTGGAAAAAGGAAAAAAATCACAGCAGACTGACATTGACGAAGCTCAGACAGTTGAGTCTGTCCCAGCTGAAGTGTCAAATGCTTTGCAGGCTGAGGACGCTGCTGTTGCAGTCGAGCCACAGGATGGAAATGCTCTGGGAGTTAACACTCTAGGCACTGAAAGTGCAATCCAAGGGGTTGAGACTCCTTCGGATGCCACAGTCCAAGACCCTAAGACAGCTGCGACTGTCAAGGGAATGTAGAAGGCCTCGCTGTAGTTGAGACTACTGGAGGTGTTGAAGGCCCAAGGGAGGTTGAGACTTCTCTGGGTAAAGCTCAAGAAGTTTAGAACATCCCTCTTGTTAACATTGCTGAATCTGAGAAGGAGATTAGTGCACTTCATGACTCCAAGGAAAATTCGGACATATCATTTCTGGGGTCTGAAGACGAAGCTGAGTCCACACTGTTGCACATCAAAAGAGCCCAGTTGAGGATGTTCTCCCGTAGACGAGTCAGTCGAGTTTCAAAGCTGCTCGTCAAACATTTAACTTTGATGATGAACCAAGCCCCCAAGTTTCATCATCTTCCGATAACGCTGATGTTGTAGCCGAGGACCAGGTAATTCAATTAGAAAAATCTACTGAGGCCGATGAAGTTGTAAAGACAGCTGAGGCTCAGTCAGCTGGCCAACCCACTTAACAAGGCCCGGTGGGCGAGTCATCTCACAAGAGCTCCCACGCAGAAGCATCGACCCACCCACGCGGGATCATCAAAGGCACAGACTGATATTTCAATTCCTTATGTGCGAGATGATACTTTTGAGCAATTATTTCCCTTTTCACTTGAGCTGCCAGAGCTAGAGGAGGAGACAGCTAAAGAGCAGCGAAAATGTTCGAGAAGATCCAGTCATCCCTACCGACTCCATTATACCAGTAGACTTTAATTTCGATGTTGAATGGCCGCCAGCTGAATCAGGTATGACAGCTGAGATCCGTGAGGTCTTCAAGAAAATCTGTGGAGAGATTGAGAAGATCAAATAGCACCAGGCCTCATTAGATCTGCGTCTGGACAATAGAGATGCCAACCTCACAATGGACTTACGAGGGATTGTGGTATGGATCAGGGATTGGTGTCAGCAGCAGAGTGAAATGCGATACAAACAAGTTCGATATTTCAAGGCATTGTACAACAAGATGCTGGTTTGGAGTGCTGACAATGCTGATATGAAGAAGATGATGCAGGCCTATATGGAGAGATTGCATGCCTCACATAAAACTGAAATGGAGTTACTGCATGAATTTCATCGAAAAGAAATTCTGCGTGTTGAGGAAACCATGAATACGAAGTTCAGCCTTCTCATGGCTGAAATGAAACTGGTGGCAGCTGAATCAAAAGCCACTCGCTCAGAATTTCACACAGCATATGCCGCAGCAGACTCCAAGCAGAACTCAGCTCTCAGCCAACTAGATTTCATGCTCGCAGGAATGTTCCCTGGGGTTCCTCTCTCCTTTGATGATGCCAAAAAGGGAGAAGAGAAATACCTGAGGAAATTGAAGGAAGAAACAGCTGAGAAGCAAAAGGAAGAAGCAGCTGTTGAGAAGAAGAAGGGAAAAGAGGTTAAGGGGGAAAAGTCAAAGGATTTGACCCTAATGATTGCTGAAACCCCTCAGCAATGTCATGTGACAGCCTCTATAATCAAGCAACCTTCCAGTGACTCTGCCAATCCAACACTTTGTTGTGCCCATGTCAGAGAAAAGAAAAATTATAGAAGCAGGGATGGAGGAGTTCGACAAGAGAACGGAGGCCCGCGTTGAAGAAATGTTGAAACAGTTTGGTGGCATTCCAGCAGGGAAGGAACAAGATGCCATTCCAAATGATGGAGATGAGCCAAGATCGGTTGAAGAATTTAAAACTCTCGAATCTGAAGGCTATTTCAAGAATATGTCGGTAGCCCAAGCCTGGGAAGGGTCTGAAGTTATGCGAAGAAGCTGATAGGTAGCAGACTACCAGCAGCCATTCAGCTGGTAAGAAGAAGACTCCTGTACAATATACACCCAGAGGAGGAGGAAGAAGTGTTGGATGAAGAGGTTTTCGACCTAGACCTCTACCCAAAAATATTGAATATATAGATCCAGGCAAGAAGGGAAGGATCTACTGGGCTGGGTATGATGAAGTAGCTAATGTGGAAGTAGCAAGGAAAAATGATGACTATGTGAAAGGAATCAAGGAGAAAAACAGAAGACAAGATCAGCTATGGCAAGAGAGGCAAGAAAGGAAGCGAAAAGACGATGCCGCGAAGAGAGCTTATGAAAAAAGAAGAAAGTGAAGATGAAAAAAAAAAAGAGAGGCGATGATGACAGAGTCAAGAGGAAAGAAAGAGGCAAAAAGGCGATGCGGTGTTCTTCGCTAACCCTTGTGTATTTTACTCTTGTAAATACATTTATGTGTAAGTCATCTGTACATTCAATAAAATGTTTTTGTATTTTCTCTCTATGTTTGTATCTTAGCATAGATGCTTGAAATTTGCTTGGATATGATTATGCTCTGATACACTTTGTAAACAACTATATAAAGGACAAGAATGCTATGATCAATAAAATGATTGTTTCTACGGATGCATTCTTTGTTACTACATTGTCTGTATATATCTTTGTTGTTTACTTGGTATTTAATGTTTCTAAGTTTTGGCATCATCAAAAAGGGGGAAATTGTTGGGAATTTATTGTTTAGATTTTGATGAATGTCATGTAAAACTTAGATTAGAATGTTGGCACCCCATTTTTCTTGTATCTTTCATTGTAATAGATGGGGCTGGATGAGCTGAGACAAGTCAGCTATGCCTAAAAATACAAGAAGTCAATTGAAGAAGTGAAGTGAAGACTCCGCTGAGAACAGCTGAGTATGGCCACGATAGAAGATCAAGAACTCGACTGAAAGACGTAACAGATGAGGGACAATTGTGTGAAGAGTCAGTTAAGTCAATTCAAGAGGCCAAGTCACAAGTTGAAGTGACAGATGAGTCTTTCAATGATTGGAGCAGACTCAAGTCACCTGGGAAAAAGCAAATGCAAAGCAAAGAGGAGTTAATGAAAAGAATTCGTTGCCATTAAGTCAAGAACATTACTTAAATAAGTAATACACCCATGTTGCGTGTCTTAAAGTGCTCCCCGAGAAGCGTGCAAAAGGAATAAACCAATGGGAAGCACTGCACCTCATGTGAGAACCTGAAAAACTTGACATTCATTTAATACGAGGAAAGGTCTACATCTCAAGACTAAAGACCAAGAAAAGACAAGCCAACGAACACAAGTTACTTTTGAAAATCAGCCTATCTCTTCAACGGGCAGATTTTTGAAAGTTCACTATAAAAGGCTGAGGAATCTCATTGAGAAAAGGTTACTTGAACCACGAATGAGCAAGCATTATTCAAACTGTAACCTGCAAAATATTCTAAAGATATTCAATCAAAATCCTCAAGCCTAAATCTTGAAGGAAATCAATCCAACACAAAGTTGTGAAGGAAAGACAACTTCAAACTGTTGAAGAGAAAAATTTTGAAAAATCAAAAGGGGTCTACTTTCCAAAGAGGATTGTAGGAAGGTTCAAGGTCGAACTAGTCTCAAGTTATTAGAGGGCTTCGTGATCAAATCCAAGAAGCTTGAGAAAGTGAGTTGAAGTAGCAAAGTGCGCCCGCCCTGTGAAGAAGTCGAGTCGGACGAGAAGCACCGTGTGACTAAGGCATCTCAGATCGAGTCCAAGGAGCAATTCAGTTTGTGTGATCAAGACTTGTCTCTAGACCGATAACCACTTTGTGAATTGATCATTACTTAGTGGATTCCTCCGGGAGTTGGAGAAGAGAGGATTAGAAGAATTACCCCATCTTGAACCTCTATAAAAATTACTTGTGTCATTTACATTTCAGCATATTTACATTTCTGCACATTCATCTTATATCTGTTGATAATCTGCCATCCAACTGATAAATAACTAAGTGCTAAAATCAAGTGTTAAAACAAAGTCAAAACAAATTCAAGGGTGTTAAGTCTTCCGCTGAAAAACTCATCACAACCAAGTTAAGGTTTAGACTAAACAGTTGAGTTATTCTATCAACAGCTCTATCGAGTTTGTTGAGTGGCTAACTCTGCTGGTTAACTAACTTAGTTGTCCCTCAAGGATCTATTTGTGTATTAACTCTGTAATACTTTAAAAGGACTAAAATCGAAAAATTGGTAAAGTTTATTCAACCCCCCTTTCTAAACCTTACTTACACCCCTTGGGACCTACAGCTCTGCTGATGGGCCGAGCTGAGGAGCTCTGCTGATGGGCTGAGCTGTGAGAGCTCTGCTAATGGGCTGAGCTGTGAGAGCTTTGGGTTGAGCTGTGAGAGCTTTGTGATGAGGGTCAACATTGGATGACCTTATAGGCCGACCTGAAGAACTCTTGTAGTTGGGTCGACCTGCTGACCTGGTCAGTAAATTAGGGTTCCAGAAGATTCAATCTTATCTTAATGATGATTATATTACCAAATTGTAATAAACTCCGGAATTTTTGGAAACCCTAATTAGGGCAAAGTTATAAAAACCCATGTCCAGGTTCATTCTTACCCTAAGCACACTTCTTCTTCACTTTTATATTTTTGCTTCTTTCTTACTGAATACTCTTCTGACTTAAGCATCGGAGAGGGAACGCTGGAGCAACCCTCCGACCCTCCTTTTGTGCAGGTCGACGGCAGAGATCGATCAGAATATAGTTTCAGGGAGACGGAACAATTTTGGGATCGACCAATTGGCTTCGTCTATGGGAACATCTGAGCAAAGACGTGAGTTTCGGAGAGTGGTGGTTATGGAGGACTTGAGGAGGAACTTGGCGGAAGATCTGAATCGCACACCGTTGGGTGATACCCTGGGTGGAGTTATGCATGAAAATACTAGGCCTCCACCACCATCGCCAGTGGTAGACGGTGACGGGCAAATGATTTCGAGGACAGGGGCGGAGAAGCAATCACCTACGTCTGAGGTGTTGGTTTGGGCCCTACGTTCTTTGAGCAATTGGGTGGTTTCATTACTAAAGCTGTAGACCAGGCGGTGGAGAGAAGGCCAAGGGATCTAGTTCCGCCATCACATGTGGCCCCACTGGAGGGAGAGAATATGGCCAGGACATCGGATATCGGCAACAGAGGTCGGTGGAATGTCGCGGCAAAGAAGGTACATTCGTCTGGAATGATGAAACATACGTCAACTGAAGATCTGGATTGGTCGGAGAAAATGGATGACCTCCATCGCGAGGTGCAGGATATTCATAAGAGGGTCACGGGGGTGCCGAGTGGGGCTTCGGTTTGGGTGCATCAAGGAACCCCCTTTTCGGATAAAGTAATGGCGGATGAGCTCCTGTCCACCTACCGGGCTCTGAGTTTCGAATATGATTGTACCACGGACCCGTGGGACCACTTGTGCCATTTTGAAAATGCTGCCATTCTACACAGGTTCACGGATGGTGTGATGTGTGGAGTTTTTCCTACTACATTTACGAAATCAGCTCAGTAGTGGTTCAGCCAGCTCCCTTCAGGGTCTATCAAAAACTTTGATGACTTCAGTTCGGCGTTCCTCAATTAGTTTACGAATTGTCGCAAATACCAAAAGGCACCCTTAACTTTGTTTAACATTAAATAGAGGGAATAGGAGGGTCTTCGGAGTTATATACAATAGTTTACGGCTGCGAAATCGGAGGTGCCCTCGGCTAGTCCAGAAATATAGGCCCATGCCCTAGCTCAAGGGCTGAAGGATGGTGAATTTTTTGAATCTCTGGTTATAGAACCAGCCAAAACATTTGATGAGCTGTTAGCTCGGGCAGAAAGGTACATTAACTTGGAGGAGGCAAGGAAAATGAAGCATGAAGAATGGGAGAATAGAAGAGAAAGGAAGGAAGATCGGGAGGATAAGGCACCACAAAAGAAGCCTAAGCCCGAGGCGATGGGTGGACGACCGAGGTACGAGAAATACACACCATTGGCCCTACCTCAAGCTGGGGTGCTCATAGCTATTAAAAGGCATCCCGACCTGAGGTGGCCAAAGGCACATGCGGAAGCACCAATGAAAGCAAAGTGCAAGGAATATTGCAGGTTCCATAATGAGTAGGGGAATACAACGGAGCAGTGTATGCACCTTAGGGATGAGATCGAGAGATTAATCCAAGCGGGGCACTTAAAAGAATTTGTTCACGTGGATAGGTGGAAGGAGAAGCGGGCAGATGAGAGAGGACCTGCCCCACCTCCACCTCAGCGGGCGATGATCCAAATGATAGTCAGAGGACCAATAGAGGAGGATTCAAGGAGAGCTCGGAAAAGCTATATCCAAGCAGCAGCTCCAGATCGGGTGCAGGAGCAGATTAAAGTGGAGTAGGTCAGACCAGGGTCAAATATCCAGTTCGGACCGAGTGATAGCAGGGGTGTCGTAACTCCCCATAGCGATGCTCTTGTGATCACAGCCACAATTTCTAACTATGATGTTCAGCGATTTTTTGTCGATACAAGGAGTTCGGCGGATATCCTGTTCTATGAGTGCTACAGGAAGATGGACCTCCAGGTCAGCTTGGAGTCAAAGGATACAGCGTTGATTGGATTTGTAGGAGGAACCATCCAACCCATAGGTATCATCACTTTACCTGTCTCTCTAGGTAAAGAACCTAGCCGTAAAACGAGAATGATAAGGTTTTTAGTAGTTGATTCACCCTCTTCGTATAATGCAATGTTGGGTAGGCCATCGTTAAATGCTTTCCAGACTGTGGTTTCTATATATCATTTGAAAATGAAATTCGATGGGAGCGAGAGGTTGGTGCGGTCGCGGGGACAAGTACATGTTGAGAAAATTATATGTGGAGAGTACTCAAAAAACAGAGAGGGGAAATAATTTTTATGATGATAAGAATAAGGATAAAATAATTAAACTTGATGAGCCGATTGAACACGTGCAACCTAATGAGGAGATGATGGTAGTTGAGCTGGTACCAGGAAACCCTGATAAGGTCACTAAGGTCGGGAAAGGTTTATCAGATGAGCTGGAAGAACTAAATGGGCAATAACTCCCGCTGGCATGGAATAACAACAATTTAAAGAAATATTACTCGTAGGAATAAAGATATCTAGTGTAATGAATAGCTTTTTTGGCGATTTGAATGAAATTGATCTACTTCCCTAAATTATATGTTCAGAAATAAGTTCAGAAGAAAATTGACAAGTATTTGGAGCTCAGCCCGAGCTAGACTCCAAATACTTGGGGCCACGAGGCCAATGCAAGGAGCTCGGATCGAGCCAGCTACCTTTGAAGAAATTGACAAGTATTTGGAGCTCAGCTCGAGCTAGACTCCAAATACTTGAGGCTACGAGGCCAATGCAAGGAGCTCGGCTTGAGCCAGCTACCTTTGAAGAAATTGACAAGTATTTGGAACTCAGCTCGAGCTAGACTCCAAATATTTGGGGCCACAAGGCCAATGTAAGGAGCTCGGCTTGAGCCAGCTTTCTTTGAAGAATGTGACAAGTATTTGGAGCTCAGCTCAAGCTAGACTTAAAATATTTGGGGCCACGAGGCCAAGGCAAGGAGCTCGGCTCGAGCGAGCTTCCTTCGAAAAAAATAAAAATAAAAAATTGACAAGTATTTGGAGCTCAGCTCGAACTAGAATCTAAATACTTGGGGCCACGAGGCCAAGACAAGGAGCTCGGCTCGAGCCAGCTTTCTTTGAAAAAAATAAAAATAAAAAATTAACAAGTATTTGGAGCTCAGCTCGAACTAGAATCCAAATACTTGGGGCCACGAGGCCAAGGCAAAGAGCTCGGCTCGAGCCAGCTTCCTTCGAAAAAAATAAAATAAAAAATTGACAAGTATTTGGAGCTCATCTCGAACTAGAATCTAAATACTTGGGACCACGAGGCCAAGGCAATGAGCTCGGCTCGAGCCAACTTCACAAAAAAAAAGATAAAAATAAAAATAAAAAAAATTGACAAGTATTTGGAGCTCATCTCGAACTAGAATCCAAATACTTGGGGCCATAAGGCCAAGGCAAGGAGCTCGGCTCGAGCCAGCTTCACAAACAAAATAATAATAATAACAATTGACAAGTATTTGGAGCTCAGCTCGAACTAGAATCCAAATACTTGGGACCACAAGGCCAATGCAAGGAGCTCGGCTCGAGCCAGCTTCCCTAAAAAAAATTGGTAGAGCTATGGAAGACTTGCTTAACATGCTCCCGAACTGATTGAATGCCGGAAGAACCCTCTGCGGAGAGTAGAAAATCCCGATGTCCGATCTCTATGCCTTGAGTTCGAGCCTTATCCACATTAGTGGTATATTGTATTGGAAGGTCGTTGAGCTCGGCCATAAGGTCGAAGTTGTCAGTCGTGTCATAGTAACATGATTTAAAAAAGACATGGCGTAGATGAGGGAATTTGAAGAGACAAAACCCTAGAGGCAATTCAGTTCGGCATGAAGAAACTATGGCTGAAATGCTTAATCCTTCCATCCATAGTTGGGGGAGCAATTGATGAGCGTCTATTTAGGCTGACCTCATGGGCCGAACTGAAGAAGTCATGCTAATGGTCCTAACTGAAGAAGTCCTGCTAATGGGATGACCTGAAGATCTGATGAGCTCTGCAAATGGGAAGAGCTGATGAGCTCTCCTAATGGGCCGAGCTGATGACCTCTGCCAATGGGAAGAGCTGATGAGCTCTGCTAATGGGAAGAGCTGATGAGTTCTGCTAATGGGCTGAGCTGAAGAGCTGAGGAGCTTTGCTGATGGGCCGAGCTGAAGTGTTGAGGAGCTCTGCTGATGGGCTGAGCTGTGAGAGCTCTACTAATGGGGTCGAATCAAGAGTCGATGAGCTTTGCTAATAGAAGAGCTGAGGAGCTCTGCTAATGGGATGAGTTGAAGAGCTAAGGAGCCCTGCTGATGGACCGAGCTGAGGAGCTCTGCTGATGGGCTAAGTTGTGAGAGCTCTGCTAATGGGCTGAGCTGTGAGAACTCTATGATGAGGGTCAACATTGGATGACCTTATAGGCCGACCTAAAGAACTCTTGTAGTTGGGTCGACCTGGTCAGTAAATTAGGGTTCCAGAAAATTCGATCTTATCTTAATGATGATTGTTACCAAATCGTAACAAACTCCGAATTTTCTGGAAACCCTAATTAGGGCAAAGTTATAAAAACCCATGTACAGATTCATTCTTACCCTAAGCACACTTCTTATTCACTTTTATATTTTTGCTTCTTTCTTGCTGGATACTTTTCTGAATTAAGCATCAGAGAGGGAACGATGGAGCAACCCTCTGGCCCCCTTTTGTGCAGATCGACGGCGAAGATCGGTTAGAAGATAGTTTCAGGGAGATGGAGCAATTTTGGGATAGAGCAAAAAGAAAAAAAGATAGTCGATCGATATTTTTATAAAGTATATATAGAGTATAACAATATATTTTAAGTTAACAGTAGATTATTAGTTCACTTTTTAACAAGATAAGCTTAAATCTCCCAGGGCACAATTCAACTATTTTGAAGTTTCTGATAATATTTCCTTCATATTTATATCCCAGGAATGAACAACAATAGATCTAACACCCCATAATTTATATATTTGGATCATTTAATTATGGAGTTTAGGATTTTTAATCTTGGTCCAATATAAGAAAATATTTTGGTTTATTTATCTATTCGGCTGGCACGATGATTTATATTTAAAATGGTCCATTTTATTAAGAACATATAAGTATTTATTTGGATTTTAAACTCATGTAGTATTTATTTATCAAATTTGAGTCTTATCATCATTTATGTTATTATTAGTAATATTATAATTAAATATCATTATTAGTCTTAATATTTTTTTCTTTTATTTTATCAAGATAATAATGTTGAACCACCATCAACACATTTTAAATTCAAACTCATTCTAGTCCAATCCTATATTTTTATTTATTAAAACCCAAATTCGAATCAAACTAACCAAAATCCATTTAGATAAGCCTCAGTCCCACTAAATAAATAATATTTGTTTATATTATTACTACTATTATTACTATTACGTTGTATTAAATATTTAATTTGTTTTTATAAATGATAAGAATAAATGTTGGTTTATATTTTTATAGAGTATATTTATTATAACAATTTGTGTTAGTTGAGATGGAGTTTTATTTTAATTTTTAAACAACAAATCGATAATTTTAAATCTTCAGGGCTCATAGTTAATATCCCAGTATTATCCCTAAATATCTGACATTTTTTGAAACCAACAAATTTTCTTTAATCTTATCCCACGTTGGCATCAGTTTTTGAGCAAAAGAGAAATAGAAATGTCCCTAAAAGTCTTTTATGAATTTTGAGTCGGGCCAACCATTAACCTCAACTGGCACTTAAGAATGCTCATATATAGGAAGCACTCATGTTTTCTTTGGCTGTACAGTAGTTATAAGCAACTATGCGTAAGTCGATTCCGCACTTCACATAACCGAAAGAGGTTGGAATTCGTGTAACTCAAGAAATGGGACAAAACCATTTTGAAATGAAGAGGGATTTCCTTCTGTTTGAAAGAACTTTCTTATGTCTTATGTTAACAAATTGGGAGCTGGTGCTTCGTTTGATGGAAGCACGAGGTGAAACTCACTACCCGGATATTTGCAATTTGAAAGAAGAAAACTTTTATTCCCCCCACCCATGTTCAGCACCTTTCGTATAGGAGAGGAACCTTCACATTTCATCCCCCGTTTTCGCTATTAATATAAAACATGTAACGTAACTCTCATCTATTCTCCACAAAAGGTAGTAAATAACTTCTCTTTCGACTGATGACTTATTCAATTTTTCTTAATTTGTCGTCTATTGTTGTTATCCTTCAAAGTCGGAAAGAGAAGTGGATTATCTTCTTTTATTGGTACACATTAAATTTTAGAGTTTGACAAATGAGGAAGAAATTCGTGTGAGTTGGGTGGGCACATCGGGAATGTTTGTGTGTGTAGGTGTGCGCTCGACGAATTTGAGGGTGCTGTCTGATGGTCTGTCATCGTAGTAGTTCACCGTCAACGGAGAAAGCATGAGGGGTGCTGCAATTTCACTGTCTGGTGTATGAATTGAGTGTGTGAGTGTGTGTTTCGTATGTGATGGGTTTGCTTGACTTGGGGTTGTTACGAGTCGGTGGTGGTGGAGAATGGCTTCGCCAGAGGGAGCGTCGACGATTGAGTCATTCATTGTCGCCGGAGATGAATGTGAGGGAATGTTTGGGTAACGGATGAGGTGAGAAAACTTTGAGATTTAAAATAGGAATTGTGTTTAGATATTTGATAAGATGTTGGACCAATATTCAATTTTAACCTTTTCAATTTAGCCCAGTGACTTTTTATTTATGTCCTTTTCCACAAAAGTTAACTTCAGGATTTTTGAATTTGATCTCCTAGTTTTCACTTAGATCCAATATCTGAATTGAACTTTCATATTTCTAAAACTAACCCCTAAAGTTTCTGGAGTTTATTAATTTAGTCCCCCAAATATTTTCATTTTATCCAATTTCCAAATTAAAGTTTTTAAACTTTTTAGTTTAACCCACAGCCTTTTTTAGTTTAGTCCAAAATCTCAAATTAACTTTTAATTTCGTTAGTTTAAGCCATGAAACTTATAATTTTACTATCACCAACTAAAAGTCCCTAAGCTATTTTTATAAATGTAATTATTTCAATTAGAAGTTAGTATTTACTCATGACGCATAAATCATGTTAAATTTATAATGTAGGTGATGAAGAACACAGCAATGGGGCTTTCTATATTCAAGCTTTGTGCAACTATTACTTGGTATTCAGGTAGGGATTTCTTTACACTTTTTAAGTGTTAATAATTTAATTGTCCTTATTAAATATTTATATATATGATTTCATGAATTATTTACTTGCAAATGTGATTTTAATAGTTGAATATGTTGTGAATATCATACGTGAAATTTCTATGATTATTGTGTTCAATGGTAAAGTAGGCTTCAGCCAAATGGCAAAGCATGACTTCGGTAAAATAAAAGTATGGCTTCAGCCAAATGGCAAGCTGGGTTCGGCAAAATGGAAAAGTATGGCTTTGGTCAATAGCAAAGTATGGTTTCGGCCATTGGCAAATTAGGGTTCGGCCAAATGGCAAAGCATGGTTTCGGCCAATGGTAAAGTATATGTGATAGTCTCGGCTAATGGTAAAGTATATGTGCAGATTCATTAAGTTATGTTATTTATGTTTAATTTAGACAATTAGGATCCCCACTGAGTATGTGTTACTCATCCCCTATACTCAAATTCTTTTCCGATTAAATGGAAGGATGTATTGCCGATGTTGGGGATAGCCGAAGACTTCACATTTTAGCCATTTAAATTTTAGAACTATTGACTTGTTTTCATATTCAAACTAATTTGACGTACTCTCTTTTAATTTATTTCAATATTATCAGGATGTATTTCTAATCTTAGCGAATACTCTAAACTTGTTTCTTTAAGATTTATTGTGTGAAGCCCTCGATTTTATTCAAGCGTGTATTTGATTCACTTATCGTCTATGTACTATTTTGACTATTTTACCGCGTCACTTTGATGGGTAAATATTATTAATAAATATATTTTATATTTTATCTCATTTTATTTATTACTTGTGATCATGATCCTTTATTAATTCTACTTTATATTAATGATCACTTGATTGATCATTATTACTATTTATGTATTTATTAGTCACCTTAGAATTTTAAGAGACTATTTATTTTAGAGACTTATACCTTATAGAATTAAGAATTTGATTTAGAATAAGTGATCATGAGACTTATAAGTGATCAAGGAAATCACTATTTATTTTGGAGATTGATATTATTCATCTACTATCATCAATTTTGGGACGAAAAAAAATATGGATGCCACAATTACCCTTTAAGTGGACGGCAATGAAGGGGATATTGGTGTAGAAATACATCCAACTCTTGTACATATACACCTTATTGCATTCATCTTGTGTATGATTATACACATTACCAACCTTATACAAATGGTCTTATACCATGATTTTATAACATTATTTTTCCCCAAATTGTTTTATTCCCCAACATTCCCCTCAAACCCCTCAATATTCCATTATTCATTTTGACTCATACCTTTGACCACCAAAATATCCCCATGCAAGAGACCAACTTGCAAGACTTGATCAAGTTTTTCCCTCCCTCTCTCTTGGTGGACTGCCATATGGCCTTTGGTGATCAAAATTTTGTTTTAATTTTCATTCATCACACTCTAAGACTTGAAGATCCTCCTCCTTCTCTCTAATATCATCCTATCTCTCTCTACTCTTTCTTCTTTCTTTTTCTTCTTCAACACTTAGAAAATTTTCAAGACTTCTCTCCTTAATCATCAAAAATTCGAACCACCATATACTACAAGGTAAGAATTTGTTCTTCAATTTATCTTGATATCCTCTAGCTCATCATCTTCACTTCTTAACTTAAGTTTTGAATTTTCATTTGAGGTATACTTAGAAGACTTGGAAGATATTAAGAGTTTGACATCATCTTGAAGAGGACTTCAAGACTTTGAAGAAAAATTGTTGGAAAATTGGACTATAAGGTAAGAAATGGGATTTTTAGTACATTTTTTCTTCTCTTTCTATTTTTCCAAATTTTGATATTCCATTTTTATTTTTGGAGTTTTAGGGGCTGACCTTGAAGGTTATAATTAAGGAGACCAAAATCCTATATTTTGAAGCCATTACTAGTCACATTTTACTCACTACACAAGGTAAGTGTAGTTTTACCAATTTTCTCACCTTCTTCTTCTTCTCCTTAAATTTTTTACCTCATTTTCTAACTCCTATATTTTTTGATATTCCTTGAATTAGGGGCTGACCTAAGTCACTTTTACATCAAGAGCGATTTATTTCATTTTTCACCAACAATTTCATTTTTAAGGTGGGTGGAAAAATCCTTTCAACTTCTAGGTGTTTTTATTAAATACATGTAGAAATATTTTTTTTGAGAGCTTGAGATATATGTATAATGTATTGCATGTTAAATTTAAGTATCTTTAGTGAAAATTCTTAAGTGTTGCTCAAAAATGTCATTTATTGAAAAATAGGTGCATGCATGTACACTTTATTGTTGTATTTGATGAATTATTGTATGAATTGGACATACATATTTATGAACCTTGAAATTCATATTTTATATGACTTATAACCTGGACAAGTCGAGCATAATTGATTAAATTTCAATTTTTGGACTTAAAATACAAAAATGGAAAGTTGGTGGACTTAATTGCAAGAAAATAAAACTTAAAGGGACCTCTCTGCAATTTTCAAATTTTGGGACTGTACTCAGGTTCAAAAATGGTATTTGGACATTTTAATAAAGTTTTAAGAGTTTTTAGATAAATAAAATCAACCTTTAAAAGTCCAAGGACTAGATTGCAAAATTTTAGAAGTTTAAGGGCTACATTGCAATTTTCGAAACTGTACCAGACCCTTATTTTGAAATTTGAAATTTTAACTCTTAAGGGACTGAAAATAACATATTTTAAGTGTAATCCAAAAATCCAAGTGTTTAGAGCTTGGAAAGTAATTTTATAAAAATTGAGGGACCAAATTGTAAAAGATTAAACTTGAGGACCCAAATGAAATTTTCAGGACTTATACAGTCCATGTACCTGGAAGTACTAATTTAACTATAACTTAATGATATTTTGGACCCAAGGTTCAAATTTCATAACAATTGGACCCCTAAAAGCCTTAAAGGCAATTATTTTAAAATGGGACAAAATGAGATTTTTAAAAGTTAAAGGACCTATACTTATTTCTTTTTAAAACTATTTTTGTCACAATATCCCACTGACCTTAGTGACATTTTACAACTAGAATCATATTTAAAGCCCTTCCGGTTTGTGAGTTCCGATCATTTCAAACTTAGGGCCCGAAATGAAAAATTTAACAAATTTGGGGCCAATGTGAGATTTTTATAAAAACTCGACCTAAACACTTTAAAAACCTGAATATCTGAATAATTTAGAGAATTTAGGAACTGACTTCATAATTTTTCGAGGTCGGGACATTTAGTTATTTAATTTTTAACCCCAAAAGTATTAGTTTTTACAAAACGGGGCTAATTGTAAATTTTCCTTTTAACAAGGACCTAACCCATATTATTTTTTTCTTTTAAGAACAGCCCTGGACCTCTGACTTCTAATACTTATTTAAAATATTTTATCTTCTCAAAAATCCCTTGACTTATCAGATCGTCTTGACCGATTAATACGCAATCGCGGGGCGACTTCCTCGTCTTGCGATTTCGAATCTATAACGGGACTTATGTCCCACCTAATTCTTCAAGACATCAAAGATTACTTATCCTCTCAATAATTATCTTCATCCATATTACTCCACCAACGCCAATAAATGCCACGCGTTTCGAAAACTTTTCCTGAACTGCTTCTCTGAATCAATATACTCGACTGCCTGGTTGACTTCCTGAACTTGTAATTATTTTCCTGCCTGAGTCAACTTGGTGTGTCGAGCTCACAGTCAGAATGGATACATCGGGGATGGAACCGGGTTGTGAAGCCCCGATTTTTCCGAGCTATTAATTGATCCTTATTGTCGTTTATACTTTTGATCGACTATTTTACCGCGTCATTTTGATGGGTAATTATTAATAATATATACATTTTGTATTTTATTTCATTTTATTTAATTACTTGTGATCATGATCTTTATTAATTTTATTCCTCATTTATGATCACTTGATTGATCATTATTACTATTTTTGTATTTATTAGTCACCTTAGAATTTTAAGAGACTATTTATTTTAGAGACTTTTACCTTATAGAATTAAGATTTTGATTTAGATTAAGTGATCATGAGACTTACAAGTGATCAAGGAAATCACTAATTATTTTGGAGATTGATATATTTCATCTATTATCATCAAATTTGGGACAAAAAAATATATGGAATTACCATAATACCCTTAAATTAGATGGCATTGGTGATGAATTTGGTGTAGAAATATCATCCAACTCTTGTACACTTACACCTTATATTGATCATCTTGTGTATAATTATACCATTAATTCAAACATTATACACATTATCTTATACCTCAATTTTATATCATTAAATTCCCCAACATATTATATTCTTCCCAACATTCTTCTTATTCCTCTCAACATTCTAATTTGACCCATACCTTGACTCACCTTTTGTCTCCATGCAAGAGACAAATTACAAGACACAAATTAATCAAAAAAAAAAAATTCTTCCCCCCTCTTCCCCAAAGTGGACGGCCATTAGGCCAAAATTTAACAAAAAAATTCATTTTTCACCCAACACCTTCATCTCTCAAGCTAATTCTCCTCCTTCTCTCTAACCTCTCTCTAAGATTCATTCACATCTTCAAACATTCAAACAAAATCCATTCATATCTTCAAACCTTCAAACACCAACTCTTCACATCTTCAAATCTTCAACATAAGTTCTTCATATCTTCAAGTACCACTTCTTCATATCTTCAAATATTCAAACACAAGTCCTTCACATCTTCAACCCATCATAACTCCAAGAACATCTTCTTCCTAACATCAAACATACTTCCTTTCTTCAAACATCTAAACCAAACAAACAATCTTACCACTAAAACACTAAAAATTCGAACACCCCTATCTCAAGGTAAGAAATTTCACTCCTCAATTCAACTTAAATTCTTACTACTCCTCACCTTCTCTTTTTAATATAAGCTTGAATTTTGGATTTTGAGGTACTTAGAAGACCACTTGGAGACATGCATGCATGGTGGTGAATTTTAGAAGACTTGAAGAAGAACTAGTAGAGAAAATTGGACTACAAGGTAAGAATTGAGTACTAGACCCCTTCTTTCCTACTCTTCCTATTTTTTTCAAATTTTAACACCCTTTTTCATTTTTGAGAAATATGGGCTGACCTTAAGTGATTTTGGAGTTGAACCAAAATCTCCAAATTTGAAGCTCCAACTAGTTTCAAATCACCTACTACACAAGGTAAAGTGTAGTCTTTCCAATTTCCTTATCTCCTTCTTTTCTCTTTAATTTTTCTCTCATTTTTCTAACTCCAAATTTTTATATTTCTTGACTTAGGGGCTGACCTAAGAAGCCTCATCCAAAAATTGTGAAATTATCCTTTTATTTCACAATTTCCAAATTTAAAGTGGGTGGAAAAATATTTTCCAACTTTTAGGTGTTTTGATTAAATGCATGTAGAAAATTTGATCATGAGCCTTGATATATATATAATCTATGTATTGCATGTCAATTTTATGTAACAAGTCATGAAAATTCTCAATAGTTGCTCAAAATTACTATTTATTGAATTTTAGGTGCATGCATGTACACTTTAATGTTCTATTTGATGAATTCTTGTATGTATTGGACATGCATGTGTATGATCTTTAAAATCTATGTTTTGGATGCCTTATAACCTGAAAAAGTCGAGCATAATTGAATAAATTTCAATTTTGGACTTAAAAATGTAATAATGGAAAGTTGGTGGACTAAATTGCAAGAAAATAAAAATTAAAGGACCCCTCTGCAAATTTCGAAAACTGGGACTGTACTCAGGTTCAAAAATGACTTTTGGACATTTTAATAAAGTTTTAAGAGTTTTAAGATAAATAAAATCAACCCTTAAAAGCCCAAGGACTAGATTGTAAAATTTTGAAAGTTTAAGGGCTACTTTGCAATTTTTAAAACTGTACCAGACCTTAACTTTAAAATTTGAAATTTTTACTCTTAAGGTACTGGGAATTACATATTTTAAAAGTATTCCAAAAATCCAAGTGGTTAGGGCTTGGAAAACAATTTTTCTAAAATTGAGGGACTAATGTGTAAAATACTAAACTTGAGGACCCAAATGAAATTTCCAGGACTTACGCAGCCCATGCACCTGGAAATACTAACTTAACTATAACTTAATTATATTTTGGACCCAAGGTTCAAATTTCATAACAATTGGACCCCTAAAAGCCTTGAAGGCAATTATTTCAAAATAGGACAAAAATGATATTTTCAAAAGTTAAAGGACCTACACATATTTCTTTTAAAAACTGCTTTTGTCCCAATATCCTACTAACCTTAGTGATATTTTACAACTGGAATCACATTAAAAGCCCTTCCGGTTTGTGAGTTCCGAATTTTTAAAACTTAAGGTCCGAATTGGCAATTTTTACAAATTTGGGGCCAATGTGAGAATTTTTCAAAATCTCGACTTCAAAATTTTAAAAACCTGAATCTCTGGACAATTTGGAGAATTTAGGAACTGACCTCTTAATTTTTCAAGGTCGGAATATTTACTTATTCAATTTTTAACCCCAAAAGTATTAGTTTTTACAAAACGGGGCTAAATTACAATTTTTCTTTTATAAAGGACCTAACTCAAATTATTTTCTCTTTTACTAAAATATCCCTGGACCCTCTGACTTGGAGATTTAATTAAAGTATTTTACTTTCCAAAAACCCTTGACTTATCGGATCAATTTGACCGACATTAATACCCGATCGCGGAGCGACTTCCCGCCATGCGATTTTGAATCTATAACGGGACTTATGTTCCACCTAATCTTTCAAGATATCGAAGATTGCTTATCCTTCCGATGATCATCTTCATCCAAATACTCCACCAACGCCATAATTGCCACTCGCGTTTTTCAAAAATTTCCTAAAACGCTTCCCCCTGAATCAATAATACTGATCATTGCCTTGGTTATTTTGTACTTGTATTTACTTTCTGCTGAGTCAACTTGGTGTGTCGAGCTCACAGTCGGAATGGATATGTCGGGATGGAACCGGCAGCTCGGCTGCTATTCCACTCTTCCGCCCCATCGCCCCTAACCCCATGGCGAGGGACGGAGTTTGTCCAAAGGAAGCGGTCGTCGTAGTACCCGAGGTATAATCATGATTATGACAGATCCGAGCCTTGCAAGCTCCACTTGTGGATTTTGTCTTTGCCTACGAGCGATAAGGTGCGGTCTTGGACCATACCGACCGGGAGTTACAAGGAAGAACGAAGGAATCATGTCGATCCACACGATTCCGGAGTTATCGGACCCATTTTGGTTGGCGTTACATTTTACGCAACCGCTTACCTTTGCATTGGTTGGCGTTACATTTCCGCACGCAACCGCTACCTATTTTTGCATTGGTTGGCGCTACAAATTCGTACGCAACCATTAATTGCCTTGCATGGGATTGGCGTTATACTTTAAACGCAATCCTACCTATGTCTTGATGAATCACATAGTGCTGTGTGACCATGAACGTTTTCTTGAATCGTATAAGTATATTATTTAAATATTTTATCACGACGCTTGCGAACTGTGTGTGAATTCATGCATCATACTCACGCGTTTTCATATAATCTGTTTTCTCACATTAACTATATTCGCCACACTCGCATTACGATCACCCCATCCATCGAGATTTATGTCTCATCCCCACCTTTGTTTTCTAACCTTAGATGAGGATTTCGTTGAAGATGCTGAACCGGCTCTGGATTGAGACCTTGTACTACGCTTGTTGGATTTACTATTTCTTGTTATTGATTGGACTCTTTTCTTATGTTGTTGTCGGACTTTTGTATTTCGTTCCGTTCGGGTTTGTAATTAAGGGGCGTAGGACCCTTTGACTTTAAGTTGCTATTTTGTTGATTTTCGGGTTGTAATTTGGATGATGGATTGTAGACTTTAAGTTGTAACTTGTATATGTTATTTATTTCCGCTGCTATTTAGACTCTGTCTCATTGGGTTCTCGTTAATATTGTCTGGACTGTTTGGTTATTGTATTTAAGTTGTGGATCGTTTCGTCGCGTCCGTTTGGGCGTGACACGGGTAGCTTGGTGCTACTTTCCACTCGCTCTACTGCCCCATCGCCCTAATCCCACAACCGAGGGACGGAGTTTGTCCAAGGGAATGGGTCGTAGTACTTGAGGTATAATCATGATTATGACAATCAGGCCTAGCTAGCTCTCTTGTGGATTTGTCTTTGCCTATGGAGCGATAAGGTGACAGGTCTTGGACCATCTTGCTCGGGAGTTACAAGGAAGAACGAAGGAATCGCTCGATCCACACAATTCTGGAGTTAATCGGACCCGTTTGATTGGCGCTACAAATCCGTACGCAACCGCTACTTGTATTGCATTGGTTGGTGCTATAAATCCGTATGTAATCACTACTTGTCTTGCATGGATTGGCGTTACGTCGCACGCAAACCTACTGTCTTGCTTGAATCACATAGTACTGTATGATCATGAACTCTTTTCAAAACTATATAAGTATATTATATTAAGTATATTTATCACGTCACTTGTGAACTGTGTGTGGAATTACGCATCATAACTCACGCATTTTTCATACAACTGTTTTCTTGCATTAACTATATGTATATCGTCACACTTGCACACGATCACCCCATCCACTAAGATTTATGTCTCATCCCTTCCTCGTTTTCTAACGACTAGATGGGGACTACGTTGAAGATCTTGAACTTACCACGGACCGATTTTCCATGCTCGGCCTGGTCGGACTTGCTCCTTTTGATTGTTGATTGTACTTGTTGCATGTGCTTCAGCTGATGTTGGGCTCCCTTTTATTCTGCTTTCTATCCTATTTTTGACTGTAACTTAAGGGCGTATGACCCTTTGACACTTAAGCTTGTGCTGTTGTGTACTTTATTTTAGTTTTGGACTGTAAGTTTAATTCGGATATTTCTGATGGGTTGTATTTGGATATTGTTGGACTGTAAGTTGTATTTCGTACTTGTATTTTATTTTCCGCTGCTTTAGACTCTGTTTCACTTGGGGTTATATTGTATCATTTGTCTAGACTGTTGGGTTCATTTCTGTTTAAGTTTTGGATCATCGTTGCGTCCCTGTCTGGGGCGTGACATATTGTTAATAATTTATTTTGAATTTCATTGTGGCTTTCGCTTGAATTATTCATTTATTTTAAGAAAAATAATTAAACACATTCTTTGGTTTAGTAACGCTCAAAAATCCTTTATAAAAAGTGGGGCATTATAGTTTTCCTCATTTAGGAGTGTGTGAGGATTTTATGTACTCAAAATCTTTCATTATTTTGCCTAATGAATCATAAAGATCAATGGGTAATGATGTGTGCGTTCATGATAACTATCATCATAATCTGAGCAGATGAGTTAGGAATTACCTCATTTTCCTACTCTTTTGCCATGAGACAAATAAATGTCTCTTCTTCAGTGTCAAAAGAGTAGCCAGCTTCATTGTTTTCTGACTATACTACTTCTTTACACTTGGATGTCTTAGTCTCAGCATCCATCATAACCTTCTTTATTTCATTTCTTCTTTCTCTAAAGACTTTATTTTATTCATCATTTTTGTATTTGTTGACTGGTGGATAGAGGCAGTCAACTGCAAAGTGACCTGGTTGTCTGCAATTCCAGCACAAGTCTTCCACTTTCTTATCAGCTCTCTTGGGCGGTCTCTCAACTTTTTTTTTTAGAAGGAGTTGAATACCTTCTAGAGGACTTTCATTTATTCAACAGGACAATTAACCACTCAACAGTTCTCTGAAGGAGCTGTTGACAGTGTATCTTAGCTAAGAAATCAACTATTTACGAAATCAGTTTTCTTATTTAAACACCGGAAGTCTTACACTACTTTTTGAGTTTGTTTTATCAACACTTGTACTTTTAGAGATTTATGAGATTGTTTGATAGCAAATATAAAGTAATGTAATATAATGCATAAATATAAAGCAATAAAGTAAAGAACACTGAATTTATAGTGGTTCGAGGATGGGGTAATTCCTCTATCTACTCTTCTCCTACTCCACGAGGAGTTCACTATTGTAACAAATGACTTTAGTTAAAAAATAAAGTCCAAACAGCCTTTATTACACAACTAGCTATTTCTTGGACTTACCTCTTCTCCAGACAGATTCCTATGTACTTCAGCTCTTTGAATCTTCAGGATCTGATCAACATAGCCCTCCTTGGATTATAAACTAGTTCGACCTAGAACCTTACTGCACTTCCTTCAATACTTGGTAGTACAGACCCCTTTTTGTTTTCACGAAAGTTTCCTCTTCAACTGTTGAACAACTTCGATCTTTCATTGAATGTGTTGGATGAAGTGTCTTTGAATAGTTTGAGGATTTTAGCAGTTAAGCTTAAGATAGAGTATTAAAAATTCTTACTCGAGAAACCCTCTTGTGTTCTTCTTGTTTCAATTGTATTGCACATTGTTTTTCTTGTATTTTTTCGAAAAAAAAATTGTTAGCCTTTATAGTAGGAGTTTTAATTTTATCCATTGAAAAGATAAACAAAAATTCAAAACCTTACTTTGTGTTTGTTAACTTGTCTTGTCTTGCAGCTTTAGATGTTGACTCAACCTTGTTCTCAACTTTGTGCGGGTTTTACGAAAAGTTGTCGCATCTAGCTTCCCATTTGTTCATTCATTTTGCATCCTTTCGGCTTGAGCACTTTAAGGTTTCGGGTATGTCATTGTTACCAAAACAAGTAACTTCCTTGATTTCAATGCAAATGACGGACTTTTTTGATTATCTCTTAGTCCTTCAACTGTTTGACCCCTTTGACTTATGCTCGAGTCTTCTTCGATGGACTGTTGTCGATCTTCTAAAATACTTGGTTGTCGACTTGGCCGAGAGTCTTGATCGATGCAAACTCAATGCGAGTCTTCCGATGATATCTTGTAAGTCTTTTGCAATTCTACATATCTGTTTTTTTAATTGAAGCAATTTTAAAATTTATTTTATATTAAAGAAATTGAAATAAAAACGAATTACAATATTCCAAATTAAGAAAAACATATTTTACAAATTAAAAAAAAAACAAAATAAATGGTGCCAAAATAGTACATCGTCATGCTGCACTGTAGAAAATGTATAATAGCGCCAACATGTGGCTCACTGCTCGAGGAAATTTATAGCAATGGCGTTAGTTTGATTATATCTTAGGAGTTGGTCTTAATAATCTTGTGGCCCTTAGCTTTTGAGAATTGGATGATATATATATATATATATATATATATATTTTTACGGAAAAATAAAATATCACTCCTTGAATTTGGCCATATGTCTCATGTACCCTCTAAACTTGCAAATATATTATATGGATAAAATTACCCTTAATAAATATGAATCAACATAATTCTTAGTAAATTTTGAATATTTTGTGCCATATTTGGTTTACATTCTCATTAAATTCAAAAAGTGATTTTTTTAATTGTACATTAAGTACTTCAAACTTTAAGAAACTAAAGCAAAAAAAAATTAAATATGAAAGATGAATGGAAAAATAAAGGAATAATTATTTAATTGAAATAAACTTTCAATATTAGAAAAAATATGAATAAATATTTTTTTTAAAGATAATTTAGTTATATATTTTATATTTTACCATTTATTTCTTGTTGATTCTAACATGATTCATAATCCAAAATATAGCGTTAATACATTGCCATATTTAATGTATAATCAATATTAATAATGACACAAAGTAACTATTAAAATAATTTAGATACTAAATCTTGTTATTTGAGCATATATTGTTCAAAATATTTATATATTACCAAAGAAAATATGTAATATTTCTTCTTTCTCACTAAACTATTAACATATATCATTATATCATAAATATGAATTACCAAAAGTATGTATGTATATTCAGTATACAAAATATGTATGTATATTCAGTGTACAAAAATATATTTATTCGTATTATTGAAAGAGTTTAAAATTGATTTCTTCAAAAAAAACAACAAAAAAAGAGTTTAAAGATTGATAGTTATTTTTACATTGAACTCAATCAATCAAAATAATTTCTACATTTAATATTTTTATATATTTGTTACACTCATCTATTATTAAAATATTTCTAGCATTTGAATTAGTTAAGTTACTAATTGCTTTTTGTAAAAAATAAAAACTGAATAAATGTTAGGAAATTCATTTTATAGATTTTGATTATACTTATAAAACTTTGTATTAGGAAATGTTGGCACCCCAATTTTAATGTAACTAGTTTTTTACCCGTGTTATGCACGTGTGTGATTTGTACTATTACATGTACATTTTCTAATAGTTCTATGAAATCAATCTCATTCATTTAGGGGATGACAATATTCCCGCCCCCGTTGGTAACCGAATAGAATGAGACGAGGAATCACAGGTTAATTTGGGGATGGAGCGGGGATGGAGATTCCCTGCTTCTTAAGAATCGGGGATGGGACTCTGACAATATTTATATCCCCAACCCTTCCCACTGACGATTAGATAAAATGAGAATTTCTCCGTTCTTATCCTCATTCCCCGAACATGTTTATTGTATTTATCTACTATTAATATTAATTCTATTTTTATTTTTAATTTAATTATAGAAATTAAAACTAATAATATTTACAATTTTACTTGTTCTCATTCTTTATGTTACAAATAGTCTTTTGCACGTGTGATGCACGGGGGTATATCCGTGATGCGTCCATTTTCTACTATGATATTTGCATTTTTTTCTAATAGTTCTACGAGTCTTGTCACATCCATTATAATAATTTTAATAAAGTACCTTTTAATGTGTTTTATTAATAAAGTCAAAAGTGAAAAAATATCATACATCAGAATAATAAAAAATTACATGTAGCTTTGAAAACTCATTTTTCATAAACTCTGTAGGTGTACCTTTATCACTCATTTCATTTTAGTCATGTTAGTTCCCTATGAGTGTGAAAATATGTGTCATACTATTTTTTAAAGTAATAAATTTGGATGTAAATTTATTCTCCAAAGTTGTTTGTATGTGTAGGAAAACTAAGTATAAAGGACATATGAGATAATAAAAACATAGTTATGGTAATATTTCTTAATTTTATTATATTTATTTTTTTAGACATATTTTTATTTTTTGTGTGGATTTTGTTATATATTTTATTAATCACATTTTCAAGTTAGTTTTTAAAATTTTGAAATTTTGTTCTAAGGATTTGGATTTTTCCAATTATTATGTTCTATTCAGGTTCTCATATTTGCTATCTTTTATACCATATGATGCACAAATTGTTTTTTACAAAAATAAATTTAGTGGTTACAAATGCTTAGAATTTCAACAAATAATTTGAATAAAAAGATAATTAAATTGATTATAAATCATACAATTAAAAGTATGAAAATAAATTATTATAAATTATGAAATGTAAATTCCCGACAATATATTTGGTTGATAATAATTTTTGTGAATATGAATTGTATCTATATATTGAACATGTTTATATATAAGAAAGTAAAAGCTAGAAAAAAATTGATAATGTTGAACATTTAATGTATTATTTTTCAATGAAATCATTAATAAAGTCATTTCAAATTTTAATATCGTATTAAAGTTTGTAAAGTTAAACAATTGTTAGAATTATTAAAGGAATTAAATAAAAATCATGTTTATATTTAGCAACATAACTTTATAGGAAAACAAATTATTTCAAAAGAATAAAAATCACTATATGTATATATATATTAAAAAAAGTCAAACAAATAAATTCACATCTAATAGTCCAAATGTACAACTTTAAAGGTTGAAAATGAAATCACAAATATTTGTTACTTCTCATTTTTCCATAGATTTTTACTGCTTTTTTTGGAAGAATTTTTATTAATTTTTTTTAGAAATGAAAATTGGAGGAAAATATTTGATTATAATTAACTTTTTTTTTGAAATCTATTTGATTACAATTCTAAAAATAGTCTCTCTTTATATATAAATGTTTAATTTTTATTGTATATATATTATATACAATATCGGTGTCAAACTGAATATCGTAAAAATTTGATTATTTTAGATATATTATAGGTCAAAATGGATCTAAAACAAAAAGTTATTAAATTTAAAAAAAATATAATAATATAGCACACACGCAAAATTCGAAACCCAATTTAAATAATTCTCTTTTTTATATAACTTTAAAAGTGATTATTTATTGAAAGAAAGTTGACTATCAAAAATAATAAAATCACAAATATTATTTATTTTTTATTTTTCCATAGATTTTTACTACTTATTTAGAAGAATTTTCATTACTTTTTTAGAATAAAAATGGTGGAAATTTTTTTGGCTACTATTCTAAGAATAGTCTCTCTTTATATCTACATATATATATAGGTATAGGATCATATATGGCAAGGGCCTTACCATGTGGCAGTGTGGACAAATCTAAGCCGTTACCATGTTTAATCCAAAGGCAAGAATTTTTTTCGAATTTATTTTTTTTTTAAATTGAACACAACCCATTTAAGGGCACAATAGACATTTTGTACCTATTAGAAAACGGTAGTTTTTGGTACCCTCCCCACAATCCCCCTTTTTTTGGGATTTCAATTAATCTTCTCCCATTATTTTGCAATCCTATTTCCACACAAAATCAAAAAACCCCTTCTTTTTTGTCTCATCCTTATTCACTACCCCACTCCTACGTCTGGCCATTTTCTTCTTCTCTCTAACCTTCAAGTGTCCAGGAGAAAATTCCTTGTCAGTATCGGTGTTTGGCCGAATTCTTTCGACATCAAAACTCCAAGAACGCATCAGTAGTATTGTTGAAGGTAAGTCCCTAGTTCGATTTTTTCAACTTTTGGTTTGTAGATTCTTTTGGAAAGGGTTTTTTCCTTATTTTTTCGTCCGTTTTATTCTCCAATCACGATGATGTTTTCTGAGTGTTTTGGAGTTAGTTGCACTGGGTAGAGGCCTTTTTTTATTATTTTGAATTTCCTAGGGTTTTGCTACTCGATTTTTACAGACCCCCCCCCTTTTAGTTTGGGTTTATAGAATTATATCCTTGTTCGTAATGGGTTAGATTTAGTATAATATTTTTTGGTGTAAAATTATGAAAAAATGATGTACATTTAGATAATGAATTGTGTAATGATTTATGTTATTGAATTGTGCCTTTGATTCCTAATTTGGTGTACATTTATGTAAGCATGATACATCTCTTAGTTATTTTGGTATATAGCTAAATCCTTTTGTGCAATTTTTTGCCCAATGTCTGAATTAGGGGGAAAAAATGAGGCTAGATATATGTATGTAATATCCCATGAAATCTATGATGATAAATAATATTAAATTCATTTTTAGCGCTAAATTATCTTTTTATTTGTGTATTTTTTTGGTGAATCTCCCCTGTTATATCTTGTGTACAAGTTAATATGGAATGATAGATTTTTTTTTTTTTACTTTTCGTATATAATTAAACAGAGTTTTTGTGTTTTGGTATATTTTACTTAGGAATGATATATGTTTTCTTACCTTTGGTATATAGTTGAATGTATTGTGGTGTTTTATTTAACCCCGCAGAAAAAAAAAAAAAAAGAGCCATGGATATATGTATTGGTGCATATTTAACATTATTATAATGACATGAATATGTGTTTTGATGCATTGATAAGTTTGGTAATGAGTATATAATATCCATGCAATGCATAACGACGAATGGTGTTTAAATAACATTATTTTCGTATACAATTAGAGTTCATACAGTGCCCAATTAGTTTAATTGGTGTATTTTTTTTATATATATTGTGCTTGAGTTCCGCATTCTTTAATAGTTCATGTTTCTCAATACTAGGTTTATAATTTTCAATGACAAGAGGAAACAGAAAAAGATCTGCATCTCCAGGGCCGAGCGAGGGTGCGCGTAATGTTAACAAGATGTCCAAGACTGCCAAATATGCTTTGAAATCTTCGATGCCCAAACTGAGGAAATTGTAGCTTATAGTTATTTAGCCCATTTTGTTTTATTGTACCCGTGTAAATGAATTGATGAAAACTTAGCTATAAGTTGGTATACATTTAGTAAATAGTTGGTATACAATTAGTTCAGTTATTTTTATTTTAATTATGGATATGAATTGATGAAAACTTAGCTATAGATTTATATACAGTTAGGCAATTGTTGGTATACAATTAGTTTTTATGCGATACACAAATGCATTTGTTGCATCCTTTTTCTTTTTTTGGTTGACTAGTTTGATGTTAACATTGTTTTTTTTCGGCAATTTTGTTTTATGAGTTTTTCAGTTGGATCTGTTCTCTCGATATTTGCAAGCACGTGAGTGTTATCAGGCAGCGCGTAATGTTGAACAATCTGAATATTTGTACACCTAATCAGTCAAATGTATACACAAAATAATTTTCAAAATATACAATATTGTCAATATTAGTATACAATATTCTCAATTAAACATCCAACAATGCACTACTGAATACTTATATTATCATCAAGTATTGGGCAAGTGTACACCAAAATATGATTTTAGGGTACCGTAATGAAATTATTTTTATACCATATTTTTATGATTATAAAGCTCCGAAGTATGCACATATATACACCAAAATATGCTTCCGATGTACGATATTGTCAATATATTTATACCAATTTAAGTACCAATGTTGAGTCTCAAATAAGCATCCAAACACGCTATATTTTATGTTATATTAGCACCAAACTATACATATTTATACACGAAATAATGCGTCCAGAGCACAATATTATAAATATTGGTATACCAAAATACGCATATCTCCCATGTCGAACACCTTCTTTGTCGTTCAAAAATGGTGGATAGGGATTGTTTTTGTGATTTTGATGAAGATTTTTTTCCCTGCTCGTTAATTAAGAGTGAAGAAGATAAGAGTGAAGAAGAGAGAGAATCCGTTTTCTTTTGCTCATGATTAGGTGTGGTTGTTATGGAAAGTGATATTGAATATATCCCTTAATTTTAGGAAAGTAAATATGGTATTATATTTACACCATTTTGATAGTTACCGATTTACCCTTTTTATACATAAAATAATTAAAAAATGGTGTATTTTAGGCCTAATCTAAACCCTTGATTAAATAGGATGGATGGATGGGATCTGTCCACACTGCCACATGATAAGAGGCTGCCACATGAGATCCCATCCCTATATATATATATATATATATATTATATTTCTACTTTGTAACATATATGATGTAAGCTAGGTTTGTACCAGTATGATGTGTAATTTGTATTATACGATGAGATTTATATTTCCACGCACAAAATTATAAATCTCACATAAAAGTACATAATACTGAAACATAAAATTATAAGAACATAAAGATTACATAAAATAACTAAAATTGCTAAAATAGATAAAATTACATAAAATAACTAATGATTGAAAATACAAATATGCTTATTAATTATAAAGTAATAAAAATTAATATTAGATAAATTAAATATAGAATATTATGGATTATTTTTTTAGTGCGAGAGTAATGATCTTTGAAATAGAATACAAATTTCGGAAAATCGATGTCATTTTCCATTTTATGTTTTACTTTCTGTTCTAATCCGATAGATGATGGACATGTGTATATATCTAAAAAATCAATGACATGTATTTATCTGTTAACACATGCCCACCATCCAATTATAGTGGAATAAAGAGTGTAACACAAAAGTGAAATAGGAAATATGTTTCATAGGAAATATGTCCCACATATTCCGCACAAAAGTAGTTCTACCTAAAAAATTATAGGAACTAGTCTTTGGTTTTTCAATTTTTTTTATTTTTCATAGTTAAATATATATATTTCTGTTAAATATAAACTATATTCTCAAATATGTATTTGACATATTTAATTAATTTTTGGAGTCGCTTTCCCCAAATAAATCAAGACAATCACATTTGAAGAGAAAGGAAAATGCTTGGTTGCATATTTTGAAGAAAATCCTAAATGAAAAATAAAAATGGTTGTGATTGGTTATACTTTTATTCCATCCATTTTTATTTTTGAGAGAATAATGGTGAAATCTTTTTTAAAAGTGAAAGTCAGATGTGTAAAGAAAAAGTGATGACTATGTGATATGATAAAGAATCTTTTAGAGATATTGATTGTTTGTGAAAAATTTTATGGAAATAATAGTGTAAATATATTGTAAGAAAATTGAACAAAAATAAAAAATTGATCCAAAAATAGGCAATATGAATCTCATTTTATACATTTTGTTAACAAGATTAAGAGAAAAATAATATAAATAGTGATAAATAAAAGAAATTATCGGAATTCTTTATAAATAGGGAGAGGAGAGAGTAATAAATAGTATAACTGAGTATTGAGAAATGTGAAAGAGAAATAGTAAAATGAGATTTCCTTTGAAAATGTTTCATTTTTTTCACAAACAATTACACATCCTAAAATTTTTTCGCTCCAAAATGAAAATTTTGGAAACTAATTCACAACCCAACCCAATTTTCACTCCAAAATGAAAATTTTGGAAACTAATTCACAACCAAGCACAACCTTTGTTTTCAAACTTAACCTCCAAAAATAAAAATGTAATTAGTTAATTTTAATTATTTGCATTTTTGTACATTTTCAAAATATTTTCGGAAAGAAAGAAAAAAGCATTGGCAGAACCATTTCCTGAAATTGAGTTAACCCAATGACCACGGATATTACTCTTCAGTGAAGAGGTCCGAATTCGAGTCTTTGCTAGAGCTAGCAAAAGCTCGGCCAGGCCAATGCTCAAAACTAAGTTGGGTCCAGCCAACCCAAAAATCACCTGGACCGATATTATTTCGGCCCAACCCAACTCAAAACACATTTTATGTGTAAAATGTATCGTGCCACTCAGGGTGAGCTAAAGTAGGACCGACTTATTTCGGGAATAAAACCCAACCCAACCCAATTATCAGGCTGGATGGGCCGGTCAAGGGAAAATCGGGGGTATGTTCAAAAACGGCCTTATTTCAAGTTTGAGTAACAACTATGGCCATCCTTATTAAAAGGATTCAAATATGCACTAAAGTTCCCGTTATACCCTTTATAACAGAATAAGGAAATATGATTAATTCGTCAGATTTCACGAATCACGAACACTTTTCGCTTTCTATTTCTGTTTCATTCGTGGCATTGTTACACCTACTTAGATCCAGTCTCCATACGGAGGTTTTAAAAAGATCATGTCAGGTTTTCAGCCGATAAACTTAACAGGTCATAGAATTTTAAAAAATGTTCGATTCTATGTTATCGGTTCCAAACCAAGGTTTACGGTGAAAATGGAAATAGTCCATTACGACCATATCGGCCCAACATGCTTCCGTAAAATTAATAAATCCCTTAAAATTCATACCTCTTTTGGCCAAAATAAAGACCGGGTTAAGTGGTTCGCAACGCCACCATCGGAATATTATCGCTTGGATCGTTTGACAAAACGACTCCTCACTGTTCAACCTCACCCTCGGGGAAGATGATCTCGCAAGTTATCCACTCCTTCGTAAACCGGCAAAGACAACCTTGGTTCGTTTCCTACTCCAAGGCGTAAAAGTAATTCTTCAAAGGGATGAATCAATAGTACATTATGAACACATGTTGAACAAACAGCCTTTATTTTATTAAGAACTTAAAGAAAAATTTATTACATCAGTAATCTCCTTTTGGGAGGAGAAAACCTGTTTAGCCTCTCATAAAGGCTATTACACTCTTGTACATAAAATTAAAAAACTAAACTTTAAAACTGAAAACACTCTGAAATTCTAAACACTCAATATTACAGAAATTTTTATTGTAGAAGACTTAGGAGAATTTTCGATGTCCTCAGCCTCCTTCAAACTCTGGTTTAAATAGATGTAAGTCCGGATTTCAATTTCGGACTTCAACCCTTGTTGAAATGTAAAACGTCACTGCTTACATCATACTCTTGAATTATTGCTTTCCACTTGCACGGCAATTAGTTGGCCTTTCCTTTTTTTCTCATGGATGGCCCCATCTTGTCAGTATCCGAAGTTCTTTATGCAAACTTCCAAATCCTGCCGACTCGCCCTTTGTCTTGCAATACGTTGGGCCGGCATCTTTCATGGACCCACTATTCGTCTTTTTCTAAGTGGGTTGTTACTGTCCTGAGTCACATGTCTCCACTAGCTTTGTTGGGGAATCTACTTTTTTGGTGGTCCCCGAAACTTTGATACTTCGTGACTTTTCTTCTCTCGTCGCCGAGTCTTCTCCGATCGACTTTTGGCGAATCCTTTGCCAAATTCCGGTTCTTACGGTTTTGACATTAGGGACAGACCGAAGTTCCCAATGGCCGATATGAGCCATATTGCAATATTTCCGACGAGTTTCTTTACTCCCCGGCAACTTGTTTTCCCACAGAAGATTTCTTTTCTTTTAGAATAGGTCTTCTGCGAATCTTGTAGTTTTTCCTGTCATAGTATTCAACAAGAATGATCCGTTCACTGAATTTTGATAGAACTTGAACGGAAACTTGACTTTGTCCATCTCGGTGAGACAGACCCACAATCCCCACGCCTTCTTTTGTAGTAATCGATCTTGATGAAGGTCATAGCCAAGTGTATTTCTTGAACTAGCCTCCTTGATGTTTTTGAAGGCTCTTTCATCCGGGTCTTCTAAGCCTAATGTCTTGGAAGGATTCATGTCCACCTTTTCCGACGGGCTCTCTGCCGCACTTATGACTTATGAAATCGACTCAATGTATCCCCTCGTTTTTAGTTGTCATTGTTGGACCAACACTCATAATCGCTCCTCGGATCCACTTGGGTAATTTTGTAATCTCCAGGAAGCCTGGTGAAGTAGTATAGATTGAGGCCAAAGCCCCAAACTCGTACCACCTCTTCACACTTGGTGGCCGAATTTGGTAACATCCAAAACCCTGGATATTTTCGAAACGCGTCGATCTTTATTTTTCGGAGATATCCCTTGCTCAGTGTCGTTTCTCCCACCCGCCTGGTATTTCCAAGAAGAAGAAACTTTAATCTCGTTAATATCAACCTTAGAAGTGCCCATCATAGGCCTAAGATTGATCTATTCATCCTTTACCCCGGACGTCTTTGGGTTGATGTGATAACTCGGGATTTGACTCGGGAGTATCGTTTTCCTTGGGCCAACATTTACGCGACTTAGGACTTGTGCTAGAGTGACCTGGAATCTGCTACGGGTTGGGAGCCCTGCGCTCTAAACGCTCCATTTGCTTATTAGCGGCCCGGAGGAGTGGCCCTTGAAATGCCATTCTCAATCGAGAGTGAGACAGGACACATGCTCGTATACGATCGGTTACTTTGTCCGATCATTCCTTTGTAATTTCGAGCCAAATCAAGATAGGGTATCAAATTCTCGGAGTAGCATTTCCGGTGGTCTCCAAGATGTCTTGATGTGAGGATGGAATCACCCTTCAATTCCCTCCATCTCTTGTTAGAAAATGCGCAAGAATATTTTCATGAGATTTTATAATGACAATATCATAATCATAATATTGACATTCACCGCCATCTAAGTATCTAGCTTTTTTCTGGTTTTGATTCAATTTTGTTTTTGAAAAGCTTTAACACTTGAATTATCAATTTTTAAGATAAACTTTTTAGCCAAAGTAAAAATAAATGCCATTTTTAAAAGCCTTTACATCGCAAAGAATTCTTTCTCGTTGATATGCCATAAGTCGATTCACTGGGTGTGAATAAACCACTGCAAAGATATCTGCATGGCACTTCTCCATTTGGTGTAGCTTTTGTAAGTACCGCCCACCAATAATCACGGCATCCGTATAAAGAACAGTTCATCTTCATCCTGTGGAATTACAAGTTTCGGAAGATTTTTGCAAACTTCCTTAAGTTGCTTGATTCCTTCTTGATGTTCATTCTCCCATTTGAATATCGCATCTTTTTTAAGCAATGGGCTAAACACCTTCCTCGTAATGTGCTAGATTGTTTATGAACATTCCAAAGCAAAATTGACAACTCCAAGAAAACTCGAAGTCGCTTCTTGTCTTTCAATGTATCGGAAATCCTCAGTATCTTTTCTACAATATGACTTTGTAGGATTATTCATTCGTCGATCTCAATTCCTAGGAATTCAATCTGTCTTGTTGCAATCAACGCCTTCTTCTCTCGAAAGCACTAATCCTTCTTGTGACAAACATCGAAAATATTTCCAAATGTTTGAGATGCTCCTTCATGTTCTTTGATGCGATTAGGATGTCATCGATATACACGAACATGAAACTGAAATCCAAATATATCTGGGGTGCATTAGCCAATCCCATAGGCATCACATTCCAAATATAGTGTCCTTGTGGTGTAGAGAAAGTCGTGAACTTCTTGCTTTCTTCATCCATCTTAATCTGGTAAAATCCGGACTTGCAATCGAACTTTGAGAATATCTTGGCACCTTTGATACTGATTAACCGGATGTTCTCTGCTTGGGATATAGTATCCGTCGAACTCCAAAATGTTATTAATTCCTTGTAATTAATAACAAGTCTCTCGCTTTCCTCTTTTGATTTCTCCATGGTTTTGACTAAGAACCCTGGACTTGTATGGAGAAACTCCTGGTGAAATTAACTTAAGGTCAAGATGTTCCTTAAGTATCTTCTGCATATCCTCACGATCCTCCTGGTTCATAAGGATTGGTTTGAATCTTACGAACTCGTACTCCTTTCCTGGCTTAACCTTCAAGGATGCTCTGAGCTCGTTCTTGTCCCACCATGCCAAAGGATCTTCATTATAATTCCTTTGGATCTTCTTCTTGATATCCTCGAGTGTTATTTGTTCCTCAATGGTTACATCACTCTGTGGATTCTCCATAAGACTCATCCATAATTCTGCAATGACTTCTGGAGTAACTCGTTCTTCACCTTGTACTCTAAATGAATACAAGTTGTTATCCCATATTTTTTGATCCTTTTGAATCGAACCAAATTGTCTATAGGATAATAATGCTTCACCAAATTTTCTTCGATCCGCCATTTTTGGATTGCGAAGTTTGGCTTCATCACCACGCTTGCTGCGAAAAATAATAGGCATTTTTCTGTAAAATGCTTATCGCAGTCTCTGGACAATAATCTTATGATCACATAAGGTTGTGAAAATAAGTCTTCTCGTCTCATTTTCTTGTGTGAATCGCTTGAATGTTTGTAGGAAATTGTTTCCTAGCAAAATATCTGCACCTGTATCATGGAAATAGATTGGTGGCGTCTTCACTTTGTACCATGGGGTACCGCCCGCGCCTCCGATCATTATTTCTGCTTGTTTAATTCCCCTGTTAAGGATAAGAATCCGTTTAGAGAAATCTCTTCCTGCAATAGCTGGTAAATCTTCTCCAATTTCTTTAGGAAAAACATCCGGCTTTGCAGTACATATTCCGGCACCTGAATCAATATAGGCGGCGAAATACTCGGCCTTGTATTCAGCATATAACATTCCAATAGAAATGTATATGGAGAATGGACTAGTGATCATCTCGATTCTCGTATCTTTTATTAGCCACTGTGAACTCCATTCCGTCTTGTAATCTTTCCCAAGGTTTATGCTCCTCAAGAAATTCAATTCCCAAAAGTATTAATTGTTGGAATCTTTCCGCAACTCCTGTGATAGTAAGCTCAATTTCTCCTATCTTCAGGCTTCCTTGATACCTTCCAACGATTGGTTGTTGGAGATAATATAGAACATCACAAGGAAAAATGTTATCCTTTTGAGTAATGTTGAATATTACTTCAACCTCTCGCCATCCTTCAGGACATTTCAGCTCTCCTGATGTTTTAATAATATCAGGGATATGCTGAACTGTACTTGGTCTCTTTTCTTCCCAACGGCTGCTACTCGTCATTTTGTCCTGTTGGAAAGACATCCTTCTTGGCTCAACTCTGAGACTTCGACTTTTGTTGAAGACTGGTTGATCTTGTATTTTCATATCGATCTCCTTTATAGTTGGAGATTCAATAATTTCTGGTAAAACTACCCTGGCAAAGTCCTCGAAAATCCTTGGGACTTCGATAAATTCCTTTCTCAAGAATACTTCTGAATGATGTGTATTCGAGAGAGCATAAGATATCTTATATGTGATCGAGTAGGGTCGATTCCCTTCTTTCATCAAATCATCTCGTTTGAAATCTTGATGAAAGGTTAGGACTCTACTGAAGTCTCGATCTCCCAGATTATATGCAATTCTGGGATAGACATTAAATGCCAATTTTCCAAAGATACAAATTTTCAGAACCGCTCCAAGGCATGAATCCTTGAGGTTTGAGATTCGCTTGTCAAATCGAATGGAGTTGAGTGGCGAATCTATTCCTTCTTTGAATGTTGCTTTAATAATGACTCTTATGGCTCCGATATGAATCCATGAGAGTGTATTTGCAACTTCTCTTTTAACTCTGCTTTTGATCTCCTGGTTTCTCTAATAGGGACCAACTGCATCTCGATCAGGTTCCCGGTAAACTCCATCGGAATGGCAAATTCTCCGGTTGTTACCCTGTGGATAATTTGGTGTTTTCTGTTACGAATACCAATCTTATCCAAAACCTTTTCCATTGCTCCAATTGTAAATCCATCATAGACTTGAAGCTTTGGATCTTCCTTCATAATTCTCATAAGAGTCTTATGAGAAACTGTCGTGTGAGAGAGGAATCCTGACATATCCTCTCTGACTGTCTGTTGAAGAATTTCTTCTTCACTCCGATTCTGAGCTGGAGGCACTTCCATCGTCAGAATAGATTTCTTCTTCATAGATGCTTTCATCTGAGGGAATATCCTCAAATTGATACACCTGTATAAGATCTTGATAGTAGACAGCTTCTTCGATTTCGGTGTAGCCTCGAAACTGTCTCGACTCTCGTTTACGGTTTTACGGACAATCGGTTGAGATATGTCCTCTTGCTCCGCATGTCCAGCAGAATTACTGATCTTTGAAACTTTCATTTGCTCTAGTGTGAGCACGCTGAAAGTTCTTCTTCCTGGATTTCTGCAGGTCTTGCTTGATTAGAACCCGATGATGAGGCTCTACTCCTACTTGTGCACTCGGTCTTTGCCCGACTTATAACCGGGCTTTTGTTTTGACCAAAACCTTCTAGGTCTCCATGAAGACCTTCTTTTGTTGCTACTTCCTCGGCGGTATGGATGGATGGCTTCGCTCCTTCTTCCTTTTGTGCGCGCTTGTTGACCTCCCACCTTTGTTGGGATATCATTATCTATGCAACATAGAGGAAGCGCTTTGTTAATTCCTCTTAATCTCTTGTAATTCTTGTCTGTTTGCTTGGTAACACCATTCGGATAACTTGGCCTTTAGGAAAGACATTTTTCTCGCACGTTTCTACTTGACTCCACCACTTGTATTCACGATAAGCATTTCTCTCCGGGGACTCGGAATCTTGGCAAAGAATATTTGTGCGCCTTCTTTTTCCTCAATCTTGGATTTCCACCGGTATTCGGTGAACAACTTGATATATTCGTCAATGTGACAAATATCCGAGAACTTCAGCTATAGAGGGCTTGTTTATATTTCTTTCTTTTTTCCTCCTCTAATCCTCAAAAATAACCGTCGTGCCGATAAATTGGATTTTGAATAGTTTTGCCATACCATCGACAATTCCTTTAAGTGATTCCCCGATGTGACCGAACTTTTAAATGCGGCATCGGTCATATCCCAGGCAATCTTCATCGATCCTTCAAGACTCATTTCAAGAAGTAAAATGAATGAATCCTTTGTAAGATCGAGGGTTCTTTGAAATTCTCATAGTTGAAGCCCATTCATCAATGAGAACTTCTCTGTTTTTAAAATGGGATGTCCAGATTTAACATCAACCCATACGGATGTATTGGGTCGAGTGCGTTCTTCCATAAGGCGTCGATAAACATTCGACCTTAGGTAGGTTGTGCAGTTCCCGCATGAGGGTTTCGACCTCCTGTCCCCGAAAGTGGATCACTTCCCGTCGTGAAATCCCCAAAGATGTGGCATCCTCTCGCCCCGAGCTCCATGATGCGAACCCGCACTTTCTTCGACGTTAGGATTAAGCGGTGGCGGTGGTGGAATTGGTCTACTTGTGGGTCATAGGTTACCAAAGCCGATTCTCACTGCGTTCATCTTTAAATCTACAATACCGAATCCCGCGAAGGATTCGCCACAGTCATGTAGATCTTTAAGATTCATCTTTTCGATATCCATCTTTTTAATTTTTGATGGATTTTCCTTTGATTAGAGCAATGAGCTTCTCCTCATCCGTCATTTTTCGTATGACTTCGGTTGATTTCCCCTTTTGGTGTAAATAGTGGTCATGCCCCAAAATCAATCGTTTCTTCCTCAGGATGAACTTGGCTTGTCCTCCAGGTTCTTGATTGCTTTCGTTTGAATATCATGAAGGAGTTGAGAGTTTCCTTCGATATTTCACCATCGTCTCCATCCGGTTCGGATCGATGAACTTGTCTTGGTAGATGAATATGTCGGTTGCCATAATTACCGCACTCGTCTTACGGATTTCTCTAAGATCTTTGAGATCTTAGATTTATCTGAAGTATCTCGTTCGCTCCGGTACACCATCGGGAATCATTGTTCGATGGGAATTTTCATGAACCGTTTCTTGAAGGTTCATCAAGTGAACATATAAGTGCAGTTAAGCATCGGAATCGCTATAATATTCTTTCGCATTTTGCATTGCCTTAAGGTTTCCCGTCGGCTCCCTGCTGTTCCTTTTCTTCATGTTGGTATTCCCGATATGAAACCCAGTCAGGTGTTCTTGTGCATACATCGTCAATATTTGACGATATGTCTGTAAAGGGTACATCTCGGACATCGGTCAGGATCCATAATCTCGGAGTAATTTCTCCTCACCAATTGTTAATTACATAAATATATAAATTTAACTAAAAGTTCTTAATAAACCTAAAGCCTCGATACCATTTTTTTGCGCCCTTAAAACCTTTAAAAACCATTAGTTTACCTTTAATTCAATATAAGGGGTATTTTGGGGTTTTATCAAATAAGAATGCTATTTTTGAAACTTTTGAATAAGTAAGGCCATTTGTGTATATGGGGTTTAAAATTAGGCTATTTTCAATCATTTCCCGGAAAATTGCGAGCTCTAGTATCTGCAAGGGCCGAATTTTTGGAAAAAGGAAAAAGAAGCCATTTCCTGAAATTGAAATCAAATCAAAACATAGTATAGGGTTTCTACTCACTTTCCTTAACCGCCACCACGTTCCACAGTCCACACCCAAATCGCCACCATGAACAACCACCACAACACACGGCGGAAGAAGCAGAAACTGACACCAGAAGCTCAGTTCCGGTCAACACTCGACCACTGCTCCAAAACGAAAAACCTCTCCGCCGCGATCTCGCTCTACGAATCCTCAGCCTCTCCGGCCCTCACCCTCAACAACCTCAACTCCTTCCTCTACATCTGCTCCGAATCCCTATCTGATCCTGAAACCCGAGAACCCGCCATTGATTTTGGGTTCAAGTTGTTCCACCACCATAACAGCGAAAACTTCAAGCCAAACGAGGCGACGCTCACGGCTGTGGCCCGGCTGGCGGCGGCGAAAGGTGACGGCGAATACGCGTTTGAGCTTGCGAAGAGCGTGAAGAACTATGCGGTCGCGCCGAAGCTAAGGACTTTTGTGCCGGCGTTGATTTGCTTTTGTGGTGCTGGAGCGGCGGATAAGGCGTATGAAGTGGAGGAGTATGTGAAGTCCGTTGGGCTGCATTTAGACGAACCTGAGCTCGCGGCATTGTTAAAGGTGATAACTTTTTTGGATTTTTTTTTATAAAGAACACAGAAAAAAATTAATGTTCTGCTATTGTGATTGAATTTTTGATTGCGTTTACTTACTTCCTTTCAGAGATAGTGATAATTCATTTGGCACATTATCAATACTTCTTCAGTGGTAGAAGATTTTTGCTTTACTTTTAACCAGCCATATTATGCTTTTCAATTACATCTTTATATTGATTATGATCGTTCTTGCAATGGGATTTAATTTTTTTTCAAATTTATAATGTGTCCTGCTAATTTATTTGGTGCAAATTCATAATTTTACCTAGTATATTGTATATGGTACATTGAACAAGTGTGTTTTCTTTGGTTTCTTAAAAGCTTTTTAGCTTCGGATGATAGTTGAAGTGCTTTTAGCTTTAGCTTTCAATAACAGTGTTGTTCTTGTGTTTTTGTCTCTACACATGAACTTCCTAATGGTTTTCGTGTGAGGAAGTTGTGTACTTGCATAGCATTGATGATCTAATTATTTATTTTGAAGGTGAGTGTCGATGCGGGAAGGAGAACAAGGTTTATGAGTATTTGCATAAACTGAGAGGGATACTAAGAGGAGTTGATGAGTCAACAGTGGAAATCGTAGAAAGTTGGTTTAGAGGGAAAAAGGCCGCCGATGTGGGTTTAGTTAGTTTTGATCCTGATCGGATTAAGGAAGCCATTATCCGAATGGAGGTGGGTGGCATGGACTTGGGTGGCTTGGAGAGGGTCAGTGGGTCTTATGTAGATCGAATATCGCCTCAGATGGAAGGTGTTGTGCCTGCGGTGAGCAGTTGGTTTGTGTTGATATTGATAGAGCAGAGACCGAGAAGTTTGCTCAATCGGTTGCTTCTTTAGCCATGGAAAGAGAACTTCAATCAAATTTTAAGGAATTTCAGGTCAGATCAATATTTTCCTCCATGTTTAAGTATTAAAGTTCCTTTTTTCTATAATGAAAATCAAAAAGGTGCTCAGATTCATGTACCTCTATACAAGATAAATGCCAGCTATGATTTAAAATGCAAACTTAGGTACTTGAGCGCTATTTATACTTTCAATAGAAATATAAGATACTGTATAACTTGATTTATATTGTCATTAACTGACAATTTATGTGACAAGATAAATTCTGTTAAAAATCCTTGAATTCCAACATTTTCCCAAATTAATTTGAAGGATTGGCTGGGACAACATTCTGAATATGAAACCGTGGTAGATGGAGCAAATGTTGGATTATACCAGCAGAACTTTGCGGAGGGTGGTTTTAGTATTGCGCAGGTTGTCAATTTGACCTTTTTCTTTGTTTGCTTTTGTTTGTTTTTCAAAACCAAAAAAGATAGCGGTCCCTCATCTTTTTATTCTTCCCGAATTTTTATAGAGCAGCTTGATGCTGTAGTGAAAGAAGTGCATGGCAAGAGCAAGAAATTGCCACTTGTTATCTTGCATAAGAAACGTGTCCGCTCGCTACTTGAGGATGCTTCTAAAAGAGAGCTGATTGATGAGTGGATGGATCAGGGAGTGCTATATGGAACACCATTTGGATCAAACGATGATTGGTAAATCTTTATTTGCTTATTCCTGTGAAGGATATATCTGTCTTTTTTAATTTAAATTTCAATGCATTGCAGGATATTAAATTGAATCTAGTTAGTATCGTTTATGCAATTTTTTCATTTGTGCACTTTTGTGTTTATTGAACATTAGGGTAAGTATCATGAATTTTACTTCATCCTGAGCCAACACTGTTCTGTATTTGGTATTGACTAATTTATAATTGAGATAATAACAAACTTCCCCTGGGATTTGGGATAATTACCAAAAAACCTAAAGAAGTGTCGAAATAAAAAAAAAATAAAAATGAGTTTTGATTCTGCCTTAAAAATGTAAGGGGATAACTGTAATATTTTTACAAATGTATAGAGGGTGTTTGAAATGATTTTGCTTATAAAGGGGTAAAGTGTAATCCAGAATCAAATCTCAAGGGGATTTTTGTAGTTTTCAAAAACCTATGGGATTTTTTGTAATTACCCCAAACCTCATGGATAATTTTTGTAATTATCCCTTTATATTTTTATAATTGAACACAAACTTCTGTTTCTCTAAAGTATGCATATTACATGTTCAATCATTCTAAATCTCTGTTTAGTTAGCTGTTACTTCAGTTGCCTCCTGTTATGTTCGTGACTATTTTTTTTCTTTTGTGTTGTGCGCGTGTATCTCATAACTTAGGTATTGGCTTTATGCTGCTGTGAAGCTCAAGTGTTTGTTAGTAACAAATGATGAAATGAGAGATCACATTTTTGAGCTCCTTGGCAGCAATTTTTTCTTCAGATGGAAAGATAGACATCAGGTAGAAATTTCAAATTCTTGTTGGGATAATTACAAAATTTACCCCTAGGTTTGTGTTCAAGTAGTCTGTCAGTTGATTTGCCGGCTTTTCATATCGCAGGTCAGATATACATTCATGAAGGGCAATCTAAAACTTATTATGCCACCTTCATATTCTCTTGTCATCCAGGTTATAACTCGTTCCTTTATTCTTAAATTTGAGTGTTTTTGTTTTCCGTAACAAGAAGGCTATTATTTCTTGTTACTACAGTATAATACGAGAAACATGATGTGTTTTAAGACTATGCTCCCAAATCCATGAGTGCTTCATGAATTTCGTTAAATTGTCCCTTATACATGTTTTGACACATTAAGATCAGTGTTACATGACATTGATTACTCTATTAGTTGATAAATATGGTCACTTTTGCACTAAAGTTTCGGATAATTACAAATACTACTCAGAGGTAGCCTAATTACAAAAGAATCCAGTTATCTTTTAAAATTACAAATATCCACTTGACATTTGTTTCTATTTTACAAATTATGCCTATTAGCGGGGATATATGGGGGTATTTGCAATTAAGCCAATCCCTGAAAGATAATTGGATCTTTTTGCAATTAGTCTGAGTCTCACGGATAGTTTTGCTATTTAACCCTTAAATGTTTTGCATCAGTCTGTTAAGTTCTTACTTCCGCTAATTCTGCTTGGACGAAGATCGATATAGTTTCTTATATTACAGGAATCTGAGAAGGGATCGTGGCATGTACCAATAGCTGGGGAAGTTAGCGACGAGTCTTTAAGAAACTGGCTATGCGTGACGAGATCAGGATCTCATGAAGCTGAAAACATTTCCAACAAGAATCATCTGACAAATGAAGAATACGGTAATGGTTGTAACAATTCTTGACGTTATTGAGAATGAAATTGCATCCACTGCTGGTAATACATAAATTCTGAATTCCAAATCATTGAAAAAATGATGGGCTCTTTTTTCTTTATTATTTATTTTATCCAAATTGTTATGTATGTCTATGGTATCTGCATTTTGAAGAGTGATTTATTTCTTCTATGAGTGCTTCAGGGTTAACATATTTTTGAATCCATGTATTTTTGGGCCTGGACATGAAAAACATCGTGAAATCAGGAATAATGAGGCAGAAAGCAGAATAATTTGCCCATATCGACTTCCCGTTTAGGCTTCTGTGGATTACAATATTACATTATAACTACGGTTTCATTATATAAAAGGAAAAAAAGCTTTTAGTATTGTATAGATAATCTTGTTGTTGGAGGTAGTAAAATGATCAAGCTGAATATTATAAAGGTGTAATTACAAAAAGGGAGAGGGGGCTAAGGTTTGAGCTATTTATGCAAAATCCAAAGGTTTATGTTTTAAATTTAAGGTGGTAATTGTAATATTTTTATGGATGTTAAGGGTTTTTGTGAAATGTTTACTAATTATGAAGAGGAAAATATAAGACGGAATTTTTATTTTTTTTAATTAGCTCGAACTTCAGAATTTGTGTTGGCAGAGATGAGCGCGAGTTGAGTTGTTTTGTGAGCCTAGTTAATAGGCTCGAGTAAGACTCAATCGAATATTTAATATATTGAGTTTGAGCTCAAATATATGTATTCGAAAACTAAAGGCTTCTATTACTTTTTTAATATTTTAGTATTTAATTTAATAAGAAAAATTATAATGTGAAAGAGTTAAATGGTCCAAGTCTAAAGATAGTGCAGTGTTCAGTGGAAAGTGTTGCCAGCACTTGTGAAAAACAGCGAAAGACTTAAACAAAAACACAATTTCACAATATATGAAATAAAGATAATTATAAGATCAAACATAAGAAGTTTAAAAAAAAATTGTACAAGGATAAAAAATACTTGTATGATGTTCATTAGAACAAAAACTCTTTAATGGGAGATATTGTTTACAAGATACAAAATACTTAACAAACAATGAAACTAGAAGAACACTCCCCTTAAGTCTAAAAAATAAACAATACTCCATAATAAAGTATGGGAATGCATTAGTGCATTCAAAACTCACGTTCTACACTAGATCTATTTCATACAAACTCATAACTCTCCAGTTCAAGAAATGATGTCAATAATGTCACCAATAGAAACTCTTCATCTCTCAATCTATGTCAATCTTTGATGCAGTCTTATCCTTAAATAGATATTTCCAAGTTCCTTGAGAAAAACTTCATGCAAGAGATAAGGAAAAACTACCTGCAAAGATTAAGAAAGAAACAACATATCCACTACACAATAACTTCCTACAAGCTACAAAATAATAATTGAACAATAACTTCTATAATAACTCCTAATCAAAACTTTCACTCAAAAAAAAAAAAAAAGAAAGAAAACTCCTAATCAAAATTGAAAAATTAACTGTGATAATTTATCCAAAAATCTGGAAAAATTCGAATGTTTAGTGTTTGAAAAATTCAAACTTTAACATAATATTATTATTCTCATTAGTATCAAAAGCTATTATGATTCTAATTCTGAACTCAGGAGCTTGATATGGTAAAGTCTGAACTCAATAGTCTCAAAAGGATTGTGAGTAACTGTGATAGTTCTGCTATCATTGATGACATACTTTTAAAAGCTAGATTTGATAGAATTGGATTAGGTTTTCTAAACCTATCAAAAGACTTATGCCAAAAGTCAAATCTTTCTTTGAAACATGGTGGTATTGGTAAATGCAACAAGTCTTTTCTCAAAAACAATTTCAAGAAACTGAGTGTGTTTTGAAACAAAAATTTGTTTGTCATTATTGTTGTAAACCTAGGCATATCAAACCATTTTGCTATAAATTGAAGAAAGATAAGGCCTTAGGTAAAATGATACCAGATATGATGCCTGACATTGTTGAAGACACTCTCAAAGTTGGTGAGAATTCATCTAATTCCGATGTTAAACTGGTTTGTACTGTTGATCAGTTCTGTCATGTTGTGTATACTTCACCAAAAACTAATGTGGAAGGAATACAATATTTTGATAGTGGATGTTCACGACACATGACAAGTACTCGAGAATATTTGACTGATTATATGTGTGTTAATGGTGGTAAAGTTCAGTTTGGTGGTGGTGTGAAAGGTCAGATAATTGGAAAAAGAACTCTTCATGTGAAAGGACTTCCTAACTTGAAAAATGTACTGAATGTGAAATGATAACATGCATGTGAATTTTGATAGAGATTCATGTTTAGTTTTTGATGTTAACAACTCTTGTGTCATAGTTGGTACAAGGTCAATGAATAATTGTAACATGTTTGAAATGAATCAAACTTGTCATCATGTTGAAACTGATGAGTACATGTTGTGGCATCAAAAACTTGGACATGTAAATTTCAGAAACAAGTTTAAGTTAATCAATTTAGAAGATGTGAGAGGTATTTGTGAACATCATGTTAAAGGAAAGGTAACCCAAGTATGTGGTCCATGTCAAAAAGGTTAACAAACGAGAGTATCACATCATGTGTTACAACATTTTAATATGTCTCATTGATTTGAATTGTTACATATGGATTTGATGGGTCATGTTGAAATGGAAAGCTTGGGTGGAAGGAAATACTCATTTGTTTGTTTAGATGATTTATCAAGGTATTCTTGGGTTGAGTTCGTAAAAGATAAATCTAAATTTTTTGAAGTGTTTAAAAACTTGTATTGAATTTGCAATATGCATGATTCTAATATTGCAAGAATTAGATCTGATCATGGAAAAGTGTTTGAAAATATTTTTCATGATAAAGGTATTTTTCATGAATTTTCAGCTCCCATCACACCTCAACAAAATGGGACTGTTGAAAGGAAAAATAGAACATTGCAAGAAATAGCTAGAGTGATGTTGTGTACCAAAAACATTTCAAAAAGATTTTGGGCTGAGGCATTGAATATTGCCTGTCATTTTTCAAATCGTGTTTACTTGAGACCAGGTACTACTATGACTAGTTACGAGATTCTAAAAGGAAAGAAACCAAATCTCAAATATTTTAATATTTTTGGATGTGTGTGTTACATTTTGAATTATAGAGAATATCTTGGTAAATTTGATGCAAAGAGTGACAAATGGATGTTTCTTGAATACTCTAAGAATAGTCATGCATATATGATTTGTAATCTTATAACTAAGACTATTCAAGAAGCGTGAATGTGGTGTTTGATGATTATTCGGGTTTTGAAAATAAAGTCGAGTGGATGATGCACTCATGTAGAAGAAATTGCATAGAGACAAGAAACAAATAGCGATGATGTACAGAATGATGCCAGAAATGACGGATCATCTTCGGCAACATCAACTCAAACTACTGAAGAATCTCAAGATATGTCGGAGTCCAGTTCAGAGAGTGAAGAGAATCTTGATACTTCTCGAAGAGGTCCATTCAGAAGATTTCAGAAAGATCATCTAATTACCCAGGTAATTGGAGATGTTACATACAGAATTAGAACTAGAGTTAAGGACAAACCTAATTATAGAGAAATGGTAAGAGCTTCTTACTTATCCTCTACATGTCTCATGGTAATTCTACATGCTTTGTATCCATGACTGAACCAAAGAATGTGCATGAGGCTTTAAAAGGTGAGTTTTGGATAGAGGTTATGCATGAAGAATTGAACCAGTTTGTTGTAGCCTCATGGATACAAAGCATGAAGAATTTACCATGAGACATGTAGATGATAAGTAAGAAGATCTTACCATTTCCTGTAATGGAAGCTTCTCCTACCTACCTCGGGTTTTAATTTTGTATGTAACATCTCCAATTACCCGGGTAATTAGATGATCTTTTCAAATCTTCAATGGATCTCTTCGAGAAGTATCAAGATTCTCTTCACTCTTTGAATCGACCGACATATCTTGAGATTCTTCAAGTTTGAGTTGATGTTGCCGAAGATAATCCATCATTTCTAGCATCATTTTGTACAACATCAGTATTTGTTGCTTGTCTTTGTGCAAATTCTTCTACATGAGCTGCAACATCCTCTTCAGACTTATTTTCAAAACTCGAATAATCATCAAACACCACATTCACGATTCTTGAATAGTCCTAGTTCTAGGATTACAAATCGATATGCATGACTATTCTTATAGATCAAGAAACATCCCTTTGTCACAATTTGCATCCAATTTACCAAGATATTCTCTATCATTCAAAATGTAACACACATATCCAAAAACATGAAATTACTTGAGATTTGGGTTCTTTCCTTTTAGAATCTCATAAGTAGTCATAGTAGTACCTGGTCTCAAGTAAACACGATTTGAAATATGACAGTAATATTCAATGCCTGTGCCAAAATCTTTTGAAATGTTTTGGAACACAACATCACTCTAGCTATTTCTTGCAAGGTTCTATTTTTCCTTTCAACAATCACATTTTGTTGAGGTGTGATGGGAGCTGAAAATTCATGAAAATACCTTTTACATTGCAAAAATAGAAAAAGAAGAATTTCAAACTCTTTTCCGTGATCAGATCTAATTCTTGCAATATTAAAACTACAGTTTTTTAAGCACTTCAAAAGTTTCAGATTTATCTTTTAAGAACTTAACCCAAGAATATCTTTGATAAATCATCTACACAAACAAATGAGTATTTCCTTCCATCCAAGCTTTCCATTTCAACAGGACCCATCAAATCCATATGTAACAATTCAAAGCAATGGAAAATACTAAAATGTTGTAACACACGATGTGGTACTCAGATTTGCTTACCTTTTTGACATGGACGGTTACCTTTCCTTTAACATGAAGTTTACAAATACCTCTCACAACTTCTAAATTGATTAACTTAAACATGTTTCAGAAATTTACATGTCCAGGTTTTGATGCCACATGTACATCAGTTTCAACATGATGACAAGTTTGATTCATTTCAAACATGTTACAATTATTCATTGATTTTGTACCAACCATGACATAAGAGTTGTTAACATCAAAAAATAAACATGAATCTCTATCAAAATTCACATGCAAGTTATCATCACATAGTTGCCTAATGCTAATTAAATTAGCAAAAAGTCATTTCACATGCAATACATTTTTCAAGTCAGGAAGTCCTTTCACATGAAGAGTTCCTTTTTCAATTATCTGATCTTTCACACCACCACCAAACTGAACTTTACCACCATTAATAGACATATAATCAGTTAAATATTCTCGAGTAACTATCATGTATCGTGAGCATCCACTATCAAAATATTGTGTTCCTTCCACATTAGTTTTTAGTGAAGTATGCACAACATGACAAAACTGATCAATAGTACAAACCAGTTTAGCATCAGAATCAGATGAATTCTCACCAACTTTGAGAGTGTCTTCAACAATGTCGCATCATATCCGTATCATTTTACCTAAGGCCTTATTATTCTTCAGTTTATAGCAAAATGGTTTGATATGCCTAGGTTTAAAACAATAATGACAGACATATTTTCGTTTCAAAACACTCTCAGATTTCTTGAAATTGTTTTTGAGAAAAGACTTGTTGCTTTTACTAACACCACCATGTTTAAAAGAAATCTTTGACTTTTGGATGAGTCTGCTATGACAGGTTTAGAAAAACCTAATCCAGTTCTATCAAATCTAGCTTTCAAAAGTATGTCATCAGTGTTTGCAAAATTATGCAGTACAGTTTATAAAATCCAAAAATTCAATAGAATTGTAAATTACAATTTGCTGCAAATAACTCGAAAATTTTATTGAAACAAAATTACAGAATTCAAATAAACATTAATGGCCCGAATCGTGTGTTGAACACCCTATCCTTAAAATAGATTCGACCCCTATTATGGACGTCTATTTCCCAGGATAAGACGGGAAAATCAAATTACCTTTCTATCCCGTGAATCGAACTTACGCCCGAACTTTATCACCAAAATGCGGGAGGCCAAGAGAAATACGAATAATATGCAAGAGAATATTTAGAATGCAAGTATAGAGTGTGTTTGAGATTGCTAAAAACTCAAACTATTTAGAAAGCTGAAAATTAACTGAGAATTTAAACTGTTGTTGTTACACAATAATTCATACATGTTGTTACACAATAATGACAAATATTGTCATTACAAAATCAATTTGCGGTGTTATTGAATTAAATATATGTTGTTACAAATTATTTTTAAATTCAAAATTAAATCTGTTATATTACAGATTTTAAAATTTGGAAATTAAAAAATAAATATGCAAAACATAAGCCAGACTATGTGACTCGATTTCGGTGCGACATTCGAGTCTGCAGGTCGTGCTCGCACACAAGTTAGTGGTTCGTAGTCCGAATCGGATCAAGTGATTTGCACTCCCTTGGGAGCGCGTGTTGAGAGAGCCTCTATTCAATATAATATTTCATCATAGTAAAATGTAGCATTATATATACTAGTCTCAAAAGCCTTTATTTTCTCATGTGGGACAAACCTACCTTTCAAAGAAGACAAACACATGTTTTCTTCTTTTAAATTAATTCCAATACTCCACTTTAAGATTTAATTTCTCCTTCATTCAAACACCATTTTGGACAAATAAATATTCGATTTTAATATTCTCACGGAGTAGAACAAGAATCCACTTTTACTTTTGTCTTTAGACAATCGAATTCCCAAGAAAATCGCACCCCAAATGTGCAATTTACTTCACTTTTCTAATAATCCCCCACATGAAGGAAATTTCGATGATACAAAGATTTGATGATAAAGTCCAACAATTGAACTCTGCATAGGATAGGTAGGTGTTACCCTTTGAACCTTCCCTTGTAAAAATATATTTACTTTACTAGTTGATCAGTAGACGCGATGTCTTTGAACTGTTCTGCCTTTTGTGTAAAAGATGATACACCTCAAACAAGATTCTATCTAACATACTTTAGTCCTCATTGTTATGTTCATTTATGGCCCTGAACATATGTCTGGTTCTGAAAGAGGTTCTAAGAATTGAGCCTCACACATTTCTCTTCGAAGTGGCCCCACTTCTCTCTCACATAAGTAATTCTTTTTTAAGAGTAGCCCGCACTACCAAACTCGGCTTACCGACGCACAAGAATCATTAAAAGTCAAATGCTTATCCTCTTCTTTCTATGGGCTTCACTGTTAAGCAATGGACAATGGGGAAAATCCCCCACAGTGATCATAACAGATTCGCTAAATTATCGTTTGACTTCACATAGTCAATAGATATAACACCAGTTGAGAGGAGTTGTCTAATAGTATTGTGTCTACGATGTATGCGTCTAGACTTACTATTATATATAATGCTCTATGCCCTGTCAATCGCTGATTGACTATCACAATGTATACAAATTGCTGGCACAGGTTTTGGTCATTTTGGAATATCTTCTAATAAATTTTGGAGCCATTCAGCTGCTTTTCCATACTTTTCTAAAGTTATAAACTCATATTCCATTGTGGATCTAGCTATAACTGTCTGCTTAGAAGATTTCCACGATATGGTTGCACCTCCTAAAGTGAATACAAATCCACTTGTAGACCTAGAGTCTTTAATATTATATATCCAATTAGCATCGATGTATCCTTCAATAACACTAGGATATCTTGTATAGTGCGGTCCAAAATCACGAGTGTATCTTAAATACCTTAGTATTCTCACTATAGCTTTCAGTTGTTCATGCATCGGATTACTCGTGTATCCGCTCAATTTACTCACCGCATACACAATGTCCGGGTCTTGTACAACTCATTAAGTACATCAAACTTCCTATGACTCGTGAGTATTCTAATTGAGACACGGCCTCACCTCTATTCTTTGATAGACGTTGACTCGTGTCCATATGAGTTCTAGCTAATGACGATTGACGTGTCATCCTTACTAATTTTTTCTAGAATCTTGTCCACATAATGTGACTGATCAAGTGTCAGTCCATTTGAAGTTCTAGAAATTTTTATTCCGAGGATCACGTCAGCTAAACCCATATCTTTCATGTCAAACCTCGAGTTCAACATATCCTTTGTGGGTTTAATTATTTTATCATTACTTCCAATGATAAGCATGTCGTCTACATAAAAACACAAAATGGCATAATCATTTTCAGTGTTATTAACATAAACACATTTATCACATTCATTTATTTTAAATCCACACTCTTTCATGACATTATCGAAGTTTTCATGTCATTGTTTTGGTGCCTGTTTCAAGCCATATAATGACTTGACCAATTTACAAACTTTGTTCTCTTGCCAAGGTGCAGAGAATCTTTCAGGTCGTTCCATATAAATCTATCTTCTAAATCTCCATTTAGAAAAGTGGTTTTTACGTCCATTTGATGTACTTCAAGATTTCATAATGCGGCAATTGCAAGTACCAATCTAATGGAAGTTATTCTTGTAACTGGATAATACATAACAAAGTAATCAAGTCCATCCGTTTGTCTGTAACCTTTAATTACAGGTCTAGCCTTGTACTTATCAATTGTTCCATCTCGCTTTTCATTTTCTTCTTGAAAATCCATTTGTAACCTAGTGGTTTGCTTCCTTCAGAAAGATCCACTAGTTCCTAGGTATGGTTTTGCAAGATGGAATCAGTTTCACTTTTTATGGCCTCTTTCCATAATGGTTTCAGAAGAATTTATAGTTTCTATGTAGCTTTGAGGTTCACTTTCCAAAGATCTAGGTTAGAAAACGGACCAAAAGATTTTTTCAATCCTACCTCGTTTGTTACGTTTAATTTCTACCTCTTCTTCTTTATTTCATTGCTCTTGTTCTATTGAATCATGTATCCATTTAGAAGAGCTTGCTTCTTCTCTCGATCTGTATGGAAATACATTTTCAAAGAACGAGGCATTTTTCGATTCAATTATCGTGTTCTTGTGTATATCTTCACCTTTAGATTAATGCAAAAGAAATCGATAGGCACTACTGTTATGTGCATATCCAATAAATATGCAGTCAACAGTTTTGGGACCTACCTTCACCTTCTTTGGTGTAGGTATAGCAACCATAGCAAGACATCCTCACACTGGTAAGTATTTGTAGGATTGCAGTCTTCCATGCCATAGCTTGTAAGGGCTTTTGTCTAATTTCTTACGAGGTACCTTATTTAAAAGGTAATTAACTGTCAAGACAGCTTCCCCCCACATGTTCTGAGGCAAGCCAGAACTTAATAACATGTGCAATGATGCCATTCATCATTTCTTTAAGTGTATTGTTTTTTCGTTCTACAATGCCATTCTGTTGAGGTGAATAAGTGTTGTTGTTTCGTGTCTAATTCCGTGTTGGGCATAGAGTTCAGCAAATGATGATTCATATGCACCTCCACGATCACTTCGTCACACCTTAATTTTCTTATTGAGTTGATTCTCAACTTCATTGTTATAGAGACTAAATTTCTCTATAGCTTCATCTTTACTTTTAAGAAGATATATATAACAAAACTTTGTGTTATGATCTATAAAAGTAATGAAGTATATGTTATCACCATGTATTTGTGTTAATTTTAACTCACATACATCAGTGTGAATTAAATCAAGTGGTTCATTATTTCTTTTAATATTTTTAAATGATGTTCTTGTTAACTTTGCCGCAACACAATTTTCGTACTTGTGCATGGAATCAATATGGAATGTTGGTATATAATTCAAGTTAATTAATCTAAAGTATCATAATTAACGTGTCCTAGTCTACCATGCCACAAATTGGAAGACTCGAGCAAGTAAATAGAAGAGTTTTTCATTTCATTAGCTTTTGGTTTAACAACCATTACATTAAGCTTAAACAGCCCATCAGAAGCATATCCCTTGCCTACAAACATTGCATTTTTCAATAAAGTAACAACCCCGGACTAAAAAACAATGCGAAAATAATGCTTATCTAAAAGTAAACCAGACACCAAATTCTTACGAATGTCTGGTATAAATACCATATTATTAAGAGTCAGTTCCTTCCCAGACATTATCTTCAGAAAAATTTTCCTTTTCCCTTGACCTCGGAAGTAGCTGAATTTCCATGTACTGACTTCGCCGCGTCTTGGTGGCTCAAAGGAACTAAACATTTCTTTGACAGAACACACATGCCTAGTAGCACCATAATTAATCCACCACTATTTTGGGTTTGAACCTACGAAGTTCACCTAGGAGATCACCGCAACCAGGTTCATATCTGACACCTCTTCAGAAATGTGTTCAACCATGTTAGCCTCCCGATTCTTATTCGGTTTCTTGCAATCAGAAGCCTCGTGACCCTTGCCTCCACAATTGAAGTATTTTCTTTTGAATTTCTTCTTGGAAATGCCTCTTTTTGGTCCCTAATTATTGAACCATTTATCAATTTTTCCGGTTTTCTTTTTTTCTTTGGAGCTTTCGCCATACTCCATAACATTGGCTTTAGCAGCCATATGATTGAACATTTTTCTTTCAACATTTTTCTTTCAGAACCTTTGTTATCTTCTTCAATCCAAAGCCTAACAATCAGTTTTTCAACGCGTTCATCTCATTTCGTTTGTGCTTGGATAGTTCGAAATATTTCCAAGCTGGTGGCAATTTTTCAATTATTGTAGCTACTTGGAAAATTTCACTCAAAACCATTCCTTCAGCAAGAATATCATGTATAATCACCTGAAGTTCTTGCACTTGACTTATTACAGACTTGGAATCAGTCATTTTAAAGACTAGGAATCGGCCAACAATAAATTTTTTATCCACTGCACCCTTAGACTTATACTTATGGTCAAGAGATTCCCACAATTCTTTAGCAATTCGCTTAGAGCTATAAACATTTTACAACGGATCTGCTAAACCATTCATTATATAATTCCTGCAAAGGAAATCAACATGATTCCGTGCATCAACCGCAGATGAGCGCTTGAACATTTGTTTCATTCTCACTCAACTTTAGAGGATCTTCCACAAGAACCTTGCCAGTTCAATGTAGTCAAGTAACACAACATTTTTTGCCGCCAACGCGTTTGAAATCCAAGCCATTGAATTTCTCCGGTTTCTCAAAGCATGATTCACCGACATATTAATGGTGGGATTAGCCACTATCCGAGGCATAATCGGGTTAACCACTGGATAAAGCACAACAGGATGAGGCACAACTGGATTGGGCGTAGCCGTTGTCTCATTAGTGCCAATAGGAACTCCAGAATTCAAATCAGAAGCCATTTTTGAAATACAAATCAAAGTTTAGTACTTCGATTAATCGGAACAAATCCGACAAGAACAAATTTATTAAAATTGTTCGATTTATTATAAGGTGCAATGCAATTTTCTTCCACTCTAAAATAACACGAGTATTTTTTTTTTACTTAGTTTAAAATTAAATTCGAACCAATTGATAACAATAGTCAACTGTCAATCTATTATACAGTAAAAAAATTAGAGATAACCATTAACTGTTAATGCAATGAACAAATTGTCCCAAAAATTACTAAAGAATCTATTACAGGAATAGGTGATGCATATGAAACAAAACTGAACTGAATTTCTTTAACAAAATTGGACGTGGAATAGATTATTCCATATTTTAAAATTGCACCTATACACCAATATTTCGCAAAAGAACATAATAGATAATGCAAAAAATCTTAGTTGTATATGATGAAAACCAACAGAAGGCATCAAAAGTATTTGATATAATAACCAATATCACTATGAGACTTGATTTGCCAAAATAACCAATCTGCACTGAAACTATAAATAAGATTATACGGTTTCTTGCAAAATCAGCATACTGCATAATTATGCAACAGTGGAAACAAGATGCATTCTAATTTTATAAAAGAAACAATGAAGTGAATAATATGGTACTTTGAATTACAATTCGGGTTTTACAATACAGAAAATTCAAAGTTCTCACACTTAGCAGAAAATTGCAAATATTCAGTATTATAAACTGTACTGGTTTTAATATATATATGAATATGTTTTAAGTTTGTTTGCAAAATTATGCAAAGATGATTTATAAAATCCAAAAATTCAATAGAATTGTAAATTACAATTTTCTTTTGCAAATAACTCAAAATTTTATTGAAACAAAATTACGTAATTCAAATAAATAAAAATGACCCGGTGTGTGTTGAACACACTATCCTTAAAATGCATTCGCCCTCTATTCTCGACGCCCTGCTTTCCCAGGATAAGATGGAAAAATTGGATTACCTTTCTATCCGCGAATCGAACTTATGCATGAACTTTATCACCAAAATGCAAGGAGACTAAGAGGAATACAAAACAATATGTAGAGAATATTTAGAATGCGCAGTGTAGAGTGTGTTTGAGATTGTTGGAAACTCGCCTATTTATAGAGTTGAAAATTAATCGAGAATTTAAATATGTTCATTCATTACACAAAGAATTCAAACTTGTTGTTACACAACAATAATAAATATTGATTACCAAAAAAAAATAATAATAAATATTGTTGTTACAAAATCAATTTGCAAGTTACTGGAATTAAATATATATTGTTACAGATTATTTTTAAATTCAAAATTAAATATGTTATATTACAGATTTGAAAATTCGAAAATTAAAAAATAAATCTGCAAAACATAGGCTAGACTATGTGGCTCGATTTTGGTGCATTATTCGTGTTCGTAGGTCGCGCTCACACACAAGTCAGTGGTTCAGAGTCCAAACCGGACTGTGATTTGCACCCCCCTATGGGCGCGCGTGTAGAGAGAGCCTCTATGCATTATAATCTTACACGGTAGTAAAAGGTATCATTATATATACTAGTCTCAAAAGCCTTTGTTTTCCCATGTGGGACAAACCTACATTTCAAATAAGACAAACACGTTTTCTTCTTTTAAATTAATTCCAATACTCCACTTTAAGATTTAATTTCTCCTTCATCCAAATACCATTTTGGACAAACAAATATTCAATTTTAATGTTCTCACGGAGTAGAACAAGAATCTACTTTTACTTTTGTCGTTAGACAATCGAATTCCCAATAAAATTGCACCCCAAATGTGCAATTTCCAACACTCCACTTTAAGATTTAATTTCCCCTTCATCCAAACACCATTTTGGACAAACAAATATTCAATTTTAATGTTCTCACGGAGTAGAACAAGAATCCACTTTTACTTTTGTCATTAGACAATCGAATTCCCATGCAAATCGAACCCCAAATGTGCAATTTCCAACACTTTTCCAACAAGCAGAACTAGAATCAGAATTACTCACAGTCCTTTTGAAACTACTGAGTTCAGACTTTACCATATCAAACTCCATATCTTTCTTTGTTAACATCACTTCTAATCTCCTTACAGACTCTCTCAAAATGTCATTTTCTTTGATAAGATCATCAAACTTGAGTTTTAAATCATCCTGAAAATTATCCTCAAGTTTTACGGATTGTGATCCTGAAGACAAACAAAGAGCAGATCTAAAATGATCGACAAAATCATAAATATAAGCAATATATCAGATATGTGATGTCTCAGATGTTGTAACACTTGACACATCATTTTTATTCCTTCAGAATTTACCTGATCTTTCTCCATAATAGTCATCAAACCTTTGCAACTTTCATCTTCCTCCAGTTTACTTTCTTCAGATTCTTCATCACTAAGAGATACATTTAGATATACCTCTTTCCTATGAGTATTTGCATATTGATTTGCATAGTGATCAAATCCTTTGCAAGCACGATGCTGAATCAAATCAAGATTTTTAGGTTCGAAAGAATTATTCTCTTGATTAGATTCAAATCTTTTAGGAAAAATTGAAGAGTTTCGAGAAAATTATTTCTTAGACTTGAAATCTCTATTGTTACGAGAAGGTGTAAACTCATTCTTTCTATCGATTTCGAGAAAATTATTGAACCTTCTTGTCAATAATGCAATAGATTCTTCATTTAAATCAATATCTTGCAAATCTTTCATAAGATTTTCTATTGCATTATCAAAGATCATTTGAATCATCACAAAAACCAACATCGTTTCATATTTGAAAGCAATAATTTTGCATTTATCTTTAACTTGATGCTCTTTTTGTTGTACCAAATCCAACTCAAAAAGTTTGTAAAATACCAATAAGTTCATCAAATCTAAGTGTATCGGTATTTTTGGTTTCTTCAATGATATAAATCTTAACATTGTATCTCTTAGGAAGAGACCTCATAACCTTACTTACCAACCTTTCATTGCTAATAGGATCTCAAGAGATCGTGCCTCATTAGCAATATCACATATTTTGTATTGTAGGATGCAATAGTTTCATCCTCTTGCATTCGAAGGTTTTCAAATCTGTTGGGAGTAACCTCAACTTTGTTCTTCTAACTCCATGTGTTCCTTCACAATGTGATTGCAACGTATCCCAATCATCTTGTAGAAACACGAGTTTGAAATTTATTTTGAACAAAGAGAGATCTACAACACTAAAAATGACATTTAAAGCTTTAAAATTAAAGCTTGCTATCCAATTTCATCATTCAACCATTCAATTTGTGGTTTAATCACTGTATCACCATCTGCATCAACAATTCTTGGTGGTGTCCAACCTGCAAGAATAAATCCATGCTCTTTGACTTAATATAAGCCCTCATTTTCACGTTTCGGTAGGAGTAATTGCTCCATCCAAAATTGGGAGTCGAACCATGGTACTACTCAATTCCCATCATAAAAATAAAAACACTACAAAACACATGATCACACTAAGTAACGTCTAGTGAAGGTTCTTGATGACAATTGAAAGAGTTAAAGGGTCCAATTCTAAAGATAAACAGTAATGCGCATGCAAGGCAAAGAAAGTGTTGCCAAAGACGTTTGAAAACACAAATAATGACTCAAACAAAAACATAATTTCAAAATATATGAAATAAAGACATATTATAAGATCAAACTTAAGAAGTTTAAAAAAAATTTGTACAAGTATAAAAATACTTGTATTATGTTCATTAGAACAAAAACTCTTTAACGGGTGATGTTGTTCACAAGATACAAAATACTTAAAAAACTGAGATTAGAAGAACAACTCCCCTTAAGTCTCAAAAAGAAACAACACTCCATAACAAAGTATCAGAATACATTAGTGCACTCAAAAATCACATTCTACACTAGATCTATCTCACACAAACTCACAACTCTCGAGTTCAAGAAATGATGTCAACAATGTCACCAACACTATTGATATCACTGAACTTCTGCAGATTTTCTTGTAAGAAAAACTGGAAGATGAAGCTCTTAATCTCTCAATCTATGTCGATCTTTGATGCAGTCTTGTCGTTAAATAGATATCTCCAAGTTCCTTGGAAAAACCTTCATACAAGAGATAAGAAAAAACTACCTGCAAAGATTAAGGAAGAAACCATCTATCCACTACACAATAACTTCCTATAAGTGACAAAATAATAATTGAACAATAACTTCTATAATAACTCCTAATCAAAATTGAAAAATTAATCGTGATAAATTATCCAAAATCTGAAAAATTCAAAAGTTTGCCGTGTTTGAAAAATTCAAACATTAACATAATATTATTATTCTCATTACCATAGAAGTAAGAGTATTGATAATTATATATAATGGTTTTATAATAATTCTTTATTGAATTAAATTACAATATCATTTAATTAATCGAAGGAATAAGAATAAGAATATCATTCTAATAAATCGTAAAGGAGTCAAGTTACTTGAAATATCATTTTTCTTATATACAAACTCGAGTTAGGGTATAAATGAATCAAGTTGACTTCTCTTTTTCTATATTTAAATGCAATATATTTTTATTATTGGGCTACATAAATTAATATTCAAGCCGGCAGATTGATAGAGCTTTAATAGCCCTTCCCCACACACACACATATATATATATATATATATATACACCTAATAGGCTTGTATGACCTTAATAGGTCCGGTTGGCATATTAAACCTGTTGATTTTACTATTTCATTGGTGTTAATTTGCAGTAAATGAACCTTGATGTCAGAACAATAAACCTATAGGTCACCAATAAACTTGGTGAGAAAAAAGGTTCACTTTTACCAAATTCAAATGTTCAATCTTGTTTGAACTTATATCGAATTTCAAAAATTGTGTAAATCTGAATCGAGCTTTAGTCAAGTCAAATATGACTTCATGAACTCGAGTATATTGATATTTTTACACATGCTTTAACGGAAAAAATATATTCAAGCATGGTCCTTTATGTCAGCGAAACGAGCTCAAATATACTTTTAACTATCAATCTCGAGTAGGATATCAAGTAGTTCGGTTTATTTTTACACCCTGTCGAGCCAAAATTCACGACCTCTTGCAAATCTCAAAAGCTTTAGATTTGCACATTAATTGACGTTGTATTATCTTATTTGACATTCAATTTTGGTGTACATCGTGCATTATTTAGCATTAGCTATTATGTTGAAAACTCAGGCTATACAAAAGTAGCTGTTTTAAAAATAACTTAATGTACTAAACTATCAATTATATTCTACATATCAAATATTCTACTGTCAACCAAAAAATAATAATAATAATAATAATAATAATAATAATAATAATAATAATAAGACATTTTGGAGTTGTATATCAAATGAAAATAAATTATAAAAATTAACAAATTGATTAAGAAAAAACAATCTTGAGAACTCTCGATAATTTTAGGGATGTGGTGGTCTTTTAAATAGAAATTATATAGAAATTTATGAAATGGAGGCAAATACCATAAATTAGGAAGAAACCTTAACAACACTTAAATAATCATAGTGGGACTCATCCATTTATCTTAATTATCTATATAAATGTATGCAATTATTATTTTGACGTAAAAGAGACTTTTCGGAACTTGTAAGAGACTTTTCATATTATTCTTGTGGTACTATTAGACAACTTATTGTAAACCTAGCTAGTTACTATTATTTCCCTGTTAGAGGTGCTCAACGGTTCCGAATCGCCGGTTCCGGTTTGTTTCCGGTTTGCCCAGAGGGTGGAACCGGAACCTAACCGTCTTATAGACTGTTTCGGTTCCAGTTTCGATTCCGAATTGCCGGTTCGGGTTCCAGTTTGGCAGGTTTTTCCCTTTTTTTCTGAATTTTTGAATTTTTAATATTAATAAATTAACACAATTGATGAAGGAAATGAAATTGAGTAACACAAAAATTAGTTTTATTGATTTAAAAGTAAAATTACAACTTACAGTTTACAAAATGAAAAATTATAAGATATTACGATTCCAAAGTACAATTTAAAAATAAAATTACAAGTTATTACAATTTCGTATAAAATTTAAATTACAATGTACAAACCACAACGAAAGGAAAAAAAAAAAAAAAGAAATGGGTTTGAGTTTTATTTAATAATCTAGATCGCCTAGATCCGAATATAACCTCCTCATCAATGCTTGCTCTACGGAGACGGTTGAGGTAGGAACGACTAATATTTCCTCGCAATTAATGTTACTATAGGAAAAAAGGAAGATCTCTTTGACCACCACTTTAACAGATCGAACTTTGACTTCCCTACTATAAATTTAGTATAATCAAAAGGAGATGTTAAATATGTATCAAGTTCAAGATAAGGGGTCGCTACTTCCTCTCGAACGTTTTGGTATCCTCGCCATAAAATTGCTCTAATGGTGCAAACATCGACACCTTATTAAACGTACCAATATCACTAAGTATTTTTAACATCGGTGTACAAACAAACAGAACTAGATGAGCTTCTAAAACTATCGCCAAATTTCAATCACGGATTCGTTAAACCGCCACCAACAAATCACAATGTGACCGTTGGTAATTCAAAATCTAAAATTCAAAATTCAAATATTTTAGTTTTTTAAATAAAGAAAATAGAAAACCGCCGATTAAACTGCCAGTTAAACTGCCGATTTCTGGTTTTGAATTTTTGGAATCGTAACCTTACCTTATTAATAAGGTTTATGGTTTCGGTTCGAACCAAAACCGGGGTCAACGATTTTCGAACCGTTGACCACGGTTCGAAACCTCGGTTCGAACCGTTGAACACGTCTATTCCCTGTTGTCCAACTTTGATTTATGGAACCATTTACTGACAACTTAATGTAAACCTAGTTTTTTAATGTAAACCTACCTAGTTATTAATAATTTAACTGTACTATTTTATTTTCATGTGGCATGTCGAACTTTGTTCATGGACTCTTACCACTTACCAGTTGTTTTGCTGATGTCATAAACTCCTTCAAATGCCATATAAAATAGATTTTTAAGTACATTGGGGATGTGACGTTAATCCCATCCTTAAGAATGTTTCGTGTAATAAAAAAAGTAAGGCTGCAATTGGATATGAAAAAGATTTCATTTTCGTGATTTTTTTTTGTCACCAAATATGCGATTGTTTATAAATTTTTTTAGAAAAAATACTATTCTCTCATTTTCACTTTTTCTCATTTTTTTCTCTTACCAATCACATCTACACATTTTTTCACAAAAAACTAATCATTATTGCATATTCTCCAACAAATTTCACTATTCAGTCACTTACACATTTCTAACTACCAATCATTTCCAATCATTATTTTACTATTTTTAAATCAAATCAACTTTCATCATTATTTTTTTATCTCACATCCAATCACACTCTCAAAATTCATCTTTTTCCTTCCAATTTTTTTACCACTATTCTCTAACAAAATGGAAATTTTCAAATGAAACCATATTCAATCGCGTCCTAAGAGTTTGGAATTTTTTCTAAAAGATGTCTGATAGCTAGCTATGATATCCTTCAAATGCTTGTTTGTTGATTGACGATCTGCTCAATGTGTACTCCAAAAGGCGCCATGTGGCAAGATGGGGTGTTGGATCGGATGTGCATGTTAGTTAACCGGATGCGCCTGCTCAATGTGTACGGTGCATGCGTAAGGTTGTGGACCTTCGGAAGATATGCGATATGGACCATTAGTTTGCGACTCTTGACCAGAAGACGCAATCTAACAGTCCAGTCGATCCGAACCAAAGGATGCACTTGTTCTAGAAAGGCATCCGAATTTCTATATAATCATATCCCATGGTGTTCATTTTTATGTCATTCAATCCTATTTTAGCATATTGTTTCATTGTCTCTTCTTCTATATTTCAAAATTTCTGAAACACGTTAAAGTTTGCTGCAAATTCGACTTTTGCCAGTGTTGCTAAGTCGAACCGGAAAGTCATTGTATCTTAGAGACGATTGTCGGGAACCGTTAGCACTTTTGATATGGGCAATGTCGTTTGTGAAGATAGTATTCAATACTAGCCTCGACTTCAAAATTATATCTCGTCGTTCTGTCCAATTTTCGAGAAAACCAAACACTGAAATTCAACAATTTTTAGTTAATTTGCATTTGTGAATTTGTTGAATCTTACAGATCTTAATACTTGATTATATTATTTTATTTTTTGTTTAGAATACATATTACAAATCACACATATTATACACTACCTCAATAGAAATCAAACCACATATAAATTAAGATGGAAATCAACCCACATACCATAGGGATGGAACCTCAGACCTATTAGTCTAAGAGCCTACACCTTCATTGGCACTTTTGTAATTCCTTATTATATATGTTTAATCGGAATCTATATCTATATCTATATGTATATGTATATATATAGGATATGGATCAAATAGGTCCTCCCATTTGGGGTGAGTCCATAGGACCCAATCCTAACCATAGATTAATATTTTTGGGTGGTCCAGATTTTTAGGGGGTTTTATATTTATTTTTTTTATTTCAACAACTAAAAAGGGTAGTGTGGTCATTTTATAATATAGAATCAGTTATTGAGATTTGATGAGATCTCAATCACGTTCAATTTGTTTCCTCCTTTCACGCGGCACGTGGTTTTAGTTATTGAGTAACCCATATCCCTCATGTTCACTTTTTTTATCTCCAAAGTGTATTCTATTGTTAATCGCTTATGTAATATAATCATATTGCATGTGTAGTATAACCATATTGCATGTGTAATTTAATCATATTTGTATTGCATATGTAGTGTATATTTGTTGCTTATGTAGTATAGGGTTGTTGCTTATTACTTGCTTATATAGTTAATATATTTGTGTTGCATATGTAGTGTATATTCGTTGTTTGTGTAGTATGCGTTTGTTGCTTATGACTTGCTTATGTAGTTAATGTATCTGTGGTGCATTTGTAGTGTATATTCATTGCTTATGTAGTATAAACTTGTTGCTTATGTAGTATGGGTTTGTTGCTTATGACTTACTTATGTAGTTAATGTAATTGTGGTGTATACGTTGTGTATATTATTTGCTTATGTAGTATGTGTTTTCGCTTATGTAATATGGGGTTGTTGCTTATGACTTGCTTATGTAGTTAATATATCTGTAGTGCATACATAGTGTATATTCGTTGCTTATGTAGTATAGACTTGTTGCTTATGTAGTATGGATTTGTTGCTAATGACTTACTTATGTAGTTAATATATCTAAAAGCATTATGACACATCTATATAAGCAACAAATTACATCTTCATAAGAAAGATGAATGATTTTTCATAGTAGTATGTTGAAGAAGAAGCAGTAGGTTTGTTACGTGACTTTGTTTTGAGATTTGGAAGGATTGCGTGAATCCCATGAATATTGATTTGAGAGGATGACTAATTTACCCTTGTGTTTAATTAACAAGCTTGTAATTTGTAATTTTGCCTCTTAAATCGCAACCCTTGAAAAAATTAGATATATGGCTAGGATTGGTCCCTATGGACTCACCCTATGAGGTGGTCTCATATAACCCTCTCCCTATATATATATAATAAGCCACTTATAAATAGTATACTAATAACGCATAAACCACCCTCACCGAAACAGTAAGATATAAATTATAATTATAGCATGTAACATTAATTTTGGTAATTCATGGATTAATCTTGGATAATATATATCTATATCTATATATATATATATATATATAAAACAAAGTTTTTACTAAGTCTGTTTTCCCTCTCATTTACCACTTTCTAATTCTGTGGAACACGTTTTTTTGGTTAATATTAAAAGCGTTGATATAATGTTGACCTGTTAAGAATTTTTTATTTCACTTTTTAATTACTCAAACTGAGATTGCGTTAATTTACACACGTTTTATCTTATTTTGCTGCATCATAAACGAAAAGTCATCATTCCTTATGAAATCTTTGGCTGCGATATTCAAGGTAATAATGTTAAACTCCCATATTAATATATTTGACTTTCTTTAATCTATGATTATGTTTCAGTTATTTTCTTGTTTAGATAGATTTCTTGTTCAACAATTCAGAAGATTTTATTCTTTTAATTATGCCAGTATTGTTAATGTAATCGCAAAAAATCTTGGAATGTAAATTACATTATCAATTAGTAATTACCATTTTAATGTTGTTGCCATATTTATTTTGATTTCGCCAAAATTGAAAAGATTGTTTAATATTTATGGTAAATTCGAAAAGATCTTGTAATATTGATTAGATTGCAATTACCATATTAAATTCTATTGGCAATTTGAATTATATATAATAGCAAAGCATTACATAAAAATTAGCTTTCTGAATGTGTATATTGCATTAATTCTTATATTTTTTTAAAGAAATTAACTTTTTATTTTTGATCTATTTTTTGGCATATAGTATATCAAATAATCATTTTTTACGATCTCTAGTTAGACACCCATATTGCAAATATAAAATAAAAATAAACATAAAATTAAAATTAAAATTAAAAATATAAAATATATTTAGTCAAAACTCTACTTTATAATGAGCTTTAAAAATTATGATTCGGGTCAATTCATGTATTTTGTATTTGTAATACATATATAGTTATTTGACTTTAGATCATTTCTTTATAATTATGTAGAATTGCATCTAGGTTGATTATTAACATCTAGTTAGAAAATACTTATTTTAATTTCATCTCATTTTACATATATAAATAGCTTTCGAAAATAAAATTACATCTGAATTTACACTACAACCTTGAAAAAAATTATGACACTAATCTTCACACCTTATTAATATCTAAACATGACTAAAACTTAAATGGCGATGAAGTTGCACCATGTGTGGTTTTAGGAAAAATCAGCTTTCAAAGATTGAATTCAAATACACAGGTCCTGCATGTATCTTCATGATTCTGAAATATGATATTTTTTACTTTATCAATAAAAAATATTATTTTCCGCATATTGTCTGCTGCAATTTTAAAATTATTAGAATGTACCGAGAGATAAATTAGTAGAACTATTAGGAAACTAAGGCCTTGTATGGTTATGTTTCCAAGCCCCTATTTCCAATTTCCAACTATTCATAGAAATGGAATCATGTTTGTTTATAAATTTTCCCATATAAATCATCATTTTCACTTTCCATTTTTCACATAAAACAACATCTCAAACCTATAAATTCAATTCTCAATCGTATACACTACCCTACATCACTCATCAATCACTGGGCCTCATTTTTTTATCCAAATATATATGTAGGACCCTCCATTATCAACTTTATCTACTTAAAATAATATCATATATATAATTAATGGGACCCACAAACCTACAATCTTACAAATATAATATTATATATTCAATTAAAATATTCAACCACTATCAATTTTTTAAATTATTATATACATAAAATACTACTTCAAAACTACTCAACCAAACATAATTTCAAAAATTTCCTTAGAAAAGTGATTTATTATAAGCATAAAAGTTGAGAATCGAAGTTGGTAGTGTTTGAAAATATAATTTCAGTTGATCTTGTTTGGTGAAAAAGTAGTAAAAACTTATTTATTTTAAAATTCAATTAATCTAAAGACTCTCACGAAACCGATTAAAAAATAAATGGTATATGCAAACACTCGCTTTTTTAAGCAAAAAACCGAAAAGCACTTATTTTTTTTTCATAAACAAACTTACAATTTTCATTCACTCATCCAAACATATTTCCAATTTTCACACGAAACATAACCATACAAGACCTAAACATTTCATATTACAAAACATAAACATTACATGTATACAACCCGTGTATTGTACGGGAATCCCATCTAGTACTATGAAAAGCTTGTTCCTTTTATTGGGTCTGATTCTGTGAACGGCGAACCCATATAAGTTTGGCCCAACCCGTTGACTTGATAACTTACCCATTACCTCTTGTTTAATTTCCAAAAAAAAAAAAGGAAATTGACGGTAAAAGTCGAAAGAAAATCGAATACTAGGAATGAGAGAATAAATTACATGTACTTTGGAGGGACTTCCTTATTTAGAGTTATGACATATCATCAAACAACTATTTCATAATATACATGAAATCATATTTTAATTTGATATAATTTTGATGTAATTATGGCATTAATATTATCTTCAGTAATTAAGTATTGAGCTGCCTTCTATAAACCTCACTTGACCTGACATATTTTACTATTCCAGGAATGTGAGTGTTCATGAAATAATCCTCCCAATTGATGGTTTTGGGATCAAAATTGAACATTTCAGTCTCAATCCCACTTTCTATTGCTGCCCTTCTGAGTTTCTCTGAATTCATATCATCATAACTGCAACGAATAAAGTAACGCTATAATCAACTACGATGCAATTCAGAAAAGAGAAACAAACGTGGAGGATGTATTTGTAATTTTGAAAGATATTGCTATTTTTAATGTATAATTAGGCTAAACCTCGAACATAGTTTTTGTAGTTAACCCATAAATATCAAAGTTTAGGATAATTACAATAAACACCCGAGGATTGGGCTAATTACAAAAAAACAAAATATTTCAAAATTACAAAAAGAAACATTTTTTATTTTGTCTTAAATTTAAGAGGGTAGTCTGTAATGTTTTTGTTAAATGTCAAGGGATTTTTGATTTTTTTTTTTTTTTTAGACGAAATCAAGCCTAGGGTATTGCCGCAATTTTCAAAAGCTTCTGAATTTTTCTATAATTAGCCCAAAGCTCAGGCACTTTACGTAATTATCCCTAAAGTTTAAAATAATTGTTCGTTCTAAGAGTAACAAAATTGATATTGTCCTTGAGAAACAATAATATAATATCACCCCGACATTAAAATTTATAGTTCCATCAATTTCGCCTAAGCAAATGGCCGGTCAAGATTCAAGATACTTACTATCCTTTGAAGAACAAATAAGGTCCGTAAAGATCGATCAATCGCATCACAAACTTGATTTTTCTGCACTGCTCAAGATACAATTTCTGGAAATATTGGCAAAGATGTTGTGTTCAATAATTGTAGTCCCTAAAAAATATATTATGTGAAAATATTGAGAGCAATTATAGAAATTCAAGAAAAAATTATGTACCTTGGTATAATATGGTAATGAAAATATAGAAAATAAAAGGCAAAATGTGACATCATTCCCTTGAAAAAATTGAATGGGGACATTAAATTTTGAGATAGTTACAAAACTACCCAGAGGTTTAGTCTGATTAAAAAAATTCAATCTATCTTTTCGTAATTACAAATACCCCTTGAGGTGCAATATAAAACAAACAAATGTGAAGGATTATTTTTGATTTTGAAAGATAATTATTTTTTTAATTAGACTAAAAATTAACACTTAAAATTTAGATATGAAAATCAGAATCAAACCTTCAAAGGAAGAATGTATCTAATGGTCATGTATCTTTGGAAGCTATCCATTGTGCTTAGGACAGTGACCTTGCCAACTATGATAGGCTTTCCATCTTTGTTAATCCAAGGGTTTTTAGTGAAGTGTCTGAGAGCATAATCCTGAAGCCATGTGAACTCCACAGGGTTTGATACTGATGATCCAATATGGTAAATATTGGTCTCATTATTAGGATGATTTGCATGAGCTACCATGGCTACAATCATAGCATTCACCACCATGTCTGCTGGAACCTGCAATTTTTCTTCAACTTTTAGTGCAATGTCAAATACACTAACATAGACACATAGCCAGCAAAATTAGCCTGGCTTGATGGGTCGGGCGGGGCCGGGTTGGACTTCATTTTTAGCTTCCCAAGAAGATCGGGGCTACTTTGGCCAAGCACAAATGACCAAGCCCGAATGTACGACAAACTTTTGGGCCGAGCTGATTTTTTCACTTGGCTTGTTGGGCTCGGGTCGGGCCGGCCCAACCCAACCCGGAACATTGACAGCTCTGCACAGACATGTACCGAGAATGAAAGCACAAACTTTTCTGACTATGCCACGCCGCTCGCTATGGGACCTTATTGCTGGCATGGCATAATCGCACTCCAATCATGTAGATGCTACATCTCATATATATACATACACTTGGTGTTGATCCATATTGTTTGATACATGTTTTTATTTTAATTTTGATGATTTTATTTTATTACCAAAACAATGTTTTTAGGTTGTCCAAATACTCCTAAATGATTTAAAATGGTTTTAATATTTTCCTGAGTATTTCTCAAGTTTTATTTTTGATAATAATGGACAACACTTTTAATGATTTTATATCAATGGTTTTTACTCCTATAATCGGTTCCTAAATGTCGCCTAAATACTCGATCGACGGCTTAAAATGTTTTTACTAAATTTTCGAGTATTTTTTGAGTTTTATTTTCGACAAAAATTGACAACATTTGCCTCATGGTCGACTCTGGCCGCCCTATAGGGCAACCCGCATCAAGATGTTTTTAGAAACAAAATGAGACGCGAGGTAAAAACAGCAGTCGATCGGCCGCTCGGGCCGATCGCCTGGGCCGACGGCCGCCTGCTGGTCGACCGCAGACTGTGATGTTTCATTTTTGAAATGTAACAAAACCTCTTCCCTTTTTGATTAGGGGACCTGCTGAGATGGGTCGACTGGCCGAAGCCTATGTCGACTTGGCCGCCCTGAAATTTTCAAAGTGTTCTTATTTCTCTTATTTTTGTGCGATCGGCCGCTTCAGAGTTTTGACAAAGAAGAAAATATGACCGCTTGACAAACAGACACATTTCCTTAAATTGTGGTATTGATTTCTAACAAACCTATATTCTTGATTTTAATTGTATTTTTTGTAGCGTTTCTATCCCCAAGAGGAGCCTATGCTTGATCAATCATCTCCTATAAATAGAGGAAGTCCTGAGCAACCAATACAACAATTGAGATACAACACAACAAGATACACTTCAAGATATACTTGTTCTTTCATGTCATTATTCTTGTTGTAAAATGCTCTAGCTTATCACTTTCACATCCTCGAGGTCAGCTATTCTTGATTACACCTGCACTCAAATTGTATTATTCATTATCGAGTTGTAATCTTGATTTTGGTTATCATTCAAACACAAGATATCCTTGTGAGTGTCCTTGTGGGAACACACTGATGATCTAGGTGATAAGTGAAGAAGATTGTGGTGATCTTCTTATGAGGTGTTGAAGAATTTGGTATTCTTCAAGGTTGAAGATTGTGGTAATCTTCACAGCAAGGTGCCGTTGAAGGAAGATTGTGGTGATCTTCAAAGGGAGATTGTGGTAATCTCCAAAGGTGTTGTAGAAGAGTGTGGTGCTCTTCAAGTGTTGTAAGTTGAATTTGTATTAATTTTGGTAATTAATAAAATTCTTTTTCTTTTTGAAATCCATCCCTGATATATTGGGGTGGTAGAGATTAGCCCTGTGGCTGAACCTTTAAATCGACGGTGTTGTTTACATTCCGCAAGACCTTATTATTATCTTTGAGCATTCGGTTTGAAAAAGAGGGCTAAATCGAAAAGATGAAGATAATCTATTCACCCTCTCATTATCAGAGCCGCCTTTTGACATTACACATATATCATCCAAGTTGTCCTATTTCTTACAAAACGAGACACTTGACCTTCATCTACACAAGTGTATCGAGCGTGCACCCTAATAGGGTGAGCCGATATACTAAAACGGGTGGGCTCTGGATTGAAATTCCAAAAAAAAATAATACAAATTATAACTAATTTTGTTCTTAAAAAATTTACTAAGTTATTTTTTTTTAAAAAAAGGGGTCAGTCGTGGCCCATGTTGGCCCAACCCTAGATCCGCCAATGGTATGTAAGACAGTTTTTTGGGGGTGAGGGGTAAGTTGTAACAGGGAAGATCTCCAATAAAAACCACTCAAATGTTTTTTCCACGCTTTTTTGCGCCACATCGCTTGCCACATCAAAAGACAAAACTTATCTATTTACAAACTTTCTCAACAAGGGTTAAACCATTCTCTAACTTTTTAATAGGTCCCACTATAATTGGTTAATAAATTCAAGATTTTAAAATTAAAGAAAAAAGATAAAATAAAAAAAAAAAAGTAAAAACAATTAAACTCTCCAATAGTGTGACACATGTGGGCCCATATCTCAACCTTTGACATACTTTTTTGACTCATGAAAAACCCCAGTTGTATGCCACAATGTTGTGGATTTTTCATGATACAGATTTTCACGAAAAATCACTCCAAAATCCTCACCACCATCAAGGCTAGCAGAATAACTTACCACGCCGATGATGTTCTTGGGGTCGCCAACGAAACATGTTATTCTTCCTTTACCATATCCAACAGCCAAGCTATCGATAGTTCTGGTTATTTAAATCATGCATCATCATTACATTTTAAGAGGGGAAAAATTTGAACTAGAGAGAGGGATTAAAGTTTAATTAGGAGGTATTAAAATAATTAATTACCTGACCCCTTCAACCCAACCAGGGAAAGGCTCTTTTGTAAGTACTAGTTACGATTGTGGGACGGATTATTACAAGAGGCATGTTTTCTTCAAGTGTCCCAATACCATCTCTCCCATGGCCTGGTGAAAACATACGTATTTTGCCATCCATACTTCCTTGCTCTGTTAATAAAAAAATCATTTTAACAGACTTCAGTTTGCTTCTACATTTTCCCAACATAAATATGGTAATTAACTTTATCAACTTCATAATATAACACCAATTGATTCAAGTAATAAATCCCAACCAATATATATATATATATGTTTTATAAGTATATTAATTTATATAACGTCGTATAATAAGATGGTCAAGATCAGAAATTGAACTCGACTAATTATAAAATCTTCTACTGAAATTCATTGATAAAAGGGATAATTAAAAAAACATGAGGTTTGGACTAATTACAAAAAATTCATCTAATTTATTGTTTTTTTAAATTTAAGGAAATAATTATAATATTTCTATAAATATAGGGGAATGTAAATGAAATCAAACATCCACGGATTTTTTATAGTTTTCAATAATTTTTGAGTTTTTTTTTAATTACCCCAACCTCAAAAGTTGAGTGCGTTAATCAATTGGGAAAGATGAAACTTCCTTATCAATAAAGTTGTTGGCCAATTAATATTCATGTCGGCTATCCAATTTAAATGGCTTCAAGCCTTCAACTACTACGTGAGACATGTCATTTAAGAATTAATACGAGGATAAAATTGATTGGCTTAATTAAGACCTATATATATATATATATATTAAAAGACTAAGAATATTCAAACTGGTATTGAATGAATCCCATTAATTATGATGTCTATAGATATCTCATTTTCGGCAGTTTGTTTGAATATTGTGTTTCAATTTAATGTTTTCATATTCGGCATCATAAATACATACATACTAGATGTATAAAATAATTTATCAAATATGCATTAACGGTGATCATATACACTTAATTTGAAAATAAAATATAAAATTAAATTTAGAAAGAAAATCACTCACATTTTTGCACAAAGGGGATAGGAACCCACATCATTACTGTAAATTTTGTTCAGATAAATGCATTTTTTATAACGCTTTTGCACGTGCGCTATTGAAAATCCGCAGAGACAGATAACACTTTTATACGGAAGCGCTAATGAATAAACAATCTAATAACGCTTGATCAACGGGGTTGCTATATGTAAGAAATCAGATATTGGTTAACCAAATAAATGTTATATACCGCGTTTTTTTTATATAATATAACATTAATTTCAGTATTTTGCTTCTTGGAGGCACACATTATCAAGAATTTAATCATGTTAAGAAAAACAGCAACTATCGTTGAGATTTATTATGGGACACTAGTAGTTTG